>OZ007497.1:199752356-200978464 GCA_963931805.1 Microdon myrmicae
ATTCGCGGTGTTGATTGACTTTGTTGTTGTTGATTTGCCATATTCTTTTGTAATAGGAGGTCGGCTCGATCTAAGGTTTTGCCTTCCCGCTCCGCTTCTTCAATAGCTTTTTTAAGTCGATGCTGTTCTAAAATAGCCGCTCTACGGGCCATTTGCTCCTCTTTCTTACGAACACGTTCTTCCTCTTTTTCGCGTTCCTTTTCTCGTCGTTGCATTGCTTCAATTTCTTTTCGAGCCTTTGCCTCTTCTTGCTGTTGCCGCCTTTGGAGTGACAGCAACATAATCTTTTCTTTTTTACGTTCCATTTCGTCCACAGATTCCTAATGAATAAATATAAACATTGGAACAAGGAAAACATCTATTAACGATTAGAAAACGAACAAACAAACTTGTTAGCGACGCACTGCGCAATTTTACACAGTGCGTCAATTCCTAGAAAATGCCATAAACCGCAGTACGTAGATTTCGTAGGAAATACTATAAGCTAGAATGGCACAAGGCTAATAACCTTGCCCGGAAAAACAAATTATTATGGAAAATTTAACAAATTTTACTTGCTAAATAAGGCCAAGACCGGATCTCGGTTGTAGTGCCGATGATGAAGATGATAAGCCACAAGATGTAAATTCCTAGAAAACGCCACAAGCCACAGCGTGTTGAATTGTTAGGCGACGCCACAAGCACAGAAATTGAATTTTTCTTAAGTTGTGGAAGATGTTACGCATAATATTGCACTTTGCTGTACGCAAACTTCCAATACCCTCCATATAAATTGAATTACAAATCTGTTAAACATAACATTGCACTTTGCTGCACGCAAACTGCCAATACCCTCATCCAAATCTAACAAATAACCCTAGCAATTATTCTGGAAAGAACCATAATATTACATGCATTAATTAATGTTAAAACCGAAAGCATTCTCTCAGTGTACCATCAAATAATTTCTTGCTACAATCCATAGAATCCTTTCGATGTAGCATGTGAAACCTTATCATATATCTACCTATCGCTTAACGCATTCCATATCCCATACTTAAAATTGCAATCTTGCATTTTCCCTATTCCAAACGAATTATCTTGTCATGCATGCATTTCCATGCCCACATCTAAATTGCAATGCTGCAATTCCCACACCTGACAGTCTCATCACCTAGATGAAAAATCAACCCAAAACCCCATCATCGCGCAGGTAATTCTACCTGCACACCGTTCGCTATGAGAAGATCAGATTCACGTCACAGTGAATCGAAATATTCTCATGGCCTTAGGTTGAAGAATTTGCAGAAATGCAAATTTGTGATTCTCACCGTCGTTGGCTTGGTCTTCGACTGCGACTGGCGGCAGGTGGCTGTCTGGAGGACAGCTATGATTGTGGGTAGCTGTGTGGGTTTTTTTAATATTTAGATTATGAGTGTAAATAAAGAGTTCCGTTGGGAATAGGATCAATTAGAATTAGAACGTCAACAGGGGTATATCGGCACCAGTGCACCCAAGCAATTGGGAAGGGAACAGCCGAAGTGGCGTCAAATATATAACATTTAGAGGTGGCATTTGTTAAGTAAATTAGTATCAGACAGCCGAAACGTGGCGTCAATAAAATACCTCAAATTAATTAAATTATACAAAGTTAAAATAATAAAAATAACGAAGGTACCGCTTCCGCGGTACAAGAACAAACAAAGGGCTGTTTAATTTAATTTGCTGAAGACAGCTACTACGGACTCTACTGGTCCGGGAAGACATCAACACCCACGGGCTCAAGCAGCCGGAAGCCGATAACAAAATAAAGTAAGTAACAAACATAAATAAATAAAAGTAAGTGTTGTATAGCGATATACAACAAAGATATCAGAAACCAGACCCATGGACCTTAATCATGGATAAGTTCAATTCCCCTGTTATCATCAAGAGTTCAGTTCCTCCCATGTTGTGAATCAGTTCAGTTCCTACTTTGACATTAATGTTAAGTCTTAGTTCAACTAAATCGCGGTCAGTTTTAATTAAAGTCAAGTTAGTTAAGTTCAGGTCAGTTCCACCTGAGAACTGATTTGAAAGAGAATTCTCAGATTAATATTTGTGAAATAAATGCATTTTTAAATACATTGAGTTTGATCTGAAGAGAAATCCGTTTGCCAGTTAGCGCTGGATTCGTTATACGAAAAAGGGAAAGCGGACGCCACATCGGAATAATTCAAGACGCAGTTCGCTACACGTCAACGATTGAAACTTCGGGTGGAACCCATCTAAGAATTGGTTTTTGAATCAGAACAGCGAGGCTGTCTATTACTACATCAGCTAAATCAAGGAAAGCGCCGTCACATCCAACTGGATGACCTATCTATCCTGTAGTAGATTGCATCATACCAGCCGATTGCATAGAAGTATCAACATGCCTTATGAGAGATTCCACAGTATCGATTAGTGTACATGTGGGAAAAGGGGACCCAAAGTACGCGATGTAGCAGAGAGCTTGAAAACTGGAAGAGAAAAGTCTCACCAGATCAGCTAAATCAAGGAATATGACACAACGCCGCGTTGAGGAGCATCAGCGATCCAATCCACATTGATCGCACCGTAGTATATTACACCACACCTACCACCATGCAAACCGGAAGAGGGTAATCAGCATCCCACCAAGGAACTTGTCGTGCTCTACGGACCCATGCCTATGTATAACCTGACGCAATTGCCGAGCCGTACCGTCGAAGGGGCGAGAATCCATATTAGTCAAGCCGAAGTAGACACCCGATTCGTTATCCTCGCTCCAAAGTTAAGGAAAGCATCACAAAAAATTGAGGCTCGGTCAACCCGATCGTCAAGAAGGGCCGAGATCAACGCGAAATTAATGGTCGCCAGGAACAAATTGGAAATTGTCGAGGCGAATGCCAGAATAGCGCGAACAGAACTCAAATTATTGGAAACGAGTTAAGAAACAGAGGACCAGGTCGAAGAAGAGTGCCACTATAATTTAATTGGAGCTTAGATTAACTACTCGGGGGCAATTGAGAAAAGGAAATGCTACATTACGAAGCCAGCCATTTCAATGGAACGGGAATTTCGCGTTGATTTGTGTAACATTCGCGGCTTGAGATGCAATTTCTCTTCTGTGTCTACCCATGTTTCTTTCCAGAAACCAACTATCCTTGCACTTAGCGAAACCCAAGTACTTACTACCACAGACATTTCCGATTTTAATCTTCCTGCATATAACTTAGTGCCACTGTTCTTTCCAGATCGTGGTATAGCCACATACATACGAAATGATATAGCTTCTGCATTCAAAAGTTATCCCAAGCGATGATAAGACTATCTCAAAGGACAGAGCAACCTACTTCAAGGTTGCTAGCGTAGAACGGCTGGCTTTTCGAAGGAAGTATGAATAATGAGACGAGTTCCGACTTCACCAACGCACAGAACGTGGCGAGCTTGCAAAAATCACTTCAGGGGAAGAGAAGCCATGGAAAGTCTGCTATTCATAGCTCTAGATGCAAGGAAGTGATGAAAGGACTAGAGGCTCGTTTTGGAAGAGCAGGAGCATTTGCAAGGGCAAAATTAACAAAACTTATGAATCTACCGCGACTTACGAAAGATCCAGTTGACGTTTGCACATGCGCTAGCTACATGAGGAACTTAGTCGCTGCCTTCATAGCATTAGGAAAGGCGCAATACTTGAACTCGTTCAAAGCAATAGAGCAAATGACTGACAAGATGTCGTCCACCAAGAAATATAAACGGTTCAAGTACCACCATAGTGATAAAATGGAAAGAACGATAAGAACTTAAGGTTTTCAAGGAGATCATGGAGATAGATGCAGTTATGTGTGGAGACTGTGCCCCACCAGAAGTATCGTGGGAGGCGAAGAGGATCCACCGGTAACATGTTCCGTCTGAAGGGAAACACGCCTCAATGAAGAGAGCGGTATACGCCGCCCGGGGGACATCCCTGGATAGCTACTTTGGCACCCGCATGCAGCGACATCCTGAGAAAGGTTGGCGCAAGACTAATAACTTTGCCCGAAAAAAAAAAAACGATTATGGAAAATTGATCAAGCCCCAGATATGGACCGGATGCACGGCCACGACCACAGAAGCAAAAATGGCTAAAAGATTTGAGAATTTTCCCATGGAACGTTCGGTCACTACACAGAGCTCGAGCTGCACAGCAGCTGGCCGATGCCCTGTCAGAATATAAGGCTGACATAACAGCATTACAAGAAATAAGATGGGCGGGGAGTGGCGTTATTCAAAGAAACGAGTATAACATTTATTACAGCTGTCATGCAAAACACCATGTGATCAGAGGGGTAGCCTTTCTAGTCAGCCATTATCGGCTTAAATACAATAAGCGAAACGCTATGCACTCTTCGCGTGCGAGGCAAGTTTAAGAACATAAGCCTCATAAACGTTCACGGACCTACAGAAGAGTCCCCTGACGACGAAAAAGAAGAATTCTACGAGAATGTCGAACGGGCCCTCAATGCCTGCCCAGAAAACGATGTGTAAATGGTTCTTGGTGATTTCAATGCCAAAATAGGTCGGGAGTTGGTTTTCAGGCACTACGCAGGTTCCCATAGTTTGCATGAGAACACCAATGACAATGGACTACGAGTCATCGAACTGGCAGCAACAAAGAACTTGGTCGTTGTGAGTACCAGGTTTCCGCGTAAAAATATCCACAAAGCCACCAGGATATGACCTGATGGAGTCACTCGCAACCAAATTGACCACGTGTTGATAGATCTTCGCAATTTCTCGAACCTGAGGACGATACAAACGTACCGAGGTGCCAACGTCGACACGGATCACTATCTTGTTGGTATAGTTTTCCGAGCGCGGATTGCCTTACGGAGACGTATTGCATCCACGGATCAACACGGCGGCCTTACGCAATGAGAACACCAGTAACACTTTTGGTCATGCGTTAGGACTCGTCCTCGAAGAGCGATGGAGAGAGAGTAAGTCTTGGGGCCAGAATGCCGGCCGTAGAAGAGAAATGGACACGTCTTAAGAATACTGTCATTAGCAGAAATCGAAGCGACTGGTTTGATGATGGGTGCAAACTAGCGACTGAACGTAAGAATGCTACATACCGAACAAGGCAGCAGTCCCATAGGACGCGGGTATGCAAGGAGAAATACAAAGAACTCAGAAGATCTGAAAAGAGACTCCACAAACAAAAGAAAAGTGCCAGGGAAAAAATCTAGTCTGTGAAATAGAGAAAAATATAGAGCGACGTCCGCACCGTGCGCGGAAGTTCTACAAAATAATCCGCAGTATGACGCGGGACACAGCACGTTGCATTTACTGCAAGGATAAAGAAAGTAATCTGATCACCGATCCTGAAGGCATTCTGGAGCGATGGGAAATGCACTTCAATGAATTGCTAAATGGTCAGCTCACGGATGAATTGGAGGCTTCACCAATGCAAGATTAAGACTAAATGGTGGCGCAACCAAGCGTTGAGGGAACAGTAAAAGCCATAAGAATCTTATGCTTAAAGCAAATAAAGCCCCCGGAGCTGATGGCATACCAGTTTAGCTGATCAGACAAGGGGGGACAGCGTTACATCACGCAATCCACGAGATCGTGTGCAGGTATGGGAGCAAGGGGAGATGCCGGAAGATTGGCGTCTTGGTATAATTTGCCCCATATATAAGAAGGAAGATCACAGTGTGCAGCAACTATAGGGATATAACATTGCTAAGTACCGGCTATAAGATACTCTCCTATATCCTACAAGATCGGATAGCCCCATACGCTAAAGTCATCATTGGTCAATATCAGTGTGGCTTCATACCAGTCAAATCAGCGATTGATCAAATATTCACCCTTAGGCAGGCGATGGAAAAATGTCAGGAATTTAAGATTCCATTATATCATCTATTTATAGACTTTAAGGCCGCCTACGACAGCTTAGCCAGGGTAGAACTATATAATGCCATGAGAGAGTTCAGCATTCCAAACAAATTGATACGACTTTGTAGTTGACAATGACCAACGAAACTAGTCAAGTAAAAATAACAGGATTGCTGTCCAAACCAATAAACATTTTTAATGGACTCCGACAAGGGGACGGTCTGGCCTGCCTCCTCTTCAACCTGGCCTCCTCGTGACTCTGGCGTCACAACTAGATGGACTATTGTCACAAAGTCCAGCCAGATACATGTCTACGCAGATGACATCGACATCATCGGTAGATCCGATTCGGGTGTACAGGACTTCTTCACCCAGATCGAGCAGGCGGCACCAAAACTGGGACTGCACATTAATGAGGAAAAAACTAAGTACATGGTGCCAACATCTGTGGAACCCGAATTTAAAGTGGTGCAGTCCTTTAAATACCTTGGGTCATAAGTATCAGCCGATAACAATATGGAAGAAGAAATACGTGGACGGCTGATCAAATCCAACAAAGTCTACTTTGGTCTGTCAAGGCTCTTTAAATCCTGAAATTTATCCAGAACAGCCAAGCTACTACTGTACAAGACCATGGTCTTACCAGTACTCATGTATGGATCCGAGACCTGGGTGCTCAATACAAGGCAATCTGAACTCTTGCTCGCGTTCGAGAGGAAGGCCTTAAGGAGAATTGTTGGCCCCGTATGTGAGGGAGTTTAAAGTTTAGTGAGAGCAGAACCCTCGTTTATTTCACTTAGTACAAGCGTTAAAACAAAGAAAATAAAAGAAAAAAACTTACGACCTATCTTAAGAACTAGGGATTACAAAAATTAATTTAGAAGAAATAAGAAGGTAATAAGGTGGGAAGGTGGCGGTGCACGTGATGGGGTGGCGAAGACCGGGTGGTAGGATAAAGGGGTGGGATGATAGGAATGTGTACGGGTAGTAAGAGTGTAGTTGGTGGGTGGAGCAAAGTCAGGAGGGGAAAGTGAGAAGGCGACGTTTGAGTGCAATATAGGTGAGGTAGAAATCGAAGGAGGTAGGGTAAGAGTTTGCCCGCCTTAGCATACGTGAAATTGGTTCATTACATCCGTAGGAAGTGTGGTGGGAGGGCAGATAGAAGCGACGAGGGTTTCGTAGGTTACGGGGGTTGGTGTTGAGTGCGATGGCCGAAAGCAAGCTAGGGCAGTTGATTGTGCCGGAGAGGAGACGGTGGATGAAGAGGATATCGGCAAGAGTTCTGCGCTCCTCAAGTGTATTGAGGTTGATCAAATGGAGCCGGCTTGTGTATGGGGGAAGAATCCGAGGATTCTCCCAGTTTAGTCCACGGAGGGCAAAACGGAGAAAACGACGTTGCACGCTCTCGATTCTGCGAATATGGGACGAGCAGTGTGGAGACCAGACCTGACTGGCGTATTCAAGAAGGGGGCGGACGAAGGCTATGTAGAGGGAATGGGAAACGTAGGGATTAGAGAATTCCTTAGAACAGCGTTTCACATACCCTAGGGCGGAGTTGGTCTTAAGAATGATATCATCGATATGTGAGATGAAGCTGAGCTCCCTGTCAAATAAGATTCCGAGGGCACGTATTGAGGATACGTATGAAATCTGCTGGTTAAGCAGGAAGTAGGAGCGAGGAGGAGGGGGTGGACGTTTGTGGGAGAAGGTTATGGAGTGACATTTGGCAACATTGAGTTCCAGGCAGTTATTACGGCACCAGGTTGAGAAGCTGTCAAGGTCCTGTTGGAGAAGTGAGGAGTCGCGAGAAGAGATGATTGTTTTGTAGAGTTTGGCGTCATCCGCTTCGAGGGATATGGATGAGTGTTTAATAACAGAGTCGACATCATTGATGTAAAGGATAAAAAGGAGGGAGCCTAGATGACTTCCTTGCGGAACCCCTGACGTAGGAAAAAAGGATCGGAAAGGGAGGATCTGAATTTGACACGGTAGGATCGGGCTTTCAGATAAGAAGATAACCATTTGATCAATAGGGGTTCGAAGCCTAGGGAGGACAGCTTGAAAAGGATGAGATTATGGGAGACTTTGTCGAAGGCCTTGCTGAAATCAGTGGTGATAACATCGACTTCGTTGCCATTCTCTAAGAACTCGATCAGATTGGTTGTGGTCGACCTACGCGAAAGGAAACCATGCTGATTGGGTGAGGTGATGGATTTACAACTAAAAGATAACGCATTGTAAAGAAGCCCTTCGAACAGTTTGGGGAAATGAGACAGTTTGGCGATGGGTCGGTAGTTGCTGATATCATTTTTAGGTCCCTTTTTATGTATGGGGGTGACATAGGAGGATTTCCAGATACTAGGGAAGGCCCCTTGAGAAAGGGATAGGTTGAAACGAGGACGATTCCGGAGACGCTGAAACCATGAGTTGTACGCGATCCACCTAGAAGCAAATGTTGTAAAAAAATCAAGCTCGGTAGACTCCGGTGGGCGGGACACCTAACTCGAATGAGCGAAGAGGAGCCTGCCCGGAAAGTCCTTTGTGGCGGGATGTATGGAAGGAGACGGGTCAGTGCCAGACAAAAATGGGAGCTGGCCAAGCAAGGCTGTGCCTTCGCCACCAACACAGAAGATCAAGCTGCAAGGCGCTTGTTTGGAAGAACTGTGGAAGAAGCCATCACACCGTACTCTAAAAGAAACGAACCAAAACCACCGGACATTCGGATCAAGAAGCAAACCTGATAAATCACCAAAAAACCCGAGAGAAGAAGTTGTTACTTCGATACGCACCATCAGCAACAAGAAGGGGTATCTGAATCAATCCAAGTGTTGACTCTCCTCGATGAAAGGATTCATTATTTCCCCACTGGATTCATCAATCAACAAGAAAATTGGCGTGGAAGGCAGACCAGAAGCGCTCATTCTGGAGACAGTTGACTGATAAGGCATCGGGAAGGGTGACTGGCAGACGGTTCAAGTGAAGATTAAACGGAACCACAGGAAGGACAAAAAGTCGGTTGAAGTGAGAACGAACGACAACCTGAAGGTCTCCAAATAAGAGGTAAAGAAAAAGACGATTAGACGATATAGACACCTGCGGAGCATTGAAGACCAGATAATCTACACCCGGTAGGAGGCGAAAATGCTGATAGGACAAGACAACTGGGGGCTTATAGTAACGAGAAGATTAACGAAAGGATTAAGCCTCTAACTGGTCGCCTTGCTCACTAGTTTAGGTTGAGTCCTGCAATGGTGCGATGCCACACATTGCATGTCAACAAAGTTCAATTATGGTAGATTGAGAGAAGACGAAACGGAAGTGCACATTCGAAGTCATTTCGATGTCGGAGACATTAAAGTACAACCATGTCGAAAGAAGATCGTACGATATTTAGACCGCAACTGTGATTCACGCGATACACGAAAATGCTGAGGAATTCGAAAAGGAACATCCGGCATCAGTACAGGCCATGAGTGAAAAGGTTTCTCCACAGTGCGAGAAGCCAGAGACATGGTGAAAGTGGTGCGAAGGATTGGTGCTTAGGTCGGATTTCGCTTGTTGGAATTGAGAAAAGAAAGAAAAGTCACTAGTGCGGTAATGTCTACTTTCGACTCACTAGCACATGCAACGTCAATGGTCATTCCAGGAAACAAGCTGGTACAGGACAACAGGGACATAAAAATCGGATGGAATGATAAAACCCAGGAAGAGCAGAAGGACGCCTGGGTCAGGTATTTTAAGGAAGTATCCCATCCAACAAAACTACTTTTTGTATGACTAAAAACATGCATGATTAAGAATTCGGTCACTTTCTGGTCGTAGAACAAAAATTACCAGTGTTCAATAAAGCCTCTGGTTTAAATATCTTCGTCAACAACATATGGTCAAGCTGCAAGGCACTAAAGATTAACACACACATCACACTACTCTTCATCAACGATGTCACACATGGAGCAGTCAACAGCAACACAGAACGCCTTACTCAAGTGATGAACAAAAGAAATGGAAAGGGAAGTAATTACTTCCGTGCGCATTACCACAGTCGAAATTCTTTACCCATGTATAACTGATATTGTAAAACTACTGGACTGATTATAGATTGTTGTTGGCGAGGCACAATTTCTTCTCCGGATTGTAGCACCACAGAAGTAATTAATTCAGTAAAAGAGGTAATAAATCCCATAAACCTAATACAGCTTAAGCTTCCTAAAAAAGAATTCTTTAATGTGCTTCATAAATCCCAAACCATTCGGCACCCTTGTCATTAAAATGCAATGTCGGCCAGCTTGTTTTTACAGCTGCATCAAACCGACCAGCGATTCGTTTGTTCAATCGACAATAAATTACCGCATCTCCAGCATTTCCTAAATACAAACAATCACCAAGTTCGTGCTTTGCCCCAAACGAATTACTCTGCATATACAAATGCAGACAAGGGATTCGTTTCTTCCATATAAAGTCAACCAAGAGGATCCAATGAAATAATTGAATTTTGAGTTTTTATTTACTTACCGGATCCAAATTCGATATTTCGGTACCGATTACCAGAGCTTTGTTTTCCTTAGGCTCATTTAGTCGGGATAAATTTATCGTGTTGTGTAACGTAGGCTGCTGTTGCTGTTGGTTTGAATTTTGTGGTTGATTCGTCACATCCTCCAGATGGCGACGATCGATAGAATTTATCGTTTGATTTTCAGTTAATTGTCGCAATTGTATCGGCGGATCTGTATATTTGTTATAAGTAGCTTTACTATTTTCAAAACTATTGTTACGTTGAATCTCTGCAAGGAAGGAACAATTTTGAATCGTTAGCAAGGTCAGAAAAACATCAAACATACCATGTCGATCAAACGAGTTTTGTGTTTGTGCCCGGTCTACACTGTCTAAACTCTTTTCCTTTTTAGGAGAACGTTTCGCGCGAAGCGGTGGCTTCGGTCGCTTCGGTTGATCGTCATCAAAGGATATATAAAAACCTTTTTCCGTTGTGGATTCTTCTTGTGGGTCCTAAGTAGAAATTTGACGAAAGTCTTCAAGCTGATTATAAATTTATAAGTTAAAGTTTACCTGAAAACTATTGGCAGTCAACATGGGCCGCGTGGGTGATGGTATCCTGTATGTTAGACTTCCGCTTTTAATATTTAGTTTGCTTAAACCAATATCGTTCTCATAATCCCCGTGTGGCGGTTGCTGTCGTGCACTGTGGTTCACTTCGGATGTTTTTCGAACTGGACCTGTTTCGATATGCATTTCAATTTGATCCACGCCATCATCCTCGTCCCCTATGAAACAAATACTTTGCGGCGCCATGTCATCTGGTGGTGGAGGAGCTGGTGTTTGCTTCAATTGCCGAGCATCCTGGAAAAATTCAATAATGATTCGAAAGAGAACATTTATAGGATCTTTTTACATACTCTGCTATTGTTAACTATGGATCTTGGCGGCGTTTGTCGATGTTGTGGACTTGAGTGCACGGGAAATAGATTCTGATAGGATTTCTCCTGTTGGTTGTAGTCACTAATCCCATTCTGATGTAACATAAATCCTCCACTATTACTACTACTGCTCTGGCTGCTACTTGTCGTTGGTGTCGAAGATTTCCAAGTGCGTGACTCAAGAGCTTTGGGTGTCATTGACTGCGACTGCCAAGCATTTACATCAACTAAAGTTTGATATTGCTGCTGTTGCTCGTGGTGTGCTGCCGCCGATTGAGCCCATGTTCTTCGTTGTGTTGGCTGAGGTGATGATTCATGTAGATAGAACTGATTAGATTGAGGAGAATTAGGATCACGGCCACGATGTGAAGGTGGATAGTCATCATATTCCATTGGACGGTTAACATACTGTTGCGGAAGCGTTTGGAATTGATTTTGATCCATTGGGTATTGTGGATGGTGCATTTGTGTGCTGCCATATATGTTGTAGCTACCATTCTCATATTGAGTCAAATCTGCACCACCTCGTGAATACATTGAGGTCGGTTGATTTTGTGGCTGTTGCATGAAAGGTGAGTGATTTTGTGGTGGCATGGTTATCGGGTGCTGAGAAACGTATTGTCCATGCTCATTAATATATTGGATTGTTTGTGGTTTTGGTTGGTGCTGCTGCTGCTGCTGGTGCTGCTGCTGCTGTTGGTAGGGATCACGACTAGGTGGACGGGAATTATAACCACTGGGCGAACTGTATACTTGGGGTAAATGCGGGGTTGAGCCAAAAGCCTGTTGCTGAACTGGTTGCCTTTGATACTGACCAGGAATATGTTGTTGTGATCCATAAGGTTGCTATTGTAGTTTATGATTTGAAAATAATATTACTCTAATCTGTGACTCACTTATTCAGGAAACGAATATAAAATCAAAATGCAAGACGTAGGACAAATGCAATTCGACGTAAGAGGTTAACAGGATTTTATTGTAAGCACATTTCAATGTAACGCTAAGGAGACACTAGAACAGTGAAGGACGAAAACAAGACAAACACTAGCGCTTTGTTAGTATGGGATTTAATATGATCTAATATGACCATGTGATATTTTCGGATTTATTTTATACAAAAATAATTCTCCGGGTTGCACTAATTTGGACAAAAACATTTCACTTTCAAACTGATGTGTATCGCATGCCTAATAGTTGCGATTGTTGTTATATAAGGATAGTTAAGCCATTAGATAAGCAGTTGAACCCTTATATTTATACTATTACTATTACTATTTATTGGCATGTAGGAACCCGAAAGTTCGTGACCTCATCGACTCGACTCCGCCATTGTTCCCTGTCCCCTGCGCTCTCCTTCCACGTTTGACATTCCGATCCGATCTCCTCGAGGTCAAACCTAACATTGTCCTCCATCTCCGTCACGCCCGCCCTGTCGGTCTTTTTCCCGTTCGCTTACCGTCAAGAATTCTTATGCACGGTCCTATCGTTGCCCATTCGCGCCATGTGTCCGGCCCATCTTAATATTCGCGACTTGATTATTCTCACTATTGTAGCTTTGCGTTATAGCTCTTTCAATTCGTGCTTGTGGAGTTTCCTCTTCGTCATATTTGCCGCCAAAGATACCCCATAGGACTTTATTCACGAATACGCGGAATTTGTTTTCTTCCCGTTTTGTGAGAGCCCATGTTCTTATATTTATACTATCTATAATTATTACTGTAAGGTTGTTTCCTTTTTTTATAACACGTACACCCAAATAAGATTTTCTTATGCTCTTAAATGACAATGCACAAGCAGTCGGAAAAAGAGGAAAAGAACTGGGAAAGGAAGTCAACATACAATGATTTTAAGTGCCAAAAAAATATAATAGCGGGAGAATACATGATCAATGAAAGGTGTTTCATTGTGTGTACAATTATCCGACTCAAATTGATTTTCTTTGTTCACCTGAGGCCAATTCTGGTTTGTTTGAGAACGTTCGATTTCTTCTGATTGAGAACGTTCGCTTGACGAGGATGAACGCAGCTTCTTCCCAGCTCACTTGAGCAATTTGAACACGGTAAGGATAGCTTTAGGCGACTGAAGTTCGAACGGAAGATAGGGACCCAACTCACCGGGTGAAATAGTATCCCATCAATATATCATCATCATCATCGGCACTACAACCTGGATCCGATCTTGGCCTTATTTAGCAACTCCCGAGGCGTGCTAAATTTTCCATAATAATTTGTTTTTCTGGGCAAGGTTATTAGTCTTGCGCCAAACCCCATCAATATATAGGCTCCGTGAAATGGTAAGGAAGAATCTTTGACCATCTTTTGAAGCTTGTCTTATGGATAGGTGCGTAAAAAAGTTGGTTTAGCTGGTAAGATAACTGAAGAGTTCTGTGACATTTCTTTGTTGTCTCTACCACTCCCCATATGACGATCGACCAGTAACACTTTTCGAACATCTTTCACGTACCGTTGCCTGGATAGAAATTAACCACTCAGCCTCCAAAATCGCCATGCTTGACGAGTTTAACGTATACAACTTCAACTGGTTAAGTACATTCTAATAGAACTGACGAGGCTGGGACGCTAGCCGAAACGTTCGCTGTTAGCTACAATTGAACTAGCTCGTGGAGGAATCTACGTGAGTGCCGAGCGACCGTAGTGTCTTCGCAAATACCCCAGATCTATTTTTGTCATCAAGCATTTATACCATGGACATGACAGCGCCATCGGGAAACTCATATATCGGTCGTGAAATCACTTACATCTCAAACGAATAATCAACCTAGGCGTTCCAGCCAAGTATGGAGGTGCGGGGCCGCTAATTGGGCTGATTTCTGAGATACGTTCGCACCGTTTCCGTGCTCATTTGGAAACTGATGTTACCGCTTGTGCGGATACGATCACAAACTATTTTTCTCGGTATGGTGATTCGTATTCCGCATTCCATCAAACGAAATTCATCCGATAAACCTTCTTTTTTTCATAAAAAGTGCGAACAAATTACGACGGTAAAAAATAGAGATTTTAAACAAAGGTGCGCTCTAAGCCCACGGAGGTCAATATAACGAATTTTGTAGCATCCTCCTCTTTCCCCCCGTTGGTGACAGACAGCGGGACGTTGGTCACGAATTCAAAGGATAAAGCTAATGTGTTCGCAAATTTATTTTCCGCGAATTCAAACCTCAATCCCGGCCTTTTGGAGCCACCTGTGATCGCGCCGGTACGGTCTTCCATGCGGGATGTGAGATTTCGTCCGCGCACTATTCAACGCATTCTACGGGAACTGGATTGTAGGAAGGCAACCGGCCCGGACGGAATACCAGCAATAATCCTTAAGAACTCTGCTCCAGAACTATCGCCGGTTCTTGGCAGACTCTTCCGCTTATCATATGCACGGAGGACCTTTCCCGCCTGCTGGAAAATCGGTTGAGTTCAGCCAATCCCGAAGACGGGAACAAAGTGTCTCCCACAAAATTACCGTCCGATAGCATTACTGTCTATTTTATCTAAGGTAATGGAAAAAGGCATCAATACCGAGTTGGTTAAGTATTTGGAGTGCAATGGACTTCTGAATGAACGTCAATACGGATTCCGTGGCAGGCGGTCCACGGGAGACCTTTTGACAATTATAACCGATATATGGACATCTGTGATTGAGCGGCATGGTGACTCAAGGGCGGTCGCATTGGATATCTCCAAGGCTTTTGACCGCGTCTGGCACAGGGCATTGCTGAGCAAACTTCGTTCATATGGACTTTCCCAATAGCTTTGCGACTGGACGAAGAGCTTCCTCGAAAGTCGATCGATCCGGGTTGTTGTGAACGGCGAGTCTTCGGATCTGTATCCTGTTAATTCGGGGGTGCCCCAAGGTTCCATTTTGGCTCCAACCTTGTTTTTGCTTCACATAAATGATTTGCTGGAGACAACGGATAACAAAGTGTTCTTATAACGCAATTAAATCGGATTTCCCGGCACAATCATCAGTTTCTGCAACAATTCCGACCATCTTCGACACCAATCGCGTCCCCTCTCCCAAACTACCTCCAGTGCAGCTTCCTACGTTTTGGGGCAAATATGTTGATTGGAATTCCTTTAAAGATTTGTTCCAAGTTATATTGGCGAATTTCCCGGATCTTACCGATGTGGAGCGCCTATATTACTTCAAATCTAGCCTCCATTTTGCGAAGACCATAAAGAATATTATTCCAGTCACGAAGGAAAATGATAAGACGGCTTGGGACAGACGAGTCGAGCACCACATCACTCGCGCTCTTGTTCATTCTGCTCTGAACCCTCTTTCACACCATAGTTTTTAAATTAGTCGTTAAGTTTATCATCATCATCGGCACTACAACCGGGAACCGGTCTTGGCCTTATTTAGCAAGTCCTGAGGCTTGTTAAATTTTCCATGATTTGATTTTTCCGGGCAATGTCATTAGTCTTGCGCCAGAGGCTCCCCGACGGGGAATAGACCACCGGTCTCCCGCGTAACAGACGTGTATACTAACCACTATACTATCGAGGAGCTGTTAAGTTTATCATCATCATCATCATCATCATCGGCACTACAACTGGGAACCGGTCTTGGCCTTATTTAGCAAGTCCTGAGGCTTGTTAAATTTTCCATATTGATTCTTTTTTCCGGGCAAGGTTATTAGTCTTGGGCCAGATTAAGTTTATACCTCTTGTTAATTGCTCAAATCACCCGGTGTGGAATGGAGTTATGACCAATTGCCTATAATTATAGCAAGTTTGGAAGTTTACTATTTACACAAAATTAAAACGTACTATATTTTTATTAAATATAACAACACTTCATTTTATTTGATACGCGTACAGATACAGTAGATTTCGCGGGAGTATGTTGTTCCGGTAAGGTTCGGTTAGAGATTGACGATGTGATGATTTTTCCGAATGACGATAGGTTCACTGTCCGAGTGACGATATGATGTCCGGTCTAAATGATGATGCGAGACCGACGAAGGCGACTGGTTCGTTCGATCTCTCGGGAGTAATTACCCTACGAAGTGATCAAAATACTTGCAGAAAACATTCCCTTGATTCAAAACCTGTGCATGGATATCGTTCACACCCTTCCTGGGATGCACGTGCGATTTATTTCACAGGACTTAGTAATTAGTCTTGCCTCGACGTCGCAAGATATGTCTGGCTGCCAGATGTTGACTGTTCGTTTGGATAATAAAACCCAAATGAAAAATAGTGCGAAATAAAGGACAGGGTGCATTGTTTAGATAACAAAGAAATAAAGCCATTAAGAATTCGTGAGTTTGAAATTGCGGAGCCGTCAGAAATGGTCAGTGAAAGGTCGCGACAAAAATGATGCAGGTAATTCTATTTTAGATAATTCCAAACACCTCTCTTTTTTTGTTTTTCTTTATATTATATTTTTGCTTGTACTTGGTCAAATATATGTGGACTGAGCATACAATCAAACGAGTGACCCCAATGGAGATTGCCCAAGAAATCGACAAAAGTTTGAACCACAAAAAAGCACCAGGCATCGATGCAATATCACCTGGCGTGTACAAGGAATTACCTCAAAAAGCTGTCATTATGCTAACATATTTGTTTAATGCTTGTTTTCGACTAAGATACACTCTGAATTCATTCAAAACAGCCCAGTTAATAATGCTCAAGAAACCAAATAAACCAGCACAAGAAGTAACGTCTTACAGACCCATATCGCTATTGCCATCCATTTCAAAACTGTTGAGAAAATACTCCTCAAGCGACTCAAGCCACTCCATCAATATTCCAGACTTTCAATTTGGCTTTAGGAATAAACACTCAACTACTGAACAGGTTCACCGTGTGACCACAGTAATAGAAAAGACTTTCGAAGAAAAGAAATATTGCACCATTGTCTTTCTTGACGTCTCCCAAGCATTCGACAGAGTATGGAATGAAGGTCTTATATATTAAGTGAGTAAACTGTTTTCAGCAAACTATTGTCATCTACTCGAATCATACTTGTCTGACAGAACGTTCAAAGTAACACACGAAGGAGGTCACTCTAGCTTCTATCCAATAGAAGCAGGAGTACCTGGGACCTTTCCTCTACTTACTATTCACAGCAGACATCCCAACTAAGAACATTTTTCAGTCACAGAAACAAACAATATCGTGACAAGATGGAAGCAGTACTTTGAAAAACTGCTCAATGTGCGCACCCATTATCCACAAATAACCGCACCAAACGTACATACAGCCAACCCTCAGATCCCAGAGTCCTCTTTCAACGAAGTTATAGACGCAATAAATCGATTGAAAAACAACAAGGCTCCCGGAGTCGACTGCATACCGGCAGAGCTTATGAAGCATGGAGGAGAGGCAACCGCTCGAAAGATCCACCAACTCATCAAAACAATATGGGATAAGGAAGTCACTGCGGAAGAATGGAAAACCTCAATAGCTGTCCCCATTTTCAAAAAAAGGCGATAGATCGATAGCTTCCAAGTACATACAAAATGCTAACAAATGGCATACTGGCGAGAATCACACCGTACGCAGAAGAAATACTGGGAGACTACCAATGCGGATTCCGTAGGAACCAGTCAACAAGCAACCAAATGTTCACAATAAGGCAACTGCTGGAAAAGAAGTGGAAATACGGAGAGAGGGTTCACCAACTGTTCGTTGACTTCAAAAAAGCCTACGACTCAATCGCAAGGCAAAGACTCTACCAGTTTGTAGTTGAGCTGGGAATCACGAAAAAATATGCCGACCTCATTCAAATTTGCATGATCGGAAACAAAGGGCGAGTTAGACTAGAAAACCACCTCTCAGAACCATTTGAAATTCGGGACGGACTAAAATGGGGGGATGGCCTCTCACCATGTCTTTTTAACCTTGTGCTCGAATACGTCATTAGAAAGGTACAAGACGACAACATGGCCGGATCATCCCTGAACGGGGTCACACAAGTGCTCGCATATGCGGATGACATCGCCGGTTTGGGCGATAATCTAGAAACTGTAAGTAAAAACAATGAAATCATCATGCAAGCGGCAGAAGAGGTGGGCCTAGAAATTAATGCAGATAAAACAAAATATATGATTACGGCGCGAGCAGGTGGACCTCAGGGAACACACTTAAACATCGGGGGCAAGATATTGGAAAAAGTTAAAGAATTTAAATATCTGGGAACTATACTGACGGGCAGTAACGAAATGTCGAAGGGAATTAACAGAGACTACACTCCGACAACGCTAGTTGGCATGCAGTCAGTAAACTGCTGAAATCCAAACTGCTATCACGCTCCTGGTCTATAGCACTGTGGCGTTTCTAACAGATGCACACGCAATACACAAACAAATAGTGAAGAACATCGAACGAAAATCAAATAAGAAAATGCATCATCCGTATACCAAGCAATAATATAGCAATTCCACATCAGTCGAATGTACTTTAGTTTAGAAATCGAATTCGTGCACGCGGCAGTAGCCTGGCACAATATACAACATTCACAAAGAAAAGTGGATCATCGGTTCCACAGCTGATGATGAATGGCCGGGCCCGCAAGGCTGGGGAAAGTTTGAAATTGCTCGGCGTCACGGTCTGTGGGAATTTATCATGACATAAACACGTGTCGAACATCGCCAGATCCGCCTGAAGAAAACTGAGTTATCTTTTTAGAGCCAAGAAATATTTTACTCCGGTCCAACTTCTTCTCCTATATAAATCCCAAATTAGACCCGCGTTCGAATATTGCTCTCATGTTTGGAGCTCGGCTCCTAAGCATATCCTCGGCCTACTTGAGAGCATACAGAGACGAGCAATCCGCCTGATCGGGGACTCGGCGCTGACGTTGTAGCCGACCTCTGTCTGTTTTACAGATATTATCACGGGTGCTGTTCTTCGGAGATTCTTGGTATTGTTGCACGCAATTCGGCTTATATGCACTCCACAAGACAATCCGACGGATCGCACCCGTTTCTGGTTCATCTCCCGACGGCGCGAACATCCCTGCATCAGAACTCTTTCCGTTACAGAGCGGGGAAGCTGTGGAACCCCCTTCCCTCGCGATTGTTCCCGGAGCGTTACAACCTGCAACTATTCAAAATGAACTGCAACAGTTATTTGATGGCATCTCGGGGCGCCCACTCGGCGCTATAGGTTCGCCTCGCCCGTGAGTCTAATAAAAAATAAAAAGAAAAAAAAAGTAGACCGATGCTTCCATGCTTCGTCTCTCACCCGTTTCATTGTGTGTTCAATTCACCTTCTTCACTATCCTTGCTTAACGCCACAACCCCGACGTGATCTGTGTACAAATACCACACACATCCCCATAGTAAAACAGGACTTCACTACTACGGTCCCGACTTCTGTATAGAGCACTGGCTCACTCGCCTGGTCCGACGTTCTCCCGCTCGCTTTCTCCTCGCTCCGTCGTTCGCACGCAAAGTTTATCGTAACAAAGTTACTGGGGAGGGAGTAAAATCGCGTTTCTAACAGATGCACACACAATATACAAGCAAATGGTGAAGAACACCGAACAAAATCGAATAAGAAAATGCATCAGAGCCGTATACCATAGCAATAATATAGCATTTCCACATCAGTCGAATGTACTTGAGTCTAGAAATCGAATTCGGACACGCGGCAATGGCCTGATGTGTTGAGCATTGGTTCAATTTTTAGTGATTCTAACCGTCATAACGTCCGGGTTCCTACAGTCCAGTAAGTAATCATCATCATCGTCGGCACTACAACTGGGATCCGGTCTTGGCCTTGTTTAAAAGTCTGAGGCTTGTTAAATTTTCCAGGGCATGGTTATTAGCCTTGTGCCACCAATAAATAATAATAATAATAATAACCCTCATAGCGTCAGTTCGAATCACACGTTCTTCATTATCGTAACAAACGCTAAGAAGCATAACCATGCCGATTGGTCTATACCGATGTGAAACATGGGCTTTCACAAAACGGGAAGAACACAAATTCCGCGTATGCGAGAATAGAGTTTAAGGGATATCTTTGGAGGTAAATATGAGGAGGAAGCAGGACAATGGAGGAAACTCCACAGCCACGAATTGGAAGAGCTATGACGCAAACCTACAATAGTGAGAGTAATCAGGTCGCGAAGATTAAGATGGGCCGGACATGCGGCGCGACTGGCCAACGATAGGACCGTGCATAGAATTCGTGACGGTAGACCAACGGGAAAGGGATTGATTGGTGGGGAGGCCGCGACGGAGAGGGGAGGACAATGTAATGCGTGACATCGAGGAGATCGGATCAGATGAGCAAGCGTGGAAAGAGAACGTACAGGACGGGGAGCGTCGATGCGGCGGAGTCAGTGGTGTCATGAACTTCCGGGTTCTTATATGCCAATAAATAGTAATAGTAATACCACAGTTCAGTTGTTAGCTACAGTGTGTAAAATATGGAAGCCAACAAAGACAAAATTCGATGTTTCACAACTTTGACAGTGTTAAGTTTGACCTTGAGGAGATCGGATCGACTGGTCAAGCGTGGAAGTAAGGGAGTCATCTACTATGAGTTAATTTTATGTGACCAAACAAATTCGGACCACTATTGTCAACCAATGGACCCTCTAAAGTCAGCGACTGATCAAAATTAACCATTAGAAGAGGTGTTATGTTCTATCAGGCCAACGGCAGACCATACGCGTCTATAATGACTCGCCAGAAATCCTGGGGAAGTTTTGATGCACTACCTTATCGTTCGGGCCCACTACTCAAGTGATTTCCACTTTCTTTTTATCACTGTAAAACTTCCCTAGTGATAAGATATTGGTATCAACAGAACATTGTCAAAACAGCTTTCGAATTTCTCACCAATATGGATCAGGGTTTCCACGTGAGAAGCATTATGAAGTTACTTTTAGAGTAGCGACAAATTAAAGAACAAAACGCTGCCTATTTGACCCAAATCGGACAATTCGACGTATGTTAAATAAAGTTTTGAAATTAACTGAGAAATAATGAATTTACTTTTTCCTAATTAATAGCCAATGTGTAGACCTGAAATCCAATCACATATTATACTTGAGTTCGCTGCTGTTTACTCTAAGTATGTTAGCGTAAAGATTCTCATACCAAGTAAAATCGTATTTGTTATTATGTGGCAGAATCTTTTCTATGTACATTCCTATGCTTACTTGAAATTGAGCTGACCTTAAAAGAATAGAAGGAAAGACGAAATTTTTCAACCAAAATTCTACAGGCTCTGGAATGATGGTTATTTCAGAAAATCGATAAAAGATGATTCAACAAAGTGACGCATGAAGAGGGTTTAATAAAATACACGGTGATAGTAAAGTAAATTGTTTTTGATTTGAAACGGACCTAATACTTTTCCCACGACACAAAATTTATTTAAAAATAGCTCCTTTCTTCTCAATTAATAAATGTTTTAAACGTCTTTGTAATAAATTTGCGAAGTATTGTATAAATTATAATTATATTAAAGCGGTTAATTCAAATGTGCACACAATAAAAACAACTGATACCCTTCTTTTTTTTGACAACAGATGTTTCAAATAATATCCATTATTTTTATGCATAAGAAAAATAATGGCGTACAAATTTTCAAAGTAAATTATTTATGTTAAATTTATTACCTGGTGTAACATATTTGCTATTTGCTGAGCTTGTATCAATTGTTGTGCCTGCAAGTGCTGAGCTTGTATTTGACTTTGTTGTGTGGCTAATCTGTGGATATCCTGTTGAATATCCTGCAGATTTGAGTTCATAATCGCAATGCTTTGCTAGTTTCGTCATTTTTTTTTTTTGTGGTTTTGGGTTTTGGGATTTGGGGATATATTGTTTGTGAGTGAGTGTGAATACAGGATATTCATGGCATAGAAAGTTTGTTTTCGGATGTTTAAATTTTAAGGATAAAAAAGATGTATGAATAATGATGTGTATGTGTAGATTTTAATTGTATTATTGTATTGGGATTGAAGAAAACAAAATGAAAGAAAAAGAAAAATATAAAATTTAATATTAATCACAATCCAGAAGATATTATTTTTAGGTTTAAAAAATATATCCAAAAAAAAAAAATTGGACTGACATAGAGCAAGCATTGTATGTTAATACAGTGTTGTATATTGTAAACTTATGAATTTATTGTTAATAGTTATTTGTTAAAATATGTGCTTTTGGTTACCTGATATTTTTCCAAGTCGATTGGATCAATATCTGGAGTTCGTTTAGAATCGTTACTAAGAGTTTCCCATTTCATCGAATCCGAACCAGACTCTATGTCATCCTAGAGACGAAATTTTGTTCATTGCAAATTTGGTTAATGTAAGTTTTTATTTTTACGTTTTCTTTATAATAGTATAAGTTTATGTTGAGCATTCGCATTACAAATACCGAAATATATTTTCACTTATTATAATAATGCATGCATAAATTTTGAAACAGCCACAAGCCGAATCGTATGAGTCTTTTATGCAATAAATTTAGTATTAATTTTTCAAGAAATTATATAGTAATAAATCACAACTATTCGAAAGGTAGAAAAATTAGGAACGAACTACTTTTGAATATAATTAATCACTTTGCAGGATTAGAGCATAATTTCAGGTATATAAAGCAGGCTAAAAGATAAAGGAAAGCAATAACATCTATATATGTGTTCGCGTGTAGATTCATTTTAATGCAGTTTATGACCTTTCGGTACCTGATTATTAGGGCTCGGTCTATCAGTTGATGTCTTATCAACGCTATCTGTGCTGGTATTACTATTGTTAACACCTTTCCCCAAATCCAAAACGGCTTGGTCTTTATTTTCACCTTCTGTTTGGTGTTGATTCTTCCCCTATTTATTTTACATCGATGATTCGTTTCGTTCGTGATGTTTTAATGATATTTTATATTGCCAGCACCATGAAATAAAATTAATCAAAAAAGTGTAAACAGAAACGCTACTTAACTTAGCTAAGAATGAATGCGATTTGAAGTAAACATAAAAAGAAAATTTAATGTTTTTTTTTTTGTTGAATTTTCGTGATTTTGCCCAGAATTTCATGCAAAAATAAAATTCAATTGTTTGCTTTCCTGCCGAATTTCCTCTAATGTCACAGTAAAAGGAAAAGAAAACTTTTAGACGAAAGAAAGTAATCTGAAGCAGAATAATTATTGTCTATATATTTTGTACATTACCACTGGAGGAAAAGTTTCGGATTTTACATGCTCCAGTTGCTATTTAGGAATTCATTAAAACAGGAAATTGTAATACTTTATACTATATCAAATTAAATAAAAATGTTGTAGGAGTACTGTCTGTGCAAGGGCGGTAAGAGTGAAAATGCATTTATGAAAATTCGAGCTTACTACATACAACTAAATGAATAAGACCGGAAGAAGATATATGTTTGTAGTGGTATGGGATGTCAATTAAATCATAATTTGTCTATCACGTCTAAGCGAATTTTCGAAAAATATCTTCTATTTTGAAAATACAGAAAACAATTTTATGACTTATGTCACTTGCCCCTTATACTCTCTTTGTTTACTACCTCGTCCTCTGTTTCCATTATTTACAATGACTATTCTTAATATATTCGAAAAATAAACTACCATTTAAAGAATCATAATCTGTTTTCTAAAAAAATGATAAACTGCGTGTTACTGTGTATTCCCCTTTGGTGAAATCGGATTTCTTTTTGTTCTCCTCTATGGTACAATCATAAACTACGTAAACTGCAAACCTGTCGAAATCAATTTTGGACCGAATATATTCCCTCTCGTTGTTTTACGATCCCGCAATCGAACCACATAGCCGACTTGTGCTTGTTACTTTTTACCCTCTCTGGACTAAAGACCTTGAAAAATAGAATTATTCCTTGTTACTGTCTCAGTTATAACGTAACTGTTACTGAGGACAAATAATGATTAACTTCATCATCATCATCTGCACTACGGGAACCGGTCTTGGCCTTACTTAACAAATCTCTCCACCGGCCCCAATTTCGAGCCGATGTCATCCAGTTTGGCACTCCCAGGCTGTGGACGACCTGGTCTACGCCATCCCTCCATCATAAACAAGGTCAGCCGCGCTCTCCTTCCATACATCCTGCCACAAAGGACTTTCCGGGTAGGCTCTTCTTCGCTCATTCGAGCTAGGTGTCTCGCCCACTGGAGTCTACCGAGCTTGATTTTTCTTACAACATTAGCTTCAAGGTAGATTGCGTACAACTCATGGTCGTAGCGTCTCCGGAATCGTCCTCCCACACATACGGGGCCAACAATTCTCCTTAAGACCTTCCACTCGAACGCGGCTAAGAGTTCAGAGTGCCTTTTATTAAGCACATACATGAGTACTGGTAAGATCATGGTCTGGTACAGAAGTAGTTTAGGTGTTCTGGGTAGTTTTCTGGATATAAAGAGCCTTGATAGACCATAGTAGGCTTTGATCAGCCGTTCACGTATTTCTTCTTCCATATTGTTATCGGCTGATATAATTGACCCAAGGTAGTTAAAGGATTGCACTACTTCAAATTCGTGCTCCACTACCCTAATAGTTTGACCAACATTAGGTCTTCTCTTCGCAGAAGTTGCCACCATGTACTTAGTTTTTCCCTCATTAATGTGCAGTCCCAGTTTTTGTGCCGCCTGCTCGATCTGGGTGAAGGATTCCTGTACAGCCGATTCGGTTCTACCGATGATGTCGATGTCATCTGCGTAGGCAAGTATCTGGCTGAACTTGGTGACAATAGTACCTCTAGTTGTAACGCCAGAATCAGGGATTTATTTCTCCAACGCCAGGTTGAAGAGGAGGCAGGCCAGACCGTCCCCTTGCCGGAGTCCATTAAAGATGTTTATTGGTTTGGACAGCAATCCCGCTATTTTTACTTGACTAGTTACGTTGGTCATGGTCAACCTACAAAGTCGTATCAATTTGTTTGAAATGCCGAACTCTCTCATGGCATTATATAGTTCTACCCTGGCCATGCTGTCATCATCATCATCATCATCATCGGCACTACAACCGGGATCCGGTCTTGGCCTTATTTAACAAATCTCTCCACCGGTCCCGATTTCGAGCCGATGTCATCCAGTTTAGCACTCCCAGGCTCTAGGCGTCCTGGTCTACGCCATCCCTCCATCGCAGACAAGGTCTGCCGCGCTGTCTCCTTCCATACATCCTGCCACAAAGGACTTTCCGGGCAGGGTCCTCTTCGCTCATTCGAGCTAGGTGTCCCGCCCACCGGAGTCTACCGAGCTTGATTGTTCTTACAACATTAGCTTCAAGATAGATTGCGTACAACTCATGGTTGTAGCGTCTCCGGAATCGTCCTCCCACACATACGGGGCCAACAATTCTCCTTAAGACCTTTCTCTCGAACGCGGCCAAGAGTTCAGAGTGCTTTTTATTAAGCACCCAGGTCTCGGATCCATACATGAGTACTGGTAAGACCATGGTCTTGTACAGTGGTAGCTTGGATGTTCTGGATAAATTTCGGGATTTAAAGAGCCTTGATAGACCATAGTAGGCTTTGTTGGATTTAATCAGCCGTTCGCGTATTTCTTCTTCCATATTGTTATCGGCTGATACTATTGACCCAAGGTAGTTAAAGGATTGCACTACTTCAAATTCGTGCTCCACTACCCTGATAGTTTGACCAACGTTAGGTCTTCTCTTCGCAGAGGTTGCCACCATGTACTTGGTTTTTCCCTCATTAATGCGCAGTCCCAGTTTTTGTGCCGCCTGCTCGATCTGGGTGAAGGATTCCTGTACCGCCGATTCGGTTCTACCGATGATGTCGATGTCATCTGCGTAGCCAAGTATCTGGCTGGACTTGGTGACAATAGTCCCTCTAGTTGTAACGCCAGAGTCACGGATTGCTTTCTCCAACGCCAGGTTGAAGAGGAGGCAGGCCAGACCGTCCCCTTGTCGGAGTCCATTATAGATGTTTATTGGTTTGGACAGCAATCCCGCTATTTTTACTTGACTAGTTACGTTGGTCATGGTCAACCTACAAAGTCGTATCAATTTGTTTGAAATGCCGAACTCTCTCATGGCATTATATAGTTCTACCCTGGCCATGCTGTCATAGGCGGCCTTAAAGTCTATAAATAGATGATATAATGGAATTTTAAATTCCAGACATTTTTCTATCGCCTGCCTAAGGGTGAATATCTGATCAATCGCTGCCATTCTATGCTATTTCACAGACAACGTTTTTTTCCCAGGCACTTTTCTTTTGTCTGTGAAGCCTTTTTTCAGATCTTCTGAGCTCTTTGTATATCTCCTCGCGTACCCGCGTTCTATGAGACTGCTGCATTGCCCTGTATGCAGCATTCTTACGTTCAGTCGCTAGTTTGCACTCATCATCAAACCAGCCGCTCCGATCTCTACGACTACTGCATAAGATGGAGTTGGCAGTACTAATGACAGTATTCTTAAGGCATGTCCACTTCTCTTCTACGCCCGGCACGCTGGCCCCAAGACTTACTCTCCCTCCGTCGAGCTCTTCGAGGGCGAGTCTTAACGCATGACCAGAGGTGTTACTGGTATTCTCTTTCCGTAAGGCAACCGTGTTGATTCGGACCTGATCCGCGGATGCAATACGTCTCCGTAAGGCAATCCGCGCTCGGAAAACTGTACCAACAAGATAGTGATCCAAGTCGATGTTGGCACCTCGGTACGTTCGTACCGTCATCAGGCTCGAGGAGTGGCGGCGATCTATCAACACCTGGTCAATTTGGTTGCGAGTGACTCCATCGGGTGATACCCAGGTGGCCTTGTGGATGTCTATACGCGGAAACCTGGTACTTCCAACGACCAAGTTTTTTGATGCTGCCAGTTCGGTGACTCGTAGTCCATTGTCATTAGTGTTCTCATGCAAACTATGGGAAGCTGCGTAGTGTCTGAAAATCGGCTCCTGACCTATTTTGGCATTCATATCACCAAGAACGATTTTCACATCGTATCTTGGGCAGGCATTGAGGTCCCGTTCGACGTTCTCGTAGTATTCTTCTTTTTCGTCGTCAGGGGACTCCCCTGTAGGTCCGTGAACGTTTATGAGGCTTATGTTCTTAAACTTGCCTTGCATGCGAAGAGTGCATAGCCTTCGCTTATTGCATTTAAGCCGATAATGGCTGACTAGAAAGCCAACCCCGAGTACATGCTGTTTTGCATGACAGCTGTAATAAATGTCATACTCGTTTCTTTGAATAACACCACTCCCCGTCCACCTTATTTCTTGTAACGCTGTTATGTCAGCCTTATTAGGACAGGGCATCGGCTAGCTGCTGTGCAGCTCGAGCTCTGTATAGTGAGGGGACGTTCCATGAAAAAAATCTTAAATCGTTTAGCCATTTTCGTTTCCATGGTCGTCATCGTGTATCCGGTCCATATCCGAGGCTTGTTAAATTTGCCATAATAATTCATTTTTACGGGCATGGTTATTAGCCTTGCGCCAACCTTTCTCTGGATGTCGCTGCATGCATTGGTTCACTACTTGGCAATGATTAACTTAACTTCCCAAAAAAAAATATTTTTGGTTTGATTTTTTGGAGAGCCTTATTGTTTCAGTGGAAGCTTTTTCATTAACAATCCACATTAGAGGGACCTTCTTATATATACTTCTCTCAGGAGAGGCGAACCTACGCGTTTATGATTCTGACAAAATTCGTTCTGTTGACCTCCAAGGGATTTAAGTGTCATTGTTTAAAAACTTTCCCATAGTAACTAATAACTAACGGAGGAAAAGAGGAGGAGGGGAAATTATTACTGATAGCCTTTCCCATTGAGTAGACGAAATGCGAGTCGGTTGAGCCCTCAATCAGTTGGTTGTTATTGGTGTCATTGGTTAAAAGCTCTATTTTTTCTGCTGTAACATGTTTGCACTTTTTGTTAAACCAGTTTTTAGCGGGTGTATTTCGTTTGATGGAATGCGGAATGCGAAACTCCATATCGAACAAAATAATTTCCGTGACTGACTCCGCGCAGGGGCTAACATCGGAGTTTCCCAAGCAGATCTCTGATCAAGGAAAGGAAGGGGTGCGAAGTTATCTCACAAATCGTCTCAATTAGCGGCCCCGTACCATATGTCCCTGGCCTAGGTTGATTATTCGTTTGAGATGTAAATGGTTGCACAAGTGATATCTGAGTTTCCCAATGGTTCAGTCGCTTCCATAGTATAAATGCTAGGCCTGGATGACAAGAATAGAGCTAGGGTGTGTGTGGAGTCACTTCGATCATCCACTACTCGCACAGGTTTGTGGCGTTTCTAACAGATACACACAGTACACAAGCAAATAGTGAAGAACAACACAGAAAGAAAATCGAATAAGCAAAAACATCAGCCGTTATACCAAGCAATAACATAGTAATTTCACATCAGTTGAGTGTACTTGAGTTTAGAAATCGCATTCGTACACGCGGCAGTTGCCTGTTGTGTTGAGCATTGGTTCAATCTTTTAGTGATACTAACTGTCATAGCGCCGTCCCCATTTTCAAAAAAGGCGACAGATCTGACTGCGAAAACTACAGAGGAATATCATTGCTCCCAACCACATACAAAATACTAACAAATGTCATACTGGCGAGATTCACACCCTACACAGAAGAAATACCGGGAGACTACCAATACGGATTCCGTAGGAACCAGTCAACAAGCGACCAAATGTTCACAATAAGGCAACTACTGGAAAAGATGTGGGAATACGGAGAGACGGGTCACCAACTGTTCGCTGACTTTAAAAAAGCCTACGACAAATATTGGAGTTGTGTATGTTAAAATCGCTAAGAATGACAACCTGACGGCTGAGTGGCTAATTTGTATCCAGTCGACGGTACGTGAAGGATGTTCGAAAAGTGTTTTTGGCCGATCATTTGAGGAGCGGTAGAGACAATAAAGAAATTTGACAGAACCCTTCAGAACGATTCGGATTCAGAAAACGCAGACTCCACCAGTAAAACGAAATCTCGAGTGTAAGTCGTATCCTGGGTAACGAAGATATGTAGAGTCCGTTGACGAGTTGACCTGGGTCTCGGTGAGGACCAGGATATCACGTTTCGTTGTTTGGAAATATTATTGGACGGCGTTTACATTGGTATTGGTGAAGCTGATGCCTCTGATGTTAAATAATACCGTTACTTGTTTTGCCGACGGCCCTGTTTAAGCGGAGATGACTCGTTTATATTTCGATTTTTTATCAAAACCTTTGCATGATGTTTCTCTTGACATTTTAGGACGAGGTTCCAAGTATATTTCCAGTGATTTAAAAGGAATGAGTCGAGTTCAATAGCAATTACTGCAAGGCACAATGGCCCAAAGACATATTTGTATGACCTCTTTGCTACAAACTTGTTTATGACACATTAGGATATGATTTCAAGCACATTTCCAGTGACTTGAAGGAGTGAGTTGAGTTCAATAGCAATTACTGCAATGCACAATGGCCCAAAGATATACTTATATGACCTTATAGCGTTTGCGATGATAGTGAAGAACGTGTGATTCGAACTGACGCTATGGCGGTTAGAATCACTAAAAATTTAATCAATGCTTAACACACCAGGCCACTGCCGCGTGTACGAATTCGATTTCTAAACTCAAGTACACTCAACTGATGTGGAATTGTTATATCGCTATGGTATATGGCTCTGATGCTTTGCATATTCGAATTTCTTTTCTGTGTTCTTCACTTTTGCTTGGAATAAGCTTTAATAGAATTGATGCCACCATACAATTTCGCTTCTGGATTGGCCTAGAATTTCTTACTGATGGATTGATCAAGTTAACATTAATTAACCCAAGGGAATCCACATTACAGTTATTTTACATTGAGGGCTCGTGGTTTTAGCCTGTGACTGGAAGAACAGACTTACAAAACCAACCAGGTTGAAATCCAAACCATCGGTAGCTATTCCCTGGGCTTCGATTAGTGTAAGAATTACTGGCCGACGGTTATAAATATTCTCGGAAACGACGAAAAAGTTAGACCGCGGCTAGTCACGGATGTTGTACTGGTCAACGCCGAAATTTCATGAGATTACATCGGCTGGTACCAAAAATCAGCACTCCCTTGGAGATTTCCAACGGATGATCAAAAGCCGCCACCATTATGTGTTACATCCTTATAGGTGCTACCCCACAGCATCTTTGCAGAAACTCTGGTGAGGCTACAGCTTTTCCGTTACGAATATTACGCCACTCTTACACCATAACCACACTAATGAAAAACATATTTTGGGAACATTGATGCTTGAGTGGCGCAACAGGGTTGCGAAAAGAATTATTCGCAAATGTATGAAAACTTTTTCCTCATTGCGGGTAAGTTTTCTCATCATCATCATCGGCACTACAACCGGGATCCGGTCCTGGCCTTATTTAGCAAGTCTCGAGGCTTGTTAAATTTTCCATAATAATTTATTTTTACGGGTAATGTTATTAGCCTTGCGCCGCAAGTAAGTTTTCTCGCACTACACTTATTGGATGCACTACGATTCACACATGTGTATATCCCTTAATTATGGATACTACACGAAACAGATCGCCTGAAACTATAAGCACAAGTGGACATCTTGTGCTTGGTTAGTTGGCTTGGTATCAGGATGTATTGATGTCAGTGCAAAATGCTGTAGCAAGTAGATTTACTCTCGCAATTGCGTTTATTAACTGTATGCGATGATACGAAGCAGAATTTTTTACGTTTCTGACAAATACCCAGACGCTTCTAGTATCTGTGGCACAGAGCAGTACTTTTTCTCCGAATTTGTGGGAGAACTATAGGCATTAAATGTGACCACTGTAGTCAATGTTAGTCTTCTTGAATTATCTCGCGCCTTTCTCTCTAATAGCCCCTATTTATACGGGATTAATTCATATTTTGAATTTTGATTTGATGTCCTTAAAATGAAGCTTGATGTCCTTGAAGTAAAATGTGTTATTGTATATTGTCGTTATTAAAAAACAATAACGACCAATGCAAATTCCCAAAAAAAAAAAAAAAAAAAAAAAAAACGTTTAAACCCTCCCAGCTGCCTTTCCGATAGGCATATTGTTTAGGATGCTTACGAACGTGAAAGTTTAGTCACAAGACATTTATTGTGGTAGAAACTAATATAACCAGCATCTATTCATAGGGACAGACTACGATATAGAATATTATGGGAAGACGAGTTTGTTTAATTTTACATTATCCCCCAATTCTCCTTCAGCATGATTCTATATAGTCTGTAAAAACTTCAGCCTACTAACGTCTCATAAAAAAATAAAAAATCCTTTAACCCTGAATATGAAGAGTACCCAATAACATTAAACCTATTGTATATATACCATAGAATGTTATATAAAAAAATCCTCTAAGATTTCTTGTGGATTTTCATCTGGGGGATTAAAACAAGGTTCGATTTTTTTTTTTACTTAGAAGCATTTCGTAACATCATGGAATTATTCTCTCAAAATCATCATACTAAGCCCTTTTTTATATTCTTGATATAATAACTCCCAAAAGAAATTATTGGAATACATAATCCGTAACTGCACTGGTTTTACTAAAACTATTACCAAATTTTTATCATAACAGCATAGTAGGTAAACTTCCCCCAAAATTACATTATTAATTTGTTTGAAAACCCATCACACCACGAAAAATTATAATGCACTGAAATACTTGTGAATTATGAACACAAAACGCAAACGTTTAAAAGGTTTAGTGTTTTTGAATATATGGTACATAAGAGGAATAAAAAACACAACACAGACTATTACCTTACTATAATACATTAACAATTTGTTTAAATTAGGATTTCAAATTATAAAAAAAAGTGTGAAACTAAAACTGGAAAAACAAAATCAAAAAATATTAAACTAGAAATTCTGCAGTCCATTTATAAACACTTTAACTAAATAACATTAAAGTGTACTTTTTTTTCATTAAAAGAAATTGACTAATCATCGGAAATGAATGATTTGTCGATGGATTCTAATGAATGATTTCTTTTTGTGTTATCTGATTGTATATTAGTTGGAAAGTTTAACACTCACCTTATTAATAGCTTGTAAAAATGCCGCCTTTCCTACCTTTTCCTGGTGTTTCGAGAGTGCTACTTCAATTTTACGTTTTTCTTGTTCGATTCGGCGACGTTTTTCCTCCAATTTCATGCGGATTGTTGTAAGTTTGGTTGCATCCACAAGCGGTCGGTTATCCTCTTCTAGATAAAGGTCTGAGTTATAAAATATATTGCATATTTACAAATTTTTAGCAATGACTAAAAACTAAACTTTACCATTGGGGTCACCACTTTGATTCAGTAACGCAGATTGCTGTTGCCATGTGGTCGTGTTCGTAGGCAATGCAGCGAAGGAGGTTTTTCTCTTAGGAGTAGTCTCTTCTTCCGTCGTAAGTGCGGTGTTGTATGCATTCGGTTTTGAATTATTTATAATAGTATCCGATGGTAAGTCAGCTTCAGTGTAGTCTTTATCATTGGAATGCTTAAGATTGCGGTGTGATATATTATCCACACTAACGAAACAATAATATAAACTTTATTAAGTAAGGTGTTCTCTAAATAGTTATTCAAGTTTATAAGGAAAAAAAAAAACAATACAACGTCAGGTACTTCCTTGAAATACTTTGCTTCAATATTTGACAGTTGACATTTCATAGAACATTCTGCATGAAGGAAGCAATTGACAGTTGCGTTGACAAGTGAGAAAAGAATAAAGTTCGATACATTTTGAAATTTTATTTCAAAAAGTGAAAAAACGATGTGCAAGAGGCTAAAAATTGAGTGTGGTTTACGGTATGAGAAGAGTTTAATTTCAATTTTTTTGACATATATATATTAAAGAAAACCGAAAGTTGGTAGCATCATTTTCTTGTAATTTCTTTTACGAAGTAAATATTTTCACCAAAGTACCAGAAAAAGATCTAATTATAGAATTTAGAGAGTGATCTACGGCTAGTTTTAGTACTCTACTGAACAACGAAATAAATACACGCTTCAATCGTTTAATTAAAGACATTACGAAAAAATGTCACGACGTTTTTTTTTTGAGCGCGGAACCACACCTCGACTTAATGAAAAATCGTCATCACCACCTAAGACACATTAGACGAGACGTGCAAACGAGTATACACGCCAAAAATGATGGTACTTGTCAGATAAACTTTTTATCTGGCCGAAAAAAGGTTCAAGATCTCAAGGCTGTAGCTATACGTTCAAATCATGCATCCGCACACGAGCGAGATCTGATCCGATGGGATTGAAAACGCGAACGCTACGTGTTGCGGATTCGCAAGTAAAGATAGCGTAGAGAATCTAGTACGTTCACCGTCTAGCGCAATTACCACCCAGAATATTCACCACATGCCTGTCAACCGCCAGCTGACAATGCGTCATTACCAGGTACACCATCCGACTGTCACCTATTTCAAATGTGTGCAACGGTCTTTTAACCAGTCTTTGTTAGCCTTTCAACGCCGACGCATCGCTCGCTCACCAGTCATCGTCGGAAAGCTCACGGAACTGCACATTTTGTAAAAGCGCGGAACAGTGGACCGCACACAGATTTGCTACCTAATTGAGCATAAAAAAACTAAAATTGTGAAAATAAACCAAACCCAATGAACGATACATTAAATACCTTTGACCAGTGAAAACCTAAATCTCCATTTCGTGTGATTGTTTGCCGTTCAATCACCATCCAATATGAGTTATATTAATCCTAGAAGCACTCTAAATCAAAGAATAACTAACGATAATATCCGGCGATCATGGGATAAGGCAGTCGAAGACATTCATTTGAAATGGGCGAATTCAACAACTCATATCTAGCATCCAGACAATGTTGATGAGTGGGTGCTGCGTTTCAATATTCAGCAGCCAGCTGAAGGGCATGAGAGATTTCAGCAAAGGCCACAGAAGATTTTGTCGACTTCAAACCTTACTCATTTTAAAATTTGAATTGTTATACTGCAACTTATGTCACCATAAAGTTGGGGAACATATTTCCTCAGGGGAGCAACGAGAGTGAGAAAAATAACAAACTCACGAAATTTGGGCTTGTTGTTGTTGCTGCTCGAGTAGAGGCTAATTCAGTTAGTATCGGCCACTCAATGAGTGTTTGTGCTATATCATGTCATCATCATCATCGGCACCACAACCAGGATCCGGTCTTGGCCTTATTTCGCAAGTCTCTCCACCGGTATCTAGTCCTTATCCGAGACTTGTTAAATTGCCAATAATAATTTGTTTTTCCGGGCAAGATTATTAGCCTTGCGCCAGTTATATCATGTGCATCGTATTAATTAATTAATTAATCAGTGCGCAGATAGAAACTCGTCTCTGAAGTTGGTTGCATTTAAAACATAGTTGAACGCATCCAATTCGGTCGACGTTTTGAATATATGTAGCTTAGTCATTGCTGTTCTTATGACCAAGTTTTAGTCATTTACTGACTATCATTCCGTTTGCATCAGTTGTATAAGAGATGGATGTCGATAAGCAACATTTACGCCATTGCATTGTATTCTGTTTGAAAAAAAAAATGCTGCTCAAGAACTCATCATCATCGGCACTACAACCGGGAACCGGTCTTGGCCTTATTTAGCAAGTCCTGAGGCTTGTTAAATTTTCCATAATGATTTGTTTTTTCCGGGCAAGGCCATTAGTCTTGCGCCAGAGGCTCCCCGACGGGGAATCGAACCCCGGTCTCCCGCGTGACAGGCGGGTATACTAACCACTATACTATCGAGGGGCTGCTGCTCAAGAACTGGGATTGGTTAATTCGACTTCGGGTGAATATTCTGTGAGTCATTCAACAGCAAAAAAGTGGTTTCCAAGATTTCGTGTAGAAAATTTTCGTCTTGAGGACGCTCCACGTCCAGATGCAGTAAAAAAAATTGACGACGAAGAGTCAAGTTTACTAGACGAAAATCCATATGTCAAACTCAAGGAGAGCTTACAGAACAGTTAAGAGTTTCTCATCAAGCAATATCAATTAAATTTGAATTTTTAAAAAAAGGCGAGTTTCTAATTGCATACCTATTAGTTATTGCTGGATAAAAGTAAAATTTCTGACGGAATCACACGCCTCCAAATTCAGCGAGATGACGCAGAACGAGTCCGTGATGAAGACGTCTTGAGAAGCCAAGGAAGACAAAACGTAAGGCGACCGAAGATGTTCGCCATGCATCTGCAGTATTTCTCACTTCGATCTCAAGGATTCTACAGTGTTTTGTGACGAACAAAGGAGTGGAATTCGAATCCACGCTGTGAAGCTGTTTAGTTTAAAACCATATGTTCAACAAATCATACTATGGGAGTGTATAGACGCTATTATTTAAGCTGTAAGATTGCTATATTAATTGCTTTGGTAGACTGCTCTGATGATATATTTTACGATTTTCTTTAGGTGTTATGTTGGCCGCCATGGTTGCGTGTTCGTGTGGTGCGTCATGCCTGTTGTAATCACCCCAAGCCCACGAAGAGTATCAACTGGGAAAGGACCTCCAGTTTGCTACTAACCGCCGACGTGCGCTTCTGCCTCGTTATCCGTACCATCGGATCAATTGTGTAATCCGTTTAGGGTATCTTAAGTAAACACAAGATATCCTAATTGCACTATCGGTTCGCCCGTCAAGTCTTCTGTGGGATCCGAAGTAAACAAATGGATTACCACCAACGCGTCCGAGTGTAGTGCAGCGATATATATGAGATTCACGCCGTAGTGTGAAAATTGTGTGGAAGTGTACAGTGCGGGAAAACGTATACCTTTTCCTTTCCTTGTGTTTGTTTTTCCTCTTTTTCGCACCTCTGTTGCGTCCCTCAGGCATCGATACTCACGATTGATTTATAATCTTTTGAGGGTATTTAGTGTTTTGAGTGGCGTAATATTCATCAGGAAAGAGATGTGTCCTGGGTTTCGGCACGGATCTAGTGGGGCACGTACTACAAAGGCATAACACCTGTAGTGGTTGCTTTCGATTATCTATCGCCGGGTCCAACTTGCATCCTTTTCTGAGGCGGTATTGGTTTTCTGTGTCGCCAATTCAATGGAACGGGAATTTCACGTCGATCTTTCCAACATCCGTGGCCTAAGATGCAATTTCTCCTCTGTGTCTGCCCACGTCTGTAACCAGAAACTAGGAATCTTTGCACTTAGCGAGACTCAGGTAATAATTGATGCAGATATTTCTGATTTTAATCTACCTGGATATAACTTAGTCCCTTTGTTCTTTCCACATCGTGGTCTAGCTACATATATACGAAGTCATATTGCTTATCAGCTTCTGCCACAATATTGGTTCTGCTCCAATCCGGAATTTAATTTCTCGTGGCTAAAACTTCATGTTCGTAAGCATATCATACATTACTGTTAAATTTACAGAAGCCCAAACTTGGAGAGAAACGCATTCTTTAACGAATTTGAGGCTCTATCTGATTCTATAGATAGGATATTGACTCTATATCCGCACACAAATCGTTATTGCGGGTGATTTCAATGTGTATAACTCTCAGTAGCTTCGGCACTCCGGACACACAACACCTGAGGGTCAGTATGTTCAGCTCTTTGCTGAGTCAAATAATTTAATTCAACTCGGCAAGGGTATCAGACATAAATGGTCATTCCGCCAACACACTGGACCTGTTTATCACCACCCACCCAAACAAATACACAATTAAAGTTTCTTCGCCCTTGGGCACTTCAGACCACTGTGTGGTGTCAGCTAAATTTCCCCTAACCGACAGCAACGTTTACGAGAAAGCTCCCAAAAGAACACTCTAGTTCTATGAGAAAGCCAACTGGGAAGGTATGAACGACTTTTTTGGGAAGTTAAATTGGTTGTTATTTTTCCTCAATAACGATGTTGACTCTATGGCGGACACATTGACAGATACGATTTTGCTTGGCTTGCGAAACTTTATTTCACACAGAGGAAACGAGTATGAAACCCAAGAGAAATATGTGGTTCGATTTCGGATGCAGAGACGTCATTAAGGTTAAAGAGTTGAGCTTCCGGTTGTATAAATCAAACAATACTGAGGAAAACCGAAAAATTGCATTCCTATGGAGTGGACAATTCCCCGATCCAATGGATAAGAGACTCTCTTTCTGGCCGTTCAATTCAAGTGGTTCTTGATGGTGTCAAATATGTCCTCCATCAAATTAATGCATGAGTTCCCCAGGGTTCGGTACTCTCACCCACTCTCTTCCTGATCTTCATAAACGATCTCTTGTCAATTACCCACAACCCAATTCACTCCTTTGCTGATGATAGCACATTGAGTTTCTTATACTCATATGAACATTCCCGACCAAACTCTTCGAATGTCATTACCAACCAGCAACTTATGCTTGATACATTGAATTCAGACCTCAACAAGATATATCAAAGGGGATTATTTAACCGAGTAGAATGCAATGCCTTAAAAATTCAGTATTGCCTCTTGTCGTCAAAGGCGAACCCCAAAGTAAATACACTGCCGATCAACGGCACTTGCATCGACGAAGCCAAGGAACTATCAATCCTAAGCTCTCGAATTAATTTGACTCTTAATTGGAGCGACCACATTTTTGAAGCTGCGAAAAGTACAGCCAAATGTATGGAGTTCCTTAAGAGATGCAAAAAACACTTCACTCCATCCAACCTGGCCACAGGTATTGTCACGGTCGTTGCTGAACTGAACTTGCTCAATGTGTTCCACCTTCTCATACATTTGCCCACGATACACGTCAATTTGTGAATGCGCATAAATTCACGTTGAAAGTAAACTTCAGGCGCACAAATAAATATAGAGTGTCATTATTCTTTAGCCGAACCACACGAATGTGGAATACTCTGCCTGATTATGTGTTTCCGCGTCGTTGTAATGTCCAGGCATTAAAGACCAATGTAGATCGATACCTTATCCACACTTCCTCTCCGTCCGTTCGCACTGTTTTCTGACATTTAAGGGTACTCCAAATCCGCACGTTTGTGTAAAAAATAGAAGTCAACTTTCTACGTTCTCCCGGCGGTAGTTGAAGACGAGGTAAGGTCGAACTGGGGTGAAGACGGTCTCCGCCAACAGTGGTAAAGACATGGTGAACGTCGCCCACTGACAGGAGGCAGGCTGGAAGTCCGCCATCAGGGCTACGCACAGGCAAGCCGCCGATCTGAATCTGGTCGACGTGATCTTCGGGAATGTGGCGAGCGTAAATAACCTACAAGAAATCTCAAAAATTTCGAGTTCTCGATGGAACAGCTTTTTAGCGGAGGCAAGTTCTTCAAGCTGCTGACCGGCAGGGAGATAGAGCGCGAGAACATGCTAAAGAAGATTAACTGGAAGACGTACTCGGCTTCCACGAAGAATACGTGGGTGGTAACGGAGCGCTACGATCACAAAGAGCTGGAACTGAATGTGGATGGGATTCGCGAGGCGCTCTGCGACAATTTCAGTCTGATGGCGCAGCACGCGTTGGTGAGCTATGCTGTCGTACGAGACTTCTTAAGATACGATTAATTTTTCATTATTTTCTAAAAATACGAAACTTCAAAACCTGCTTCGAGGATTTTTACCCAACCCAGTATAGATCGGTAAAAAAAATACAGAGGTTGTTGAGAGGTTGACTAGTCGGAGCCACAAAAGCCGCCAATAAGTACACATACGAGATTGTTAATGCACTTAATATAGTTTATCCACATTAGAAGCTGTGTTCGTGTAATGACATATGTTTTACTATTGTTGTAGCTGGCCAAAGAATATGGAACCTGGTTTGTTTATCAGCTTTTTTGTTTATGCTTTTACCATGTTTATTGCTGCAATCACGTGAAAGAGGAAGGTCTGCTGAGAATAGAAAGAACAGAGTGCCTAAATTTTCATGTCCAGGTTGATACATGATAGAGGCAGGTTGTGGCGATGAATTAGTCTTAACGATATTCTTTAGCAAAACGAGAAACTTTTTTTGTAATGTAAACGTCGGTACAAGAAGGAGGACAGTGAATGGGGAAGGAAAATTTCGTTGTACATTAGTTTTAAATGTCCGACAATTATAACGACGACAAAACATATTATTACGAAGAGGAAGAACATTTGTTGACTATTACTCGTATGCCTAATTTTAGTCTCTTATTGAGTCGGTGCAAACTTTATAATTAACGAGAATCTAATTGATAAGGGCACGTATAGAAAAATACCCATATGGTTCGACGAGAGAATAGAAATACTTGCAAGTGAATCGATTTGTGTAAGACTGAAACTGTTGCCTTTGTAGGTAAATACGTTCCTTTAGTTCCATATTTTGATAAGTTTAAGTTTAGGTTTAGTGAAGCTACCACCTAATTTATTGGCTTAACTCAAGCAACATAATTATCTACAACTAAAGTATATATAAGTTACAAACTAGAGAGCCTAAAAACTATCTTAACTAGGCTTGGAATCGTTTGAACTGGAAGGAGGTCCTGAGAAGCCTCTCACCACACTTACCGAAAAAAAAATCAACGCAGAGGCTGTGATGTTTCGGTTAACAGTAAGGCAGTTCGCTGTATTGCCATATTGGAGCAGTTCAAATTCCGAAAAAGTGGCCACATCTCGTTAACCGTTAGAATTGCATCACGATAACACACTGTTACACGTAGCAAATGATGTAAAAAAAACCTCCATTCAACCACAACCGCATTGTAGTGGAGATCTAGCTACGAATGACTTTCTTATAGCTTTAATCAAAAAATGGCTCCAAGATGATCGTTTTCTTAGTGCAAGTTCGGTTTTTGAGGTGCTTTTGATGATGCTCTCCAAGGACAGCTTTGAAGGTTTTTAGGAATAGGAAATACAATGAAACAAGTGCGTTGCATTGCAGAAAGACTACAGTAAAAAAGATTGAACTGTTACGAGCTAAATTTATAAATAAAAGGATTTATCACAGTTGAGTTCAATAAATACCGCTTGTATTTTTAGGCGAAAAAACCCACTTTTTTTAAATGTCCACCATTGTTGTGAGAACTGGAGATTTCCGTCCGTTTTTGGTTAGCCTTTGGGATGAAGACATAATAGAAACGTTTGGTTTTTGTTCCAGGTTGGAAACCATAGAAGAAAGCTTTTCGCTTTCTGACCACTTTCCGTTACAATGGGGATCCCTCTAGATATTAGTACCTCATCCATAAATTCGTTAATAAGAAGAATGATATGGAATCATTCGATATTATTGAAGCTTAAGAAACACAAGATTGGACAATAGTTGAGAGAAAAAAACAGATAAAAGGACTTCTTGTATTGGATTTTAGTCGCGTGTACATTTTATTGTGACGCATATGACAATCAGTAGTAGAATATTCTAGAAAATCCAAAACAAAGTACTGGAATATTCTAGAAAGTACTGGAAAACTGGAGACTATGAGCAATAGAAAATTCGAGGCTATGGAACGGACGGAAACGAAACACCAAATCAGAATGACGAAACGGTATAAATACGTGACACACAGATCAGAGAGTAAGAAGTAAGCAGCCAAAGACGCGATAAGTACGGAAGCGATAAGTCAAGAAATCGTTAAGTGTACGGTAAAAGTAACGGTTGTTATTAACGGACTAATAAGGTGTTACATTAATTAAAAATCGATTTAAAGGCTCTTATTTATTAAAAATAATTAATTCAGCGAACCCTACGCTCGCAACAGTATTCTCGCGTCACATGTACGGAGAGATATGTATATAAGGATATGTTTTTTTTTAAATTCAGATTCTCAACGAAACCAATCGCAAATACTGATAATGGCAATTGGACTATCTGGTATTTTGTATTTACTTATGGCCATGACGCGAACAATCCGTAATAAGAGTTTCGATATAGCGGCGCAGGAGTTGATAACTTTCAACTTTCGTGATTCGAAAAGTTTTCTTTAAAATCAAATAACATATTCGTATAAATACTTTAAAATTACTAACCTGCCCTGTCGCCTTATTATTAAATTCTTTTCAGTTTCGCGATCCTGTTTTTCTGATCCAGAATCTGTATCATAGCCCAATTGTAACGTACCCCGTGCATCAGCAATCGAAGATCTCACAGCGACAGCAGGTTCTATAATAAATGAAATAACCACATTCGTTTGAAATAATAACTTAATTTTCATATATTCACTTCTTACCAATACTGGTGTTCGATAATTTTCGTTCTTTATCCCTTTCTCGCTCTATACCACGTCCTATCATATTTAACTGATCCTGGGATCCACCAAAATTCTCAATTGTTAGTTGTGAGTCCTCACTAGATGAGTTGCGACGTGACCGTCGCCCTGCAGGTTAAACAAAGCCCGATTAGTTAACTCCGTTAAGTTCCATTTAAGGTTATATGGTAATTGCAAAAATAAATTATCAAACAAACTACAAAAACACAACTTCAACTCTATACGCATTTCAAGAAAAGTCAACACTTGAGTAACAAATAAAATATCATTCACAAGTTTCTTAATTTCCTTAAATTACCTGCGTAAGATGTTCTTCTATTTTGTTCCCAATTACTTGGTCTGCCAGCGGGTGCATGATCGCCTGCACGTTTTTTATAAATTATTTTTATAAAACGGATGGATATGGGGCGGGTTTGTGTGGATGTGTGATCATTTCAGGTTTTAATCATAAATACGTGTTTTTGTTTTTCATTTAGCAAGCAAAATTCAAAAAGAAAAAGGGAAATCAATCATCAAGTCATTCTAAATACAATTCTCATGGAATGTTTACAAGTGAAGAAAGTGTTTTTACAAATTGTTTACTCAATAATATAATAGCAGTTTTGTAAAAACATACAAAAATATTTACATTTTCTTTTTATAGAACACAACGGTTTAATTTGAGCACATTTTTTTAAGTTGATAAAATTTTGCCAACTTCAGGGATTGATTTGTATAATAAAATTATCTTTTTGTATTATTTATCCAATGCTCAACACATCAGGCAATTGGCGTGTACGAATTCGATTTCTAAGCTCAAGTAGACTCAGCTGATGTGGAATTGCTATGTCATTGCTTGGTATACGGCTGATGCTTTTGCTTATTCGATTTTCTTTCTGTGTTGTTCTTCACTATTTGCTTGTATACTATGTGTGTAACTGATAGAAACGTCACAGCAGCGCTTTACTTTAGAGGCACAAAATTCTTATCGTTTAGATAGTCCTCGTTTTTATATCATGATACTTGGGGATCCTATGAGTTTCAATACCCAATTTGGCATCCGTACGTACAGTTGTTTTCAATACGTACAGTTTTTCAAATATAAATCGATTTCCAGTTTTGCATAAATATATGCTTTGTAAATTTCTTTAAAATCAGATGGAGTAAAATATTTGTGGCGATTCCAAAAATGCACGCACACATACTGGTAGGGAAGATGCATATACCAGACCATTAACTTACAGATTATTGCTTATGTAACGAGGTAAGGATTATCACATTACACGTGGGTGTGATCGATGCTTTGGTTTTAACCTTATCGATCGCGGGTTCGAATCATGTTCTTCACTAACATGGCAAAACGCTATATATGTCTTGCTTCTCTTTAGACATCTTAATTATATCGCTGCATTTTTCGAGGGGACGAAAAGAGTGGAATAAAAGAGTGAAATTTAATCTGGATGGCCCCGATGGTTTCGAGTACTATTGGCATGATCTCAGGAAAGAATGCACAATTTCGGTTGGTTGGTACATTCTAACATTCTAACCGACGAGGCTGGGAGGCTAGCGGAGATGTTCGTTGTTAGCCGCAGTTTGATTCAACTCGTGGAGGAACCTACCCGAGTGCCGGATACACGAGGTAATTATGCGAACACCCTGGATCTGTTTTTAAAAAATGGGTTGGCGAGGGCCGACTTTCGCGAGACAAGGACAGATGTGCCCTTCATCTTGTATCTGGCTTCTGGTCATCTTGCCATAACCAGAATCACCCACATCCGTGGGGATGTTGGGCTCGGTCTCGCGATATCTGAAAAGAAAAGAAAAAAGGGGGGTATCCAAGCATAGTGTGGACAGTGTTAGTCCAGGTGTTCTTAAACTACTAGTATAGAGGGATGGTGGGAAAGAAATCATACAAGATCGGTAGGTCTTCGGTGCGGTAGTCGATCTGTTTTTGACATCCAGCCGAGCATTTATACAGTGGAGATTGCTACGCCACTGTGAAACTCAGATCACCCCTTGGTATCGGTCGCGTAACCAGTTGTATTTCAAGCGAATAACCGACCTTCGCCATGTATGGAGGTATGGAGCTGTTAACTGGGACGATTTGCGAGATTTCTTCGCATCCTTTCCGTGGTAGGAGGTGTGCTTTGGAGACTCTGATATTAACGCATCCACGGAGTCGGTCACAGAGATTATTCTTCTCGAGATGGAGATCTACATTCCGCATTCCATCAAACGAAGTTCATCTGATAAACCTTGGTTTGATAATAAATGCGAACAGATTACAGCGGCAAAAATAGAGCTTTTAAATAATGGAGTTCTAATCCCATCGAAGTTAACAGAACGAATTTTGTTAGAATCAGAAACGGGGCAGTCAAGCGATTGATACCGCGAAGAAGGCTTACAACGACAGAGTGACTAATAGACTCCTTGAGTGCCCGACTGGTTTGCGTCCCTGCTGGCCAATGGCAAGGGCTGTCAGCAGTTACTTTGCTTCCTCCTCTTTTCCTCCCTTAGTGACGGGTAGCGGGACGTTGGTCACAAATTCTGATGGTAAAGCTAACGCGATCGCGAATTTATTTTCCGCGAATTCAAACTTCGATGCCGGTCTTTTGGAGCCACTTGTGATCGCACCGGTACGGTCTTTGACGCGAGATGTGAGCTTCCGCCCACGTACTATTTAATGCATTCTACGTGGACTGGACTGTAAGAAGGAAAAAGGCCCGAAAGGAATATCATCAATAGTCCTTAAGAACCGTGCTCCAGAACTATCGCCGGTTCTTGGCAGACTCTTCCACTTATCTTATGCATGGAGAACTGTGGGGGTTCTCTACAGCACATGGAGAACCAACCCACAATGCCAACCAATCTTGACCGCTAACAGCGCGTCACCTTACCTTAACCTATAACCCAACTCCCCATGCAAAATCCACAATAGCATACATCGCAAACCCTGCAACAAAACACATTCCAAACCTTCAACAGAATATATTCTAATCATCCCCGCATTCATCTTCCCAAAATCGCTTCGGTCAATCCTTTACTGAATTCACATTCCCTCTTTGCGACCAAGCAATCACAATTTCCCCGAAATTGATGTGCCGTAATAAAACGCATATTCAAATCTACAACAAACATTAACGATCTCCCTCAATTACATCACCCCACATACATTTCCCCAAAATTGCTTCGGTCAATTCTCTACTTAATTCATATTCCCTCTTTGCGACCAAGCAATAATTTCGCCGAAATGCATATGCCGTAACCAAACGCATATTCAAATCCACAACGGAACATTAACCATCGCCACCAACTATTCTAAGCCGCCTACACTTCCCCGAAATTACTTCAGTTAATATCTTATCTAAACGATATTCCTTGGTTGCACCCAAGCAATTTCAATTTCCCGGTATATACAACCAACGAATCCAGCTTAGCTTGTACGGCGAGGATTCGCTGGAACTGAATTCTTATGCGAGCATAGCAACTCTTCTCGAAATTCCTCGGAAGTGACAATAATTTTATTTCTGCTATGAAATTTTTTCCATCTCATTAGTCAGTCGAGTCACAGCCACCACCCGGTCCACACGCACCGAGTCACTACAAAGTCGAAATTCAACCGCTCCAGGAATCAAGTCGAGGTCGTCAGGTCGTCAGAGCCCGGGGAGTACACCAAGTTACGTGCCAGATCCGCGCGTCAATACGTCTCTTGTGAGAACTCCACACTCGAGAATTCGCATTCTTTCGGAAGGTAGCGCTTTCCCGCCCGTTGTCCGCCGGTTCATCTTGGAAAACCTGATCAAACGCAGATCGGTCGCGTCATTGGTAAATGTAGAAGTCGATTGTTAAAAATAAGTAACGGAACTCGAACATAAAAAGAATGCTGGCCAACACTCATAGGGGGAAATAGAAGAGAACATTCGAACAGCATCTAAACAGAAACAATCCAAAAAAAACTCTTTCCAAACAACTATCATTATTTGTGTAAAACAGTGCTTAAAATAAATTCTACGTGAAATCATACATTTGTACGTTGTCTTCTTATTTGGGGCTGAACGATAGCAGACGGTGGGACCTCAGTGAGCCAGTGCCTTACGCAGGCACATCTACTTGAAACCCCCCACAGAAAATTTCCTACCTGCTGCAACATCGCTCGAGTCCAGCCAATCCCGAAGAGAAAAAGTGTCTACCACAAAAATACCGACCGAAACCATTACTGTCTATGTTATGTAAGGTCATGGAAAAGGCCATTAATGCCGAGTTAATTAAGTATTTGGAGTGCAAGGGACTTCTGAATGATCGTCAATACGGGTTCGGTGGCAGGCAATCCACGGGAGACCTTTTGACACTTATAACCGATATATGGACATCTGCGATTGAGGGGGTGAGTCAAGGGCGGACGCATTGGATATCTCCAAGGCTTTTGACCGCGTCTGGGATGGTGCATTACTGAGCAAAGTTCGTTCATATAGACTTTCCCACCAGCTCTGCGACTGGACGAAGAGCTTCCTCGAAAAACGATCGATCCGGGTTGTTGTGAACGGCGAGTGTTCGGATCTGTATCCTGTTAATTCCAGGGTGGCTCAAGGTTTTATTTTGGCACCAACCTTATTTTTGCTTTACATAAATGATTTGTTAAGTTAACGGATAACAAAGTGTTCAGTTTTGCTGATGATAGTACGCTTATTTCCTCTTTTTCGAGTGATCGGCCGATTTGTACATCAGCGTCGCACCAGCTGAGATGTGCAACCGTTTTATGGTGGCATCTCGGGGCGCCCAGTCGGCGCTATAGGTTCGCCTCTCCCGACAGAATTATATTTATTAAAAAAATAAACTTAATTAAAAAAACAAAAAAAAAAAACGTGTCACGTAGGCCTCTAGGAGGAGGGAAAGTTATGGTGTGGGCAGCTTTCATTGGAAATTTTAAAACAGAAATTGTTTTTATTTCTGGAAGAATGTACGCCAAAAAGTACCAAGAAGTGTTGGAAGAGCATCTTTTTCCTTTAATAACCCTAACAGAAGACGAAGATGTCATATTTCAACAGGACAGCGGTCCTATCCATACAGCACGAACAACAGTGCGGTTTCAACACCATGAAGTTAAACTTTTGCTGTGACCACCTTTAAGTCCAGGCATAAGCCGCATTGAGAACCTGTGGGGGATCCTGGCAAGAACAGTTTACGACCAGGAAAAGCCTGGAATTGAAAACGTGGAACAACTCAAAGAAAGAATTGTTGAAGAATGGCATAATATATCGGACAACACTTTAACCAATCTAATTTCCAGTGTACCACGAAGATAGTTAACTATAACAAAGCATTCCATATTAAATAAATTATTAAACAAAAAATTAAAATATTAAGGTCTTGAGTTTATACTTTTTCACTGGCGAAATTTGGGTTTTTTTTCAGAAAATGAATTACCATCTCTGGTAAAAAAGCAATTAAGCCATTAAAAGGTTTTCCGGAGTCGGTGTCGGTTGACAATATTTTGCCACAAAACTGGTTATAAAAGTTTTTTACTCATTCCAAGAAAACTGAAAATTTACGTTTGAGTCTATAATTGTTCACAGCACTATACGTACCGAATTTATTACCTAATCATGCTTTTAACTTGCTGTGGGTCACGGCCATTCAAATTTATTCGTTGCCATATTCATTTTTTTCTACCCTGATTTGCTCGTGTGTCATTAATTTTATCGCTCTTAGCCTGAGATAAACAATCTACTTCCGCAGGCAATCTTAAAAGATAATATTTGTGAACTACATACGTGTAGTTTATTATCCACGTTCCCTAACGTTAATTTTTTTAATTTTCAGGCTTTCATTTTTTTTTTTCAATTCCACACCTGAAAAAATGTGCTCAAATTAAAATTAAGCTTTTAACTTGTACAAAATAACAAACACTTCAGTTTCTTTCAATTTACTGAAAGGACTCTTTGCATGCTCTACTTGGCTATAATTTACTATTTGATAACTGAAACAAAATGTTAATTCAGAAATTTAACTCAAAAAATCGTTCAAATTTAATTAAAGTAATCGATAAAGAAAAGAAAGTTTAAAAATAAAATTGTTGTAAAATGTGCGAACCTCTTTCATCTGCTTTTGTTTCCACGTTATTTTTTTCTTTAGCCTGGCGCAAGCGTGCAGGAACTAAAGGCTCCTGATTTTGCATTGATGACAATGTCGTTATACCTCTGGTTTTGTGTACAACAAAGCCTAATTATGGAAAAGCAATAAACGAATATAATGATAAACAAAATAACAAAAATGTAATAATGCAAGAAATGGATACCACTAAATATGCCTGTACATTTTATTTAAATTCAAATGTGAAGGTGAGCAAATAAAATAAAAAATTGTCAAATATAAATTAAATATAACAAAAAAGTCTCACCTTCGTTAGTATTTGTTGAATAAACATTGTGTTCAACGACATCGTAATCTTTAGGTGGTGTCGTTCTTCGTGTAATTACAGAAGCTGATGCCGAACGTGTGACTAGGGTGTAAATTAAAAGCAAAGAAAAAAATAATAATAAAATTAAGGAAAATGAAAACAAAACGTGTATATACACTGAAATTATACACATTTTTTCTTTTATCTTTTGAAAAAAAAAATTGATTATTAAGCTTAAAAATGGGATTAAAAGTTAAAAAAAAAACGAAGGTTAGCAAAAATTAAATCATTAAATAAAATAAATAATTTTTGTGAATTGTAGACAGTATTAGTACTAGCTACAAGAAAAACTCTTAAAACATCTATTTTGTTCTAGTAAATTCTTAAACTGTGATGTGACTTTAAACAGCTACTTGGTCACATAGTATATTTAGTACAAGTACTGTGTTACCTATTTAAAGTTATTAAAATTTGTATATACTATCTCAATTTGCGTTAATTATTTATAAGTCTATTATACAGGGTTAGTTTTGAATGCTTAAAATAAAAACATGCGAGCAGAAGCGTGATGTTAAAACGAAATAGCTTCGTTGTAGATTTGTTTCCAAAACTTGTTGATTTAAAAAAAAAAGTTGCTTGGCTTGTCAAATATTAATTTATGAAGTGGATCCTTCTACGATTGTTAAGTTTAAAGTATTCTAATGATTTTATATGCGCTGTAGATATGCTTTAAGAAAATAGAAATACCTCAAAGCTTGCAAATGTTCTCACGCGAACCGCGCGCTCCCCAAAAGACATACTTTGTCAGCACGCCTTTTACTGACATTTGCATGTTTGGTTTATTTTTGGCGATCGGGACGGTTTTACAAGTGTTTTCGCTTTCGAAGAAAATGGAGCAGAAAAATTGTAATAAATTTTGCTGGAAAAATGGAATAAGCGCAGTACTGCCCTGTGAGTACGGCGTTAGAATATACTAACGCTACGCCGCCTTGGCTTAAGCGACGACTAAAGGCCGAGTGATAGGTGGGGTCCCAACACCCTGTTGCCCGGTGAAATACCACCCCATCAAGCCATAGGCTTCGGAAAATGGTCGGGAGAAATCGCTTGCCGTCTATTTATGAGAGCATGCTGAGCCATTTGCCCGATTGCCGCCGTTTTCCCATTCGTTGCATTTCAATGCCTCGTCCCAGCCATAATTATGTTTATGAGAGAATGCTGAGCCATTCGTCCGATTGCCGCCGTTTTTCCATTAGTTGAATTTGAATGCCACGTCCCAGCCATAATCTATGACTAGGCAATAACTCCTAGTTCAACATCATACCGTCATCACCACCAGATTCCACCAACAGGATCTGCATTTGTCCGCAACCGGAAAAATCCAAATTGCCATCCACAAACACACTCGCCAGCAGAGGTGATAATTGAATTGTCGCCAACTCTAAAGGACAGCTATAAAATTTACCACCTCTGTTTTTCTTTGTACAGGAACTTGCGTTCCTTGTGTTTGCATCCGATAATTTTGTTGTGTATTTTGTAAATGCCTATTGTCTTTCAGCTTGTTATTGTATAACGCTCTGTTAAGAATGTTTTGATGCTACCTTTGTTGTGTGTATCTCGTAATGCTTTGGATCTAAGTTTTCATGTATGTATTGGTAATGCTCTGTTGCGAGCAGGAATTCTGTATTCGATTAAGTGTAATAACATTAGTGTAGATATTTTGTATATATAGGATTTTAAGAGTAAAATAAAATCAGAATGCATCCGACCGTAACCCCGGACGTATCCTCAATTTCTGGATTTCTTTATTTGATTTTCAGCTATTTTTAACCATTGAAATATTCAGTGGCGTTGCGCCCGAATTTTCAGGATCTCTTTTTTAGATGTTTAGTAGCGTTGCGTCCGAACATCAACCCAAAAATATCACACTAAGGGTGTTGCACCGTAGTGTCCATTAGGGCCTAGAGTTAGGTTCAGCAAATAAAAATCAGGTCAAAAGAGGCCTGATCAAACACAGTTTTTCAGAGCTTGGCTGATGGACCACTTCGAGAAAAGGCCCGGTTTTGGGTGGTAGTCGGTCCCAAGGTGAGATACCACCCCGTCACGCTGTACATTCCGCGATATAGTCGGGGGAAATCTTCGACTATGTTTCGGATGTACGGCTGATGGCCCTAATTGACACGGGGATAAGTCATGATGGTACCTTCTGACATAAATAATTCCGGAGGTAAACTGGTTTCCCATTTGGATCTCCGGGGGGAGTGTGTCCAAACTTTAAGAAATACGTCATCGCGTAATCGGGCTCGTTCTCGAGCCTCTGATGTCGACGTCGGCTTCGCTCATGAATAAACAAGTTTGTAGCATAGAGATTATTCAAATATATCTTTGGGTCATTGTGCATTCCAGTAATTGCTATTGAACTCAACTCATTCCTTCATATCACTGGAAATGTTTCAAGCACATTTACCGCTCCCCGAATGACAATCGACCGGCGAAATGTGTTTGAAACCTCATCCTAATTTGTCATAAACAAGTTTGTAGCAAGGAGGTTGTACGAATATATATTTCGGCCATTGTCATCATCATCAGCAGCATCGGCACTACAACCGGGAACCGGTCTTGGCCTTATTTAGCAAGTCCTGAGGCTTGTTAAATTTTCTATAATGATTTGTTTTTCCCGGGCACGGTCATTAGTCTTGTGCCAGGGGCTCCCCGACGGGGAATGAAACCCCGGTCTCCCACGTGACAGGCGGGTATACTAACCACTATACTATCGAGGAGGTTTTGTAAGTCTGTTCTTCCAGTCACAGACTAAAACCACGAGCCCTCAATGTAAAATAACTATAATGTGGGTTCCCTTGGGTTAATTAATGTTCAATTGATCAATCCATCAGTAAGAAATTATATGCCAATGTAAAAATAAACCAACATTCAGAAGCGAAATTCGTTGGTGGCACCAATTCTATTAAAGCTTATTCCAAGAAAAATGTCTTGCACGAAATAAACGGCTTCGCTCACGAATAAACAAGTTTGTTTTTCGTGAGCGAAATAAACAAGTTTGTAGCAAAGAGGTCATACAAGTATATATTTGGACCATTGTGCATTGCAGTAATTGCTATTGAACTCAACTCATTCCTTCAAATCACGGGAAATGTGGTTAAAACCTCACCCTAACACGTCAGGAGGAACATCTTGCAAATGTTTGATAAAATTTCAAAATGTAAACAAGTCGTCTCCGCGTGAACGGGGCCGCCGGAACACATTGATAACGGCGTTTTGTAGCATCAGGGGGATCAGTTTCACCAATAGGAATGTAAACGCCGTCCACCAATATTTACAAACAGTGAAAGCTGATATACCTACTCTAACTGAAACCCAGGTAAATTGGTCAACTGATTCGACATATCTTCGTTGCTCAGCATACGACTTACATTCGAAATTCCGTCTTAAGGGTGGAGTGTGCATCTTCACGCGGGCCGATCTGGCTTACCAGGGGATGGATACGTTGGAACCCAATAACATGGATATTATGTGGTTGAGGGTTGTGCTGAGGAATTCTGTTCAATTTCTTTGTTGTCTTTACCGCTCGCCGAATGAGGATCGGCGACACTTTTCGAACATCTTTCACGTACCTCTGACTGGATACAGATCAACCACCCGGCTTCCGAATTTGTCGTCCTCAGCGCTCCGGCCGGTTGGCATATTCTAACAGAAGAGACGAGGCTTGGAGGCTAGCGGAGATGTTCACTGTTAGCCGTAATTTGACTCAACTCGTAGAGAAACCTACGCGAGTGCCGGATATCCGAGGTAATTATGCGAACACTCTGGATATGTTTTTGACATCCGAGCCGAGCGTTTATGCCATGGAGATTGCTGCGCCACTGGGAAACTCAGATCACTGATTGGTATCGGTGGTGCAACCACTTGCATTTCAAGGAAATAACCGACCTAGGCAGCTTCACCAAGTGTGGAGGTATGGGGCTCCTAACTGGGACGATTTGCGAGATTTCTTTCCGTGGTCGGCAGTGTGCTTTGGAGACTCAGATTTTGATAAAAAATGCGAGCAGATTATAGCAGTAAAAAATAGAGCTTTTAAGCAATGGCACTCCAATCCCGCCGATGGTAACAACGAATTGATACCGCGAAGAAGGCTTACAATGACAGTGACCAATAAACTCCTTGAGTGTCCAACTGGTTCGCGTCCCTTCTGGTCAATGGCAGGAGGTGTCAGTAGTAACTTCGCTTCCTCCTCTTTTCTTCGGTTAGTGACGGGCAGCGGGACGTTAGTCACAAATTCAAAAGACAAAGCATATGTTTTGCCGATTTTTTTTTCCGCGAATTCAAAACTCGTTGCCAGTCTTTTGGAACAACCTATGATCCCATCGGTACGCTCTTCGCTGGGCAATATGAAGTTCCGCCCCCGTACTATTCAACGCATTCTGCGTGGACTGGACTGTAGGAAGCCGATCGGCCCGGACGGAATACCAGCAGTGGTCCTTAAGAACTGTGCTACAGAACTATCGCCGGTTCTTGCCAGGTTCTTCTGCTATCTTGTGGACGGAGGAGAGCTTCTACCTGCTGGAAAGTCGGCGGAGTTCAGCCAATCATGCCATTACTGTCTATGTTATCTAAGGTGATGTAAAAGGTAATCAATTCCGAGTTAATTATGTATTTGGAGTGTAACGGACTTCTGAATGATCGTCAATATAAATTCCGTGGCAGGTGGTCCACGGAAGACCTTTTGGCCCCTAGAACCGATATATGGACATCTGCGATTAAGGGGCATATTGAGTCGAGGGCGGTCGCATTGGATATCTTCAAGGCTTTTGACCGTGTCTGGTACGGATCATTGCTGATCAAGATTCATACGGATTTTCCTAGGAGGTTTGCGACTGGACGAAAACTGTCCTCGAAAGTTTATCGATCCGGGTTGTTGTGGACGCCGAATGTTCGGACCGGTATCCTGTTAATTCTGGGGTGCCTCAAGATTCTATTTTGGCTCCAACCTTGTTTTTGTTACACATAATGATTTGTTGGAGTTAACGGATAACCGAGTGTTCAGTTTTGTGGATGATATTAGGCTTGTTTCCTTTTTTTCGATTGATCTGCCGATGAGTGCACAACGTCACACCAGATAAGATATGGCCAGATCGACTCTCAGAATCGGGATTTGGAAAAGATCCTGTAATGGGGAAAGCCAACCTCAGCGACTTCAATGCAATGAAGACACAATCTACAATATTCACGAAAAAAAAAGTGGATCATCGGTTCCACAGCTGATGATGAATGGCCAGGCCCCTTGGATCTGAGGAGAGCATGAAATTGCTCGGCGTCACGGTCTGTGGGAACGTATCGTAGCATAAACATGTGTCGAACATCGCCAGGTCCGCCTCTGGAAAACTGAGTTATCTTTTTAGAGCCAAGAAATATTTTACTCCGGCTCATTTTTTTCTTCTGCATAAATCCCAGATTAGACTGGCGCTCGAATATTGCTCCCATGTTTGTAGCTCTACTCCTAAACATACTCTCAACCTACTTGAGAGCATACAGAGACGAGGGATCCGCATTTTCGGGGACAAGGCGCTGACGTCGGAACTACGGTCGCTATCACGTCGAAGGGGCGAAGCTGACCTCTGTCTGTTTTACAGATATTATCACGGGTACTCTTCGGAGATTCGTGCTATTGTTCCGCGCAATTCGGATTACATGCGCTCCACGAGACAATCGACGGATCGCATCAGTTCGCGGTTCATCTCCCAACGGCACGAACATCCCTGTATCAGAACTCGTTCCGTTACAGAGCGGGAAAGCTGTGAAATGCCCTCCCCACGCGAGTGTTTCCAGAGCGCTACGACCTGTCACTGTTTGGAAAGAACTGCGACAGCTATCTGGTGGCATCTCGGGGCGCCGATTCGGTGCTATAGGTTAACCTCTCTCGAGAGAAGTGTGGAAAAAAAAAAGAAACGCGTTCAAAATATCGACAATAGATCTTAGGCGAATCCGCTATGAGCCAGGCAAGAGTTTATGAGTAATAAGAAAAAGACTCGCGAAGGCGTTCAAAATGACTACCGCGCTGAATATCTTCGAATCCATCGGCAAATTACTATTATAGAGATTTGTATCTTTACTTATAAGAAATATAATTTTCTATCTCTTTTCTTTGATTTTTTTTTATCTTTATCAGTCAGTTTTTAATATATCGTGGTTCAACATAGATTGCCGACCAGTCATTTAAGATAGTTTATCTCCAAACCATGGCAATAAGTAGAAACAAAAGAAGGTTCAGAACAGTTCGGCACAGTACGAGGATGTTGCATTACATTTTATCCCTTCAGATGCGGCGGAACTTTCAACACCACACTATATTTCCAAGAAAACAAGTCTCACCGCGGATGCCTACTATGCATGACGTTTTTCGATATAACATCGGAATAGAGAATAAGTTATAATTTATTAATATTCTTTCATGTAAAAGGAACTTGGGAGCTGAACACTGGTCCAATAAACCCCCACACGTTTTACTACTTAATTCAAACATAGTATTAAATTAAATTGTTAAGATTGTATATTCATATACAATAAAGGATGTTATTAAAACAAATAATGTAAAAGGACTACAGTCCATTATTCCTTTCCGCAACTTAGTTTTGAATTATCTTAAACAAAAAATGTGTTGTACAAAGATTCGTAATATTCTCATCGTATTAGAGCGAAACCGTGTTGTAGGATGCCGTGTAATAGAAGGGCTACCTGTACAGTTTATAATTAATTACAAGGTACATTTCTCCAGATTGAAGTTAAATATTATTCATTTTATAAAACGATTTCACAAATGTTTTATTCTTTTTATGTAAATATTAATAGGGAATTGTAAGAGTAGTTTACTACTTTATTACAAGTTAAATCTGTTTATAGTATTGAGTACAACTGTCTAAATTCGAAAAACAAATAAGACAGCTAAATAGTAAATATAAAACATATTCTAATAAAAAAGTTGTATAAATAAAACATAGGACATGCAAAAGCAAATGTTGCAAATAAACTTGAGTAAACCCGCAACTAAGTAAAACTAAAATGAACATTTAAGTGTTGTATTGTGTGCCTATGGATGTAGTTACTTAAATATTCTAGAGGTTACCTATTATATCTAAAATTTTACTAGAGTGGATTGAAAAAATGCTTGATAAAAATCGGTTATACAAGAGTGGATTTGATTGATCAATAAAATATTAACTGTTGGAGTTTTGGACGAATTTGACACTGTACATTTAACTTATTTAGAATTAAATTTTCGTATGCCAATATAATCCACTCTAGTAAAATACAAAAGGAAGGAACAGTAAGTCACACTTAGAGAGCCACTATAGGAAGGTTAACTTGATCGAAAAGCATATGGCTTTTAATTTTACACAAATATACACAACGAATTAATTATCAAACGCGGATACGCTACCTTAGGTCTGATCAATGAGTTCTACTTTTATAAACTTTTATATAAGGTATTTGTAATGCACTCCTTTTTTTCGACCTCGCAGTGTTCGAGATCATACAAGGACTGATTATGGAATTGCTTGTTTTCTCGAGTGGTAAAGCTTTCATTAGGAATCCGTCGGTATACATGTTTTTACCATTCGCAGATAAAAGATCATCACGATACACCTAGTTGTCAAAGCATTGTGGGCGGGAGAAGAGGAAAAGGATAGGAGTGTTCAACTTAGCAGACAGGATACTGTTCGGTTTAGCAGATTTTGTAATGTGTAGAAAACTTATAGAGCTCTTCGCACATACACGTGAATATGAAAATTTGAATCAATAAACATGCATTGGGAATATATGCAGAATGTAGGATCCATTTTGCAGTGAAAATAAGATTGGAGAACTATAGAATGCATTGTTTACTGATATGGCAGACACGACTGGAAAAATATAAACAAGTTAGAAGACTGCAAAAGAAGAATGAGGCCCCGGAAGGGAATCTCATTTGTGAAATGACTGGATTAGTAACGAAGACCGCAAAGCGTACCGAGCCAAGAAGTTGTACTTGATATTCCATAATATGGGGCAATACAAACTATGTTGCATATACCAAGTTTGTTGGATTAACCAATTTTTAAATGAATCGTTTTCCCGCAAGTGGGATAAAACTTCTGCATTATACTGCTAAGATAATATAATTGTGACTAGTGAATATCCAGCTGAACGAATAAATCCATCGGTTCATTGGTTTGTAGAGTACTACATAATAACGGAAACAAAGTCCATCCTTTGCCATGCGAATGGTATTCTCTTAAGACATATACGATGAAAATATTGTTTAAGTACGACTTTTTAGTTGATTTCAATAATTCATTCGTTATTATATTTTTGTCAGGAAACTTCCTATATCATCAAGTTGGCGCCTTGAAATGGTACGGATTCCACACAAGCTCCGAAAAACAGTCAAGGATTTTCCCCGACCATTACACGAGGTCTATACATTAATGGCTAGCGCAAGGCTAATAACCTTGCCCGGAAAAAACAAATTATTATGGAAAATTTAACAAGCCTCAGACTTGTTAAACAAGGCCAAGACCGGATCCCGATTGTAGTGCCGATGATGATGATGATGATGATACATTAATGGTGTGCCACTTCACCGGGCGGCTGAGCATTGGCACCCGAACATCCACTTATTGTTTAATTTGATTAAAAGCTGTATAACAATTAGGTGTTGAACAAAACATCAGACAAATTTTTCCTACGGCTCCGGAGGCAAACCTCTCTCCGCTTGTTCACATTTTTAATAAGCTGGCGGCATAAGTGGTCATCCACGTGTACAATAATCGCCACCTTAAGTTCCTGAATGGTGTTTGGCTTATCCCATACATTTGTGACTTCAAATAATCCCAAAGCAAGCAGTCTAACGGGGTCAAATCGCATGATCATAGCTTTGAATGCTGTTTCGGGAGATATTGTTTCCAAAGAATTTCTCGCACAGAACGTCTATGATTTTTTTTTCGCTATGTGGCAAGCGGTATAGACCTATTGAAACCACATTGGATTCAAAATCTACACTTTAAAAAAACAATTTTTAATACACTTCTCTCGTGAGAGGCGAATCTATAGCGCCAACATGGCGCCTCGAGATGCCACTAAATAACTGCTGCAGTTCTTTTTGCAGGTTGTAACGCTCTAGAAACACTCGCGCGGGGAGGGAATTCCACACTTTTCTCGCTCTGTAACGGAACGAGTCCTGACGCAGAGCTGTTCGCGCCGTCGGGAGATGAACCACAAATTAGTGCGATCCGACGGATTGTCTCGCGGAGCGCATATAATCCGAATTGGGTGGAACAATACCACGGATCTCCGAAGAACAGTAACCGTGACAATATCTGTAAAACAGACAGAGGTCAGCCACGTGTCTTCGATGTGATAGCTATTGCAGTCCCAACGTCAGAGCCGTGTCCCCTAACAGGCGGATGCCCATTCTCTGTATGCTCTCGAGTAGGTTGAGGGTATGCTTAGAGAGACATACAGAGCTCCAAACATGGGAGCGATATTCGAGCGCGGGTCTAATTTGATATGTATGTATAAGAAAAAGTTGGGCCGGAATAAAATATTTCTTCGCTCTAAAAAGATAACTCAGTTTTCTTGAGGCGAACCTGGCGATGTTCGACACGTGTTTATGCCACGATACATTCTTCTCACAGACCGTGACGCCAAGCAATTTCATGCTTTCCCCAGATTCGACAACCTGGCCATTCATCATTAGCTGTGAAACCGATGATCCACTTTTCTTTGTGAATGTCGTATATTGTGTTTTCGTTGCATTGAGGTCGACGAGATTGGCTTTTGCCCATTGCAGGAACTTTTCCAGATCCCGATTCGGAGAGTCGATCTGACCAAATCTCAACTGGTGCAACGCTGATGCACCAATCGGCCGATTACCCGAAAAGGAAGAAACAAGCCTAGTATTATCCAAAAAATTGAACACTTTTCCGTTGACTCCAACAAATCAATTATGAGAAGCAAAAACAAGGTTGGAGCCGAAATAGAACTTTGAGGCACCCCGGAATTAACAGGATACAGATCCGAAGACTCGCCTTTCACAACAACTCGGATCTATCGATTTTCGAGGAAGTTTGCTGGCTATTGGCAAAGCCACTGGAAAAGTTGGTATGAACGTAGTTTGCTCAGCAATGCTCCGTGCTAGAAGCGATCAAAAGCCTTGAAGATATCCAATGCGACCGCTCTTGACTCACCATGCCCCTTAAATGGAGATGTCCATATATCGGTTATAAGGGTCAAAAGGTCTCCCGTGGACCCCTGTCACTGAATCCGTATTGACGATCGTTCTTAATTAACTCGCCATTGATGGCTTTTCCATCGCCTTAGATAACATAGACAGTAATGCTATCGCCCGGTAATTTTGTGGGAGACACTTTTTCCCCCAATTGGCTGAACTCAGGCGATTTTCGAGGAAGTAGGAAATGTGGAAGAGATAAGATAAGTGGAAGAGTCTGCCAAGAACCGGCGATGGTTCTGTAGCACAGTTCTTAAGGGCTATTGCTGGTATTCCATCTGGGCCGGTTACCTTCTTACAGTCCAGTCCATGTAGAATGCGTTGGATAGTTCACGGCCGGAACCCCACATCCTGCATGGGGGATCGTACCGCCACGATCATAGTGGTTCCAAAAGACCGGCATCGAGATCTGAATTCGCGAACACATTGGCTTTATCTTTTGAATCTATGACTAGTACCCCGCTGTCCGTCATTAACGGGGGAGAAGAGGAGAAAACGAAGTTACTGCTGACATCTCTTAACATTGAGCAGAAGGGACGCGAACCGGTTGGATACTCAATTGATTGGTCATTCTCTCACTGTAAGCCTTCTTCGCGGTATCAATCAAATTCGTTCTGTTAACCTTTTGGTGAATCGCGAGTCCCATTGTTTAAAACGTCTATTTTCCCCCACAGTCACCTGCTCGCATTTTTTATCAAACCGAGGTTTAATGGAATGCGGAATGTAAATCACCGTATCGCTAAAAATAATCTCTGTGACCGACGCTGCGCATGCGTTAACATTGGAGTCTCCAAAACACACCTCCGGCCATGGAAAGAATGCGAAGAAAACTCGCAAATCGTCCCAGTTAGCAGCCCCATACCCCATATATCACGAACCTGCTTAGGTTATTCGTTTGAAATGCAACTGGTTGCGCGACAGATACCAAACAGTGATCTGAGTTTCCTAGCGGCGCAGCAACTTCCACGGTACAAACGCTCGGTTCGGATGTCAAAAACATATCCAGGGTGTTCGCATAATCACCTCGGGCATCCGACACTCGCGTAGGTTCCTCCACGAGTTGAGTCAAACTGCGGATAACAGCGAACATCTCCGCTAGCCTCCTAGCCTCGTCGAATCTGTTAGAATATTCCAACCAGCCAGAGTTGTTTCTTTCTAACAAATACATACACAATACACAAGCAAATAGTGAAGAACACCAAACGAAAATCGAATAAGAAAATGCATCAGAGCCGTATACCATAGCGATAACATAACAATTCCACATCAGTTGAGTGTACTTGAGTTAAGAAATCGAATTCGTACACGCGGCAGTGACCTGATGTGTTGAGCATTGGTTCAATTTTTAGTGATTCTAACCGCCATAGCGTCAGTTCGAATCACACGTTCTTCACTATCATCGCAAAAGCTATAGTTGTGTACATTAAAATTACCAAGGACGACAGTTTAGGAAGCCAAGTAGTTGATCTGTATCCAGTCGACGGTACGTGAAGATGTTCGAAAAGTATCGCTGGTCGATCATCATTTGGGAGGCGGTAAAGACAACAAAGAAATTTAATAGAATTCCTCAACACGAACTTGAACCGTATGTTGTCCAACTTATTGAGATCTAAGGGCTCCATCCTTTGGCAAGCCAGATCGGACCGCGTGAAGACACATATATCAGCTTTCGCCGTTTGCAAATATTGGTGGAGGCCTAGCCAACCAGATCAGACCAAGTGAAGACGCAGACTCCACCCTTAAAACGACATTTGGAATGTAAGTCGTATCCTGAGCAAGGAAGATATGTCGAATCAAGTGATGAATCGACCTGTGTTTTAGTTAGGGCAATGATATCAGGTTGCGCTGTTTGTCAATATTGGTGGACGTCGTTTACATTCGTGTTGGTGAAATTGATGCCTCTGATGTTACAAAATGCCGTTATCAGTTTAGATGTCTAGGATTTCTAAGCTCTAAACTTCACCTCTCCATGGATTTTAAAACTTTTAGCATAATTAAAATTTAACTACTGAAATTCTTGCGGCTATTTGGCTATTTAACTGACCAAGCTATCACAAATTTGTCAAGCCAAGTGAAGATATTTCGAACTGTGTTAAAATCTTGAAATATATATGATTCACTCTTGTAAGGGAATGTATGGACATTACCCACATCCTAATTCGTTCGTTTGGTGATGATATCACGTTGAGTTTCTCATACTCACATGAACATTACCGATCATCTTTTTCGTTTCAAAACACTTTGCCGACCAAACGAATTGGACTTGGGTAGCTAGCCAGTCCCCATTTTTTTAACAGCTACAACTAATGTAAGCAACAATAATGCTTTTATGAACATTTGAAAATACGTTATTACGCTATTGTAATACTAATCAATATTAGTATTAATCAATATATATATATATACAATATATAAATATAAGATGAATATTGATATTCCGCACTACTCATAGATCGTGCCACCTTTGCTGTATCTCATTTTTAACGCGAGTTATTGCATTTTAAAATCGACAAAACCTCGGGAAACGTCATGTATCACATTTTTACTCATTACATTATTTTTAAATAGTGATAATTTAGTGTGAGCAAAGAAACGAAGTGGGCAACACCATCAAAACATATTGGAAACATTCTGAAAACCATATCTACAGGACTGCGTTCTTTTGAGAGCAGTTTATAGAGTTTCCATGCATTAACCATTTTAACTTTGTTTCTTAAAGAACGAGATATAGCCAAACGGGTAAATCTCCCTGGCTGGTCGACAAAGTGTTAATAATGCAAGAAATATTTCCCTCCATCCAGTCTGGTCACATATATTTATCTTAAACTGGAATTCCATTTCCATATTTGTTGTTCAAGCTGATGTTAAACAATGTACTCGTACTCTATAGGATGCAAAAGTGGGCGATGATACTGATCCAGGTACGTCATTCAATTCCGCCTTTAAAACATAGACACAACCTCTTCTCTCATCTCTTTTCTCTAGATATTATCACGACAGTTGTCCGACTAAACTTGTTCAATGTATTCTATCTCTCCAAACATTCACTTGACATACATGGCAATCAGGAAATGTAGATCAGTTCACGCTGAACATCAACTTCCGACGTACAAATAAACACGGAGAATCATTCTGTAGGCGAAGCACACGAATGTGGAATGTTCTGCTTTTCACGTGTTTCTTCTTCGTTGTAGTACCCAGGCATTCCAGGCTACCTAAAAATTCCCTTTTATGCGCGCGTACAAAAAATATATAGATAAATCTATAACTTTGGATTGAAGTAAAATGCCACTATAACGAAATCTCGTTAAAATTTTATCTGAATGTTTTTAATAGATCGTTTTTCAAAGTTTTAGTAGAAATATAATATCAGTACAATTGTTAAATTACTTTTTAGTCCATGCAATGCTACTGTACATTTTTAGAATTTCTAGAACGTCCGTTCATATTATCTGCAGTTACTTAGTATCTCATTATTTTGAAACATGTATCATCTAATCCTCAACTATTGAGCAGCATAAATAAATCTGATTTTGTACAAGAAATATCTCATTGATCAAACCTTATCATAAGAAGATGCACGTAAACTTGTTAGTTGCAAATTAACGAAACATAACACAAATTACCTAAAGCAAAACAAAATCAAATAAAAACGAAAGTAATAGTAAACTCAAAGGACATTAAATGAAATTGTCAACAATAGATTATTAGCATCTCATCTACAATTAGACAAATTCTCTTTTAAAACTGTTCACTATTAAAAAAAATGGATAAACAAAAAGAAAAGAAAACAACTTGTATAGAAAAAAGAACTTATGTATAAAAAGGACCTTGAAATGGAGGCCGATTCAAGGGTGAACCGGAAGGTTGCGGTTGGTCTAAATCACTTCTTAAATCAGGAATTGGTGTAACAGGTTGGCAAGTTAGACCTCTTCTGTGGCATATTCCATGCTCATTGGTACCAGCGTTTTGCTTTTGGATGACGTCTAAGTGTTGAGCAGAGATTTCAATTTAAATAAGATTTTTGTTTGTTTGTTTTTGTTTCGTTTTTGATTTATTGCAAATGATTTGTTCACATTTAAGTAATTTTTATTTTGCAATTTCATAGTAAAGAAACGAGAAGAAAATCGAACAAAAAAGAGATGAAAGAGAAAAGACAATGAATTTTATTGGTTGTGGTTGAACGAAGTAAATCATTTCAATTAATTTAATTTTTTTTTAAATGTTCTTTATCCTTTTGTTTTGTTTTTTTGTTTAATAGAAAGAGACACAGCTTTAGTTGTACACTTTTTACATTCTATCGGCGAGCTATTTTTCATTTATATAACACAATTGTTACATAACATTCCTAAACGTTATTTAGAAGCAGTTTATAATGTCTGAAAACTACAATTTCTGTTCTGTGTATTTATAAATAAATATAAAATATGTTTAAAATAAATATTGGATAAAATATAAAAATATTTAATAACATTAATGTTTTATTTTAGTCGTATAATACATTGATAGATGCGGTTCCGATTTTTTATGTATTTCTTGTTTCAAGTATCATAAAAGAGAGAATAACCGGGAGAATAAAAAAACGGCAGAGAAATATATCCAGGGAATTAATTGTTATTTTGGCAATATAAAATGTTTTCACCAATTTCCGACTAATGTGAGAAGAAAAAATAGTCATCAACAATTTCAAAACAAAGAATCACTGATAGATCACGAGAGTATAATTTGGACACTAGCGGTTTATAATGAAAAAGTTCAGCAAACAATATTTGTCAGGTCGATCCGACTATGTTTTGGGTTGTATGGCTGATGGCCCGAACTGACACCGAGACAAGTCATGACGGTACCTTCTGAGATAAAGAATTCCGGAGGTTAACTGGTTTCCCATTTGGATCTCCGGGTGGACTATGTCAAGGGGAACATCATGCAAATATTTTGATAAATAACCGAGCTTCAAGAAACCCGTCATCGCGTAATCGGGCTCGCTTTTGAGGCTCTGTCGACGTTTGACTGATAACGGCATTTTGTAAATATAATATTAACATTTTCGGCGCGTTGTGGAAGGTTTTTTCAACCTTGTCAATAATTTGTTTGTTTAAAAAATCTTGAGTTTCGCTGCAGTAGTATTGAAAAAGGAATAAAATTCTTCAAAGTTTCAAATTCACCGAAAGTCTTCTTTTGTTGCATGCGGTTAGGATTCCAGTCACGCCGGGTTTTTTTTGTACCTTTTTCAAGGTGTTGTATCGTAGCATACATTTTGGTACATATACATACATCAGGGGCATCGGATTCATCAGCACGAATGCAAATGCCGTCTGCCAATATTTGCAAACAGCGAAACCTGATATCCTTGCCGTAACTGAGACCCAGGACGATTCGTCAACTGATTCGACATATCGCCGTTGCTCAGTGTACGACTTACATTGGAAATGCCGTTTTAGGGGTGGCATCTGCTTCTTCACGCGGTCCGACCTGGCTGGCAAGCCGTCCACCAATATTTGCAAACAGCGAAACTTGATATCTGCGTCTTCACGCGGCAGATCTGGCTTGCCAGAGGATGGAGACATTGCAACGCAATAACATGGACATCATGTGTTTGAGGGTTGTACTGAGGAATGCCGTTCAATTTCTTTGTTGTGACGATCGACCAGCGACATTTTTCGAACATCTTTCAAGTACCGTCGACTGAATACAGATCAATCACCCGATTTCCGAAATTGTCATTCTGGGCGATTTTAATGTACACAACTCCGGCTGGTTGATACCTTCTAACATAACCGACGAGGATGAGAGGCTAGCGGAGATTTTCGCTGTTAGCCGCAATTTGACTCAACTTGTGGAGGAACTTACGCAAATGGCGGATGCCCGGGGTGATTGTCCTAACTGAGACCCAGGTCGATTCGTCAACTGATTCGGCATATCTTCGTGGCACAGGATTTTTTTTAGTACATTTCTCTCCGGAGAGGCGAACTTATAGCGCCGAGTGGGCGCCCCGAGAGGCCACCACATAACTGTTGCAGTTCTTTTTGAACAGTCGCAGGTTGGAACACTCACGTGGGAAGGGAGTTCCACAGCTTCCCCGCTCTCTAACGGAACGAGTTCTGATGCAGGGATACGACTTACATTCGAGATTCCATTTTAAGGCTGGAGTCTGCGTATTTACGTGGTCCAATCTGGCTTGCCAGAGGATGGAGACGTCGTAAGCCAATAAGATGGACATCATGTGGCCGAGGGTCGTGTCGAAGAATTCTGTTGTTTCTTTGTTGTCTTTACCGCTCCCCGATTGACGATCGACTAGCAACATTTTTCGAACACCTTTCACCTACCGTCAACCGAATACACATCAGCTACCCTACTTTTGAAATTGTTGTCCTTGGTGATTTTAATGTACACAATTCTGGTTGGTTGGTGTAGTCTAACAGAACCGACGAGGCTGACAGTGAGCTGGCGGAGATGTTCGCTGTTAGCCGCAATTTGAATCAACTTGTGGAGGAACCTACGCGAATGTTAGATGGCCGAGCTGATTATGCGAACACCCAGGATCTGTTTTTGACAACCGAACCGAACATTTATACCGTGGAGGGTATTGTGCCACTGGGAAACGCAGATCATTTATTGGTATCGGCCGTGCAACCACTAGCGTTTCAAGCGAATAATCGACCTAACCAGCTTCGACATGGCGCCCCGCGACTCAACTGGTGTAAGAACTTACGCGAGTGCCGGATACCACAGGTGATTATTCGAACACCTTGGATCTGTTATTGATACCCGAACCGAGTATGCATACGGTGGAGATTCCTGTGCTACTCGGAAACTCAGATCACTGCTTGGTATGGGTCGCACAAGGACTTGCATTTCAATCGAATAACCGACCTAACCAGTTTCGCCATGTATGGAGATATGGGGCTGGCAAATGGGACGATTTGTGAGATTTCTTCGCATCCTTTCCCTGGTCGGAGGTGTGCTTTGGAGACTACGATGTTGACGCATGCGCGGAGTCGGTCACAGAGATTATTTTTACCGATATAGTGATTTACATTCCGCATTCCAGTAAACGAAGTTCATCTGATAAACCTTGGTTTAATAAAAATGCGAGCAGATTACAATGGGGCTCCAATCCCACCGGGTTAACAGAACGAATTTTGTTAGAATCTGATACGCATGCGACCAGACGATTGATATCGCGAGGCCTACAACGACAGAGTGACTCCTTGAGCGCCCAACTGGTTCGCGCCCCTTCTGGTCTATGGGAAAGGCTGTCAAGAGTATCTTCGCTTCCTACTCTGTCACAAATTGAAAAGATACAGCTAATGTGTTCGCGAATTTATTTTCTGCAAATTCAAGAAGGTAACCGGCCCGCACGGAATACCAACAGTAGTCCTGAAGCACTGTACTCCTGAACTGTCGCCGGTTCTTGCCAGGCTCTTCCGCTTATCTTATACAGTTTTCCTATCTGCTGGAAGGTGTATCAAGTTCAGCGAATCTCAAAGAAGGGGAAAAAGTGTCTCCCACAAAATTCCCGACCGATAGCATTATTGTCTTTGTTGTCTACGGTGATGGAAAAGGCCATCAATGTCGAGTTAATTAAGTATTTGGAGTGCAACGGACTTCTGAACGATCGCCACTACGGATTCCGTGGCGGGCGATCCACAAGGAATCTTTTGACTCTTATAACCGATATATCAGGTGTATGCATACGTTTTTTCCGGTTTAACTAAGAAATGGCGCCAGCGAAAAGTACGCATCGTATTGATTTAACACAGATGTCATTTTGTTCGTCTGAGATTTAACTACAAACACGCACACGTTGAGTCCGCCAAAAACTAGCGTCTTTGTTTTATAGTTCACTAACCATGTCGTGTTTTCTGCCTGAAAAAGAACATTTGTGGCACGCATTGTTTTTCTTGTTTAATCAAATGAAAAAGGCTGTTTAAAGTCATCGTTTGCTGGTAGAAACATATGATGAACACGATATATCAATTACAACATGTAAGACATGGTTTCAACAATTTAAAAGTGGGGATGTGAAAGACAGAGAGCGGTCTGGTAGACCGCCAAAATGTAAAGACGCGCAATTGCAGGAGTTATTGGATGATCACCCAACCCAAACTCAAGGGCAATTAGCAGGCAATGGTCTGCCTCCTCTTCAACCTGCCGTTGGAGAAAGCAACCCATAACTCTGGCGTTACAACTTGTTGCCAAGTCCAGCCATATACTTTTCTACGCAGATGACATCGACATCATCGGTAGATCCGATTCGGCTGTACAGGATTCATTCACCCAGATCGAACAGGCGGCACAAAAACTGGGACTCCACATTAATGAGGGGAAAACTAAGTACATGGTGGCAACTTCTGCGAAGAGACGACCTAACGTTGGTCAAACTATCAGGGTAGCACAGCACGAATTTGAAGTAGTGCAATCTTTTAACTACCTTGAGTCAATAGTATCAGCCAACAATATGGAAGAAGAAATACGCGAACGGCCGATGAAATCCAACAAAGCCTACAAGGTATGTCAAGGCGCTTTAAATCGCGAAATTTATTCAGAACATCCAAGCTACTACTTACAAGACCATGGTCTTACCCGTACTCATGTATGAATCCGGGACCTGGGTGCTCAATAAAACTCACTCTGAACTCTTAGCCGCGTTCGAGAGGGAGGTCTTAAGGAGAATTGTTGTCCCCGTATGTGAGAGAGGACGATTCCGGAGACGCTACAACCATGAGTTGTACGCGATCTACCTTGAAGCTAATGTTGTAAGAAAAATCAAGCTCGTCAGACTCCGGTGGGCGTGACACCTAGCTCGAATAAGCGAAGAGAGCCTATGGCGCTTGTAACAGATACACACACTATACACAAGCAAATAGTGAAGAACATCGAACGAAAATCGAATAAGAAAATTCATCAGAGCCGTATACCATAGCGATAACATAACAAATCCACATCAGTCGAATGTACTTGAGTTTAGAAATCGAATTCGTACACACGGCGGTGGCCTGATGGGTTGTGCTTTGGTTCAATTTTGGTGATTCTAACTGTCATAGCGTCAGTTCGAATCACACGTTCTTCACTATCATTCCAAACGCTATAATTGGTGACTACGACGTGATCTGTGTACACACAGCACACACTTTCCCGTAGTAAAACAGTTCTTCACGACACGATCACAACTTCCGCATAGAGCACCGGCATACTCGCCTGCTCCGACGATTTCTCGCTCGTCCGTTTCTCGCCCCGTCGTTCGCACATGAAGCTGATCGTAAGAAAGTTACTGAGGAGGGAGTAGTGTGGCGTTTGTAACAGATACACACACAATACACAAGCAAATAGTGAAGAGCATCGAACGAAAATCGAATAAGAAAATGCATCAGAGCCGTATACCAAGCGATAACATATCAAATCCACATCAGTCGAATGTACTTGAATTTAAAAATCGAATTCGTACACACGGCGGTGGCCTGATGGGTTGCGCTTTGGTTCAAATTTTGGTGATTCTAACTGTCATAGCGTCAGTTCGAATCACACGTTCTTCACTATCATTCCAAACGCTATAAGCCTGTCCGAAAAGTCCTTTTTGGCTGGATGAATGGAAGGAGACGGGGCCGCAGACCTTGTCTGCGATGGAGGGATGGCGTAGACCAGGACGCCCAGTGCCTGGGAGTGTCAAACTGGATGACATCGGCTCGAAATCGGAACCTGTGGAGGGACTTGCTAAATAAAGCCAAGACCGGATTCCAAGAAAGTTGAAGTTGTTTACACTTAGGCGAAATGACGTACATTGAATTCTTAAAGTACTTCCTTAAAGGGGCGTAACCATCTTAAATTACACGCGTGATGTTCTGGCAAGGCTAACTGTTGGCAACAGTAAGAACTTATTCAAGGCTATAATAATTTTTTCCCTCAACTGGAACTGCCAATTTTCTAAGTAAGTAACATTCACCCATACCCGTCGATTGGTTTTTGGTTTATTGGGTATATAATTGTGATAATAGTTTATATTTTCACAGTGAGTAAATGTAGATAGGCTCCTTGATAGTATAGTGGTTAGTATACCCGCCTGTCACGCGGGAGACCGGGGTTCGATTCCCCGTCGGGGAGCCTCTGGTGCAAGACTAATGACCTTGCCCGGAAAAAAAAAATCATTATGGAAAATTTAACAAGCCAAGACCAGTTCCCGGTTGTAGTGCCGATGATGATGAAATGTAGATAGGTTGTCAATTATATTTGGAAACGTAGGAAGGGTTTTATGATGCCACGTGCTATCGGGAGCAAAACGAATGTTTTTTTTTTGTCATTTGTTCTATGACATGATTCTCTCAGTAACTCTTATAAACAAAACATAACTCCCCGTTGTTTCAAAAGGGGGATCTTAAATGGGGTAATTCATTTGGAGTTACTTTTTCCCGTAGGTATTTTATGACATCAAACTGTCATGGAGGGGAGGGTGGGAGCCAACATACGGGGCAAAGACACTGCTTTCAAACCGGCGAATGCAGACACCGAGGGGAGGTCGCAACACTGGTCGCACAAGTGAAAATAAAACACTGATACAGTTATTTGTGAATGAGTTTATTGTTCAACTGGTTTGATTTAAACACCTTTTAGCAAGAGTTGTACGGTTTTATGAGTTTTATGTTTACATGTATATTGTATTGTATTTTTAAATTTTATGATTTTATTTAGAAAAAGGACCCGACTCGTTGATGGGCACCGTGGATGATAAAAAGACTCGACTCTACTTATTCACGGGGGGCGTGTGCACCCCCGTGTTCACGCTACGGTGGATGGAAAAAACACGCGAGCGACTCTTTCGGCGATTGGGATAAGACTCTTCGAGGGTTGAATTCCGACTTTCGATTCAACACTCAGTTCGAGATGAGTTTAGTGAAGGAGAGAGAAAATTTCTCTCTAAGATGAGAAACCAGGAAGAGGATCTTGCTGGCTAGATTCTGGTGGTGTGTGTGCGTGATCATGTAGATCACATTGTTTACCGATGTATTGAAACAAAGGATAAACGAGATTGCACCGGAGACAACGAACAAAGAGGAAATGTACCAAGGACATGCTTGGTAATGAGGGTTCAGGCGAGTAAATACTCTGTGCCTCATTAGAGCAGCATTAGGTGCTAATGGATTTCGATACTTTACACAATGGGAATTGTATATCGTATCTCTGCCGGCGGACAGAATCGGATTCTTTATTTCCATTTGTTTATGCTGTATAAGTCGAATTTGACGGCTAAGCGCGAAGTTGGTAATTGTTTGTCAGTTGGACAAACAGATCATGGGTCGGGTATAATGCAGCTGAGTAAACGAGCACCTTGGCTTTGCTTTGTCGTTGGACAAAAGGGTCGCCAACCAATGTGCATGTAGGAAAATTGTTGTGCACATGTGAGGCTGGGATTTGCCTGGTAAACAAGCGTGCCGAATAATTTTTTGAATAGATGATGCATGTGTACTTTAAAGAATTCTTTCAGGGACTTGGAATAATGCATTGAACGCGTAAATGATGAAGGCATTCTTTTCAGGCATTTTTAGATAATGCACTAGCTGCATTAAATGTCCTTGCAGAAGGAAATGTTTGCAGGTATGCGAGGGAAGTGGGGGTGGAATTGTGGGTGGTTCTTGCGTAAGGTTAAAGAAACCCCACAGACATCCTGAGAAAGGTTGGCGCAAGGCTAATAACTTTGCCCGGAAAAACAAATTATTATAGACAATTTAACAAGTCTCGGATATGGACCAGATACCGGTGGAGAGACTTGCTAAGTAAGGCCAAGACCGGATCCCGGTTGTAGTACCGATGATGATGATGAAACTGTCATGGAATTTTTGTTTAATGTTGATTGACATTTTATTTTTATTAATACAGCTATTACGAATATCAGCGTTCCACGAGGAATGTATTTCGTAAGCTTAGAGCAAATAACTGATGAACCACATAATCAGCCTACCGAACGCATGCATTTGGTATACTATCGAAGAATACCACGCGATATGCTCGAACGGTTCGTCGACGATTGGAACCTCTGATTGAAGTACGAACCAGTTACGACCAACATTTGAAAGAAATAATCTTTAAAAAATTAATGTAAAGACAAAAATTCTGTATGATAATAAATATCACCCTATAGCATTGCGTTTATTTATTTTTATTCATTTATTGTTTTGTATCTATTTATTAATTTTTTTTTTTTCATTGACATTCTCACAATTTTTTTCTTTTGAAAAAAATACCTATAAGTGAATCATGCCATACAAATTTGCCTTGGAGATAATAACTTACATTTCTATGTGATATATCTACCCTCCTACTGAACCGCTATATATAAATACAACCGAGTGATATGCATTAACTTACGAAAAGATAAGTAATCCTTATAGTCTACATACTGTGACTTCGAGTTGCTTAGTGTGTCCTGTTCTCGTATATTAAAGCCGTGTCTATTTCTTTTGCGAATGTTCAATATTTCTAATTGGACAAATACGTGCCCTAGTATATATTGTAATATTACTTTAAAAAAGGGTGCATGGAAGTGATTGCATGTAACACAAAAAGTGTATAATATTGGGAATACAAATACTGTAAGTGATTGCATCAAAGTTTTGCTGATTTGTTATTAGAGTGAATCCTACTTGGACTCATGCGTTGTTGTTTGCATTATTAATCTTTTTAACTTTATTTCTTAATCGTTGAAACGACAAAACAATAATCTCATTTTAAAACACAGGATGAAGTTGCACAACAGTGAAATGGAGTGATGTGTAATGGAAAATATAAACAATTGATACATAAATATATAAGCTGCAAACATAAACAAAACCTATTCAATTAAGGGTAAAGGGTAACAGTAACTGATGCCGTACGTATTTCTAACAAAGAAGATCAAAGGAAACAATTATTTTAATTAGGGTTCCAAAGTATAAAACAACTGGAATAGCACAATATAACACGTAGAAAACAAAAACTTCAAGGTGTATCTACCAACCTATGCTAAAGGAATTCAGTCTTTCTAAAAAAATTTGTCGTGATATAAGAATCTCACAAGAACCTAATTTTATCTTACAGCCAATTTAGTATGATATTGTACAAATATCTTTAATGCACCTATTCCTTTTTTAAATGTGTAATTGTCACGCATTATGCTTTACCAACGCCTCTATGTTCTCAAAGGGATGTTTGCGATTACGGAATACAGAAAGGGTTATATAAAGAAATGATTGGAAACATGACGCAATATCAAAAGACTGAACAGCGTCTGCTTTGTACTTGAAAAATGTGATATCACGATGAAAATCAATTATCGAACACCAACCAAATGTGGGGTTTGAATTTCAGTTTTGAATGGGTGCACCTTGTTAGCGACACGTGACTCCATTTCCAGGAGAGTCGTCGCATCAGTACATCGTGTGAATTCTCAGGAAGACACAACACCAAGCAACAAGGACTAATTCCTAAGAAAACGATGCAATCAACAACTAATGATTTGCTTCAAGGGAATACGCAAGGATCAATAACTCAATAACAAACAACTCGTGCCCTGGGAAGACGCAACGGTCGACCACTAATTGCTCGCCGCCCACTGGGAAGACGCTGCCGATACAATAGGAACACATAATAGCTAGTCGCAGGGCAATGGAACCCGAGGATGATTGCTGTCCAGGGCGATATAAACTGCGAACGATCTCACCACTAGTTGAGTTCGATAATAGAGCTCCTAAGGTCGGTAAGATTGGCTAGGAAAATAACAAGGAATTGAGGTTATAAGAAAAAGGTATAGATAACATTTGTATATAGGAATAAACAAGATTTTTTCGGTTTCTTGTTTCATTTGGTATGTGTGCAGATAAGAAAAACAAACCACTCGATCCAGATGGTTTGTTATTTTCATCCCTCAAATAGCCGGCTATCGACAATCAGTAATGATTTTGTGTTGCTTTTGCTTTTTTGTTTGGATGCATGCGGTATGTGGCACGGTGCTACTAGTGGCGATGAGGGTGTTCCTTATCATCATCATCATCGGCACCACAACCGGGATCCGGGCTTGGCCTTATTTAGCAAGTCTCGAGGCTTGTTACATTTTCCATAATAATTTATTTTTACGAGCAGGGTTATTAGCCAGTGTGTTTCTTATAAAAAAAAAGGATGGATCGATTACGGTGGAGAAGGAAAAAGAAAATAATGTTTATGATCGAACAAAGAAAAAGTCGATCAGCATAACAGTTGAAAAGTGGAAAGAATGTAGGTCGGAATTAGACCAAAAGCACGGCGAGAATTTTGGAAGTTCGTTAAAATCAATTAATATTAATCTGTTGTGGAATGAAGAAGTGCGTTGAGAGATTATTGATAATTTAACGATCTGTCTTCTGACAGATCTTGGTGGCCGCCCGTTTGTCTCTTTCACAGTAATCAGCTCAACGCAGCAGTGTTCCCGCCAACCAACCTACAGACGGATTAAGTTATCTCATCGCAGCAGTGTTCCTACACTCCGGCAACGCTAGTTGGCATGCAGTCAGTAAACTGTTGAAATCCAAACTGCTATCAGGTAATATAAAGCTCATGTCTATAGAACCATAATCATGTCAATTGTTCTATACGAATGCGAAACATGGGCTCTCACAAAACGGGAAGAGAACAAATTCCGCGTATTCGACAATAAAGTTTTAAGGGCTATATTTGGCGGTAAATATGACGAGGAGTCAGGACAATGGAGGAAACTCCACAACCACGAATTGGAAGAGCTATACCGCAAACCTACAATAGTGAGAGTAATAAAGTCGCGAAGATTAAGATGGGCCGGGCACGTAGCGTGAATGGGCGATGATAAGACCGTGCATAGAATTCTTGACGGTAAACTAACGGGAAAGAAACCGACAGGACAGGGAACAATGGCGGAGTCGAGTAGGTGAGGTCATCAACTTCCAGGTTCCTAAAGGCCAATAAATAATAATAATAATAATAATAATAAGCAGTGTTCCTACCAACCAACCAACATACGGATTTCGGCATCTCATCAACAGTTCGTGATAAGTATAATCCCATCACAAGTCCAGTAAGTAGGACCTAGTACATTCAGTGAATTTAACGATAAACATTAAATTAAATTGATTTATATAATAATTTGAAGACACCCCTGGATAGCTACTTTGGCACCCACCAAGTAGTGACATCATGAGAAAGGTTGGCGCAAGGTTAATAACCTTGCCCGGAAAAACAAATTATTATGGACAATTTAACAAGTCTGGGATAAGGACCGGATAGCGGTGCAGAGACTTGCCAAAATAGGCCAAGACCGGATCCCAGTTGTAGTGCCGACGATGATGATGATGATAATAATTTGAACACAAGTGCTTAGAGGTACTTAGATTTTACTATAAATATTACCCGGTTTATTTATGGCATCTGGAGTTTAACTCCTTTAAAACATTACAGTCCACGAGCAGCACGCTACAACTCAGAAAAAAACACGGTGTGCGTTGCATCGTAAGAGATAAGGCAATTATAAGCAACGCGCCCGATTTGAAAGCATCTTGTTATAGTGGGTGTATGTTGCCCGTATGCAATGGCAAGTATTTTCGACAACCACTCGCAAAACATCATCATCGGCGCTACAATCAGATTCCGGTCATGGCCTTATTTAAGAAATCTCTCCACCGGTACCGATTTCGAGCCGATGTCATCCAGTTTGGCACGCACAGGCTCTGGTCGTCCTGGTCTACGCCATCCCTCCATCGCAGACAAGGTCTGCCGCGGTGTCTCCTTTCATACATCCTGCTACAAAGGACTTTCCGGGCAGGATCCTCTTCGCTCTTTCGAGCTAAGAGTTCCGCCCACTGTAGTCTACCGAGCTTGATTTTTCTTACAATATTAGCTTCAAGGTAGATCGCGTACAATTCACGGTTATAGCGTCTCTGGAATCGCCCCCTTCATATACGGGGCCAACAATTCTCCTTAAGACCTTCCTCTCGAACACAGCCAAGAGTTCAGAGTGCTTTTTATTTATTGAGCACCCAGGTCACGGGTTCATACATAAGTACTGGTAAGACCATGGTCTTGTAAGTAGTAGCTTGTATGTTCTGGATAAATTTCGGGATTTAAAGAGCCTTGATAGATCATAGTAGGCTTTGTTGGATTTGATCAGCCGTTGGCGTATCTCTTCTTCCGTATTATTATCGGCTGCTACTATTGACCCAAGGTAGTTAAAGGATTGCAGTACTTCAAAGTCGTGCTCCGCTACCCTGATAGTTTCACCAACGTTAGGTCTTCTCTTGGCAGATGTTGCCACCATGTACTTGGTTTTTCTCTCATTAATGCCCAGTCCCAATTTTCGTGCAAAACACAACACAACTCGCAAAACGCTTCAGAGTAAAGACATGTGTTTTGTTTCGTTTGCTTTGGCGTGTGCTCTCTCATAAGAAATAATGTACCGATGTTTCGTCGAGCACAATAAAGCGTTTTGACTGGTCCGGTGTGTTTTCAGCCTTAGAGGGAAGTTGCTTTTACTTGGCTCTTTCTTTCAGGTATCCTAGAACACTCCCCTCATCAGCGATAAAGGGAGTGCAAAATCGATTCCTCTTCGTGTAGGTAGACAAAGGCATTTCCCCTCGTGATTGGTAAGGGACTCGTTGCGAGGGAAAGAAAATGACAGATACCAACGCACATCGATTCGTTGACACGCAGTAAATTCTAGAAAGTGATAGGGTCTAGAGGGATGGCATTCTGCAATACTCGGGTTCTTCTGGGTTTATCGATTTTCAGGTATCCTTTGGCCAACGGGCGTTGGAAACTAAATTAATTTTTGTACTGCAATCCAAAGTTTACGGACCCGCTGAGTGCCAACTATCCATTTCTATCCATTTATCTTCATTTCGTAACAAATGTCTGGTCCTTCGAGCCGGATACTGGTAACAACGATGATGCCAATCGCCAGAACGACGACATTGACGAAAACGCCAGTATACCCACTGGCAGAGAACCAGCTACCTAGCCTGATCCATACCGTACTAGCCGCCCGCATAGAAGGAGTGTCTCCTACGCGTTCAATGGGAGATCATACCTTGCCCGCCACTGTGCATACCGGTATAGGGTAACCAGCGATCGTTGACCTCCCGAGACCAGAAGGAAATCTCCCCGAGCTCGACGCCCCCATGCAATGGACCAGGCACACTGATAGGAAGAACTGTCGGCCCACAAGACCAAAGGACAAAGGGCGAGTACCGAACCCGCAGGGAATAAAAGGTCAAGAGATGCATCGCAGCAGGTGGATTGTCGTCGGATCGGTCGTCTAGAAGAAGAGCTAAGACTGAATCAGCAAAGATGGTCGACGAGCAACAACTCGAAATAGCCGAAGCAAAGACAAAACTGGTACGAGCAAAACTTCAACTACTGGAAACAAGTTCGGAAGTGAGGTACCACTTTAACGGTGCCAGCGTAGCTTCAAAAATGTGGTCACTCCAATTAAGAGTCGAATTAATTCGAGTGCCGAGGATAGATAGTTCCTTGGCTTCGAAGATGCAAATGCCCTTCATGGACAGTGTATTTATCAGGCAGCGTTGAGTTGGCTACAAAATGTGCAGCAAGTAGATTCGCTTTCTCTATTGCACTGGTGGCTGGTCTGTGTCGACTATTAGCGAAGGAATGGATGAGGAGACCTAGTTTTGGATGTTCTTCACAAATGCCCAGAAGTTTCTACCACCTGTGGGAGAGTGTAGTATTTTTTGTCTCACTCTTTGGTCATGCAAGAACTTTGCGCGTTGAATATACGCATTGTAGTCATTTCTAGCTCTCTTAAATCTTTTCCGATTTTCCTCAGTATTGTTTGATTTGTACAACCGGAAGCTTAACTCTTTAGCCTTAATGGCTTCTCTGCACCCGGAATCGAACCACATATTTCTCTTGGGTTTGATACTTTTTATCCTGTGTGGAATAAAGGTTCGCGTGCCAAGCAGAATTGTGTCTGTCAATGTATCCGCTATAGAGTTATTGAGGAAAAATAACGACCAATTTAATGTCCCAAAAAAGTCGTTCAGGCCTTCCCAGTTGGCTTTCTCGTAGAACCATAGTGTTCTTTTGGGAGGTTTCCAGTTAACGTTGTTGTTGGTTAGAGCAAACTTAGCTGATACGACACAGTGGTCTGAAGTGCCCAAGGGCGACGAAACTTCAACCGCGTATTTGTTCGGGTGGGAGGTGAGAAACAGGTCCAGTGAATTGGCGAAATGACCATTTATGTCTGTTACCCGTGTTGGCTTATTGACGAGTTGAGTTAAATTGTTTGACTCAGCAAAGAGCTGAACATACCGACCCTCAGGTGTTGTGTGTCCGGAGTGGCGCTGAGAGTTATGCACATTTAAATCACCCGCAACAACTATTTCAGTGTGGGGATATAGGGTCAAGATCTTATCGATGGAATCAGATAGAGCATCAAATTCGTTAAAGGATGCGTTTCTATCCTAGTTTTGGCTTTTGTAAAGAAAGCAGTAATGTATGATATGCTTACGAACGTAAAGTTTCAGACACGAGAAATTAAATTCTGGATTGAAGCAGAGCGCATATTGTGGCAAAAGCTGATAAACAATAACACTTCGTATATATGTGGCTAGACCACGATGTGGAAAGAACAAAGGCACTAAATTATAACCGTGCATAATAAAATCGGAAATATCTGCATCAGTTGTTACCTCAGTCTTGCTAAGTCCAAGTGCGGCATTTCTAACACACACACACACACAATATATAAGAAATAGTGAAGAACGCCGAGAGAAAATTCGAATAAGCAAAGCATCAGAGCCGTATACCATAGCGATAACATAACAATTCCACATCAGTTGAGTGTTCTTGAATTTAGAAATCGAATTCGCACACGCGGCATCGGCCTGATGTGTTGAGCATTGGTTCAATTTTTAGTGATTCCAACCGTCATCGCGTCAGTTCGAATCACACGTTCTTCATTATCGTAGCAAATGCGATACAAGGTTTTTGGTTGCAGACCTGGGCAAACACAGAGGAGAAATTGAATCTTAGGCCACAAATGTTGCAAAGATCGACGTGAAATTCCCGTTCCATTGAAATAGCGATACAGAAAACCAATACCGCCTCAGAAAAGGATGCAAGTTGGAACCCGCGATAGATAATCGAAAGCAACCACTACATGTGTTATGCCCTTGTAGTAGGTGCGCCACTAGATCCGTGCTGAAATCCAGGTCACATCCCTTTCGTGACGAATAGTACTCCACTCAAAACACCAAAAACCCTCAAAAGATTGTAAATCAATGGAGAGTATCGATGCCTGAGGGACGCAACAGAGCTGCGAAAAAGAGGAAAAACAGAGACAAAGAAAGGAAAGACTATTCGAGTGTCCCGCACTGTACACTTCCACACAATTTTCACACTACGGCGTGAATCTCATATATATCGCTGCACTACACTCGGACGCGTTGGTGGTGATCCGTTTGTTTACTTCGGATCCCACAGAAGACTTGACGGGCGAACCGATAGTGCAATTAGGATATCTTGTGTTTACTTAAGATACCCTAAACGAATTGCGCAATTCATCCGATGGTGTAGATCACGAGGCACAAGCGCACGTGCTGCCTCGTTGGCGGTTAGTTAACAACTTACGGTGTATTATTTGGGGGATATGGGAAGGTTATATGAAGCAGTTCGTCAAAAAAGACCGAATCTGTGGCCAAACAACTCGTAGATTTTGTACATTGTTGTGCAATGGTGGCACTATCCGCGAATTTTTTAATTTCCTTGGTCACTTGCACGAATACCGCCTAGCACCCACTGTATTCACCTAATTTGGTTCCCTATGAAAAAATCTAGTCAAAAAACACTAGAAATGAAGCGTTTTAGCACCCTAGGGAAGATAATTGTGAATTCTTAAACGGTTCTGGCGGCCATACCGAACACGGATTATAAAAAATGCTTCGGGGATTTGATGTATTGCAATTGATGGGAACTACGTTCAATATCAATTTTTATGAATAACCTTGTATTTTGCATTTTCTTAATACATTTTGGAAACTTTTTGACGAACATGTTTTAATTAAACTCAGCATAAACCGACAAGACTATATAGGATAATCGTGATCTATGTGAAAAGTTGTCAGCTTATCCGGGATATCGCAAAACCTTTGAACATTTTCATGGAATCTCTATAAGGTGTTAGATTGCCTGTTTCGTTACGTTAAGTTATCCGGAATACCGCAAAACCTTTGAACATTTCCATGGAATCTCTATAAGGTGTTAGATTGGCCTTGTTTCCTCTTCAAGTTGGCGTTAGAGAAAGGGAGATTCGGGTGTGACAACAAGAGGTTCTGTGACATTTCCAACACTAATACTTTTACTTGCATTGAGTGAATAATTCCAATCGGTCAGAATAGAACAGGAAACAGATTGCTGAAAACCAATAAACATCACTACGCACCATAAATCCTTTTTTAATCTCAAAGCTCGTATATGACATCCAAACTGCTAATCTATTGGGCCTTGGTTCTATGAGTATTTAGACATGGATTTGAAACTCTTAATCTCAAAGCTTTTTTTAACATCCAATCTGCTAATCTATTGGGTGTTGGGTCTATGAGTATTTAGACATTGATTTGAAGCTTGGGTGCATTGTAAACATTATTGTAAACTCTTAGTTGTGTGTGGAAGGCTAAACTTCCGGAGCACTGTTGACCCCTTATGTTAGAGGACAACTATGACGGTAATACAACGAGAAGATATACAATTCTTACCCCGACAATAATGTCGTGAAAAAATTAATCTTGGTAAATTCAGGTCGCGGGTGTCAAAGTAGTTATCCAGCGGTGTCACGTGGAGACTTGGATTGAACAGGGACAAGTATCGTCCTGGCCTTTGCCGGGTTGAAAGCAATCAGTGACTTGCCCTGTATATTCGCTCTCACCCCCCTGGATTACTACTCCTGAATATTTTATTTATTTGGAAGAACTGTACGTCTCGGCGTGGTAGAAACCTTGAAGTGGTGTGAGGGCTTAAAAATGACAATGAATCATTCAGGCTATGCTGACGGAAGCCTACGCTCCCAACACGCTCACCTTTGTCAGACATGCTAGCTAGGAGTGACATACAAATATCTACCACCCCTAATTTAGGGTGTAACGAATCACCCTGTGCCCATTGACTGGTTAGTAGCCAAGGGTATAAAGACTGTATAACAACGGCGCCTCTCTGACACCGGGTTGAATCAGAGCAGTAAGTAGACCTTACCATATCAAAATAGGGCTCTGATATGACTGACTATTTCAGACCCCAAGACTCATGGGAACAAACAAAATTGAATGAAATCTATAAACACAACAAAGATACGACAAATCCAGTAGACGTAGGTGTGATGAGCCGACACTACCGTAAGAGAAATATTCATCAAGAAAACACCGACTCGGTAAATAGAAGACGTAGACGACTCGGTGAGGTCGTGAACCTCGGGTTCCTATAAGCCAATAAATAGTATAGTAGTAATAGTAGTAAACTCAGGTGAGCAGGACGCCTATTGAAGGAGAACCAGCTTGCAAAGTACTGTTTACGATGAATGACAACAAGATTTATAACACCTTCATTGGTGGAATAGTGTAGACCAAGCCATACAAAATATATGTATACCAAACTGATTGATGCCGACTAGATAACGTGGATTGTGGTATAAACGTTTGCTGGAAACCAAAAAAGCATACCGATTGCCAACCATAAGCAAAAAGGGTTTAAAGTGACAAGGATTTCCATTAAGTTTAGCTATAAAAATGAACTAGGGAAACGCGCTACTTTTCAATGGAATGTAAATGTAAAATTTGTCTATTTTTCAGTGGAGTAGTTCAGAAGGTCAGTTATATACAAGGAAAGATATTCATATCATGAAATATTCATGAAAGACATTCATATCATTGAGAAAAACGGTGAATCGAATTCATCATTTTCGAAGACAATTTGAACAGGATTTTCCACCCTGTTGAGTGTAGCTATATTCTGGTTTGTGGTCCTTGCTGCTTTACTGTACGAAAGTGCGAGACATATAATCGTTAATAAGGACCATGTCATGATCACGTCTCAGAAATAAAATATAATGTGCTATTGGTGGACATTTGTTGTTGTACCCTAGTATTGCAGGAAACTTTAAATAGCACTGTGAAATAATACAATTCTGAAATCTGAATCTATATTTATCGGTTCTATATAACAAAAGAAGTACATATTTTGAATATTTAATCTTTCTGAACATTAGGAAATTTATGTTAAATATTTTCCAAGCGTTACTACCTTTGTCATGATTTAGAAATTTAAAAAAAAAAAATCATAAAACAGGACCATAAGATGATGTACTCTTTTTATAATAAGGAAATTATTCACAGTATACTGACTGAGCATGAAATGACAAATATTTTAAGGGTCCACATCTAATATTTCTAATAATGCAATAAACTAATAATTTGCTGAAATGAAATAGCCATATTCTGAAGCCTGGGACAATTGTCAGGAAAAGAGAAGGGCGTTTTAATAAGTACCAACACCAATACCTAAATGGGTACCTTTACCAACTAATTTAATTATAAACTACTTTTCTGTAATATCGAATGGGAATAAAATATTCTAATTATTTTTAAGATTTTTCCCTTTCCCGATGCATCTAGTCCGATTCCGTAGAAGATGATGTGTGTATCAAATATTTCTTACAGTTAACACATACGAAATAAAACTAATAAGCCACATAGAGAAAAGCAAACAAAACGTCTAAAATAAAAACGAAATAATAACATATAGTATGACGATGAATAACAAAATACACCAAATGTATTAAGAACGATGAGCAAAATAGTAAACACAACAGATGAAGAAATTAAGGATTCTGTTTTTACTTAAGAACATATATAATAAAAACCACCACCAACAAATAAACAAGGATGTACTAAAGAAAAGGCAAGATGTGTAACTAATTATTATGTAAGAATATTCGACTTATTGTAGAAAAGAAAAACTTATTTAGGTGAAATATGTTGCGCATTATACAATTCATTTAACTTAAGCTTTTAAAATGTACCTTGTGATTCCATGCCTGGATAACAAACGCATTTGGCTGGATGGATCTCAAACAAATTAAATAAATCGGCCAATAGTACAATTAAATTCTGTTTCATTGATCTGCAAGGAGGAGTCAAATAGAATTATTATTATATTGAAGTAAAGTATTTTTATGGATTACCCCCTCATGTAAGTAATATCCTCTGGTGTCATATGGAATACAGAGTATGGCAAATGTTTTTGTGAAAAATTACTAACTATTAGAACATTATGTATTGAGTCTTCTACTGCGGGTAGATAATTGATTCTAACACTAGTCCAAGGAACAGCTTTGGGACAGTAGTACGATATAAGAAGAGCCAAACACACACCGTCGCAGAGGTCTTGGTAATCTCTCACTGGTGGAATGTCTGGTGTTTGAAGACGGACACCCTAAAAGGAAATATATTTTTAAATTATTAATTGTTAACATTATTATTTAACCGCAAACCTTAGTAGATAGAGCTATTAGATTTAAATATCCTCAAAAGGAAATATATTTTTAAATTATTAATTGTTAACGTTATTATTTAACCGCAAACCTTAGTAGATAGAGCTATTAGATTTAAATATCCTTAAAAGGAAATATATTTTTAAATTATTAATTGTTAACATTATTATTTAACCGAAAACCTTAGTAGATAGAGCTATTAGATTTAAATATCCTTAAAAGGAAATATATTTTTAAATTATTAATTGTTAACATTATTATTTAACCGAAACCTTAGTAGATAGAGCTATTAGATTTAAATATCCATTATTTATATTATAATATACAATTAATAAAATAGGTTTTGTAGACTATAGAAGAAATTCCCTTCAGGACAAATGCAGATGGGAGAGCCTCAAGAGAGGCGAACCTATAGTCCCAAGATGCCACCAAATAACTGTTGCAGTTCTTCTTGAACAGTTGCAGGTTGTAACGCTCTGGGAATACTCGCGCGGGGAGGGATCTCTACAAATTTCCCACTGTGTAACGGAACGAATTCTGATACACAGATGCTCGCGCCATCGGGAGATGAACCACAAATTGGTGCGATCCGTCGGATTGTCTCGTATAGCGCATATAATCCGAATTGCGCGGAACAATACCACGAATCTCCAAAAATCTGTAATATATCTGTAAAACAGACAGAGGTCGGCTACGCGCCTTCGATGTAATAGCGACTGCAGTCCCGACGTCAGCGCCGTGTCCCCGATCAGACGGATCGCTCGTCTCTGTATGCTCTCAAGTAGGTTGAGGGTATGCTTAGAAGCAGAGCTCCAAATATGAGAGCAATATTCGGGCCCGAGTCTAAGGAGGGATTTATAGAGAAGAAAAAGTTGGGCAGGAGTAAAATATTTCTTGGCTCTAAAAAGATAATGTTTTCCAAAGGCGGATCTGGCGTTGTTCGACACGTATTTACGCCACGATACATTCCCACAGACCGTGTCGCCGAGCAGTATCATGCTTTCCTCAGATTCGAGAGCCTGGCCATTCATCATCACCTGTGGAACCGATAATCCACTTTTCTTTGTGAATGTTGTCTACTGTCTTCATTGCATTGAAGTCGACGAGATTGGCTTTTCCCCATTGCAGGACCTTATCCAGATCCCGATTCAGAGAGTCGATCTGGCCACATCTCAGCTGGTGCAACGTTAACGCACTAATCGACTGATCACTCGAAAAAGAAGAAACACGCATCATCAGCAAAACTAAACACACTGTTATCCGTTCACTCTAACAAATCATTTATGTGAAGCAAAAATAGGGTTGGAGTCAAAAGAGAACCTTGGCCTGCCCGGAATTAACAGGATACAGACACGAAGACTCGCCGAGCATAACAAACGGAATTGATCGACTTTCGAGGAAGCTCTTCGTTCAATCTTAAATCTGCTGCGAAAAGCCGTATAAACGAAGCTTGCTCAGCTATGCTCGTGCCAGACGCAGTCAAAAGCCTTGAAGATATTCAATGCGACCGCTCTCGACTCTCCATGCCCCTTAATCGCGGATGTCCATATATCCGATATAAGGGTCAAAACGTCTTCCGTGGACCGGCTGCTACGAAATTTGTATTGACGATAGTTTAGAAGACCGTTGCAGTCCAAACATTTAATTAACTCGGCTCTGACGACCTTTTCCATCACCTTAGACAACATACACAGTAATACCATCGGTCGGTAATTTTGTGGGAGACACTTTTTCGCCTCTTTGGGATTGGCTGAACTCGAGCAATTTTCCAGCAAGTAGGAAATGTTCTCCGTGCAAAAGATAAGTGGAAGAATCCGGCGATAGTTTTGAAGCACAGTTCTTAAGGACCATTGCGGGTATTCCGTCCGGGCCGGTTGGCTTCCTGTAGTCCACTCCAAGTAGAATGCGTTGAATAGTATGCGGGCGGAACTTCATATCCCCCATCGAAGACCGTACCGGCGCGATCACAAGGTGGCTCCAATAGGCCGCCATCGTGGTTTGAATTCGCGGAAAATAAATTCGGCAAAACATATGCTTTATATTTTGAATTTGTGACTGACGTCCCGCTGAACGTGACTAACGAAGGAAAAAAGGAGGAAGCGAAGTTACTGCAGACAGCTCTTGCCATTAACCAGATGGGACGCAAAGCAGTTGGGCACTCAAGGAGTTTATTGTAACCCTTCTTCGAGATATCATTTGCCTGGGTGTACGCGTTTCTGATTCTAACAAAATTCGTTCTGTTAATTTCTGTGGGGTTGAAGTGCCAATGCTTAAAAGCTCTATTTTTTTGCCGCTATAATCTGCTCGCATTTTTTATCAAATCAAAGTTTATCAGATGAATTTCGTTTGATAGAAAGAATAATCTCCGTGACAAATTCCGCGCATGCGTTAACATCGGAGTCTCCAAAGCACACATCCGGGCAGGGAAGGATGCAAAGAAATCTGCCATTGACCAGAAGGGACGCGAACCAGTTGGCCACTCAAGAAGTTTATTGGTCACTCTGTCACTGTAAGCCTTCTTCGCGGCATCAATCGCCTGGTTGCATGTGTTTCTGATTCTAACAAAATTCGTTGTGTTAGCATCGATGGGATTAGAACTCCATTGTTTAAAAGCTCTATTTTTGCCGCTGTAGTCTGTTCGCATTTTTTATCAAACCAATGTTTATCAGATGAACTTCGTTTGATGGAATGCGGAATGTAGATCTCCATCCTAAGAAGAATGATCTCTGTGACCGACTCCGCGTATGCGTTAACATTGGAGACTCCAAAGCAAACCTTCGACCATGGAAAGGATGTGAAGAAATCTTCCAATCGTCCCAGTTAGCAGCCTCATACCTCCATACATGGCGAAGCTATTTAAGTGGGTTATTCGTTTGAAATGTAAGTAGTTGCGCGACCGATGCCAAGCAGTGATCTGAGTTTCCCAGTGGCGTCGTAACCTCCACGGTATAACTGCCCGGCTCGGTTGTCAAAAACAGATCGATTGTTCGCATAATCACCTCGGACATCCGGCACTCGCATGGGTTCTTCTAAGAGTTGAGTCAAATTGGGGCTAACAGCGAACATCTCCGCTAGCCTCCCAGCCTCGTCGGTTCTGTTAGAATGCACTAACCAACCGAAATTGTGTAAGAATGCACTAACCAATCGGAATTGTGTACATTAAAATCGCCAAGGACAACAATTTCAGAAAGCCGGCTGGGTGATCTGTATCGAATCGACGGTACGTGAAAGATGTTCGAAAAGTGTCACTGGTCGATCGTCATTCAGGGAGCGGAAAAGACAACAAAGAAATTTAACAGAGTTCCTCAGCACGACCTTCAATCACATGATCTCCATGTTATTGGGTTCCAACGCCTCCATCCTCTGGTAAGCCAGATTGAACTGGATGAAGAGGCAGACTGCACCCTTAACAGGGAATCTCGAATGTAAATCGTATCCTGAGCAACGAATATGTCTCGTATCAGTTCATGAATCGACCTGGGTCTCAGTTAGTGCAAGGATATCAGGTTTTGCTTCCTGTTGGTGGACGGTGTTTACATTTGCATTGGTGAAACCGATTCCCCTGATGTTACAAAATACCGTTATAAGTCGAACGTCGACAGAGCCTCGAGAACGAGCCCAATTACGGGATGACGAATTTCTTAAAGTTCGGTTATTTATCAAAACATTTGCGTGATGATGATTCCCCCTGACATAGTCCTCCCGGAGATCCGAATGGGAAACCAGTTTACCTCCATAATTCTTTACTTCAGTAGGTACCATCATAACTTATCTCCGTGTCAATCTGGGCCATCAGCCATATATCCGAAATATAGTCGAAGATTACAACGTGATAGGGTGGTATCTCACCTTGGCACCGACTGTCATCTAAAACAACCTTTTCTCGAACTGGGGGAGCAGGACGTACTGTAGAATCCTGGTGAGACTGCATCAGAAGGACCGTAAACTTGCGGATTTCAATAGGCACATGATGTCCTGCCTGAAATTGTTTAGCAAACTATTGTTTGTTTGTTGCTTTTGGTAAAGGCCACAATAAATAGCACAAATTTCTCCAAAATTGCATAATCCATTTCTGCTTTTATATTAATTATATTATTAAATAACTTGCCAGTTTCAGTTGTTTACTCTTTTCACTCTTTGTCACGTTCCTACATTCATCTGACAGCTGTCATCTTTCAATTGAGTTTTACTTCCAGATGCGACGTATATTTCTAAACGTCAAAAGCGAGTAATTAAAACCCAATAAAAGGATCTAAAAATCAATAAAACCTCTTTTCGGAATTAAAGTAATTCGTTATCATTATTCCATTTGTGGGCAATTGCAAAATGCGTAATTCTCAATGACTTTGATACTCTATGTAATCTGTACATGCAAAGCCGTACGGTCAGCTCTGGTGTACCAAACGGGGTACTGACAAGGATCATGCTGACACAGCCAAAAATATTCAGTACAATATACGCAAAGTGCCTAAGAGGAGGAATTTTCCCAAAATGCTGGAAGGAACATAGAATAGTCCTGATACCGAAACGTAACAAATCAGCCCAAGAACCATCATCATACTATCTCGTCTGCCTGGTGAGCACATCGAGTGTCATCCTTCCGAAACTGGTGCAGTATACGGAGCGAATAAGAGGACAAACACATATGCAGTACAGTTTCAGACGAAAAAGGAGTACAGTGGATGCAATCGCCCAACTGTGCAAATTCGCCAATTAATCTCTGGCGGGATCCAGGTGGTGTGGTAGCACGAAGCAACATTGCACGTTCATCACACTGGAAGTCATCATATTGGGAAGTCTAGAACACATTTAGCTCAACCGGTTGGAGCCACATAATGGATGCGTGGCATCAAACGGAGAACCAGCCTTCCTCCCGAAGACCATGGTCTCATACTTCACAGGCATGGTGCTAATATATAAAACAGACAGTGGCCCAAGAAAACACCACGTAAAGAGTGGAGTATCATGGCGCTCAGTCTTAGGATCGCTACTATGGAACATGATGTACAACGGGACATTAAACGTAAATAAACTACTAGGAGAAGATATCACTGGCTAAGCACACATTTTTGCAATTGTCACAACAGCAAAAACCCTCTAAGAAATCTGTGATAAATTGAACCGGACGATGAAAACGATGGCGCAAGGTTAACAACCTTGCCCGGAAAAACAAATTATTATGGAAAATTTAACACGCCTCAGACTTGTTAAATAAGGCCAAGACCGGATCCCGGTTGTAGTGCCGATGATGATGATGTTAAAAACGATGGGAGATTGACCCACAGATGCTAGAGTGGACCACATGTTTGAAGTTACGAAAAGTGCGGCCAAATGCATGGGGTTCCTTAAGAGATGCAAAAAATACTTCACTGCATCCAACCTGGCCACTATTTACAAGGGGTATATTCGTCCCAAAATGGAGTTCAACTCCCATATTTGGTCAGGCGCATCCAAACCAGCACTACACGTGCTCCATAGGATGCAAAAACGAGCAGCCGAACTTATTGGGAACCCAGCCGTAAGTCGATCAATTCCGTCGTTAGAACATTGGCGCAACGTATCATGCCTGTTTCTTTTCTATAGGTATTATCACGGTCGTTGTTCAACTGAACTTGATAAATATGTTCCGCCTCTCCAGACATTTTCCCGCGATACCCGTCAATCTGAGAATGCGCATCAAATCACGTTGAAAGTCAACTTCAGGCGCACAAATAAACATAGTCATTCTTCAGCCGAACCGCACGAATATGGAATGTTCTACCTGATCATGTGTTTCCTCGTCGTTGTAATATACAGGCGTTCCGTAACAGAGCGGGGAAGCTGTGGAACTCCCTTCCCACGCGAGTGTTCCCAGAGCGTTGCAACCTGCAACTGTTCAAAAAGAACAGCAACAGTTATTTGGTGGCATCTCGGGGCGTCCACTCGGCGCTATAGGTTCGCATCTCCCGAGAGAAGTCTAATAAAAAAAAAATTAACAGCAATGTACTCTCCTCCCGCTCGCACTGTGCCCTGAAATTTAAGGGTACTTCAAAACTCCCTTTTGTGCGCGCATTAATGCAAAAAAAAAAACCAGAGAACAAATCTCAGGTGGTTCGAATGTACAGTCGCAAAAAAGGGGAACAAATTAGTCTACGTGTCGGCGGACTCATAATCGGATCTTGTCATACTATAAAATATCCGGAGGTTTACTAAATCACAGGATGAGTTTTATGCGCCACATGTGCTACTTGGCAAAGGCAGCCACAACACACGCAGCAGTGAAGAGACTGATACCAAATGTGGGCGGGCTTAAAAGATTGGGCAGAATGCTTCTAACTTCTGTAAGTAAATCAATCCTCCTATATGCTAGAGCAACCGCCTACAGCTCGTACACAAGGCCTGTGGAATCGGTCTAAAGAAGAGGAAACCTGATGGCTTGAAGGACCCATAGAACGATATCCAACGAAGCGTGACAGTGGCAGATATATATAGGGCTTACCTATAGGGACTTGACAACTTTACTGTTTACTGAATAAATTGACAGTAACAGTTCGATGATTAGTGAAAGGGTGCGTTCACAAATTAAATTCAAAGTTTTCAAGTCCTTATTGTATAACCCTAGGGTTTTCCAATAGGGACTTGACAACTTTTTTTCGGTAGTAAATTTTTATAATTTGCAGACGTTGTTCGTTCGTGTACTTAACCATGAGTTTGCTCAATAAATTGACAGTGACAGTTCGATGATTAGTGAAAGTGTGCGTTCACAAATTAAATTCAAAGTTGCCAAGTCCCTATTGGAAAACCCGTTACAAGCTGCGCCAACTGAACGCACGAGATCCCAATGTATTCAAAGCCGAATCCGCGACTATTCGCAAACGAAGCCTTAGCTAATGGTAACAGAAATGGACCACTGCCATCACTGGAAGATGGATATACAAATGATACCGAACATCAAAAAATGGACAAAGTGTACACAGGGTGAAGTAGACTTTCACATGACCCAATATCTGACACGACAAGCGCATTTTGAACAATACCTGCACAGATTTAAGTACAAGGAAGACCAACACTACTTATCCTGCAAGGGATGCATAGAAAACGCGAAACGCCTCCTACCCGAATGCAGTAGATTCCAAGACGAGCGCAGTATGTTTGCTGAGTTACCGTTGGAGTAGACACAAACAACATAAGTCATTAATGCTAGGCCCAACAACGAATGGGATCTCATCACGGCGTGGTCGCCAAAATAACGGAAAAACTTCGTAGAGTACAAGAATTGCAACAACTTTAGAGACGTTATACTGCGACCCTACCTCCGACGAAATTTCGAAAGACGGTACCTCGGGGAACAAACGGAAGGGGTTAGATCGTAGTCCCGGCCGGATAACCGACAACGGAGTGAATCGGCCAGGCAAGTGAAAAAAACAAAAACGTTCAGCTCTTGGACGCCAACAAGTTTTGAGATTGGCGCTCCTTCTCATCTCACAATAACTGTCTCCTCGCCCTTTCTGTTCTTTTGTAAGTTTAATTTCTGCCAATTGACAACATTTAACAGGGAGGTCGGGATCCAACAATATTACTCTTACGAAAGCCAGCTGGGACGATTTAGATAACTCTGGGAATTTGAACTGGTAATTATTTTTCATCTCTAATGGCGTTAAGCCGCCTTAATGGCTGAGTTGATAAGGAGGTTGTGTCTTGTGTTTGATTGTGCAAACGTAGGTTCAACTGACGACTCTTGCTATTGTGCAGTTCGGCACAATTACGGAGTCGTAGGGAGGATCCCAAAGCCCAGCCGCCTAGTGAAATACCACCTCATTAAGCTATAGGCTTCGTGAAATGGTTGGGAGAGATTCTTGAGCATCTTTCGAAACTAGGCTGATGTACCCGGTCAAGAAAAAATAGCTTCCCAGGGCGCTGATTCACCACTATAGGTTCGCTTTCCTTGGGAGAAGTAAAATAAAAAAATAATAATAAGAAAAGATATTAAAAAAAATTATAATAAAAAAAATTTATAATAAAAAGAAATTTAAAAAAAGTGTCCATATCAGACGACTTTCGTCTTGGCATGAAGCCCAAAAGAGTATCTGCACGGATTTCAAGTGAAGTTAAGCTATTAAGACGAATGGGTTGAACTTTCGACTTTATGAATCTCACACAGAGGAAAACCGGAGACAAGTCAAAAGGGCAAGATTTGACTGCAAAGATCTAGCAGGACCAGAGAATTAAGCGAAAAAATATTAAACTGTTTGACAGATAATAGAGGATTTTGGATATTTCTGAAGATTATCAAAAGCTATTTCTCCTTATCCATTCAGGTTCGTATTCTTGATACGAGGGTTGCCTTTTATATTTCGGGATTAGAGAACAAAAATTAATATTGATCATCGAAAATCGTTTTTCAAAATATTCCCCATGAAGATCTGTACACTTTTGCATGCGTTTGAACCAATTGTCGAAGCACTTTTGCCACTCTGATTGAGGTATCTCCAACACATGCATTCCTGTCGATGTGTGGTAAATTAAATCGGTTGATTCGATAATCGACGAAATGGGAGAATGAGAGAACAGACACACAAAGTCTATGATCTCGGGGTGGGTTTGGTTGTGTGTGCATGAATCAATGCAGTTCTGAGCGAAACCCATTGACCTAAAGCGGTGAATATGGTGATCTCAGAGTACATTGAACTGTACGAAGACAGAACTGTGAAGGAGAGGAAAATTAAGCTGGTGCTATTCTCCTGCGAAAGAGAGCATTTATCGTAAATTACAGCAACTGAAAAATTACAGCAGACAATAAATAATGTCAAACAATGGACGACAGATTGGAAGATTAAGCGGAGGTTCTCATCAAGAAGTTTTAAAAATTGGATTTTTAATTTTTTTCATTCTTTGATAGGAAGAAAAGTCCCCAAAACCGTTTTTGCAAAAATAATTTTATAAAAAAGTTACAGCATAACGAGGTCAAGCGAGGTCGTTTATTTTTCACTTCAAAGCGTCTTGTTCAGTGTCCTCTTAAATGTATACGAGGGTTGCCTTTTATATTTCGGGATTAGAGAACAAAAACAAATATTGATCATCGAAAATCACTTTATTGTTTTTCAAAATATTCCCCATGAAGATCTATACACTTTTGCATGCGTTTGAACCAATTGTCGAAGCACTTTTGCCACTCTGATTGAGGTATCTCCAACACATGCATTCTGAATGCAGCAACCGCTTCTTCAGGTGTCGAAAAACGTTGACCTCTCAGTTTGTTTTTTACGTACGGGAATAAAAAGATGTCATTCGGTGCCAAGTCAGGACTATACGGCGGATGGCCCATCAAATCGATGTTTTGGGTGCTCAAAAATGCAGTTGTCGCAGCCGATGTGTGAGAGCTCGCATTGTCGTGGTGAAGAGTGATCCGTCTTCGGCGGTTGGTTTTCCTGATTTCTTGGAAGACAACTGGCAAACAAATGGTTGTGTACCACTCAGAATTGACTGTTCTGCGTTGTTCTAGTGGTACGGTTGCGACATGTCCAGTTTTTCCGAAAAAACAGGCGACCATTTGCTTGGAAGTGCTTCGTGCGCGAACAACTTTTGTTGGATTTGGGTCATCTTGAAACACCCAGACAGTCGACTGCTGTTTACTTTCGGGCTCATACGCGTAAAGCCACGATTCATCAGCTGTCACGATGTCATAGACGTGTTTCGAAACACCGCGACCGTATTTTTAGAGCATTTCTTTCGACCAATTGACACGAGCCTTTTTTTTTGGGCGATTGACAAATTGTGTGGGATCCAACGCGAACAAATTTTTTTGACAGTCAAATGTTTATGCAATATTGAATGTATGCTGGTCCCACTAACGCCTAAGGTTGTCTCGATCTCACGATAGGTCACATGACGATCTTCCAATATCAGTTCGCGCACAGCATCAATGGTGTTCGGAACAACAACTGATTTTGGACGATCTTCACGAAATTCATCTTGGAGTGAACTACGACCACGATTGAATTCACCATACCATCGATAAACACTGGTCCTTGATGGAGCTTCATCGCCAAAAATTGAATTAAGTTCATCCATGCACTGTTGCTGAGTTAATCCACGCCGAAAGTTGTAAAAAATAATCGCACGAAAATGTTGACGATTTAATTCCATTTTTGGGCCGAGATGAATCTTTTAAGTTACTGTAAACAACACAAATAGCGCTCGTATGTCAAAACGTTCTGAGTGCGCATAACCTCAAAAATGTCCAACTTTACGACAGAGCTGTCAATTGCCGGATTGCAACGCTAGGGTTGCCAAATCCCGAAACATAAGAGGCAACCCTCGTATCAATCTCATATTCGATGCAACAGAGAAAAAAAACTGCTCGCTTCATGTTTCGTAGCCATTGTTGCAATTTCTCAAATTACAGATATATCGCCCTTCGTCGTTATGGTTTTTATTAATTGGTATTTCATCTTCTTCAGTCGCTGGGGTGTTTTAAAGAAGCATTTAATTTTTGAAAAATAAGCTAGAAAACGCAATCGGAAAGCTAATCATGTTTTATTGTATATGAAATTAACAATAGTTTAAACGATGTAAATAGTCAAGAGGCATTTGCAACGGCAATCCAAAAAAACCTCTCTTTTGGAAATATGCAATGAAGTGAAAAATTAAGACATTTATGAAAAGTCGTGTCGTTTTTGATTGGTTTTATGACTGAGAGGCAAACACAAGAGGACAATCGTAGGCCAAAATCAAGGACTACATCTTTAAACTGTCTCCAGATTTTTCATTTCTTTTTTAGGAAATTTTGTTTTGTGTGCCGACTTTCGCAATTTAATAAGTTGACTATTTGAATTACGAAATTACCCGTGGTTTGTGTTATTGCCTAGGACGCCAGCTACGAGGTAAATCGTTTACTCGCCATATTTGTACAGCTATGATTGTGTTGCATCAGTGTAAATATGAATAATATGAATAGATGGCTTCAAGGGAGAGAATAAAATATCAAGGTTGGCCTGTATGAACAGAAAACAATTTTTTTTTCTAATCAATTTTGGCGTATTTGTAATTTGAATATAACAATAATTAGAAAACACACGAATGCAACCGACTCAACGTCTGATGTAACTAACGAATTTAGACGTAATCTCTAGCGACGTTCTAGTAAAACGACTTCGGAATCTTGAAAATTACTATGGCAACTGCCAGATTGGTCATATATGATCGGCCACGATTTCTCCTGTGATGACACGGGGTCATTGGTGACCGAAGCGGGGTAGTAAAAGTACTCTCGTAGTATCCTCAACCAAACAACTGATTTCACCATGGCGGTGAAAGTATTAACCTGTTGAAGAATCCATCTTCCTCGAGAAGTCGAGTTGAGTATTAATTTTCATATGGGTTGAAGAATTCTTCTTTTTTGGACGGTTTACTAAACTCGTCGTTAAAAATGAAAATTATGGGACAATACAAAGATATGTCCGTAAAATCACGAAAGCCGGATATTTTCCTGCGTTGTTACGTTGGCATTGAAACTTCGTCCCAATTTATGTATTAAATTTAGTTTGCGGTAATATGTTGAAGAGTTGTTTTTTTTTTTTTAATATTTAAAAGTTTTATTTTAAAGCAAGACTGAAAAAAAAATAGATGGTGATACTTACACTTTCATCTGTTGCACCGTTTTCGACCTCCTGTATAATACGTTTTTTCAACGCAGCACAAACATGTGAAACCCAAGTTAAAAGAGATAGCTCATAATTTGGCGTGGGCGTTGCGCTCGAAGGGCTTCCAGAGATCCTAAATCAAGTTAGTTGTTTTAGTGAACTTAATAGAGTATTTCCTGGTATTACCTCCGAATAGCGTTGGATATTCGATCGCCAGATGAAATTTCTTTCGCATATAAGATCATAAGCGATTCTATCACAGACATGTGGGCGTTCTGAAAAGAAATAACAAAATTTATCTTTAAAATTCCCTTTGAAATTATTATTTGTTTATATGTTTATATGTTGTTAAAACATAGAATACATTCATGTTGTACATTCATATAGACCATACAGGGCAAAGTTTCTGCTTTCAACCCTGCGAAGGTCTGGACGTTCTTTGCCCCTGTTCAATACAAGTTGACATGCAATCTCCACGTAACACCCCTGGATAGCTACTTTGGCACTCGCCAAGTAGTGAACCTGTGGGGCTTTTCAGGGCCCGAAGAGCCATACATCATTCGATCCCCACTATTCCAGGCGAACCGACTCACCACTAAGTCGAACTTCAGCAAGGTTGCGTAACCTTGCTACGGCATTTACCCCCAGCCAAATCGCTGGAATTAATACAGTCACCCAATCGGATAACTGTTATGAATATCCGTTAGGCAGCTTACCTATTCTGTGGGGGTTTTCCTTCCAAACCCCTTTTTCACCCTTCACCATCCCTGAAAACATTAAGTCCACGGCAAAGCTTATCACTTAGCCGTGGCATCGAAAATTCATCCTCGGGTAGGCATTGATATCTGAAAAACATTAAGTCCACGGCAAAGCTTATCACTTAGCCGTAGCATCGAAAATTTATCCTCGGGCAGGCATTGATATCTGAAAAACATTAAGTCCACGGCAAAGCTTATCACTTAGCCGTGGCATCGAAAATTTATCCTCGGGCAGGCATAGATATCTGAAAAAACATTAAGTCCACGGCAAAGATTATCACATAGCCGTGGCATTTGAAATCTTATCCTCAGGCATACGTTCTACCCAGGGTATCTCGTTTCCATAGCCTTATGCTATGGAAACAACATCAACAAAGATTTCTTTGATCACTCGTTTTCTTGTTTGCCCATGGCACACCAAGCATGCGGCTATTAGGTCCCATTGGTTTGCCACCGCCGACAAGGTTTCGGCTGAGGCAAACCAAACATTTCCCTAATTACCAGCAATAGCTGGTTTCCTATCATCGGTCCCCACCGATCAGGGACCGCAAACAAGCAACGAATTGGATGCAGCCGGCAAGTGTTTACTTTTAACATCTGGCAACGGCTGCACCCTATATTCGTTGCAATATCTAAACAACGCATTTGCACCACAGAGTGTCTTGAATATACAATTCCCTATTAACGGCCGCCACCCGTCGGCGGACCTAAGGGAATTCACACCATCAACCGAAATGTTGATTTATGGCCTCCCATAGGATGACCAGATCTTCGGTTCGTGTCATTTTCACCCCAGATATCCATTGTTTGCATTCGTGGAAGATGCAGTTGCGATGCTGGCATCCATCATCGGTCGCCGGACGATCGTATGCGAGGCATACACACACATGCATAATGTATGCCTATTCCCCGGTCCAATCACGATTAACTACCTCGAGTTAATCGTGTGGCTCCTCCCCTTTTGCGGTTTCCTTTAGGTGTCCCTTTTCTTTTGTGAGCGTTAAATAGTTAGTCAGATTTCATATTTCGGAGAGTGCGAACCGGCGTCTAAGTGATGAGCTGTGCTTTTTCTTTGTTTCCTTCTTTTTTTTTTTATTCTCCAAAAATAATAAGAGAGCCGGTGGAGTAGCGATGTAAAAAAATCGAAATAGAGCGAAAACTAAGTAAAAAAAACACTTTCATGTAATCAAAGATATCGAAATAAAGAAAACTTTTGTGTGCCGTAAAGAAATAAGAAAACTTTTGTGTGCCGTAAAGAAATAAGAGAACTTTGTGTGTTGTAAAAAATCATCGCAATAAAGTGAAAACTAAATAGAAAAAACATTTTCATGTAATCTAAGTTATTGCAATAAAGAAAACTTTATTTGAAACAATACGTTCGGGAGTTCTTTTGTTTTCCTCATCCTTCGATGGAGAAATTGTTTGCAGCGCGAAACAGTGGGAGTGTGGTAACCAGCGCCCATGACGGTGCACAGCCAAAACTACCCCACAAACCAATGCATGCAGCGACGTCCTGAGAAAACAAATTTTTATGGGCAATTTAAAGTCTCGGATATGGACCGGATACCGGTGGAGAGACTTGCTAAATAAGGCCAAGACCGGATCCCGGCTGTAGTGCCGATGATGATGATGATTGTTGTGAACATACATGACACTATCTGTCCCCACTCGTTGTGTGATGCGTGCGTGAGTGACCGTCAGCTATAAAAGCGGGTTTCGTTACGTGCGATACTCGAAAGAACTCACTCGGTATCGACAACATGTCGTACCACTCGTTCCGAAAGCTTTCTGCCGTATTCTTTATAAAGCTCTCCATTCTGTTCGACCATGCTTACAACATTGGGTACTTTCCTCAAGCTTGGAAGCATATTGTTGTTTGTCCAATAGCAAAAGTTGGGAAACCAACGTATCACCCCTCAAGCTTTCGCCCCATCTCGCTCCTCACTTGCATCAGCAAAATATATGAACAATTCATATATGAGAAGCTAAATAACTTTATCAGGGCCAGGAACCTAATACCTGATTTCCAATTTGGATTAAGAAGAGCGCACAGCACCACTATGGCCCGCAACATAATTCAAAACCACGTCTGCGTGCGCCTCTTTAATAAGGAACCCACCATTGCGGAGAGCCTGGACATTGAAAAGGCTTTCGACACAATCTGGATCGGAGGTCTCCTTTTTTTATTACCGAATACTGGCCTCAGTAAAACGCTGTGTAGTATCATCTACCACTTTCTTCGAAACAGAAATTTTCAAGTTCGGGTGAATGGAAAGCTTTCCCGAACTTTCAACGCCGCTGTAGGCGTACCACAAGGCGCTATTCTAGGCCCCATCTTATTTAATATTTACACCTCAGATATTGCTTGCCCTGTGGACGGGAGAGTACACCAGATATGCTCCGCGGACGATGTCCTAGTGTACACTACATCCAAGAGCCCTAAACTCGCAACAAATCGACCCAACCGTCATCTGGACGAACTGTATCAGTATTACAGTCGATGGAAAACTCGACTTATCCATTCAAAGCGCTATAACTCTGAGTAGTAAACACTCCCAACCTACTTCTCGATATTCACAGAATATTCGAATGCAAATAGGAAGTACTACGATTAAACCACACGACAGGATGAAATATCTTGAGGTCATTTATACCCCAAAAATGAATTTCATCAAGCATGTGACCCACATTTTTCAAAGGGGCCTCAGCCTCAACTGCACAACATTTTGAAGGGGAGCAACAAAATACACACCAAAGATAAGCTTCTCTGCTATAAGCAGATAATCCGATCTGGAATATCGTACGCCATTCCCATATGGTTCTGTATATCTTCCGCCCAAATGGAAAGATTTCGAGTTTTTGAAATAAACCTCCCCAGAAGATACACCAACCAATCTAGAAGACGTGACGGTCGCCATTACCCCAACTCTCACATATACGATGGTGCCTCCATTACCTCCATCGACGAGTACTTCCTACAATTAGCATACAAGTAGCTCGAAGCATTCAGGACAGCGAGAACCTACTTGTACGGGAGTCGTGCGTTCTTGACCCTTCTCTCTTTTGATCTCCTCGGATCCGACCACCACAATTTCTTTTTCAGTATAAAACTGAAAAAAGCACCCTTCCCAATAACATTTCGCCGTATAATAGAGGATTCCTGGACCCATCACATAGGGTCTACTGCTAACACACCACACACACGCACACAATACAAGACGGCACAAACATACACACACACCGACCAAAGACGTGATCTGCGTTTATTACCGCATTCAAGACCTACCGGTCTTGTATGATTTGTTTCCCACCACCACTCCATCCAAGTAGTTAGAGAACATTTGAACTAACCTTATCCACACTATCCTCCGAGTGCAATTTTTAGATTAGGGAACAAAAAGGAGTCGCTTGGGGCTAGATCTGGTGAGTAAGGCGGATGGTCAAGCAGTTCAAACCGTAGTTCGTAGATTTTCGCCATGGCAACCGCTGAGGTGTATTATGGTCATGTAATGATTTTTTTCTTTTTGAAATTAATCGATTAAGACAACTCCATGACTATCCCAAAAAACCGTCGCCATCACTTTCCCACCTGAAAAAAAAAAACAGTTTTTGCTTTTTTATGGGGTCGAGTCGCCCCCTTTGTATTCCATTGTTTTGACTGTATTTTTGTTTCGGGCGTATAACAGTGTATCCAAGTTTCATCGGCACCAAAACTCGATTTTATTGCGCCTTAACTGCGCCAACAAAGCGTTAGAAATGTTCATTCGAACACGTTTTTGGTCTAACGTGAGAAAACGCGGCACTCAACGCCCGGACAGCTTTCTCATGCCTAAATCTTGATTTAATATGTGACAAACACGTTCTTTCTGGCACAAGACTAATAACCTTGCCCGGAAAAACAAATTATTATTAAAAATTTAACAAGCCTCATACGTGTTAAATAAGGTCAAGACCGGGTCCCGGTTGTAGTGCCGATGATGATGATGAAACACGTTCTTTGGACATTTTCATAGCGTCTGCTATCTCTCTCACTTTAATTCGGCGGTCATCTAGCACCATAGTGTGAACTTTAGCGATGTTATCGTCAGTTGTTGGAGTTTTTGGACATCCCGAACGTTCATCGTCTACCAAGCTCTTACAGCCACGTTTAAATTCAGCTGCCAAAAATTTCATTGTGGTAAATGATGGTGCAGAGTCCTCATACACAGAGTCTGTGGCGGTTCCGCCAAACCCCACTGGCCACGACCTCGTTTCCCACAAGTCCAACTCATTTTTGATTTGCGTAGGCGTATTGCCTTTCAAAAACAAAAATTTAATGACAGCTCAATACTCAATTTTGTCCATTTTCACAAAAACACACATCGACTCACTCAAACGACTATCAAATAAAAACTACGCGTCCAAAATGGCTGAAATTTTGGTGAGTAACTGTCAAAAGATGCACAACTACATTCACTAGCTTTTATTGACGAGTGCTGCTGAGGACGTTGAGGTCGGAAACTTTCTAACCACCCATATAGATTTTTATACCGCTTACTTCTCAAAAGAGAATATACAGGGCAAAGTCTCTGCTTTCAACCCGACGAAGGCCAGGACAATCATTGTCCCTGTTCAATCCAAGTTGGCATGCCGTCTTCACGTGACACCCCTGGAGAGCTACTTTGGCACTCCCCAAGTAGTGAACCAATGCATGCAGCGATGTCGTGAGAAAGGTAGATGCAAGACTAATAACCTGCCCGGGAAAACAAATTATTATGGACAATTTAGCAACTCTCGGATACGGACCGGATACCGGTCGAGAGACCTGCTAAATAAGGCCAAGACCGAATCCCGGTTGTAGTGCCGATGATGATGATGATTATATGAATACTCCCGTCGCCAGCTGTTGCATACTGCGACAGTAATACTAACAAATATAGGATGAAGATTACTCTACTCTACCGCACTACTCATAGGGCGCGGCTCCGTCACTGTATCTCGTTTTATTGCGAGTTTTTGCATGTTAAAATTATCAAAAGCCCGTATATACGAAACCTGTGAAACATCCCGCACAAGAGCATCGAAAAAAATCATCAGCGCCATACGTCAGAGCATTCTGGTAGCAATTACAACGCTTAAGTAGCGAAATGAAACATCCTCGTACACACCTAGTCGTGGTGCTATGGTTCTACTCGTACCTTTTTCATAGCGTTGGTTCGTTCGTAGCTATTTCGCAAAAGACTATAGTCTCATTTTAGTAAAATAATCCTTAAAAACCTACATGTAATATATGAATAAAAAGGTAGCACAGAATTGAACATTTGTCATAGCTAACTCGATTTTTTTTTGATGGAAAATGAACTTGAACCACTTTCCAAATAATCGAGTTATGTTTTTTCTTAATATATAAAAAGCAAACGGTAAACGCTCTCGCATACTTACAATTCGCAGGGGATTGGTTTGGATTAAAACTGTTTCTGTAAGTGGCGTATCTGGAGATGCCGTCACGGGTACACCCTTCCTTGCCAATGTTTGAAGTATTGACCAATGATTCAGACTTTGGTAATTGGGATCTGAATACAAATTGGACAGGGTTTGGCAATACAATGTGGCATTACCCATTTCTACAACGATTTGTGGTTTTAAGCGATCCTGATTCTCATGATCACGATAAAATGGTTCTTTTAAATTATCCGGGACACGGTTGTTGAAAGCCTTGGAAAGAAGCCATTTGACTGAAGCTCTCTGCCGGGCCTGAAAGAGAACGATAAATTTCATTTAAATGGTTGTAAAGATTTAAATATTATTTAATTTTACTGTATTATATTTGCTGTATACGAATATTGTATATTGTAAGTAATAACGAAAACGTATTAATAATTGTAAAGGATTAATATTGTAGATTGGGGGGATGGGGACAAAGTCACTGATTGCTTTTAACCCGGCTTGTCACAATCCTTGTCCCTGTTCAATCCAAGTTGACATGCAGTCTCCACGTGACACCCCTGGATAGCTACTTTGGCACCCGCCAAGTAGTGAACTAATGCATGCAGTGACATCCTGAGAAAGGTTGGCGCAAGGCTAATAACCTTGCCAAGAAAAACAAACTATTATGGCAAATTTATCAAGCCTCGGCGGAGAGACTTGCTAAATAGGGCCAAGATCGGATCCCGGTTGTAGTGCCGATGATAATGATGAATATTGTAGATTATGCATTTTATACAGGTTAACATCTAATTAATTTATTTATTATTACTGGTTATTATTCATTAATATTATTCATTAATACGTGGTTCATCACTCAATGGCTTGAACGTTTCTTTACTAAAATTTGTTTTGTTACAGAACGGCAAAATTAAATCGCTTCCGACCGCTGTGCTTCCTCAAACCTGCAATTTGCAATTGTTCGAAAATAGTTTCAACTGATGTCTACGAGGGTGTTCAATGAAAACTCCCACTGCAGTCGATGTAGGCGATTAAGTAACATTAGCGCCATCTTGTGATATGCACCTGAAAGACGGAAGAATTTGCCGTGAACACATAAGGTTTAGCGATGTTAGCACGAACACTCTTGAGATTATGAATTACGGTGGTCACTGCTGCGGTACCTTATTCAAAAAAGGATTCAACAAGAAAATGCCGATTATGTTAAGGAGGCATTGAAAAAGGAAGATGAACGTGCACCAGTTGTTGAAGAAAACTACGTTTCCGAAGATGAAGAAATGGTTACTGAGATGTTCTCTTCAAAAAAGAATAAGAAAACTGGGTCACAAAATAAACCAGAATTGGCAAAAAAGGAAGGGATCACTTGCTGACACAGTTGTTGAAATAAGGAATTTGAATGAGTGTTGACAACAACGAAAGGAAAGAGAGAGATACATAAGGGGCTGAGAAGATGACAGATATAGAAAAAAACAGCGAACGAAAAAAAAAAACCAGCGGAAGTGGAAAAACAATGTAACACATAAAGTCGATGAAAGAGAAGCAGAAAGAGGATACGAAAAGAAGAAAATGTGGCAGAAGTAGCGAGAACGACAAAAAACCGAAAACCCAATTATAAAACTAGGAGCAGAAAAACGAAAAAGGAGAATGGCGTACATATTGCGGCATTCAAGGAATCGGATGAAAAGGGTGCCCTTAAGGAAAATGATGTATAATATTGTTACGTTTTTCCTCCGCACACGACCGTTAAACTATATCCAGTTTAAAACTATACGTTTCTTTGCGCGAGTTCGATCACTGGATCGCAAGAGTGCTTCAATGTTTTTAAGGACAACCTCTGTTTTCCTCCGTTAAATTCCTCAGTCCGTGTTCTCTAGCTCTCTTTTTGAATCTTCTTGTGTATCAATGCAAACTCAACGTTCCAACGATCAGCAATTGATTTTCCCACGTGTTCTCTTTGTCGTTCCGTCTGCTTCTGACGTTTCTGTCAGTTTTGTGTATTCTCTAGTATTCCTCTAGATGGCTCCAGAATCGGTGTGTTGATGTCGTATTAGTTGGCTTAAAGCTCGGTGTGACACCATGAGGTTACGCTAACGGTTGACAAGTGTATCGGTTTTGAATCTGTGACACTACCCCCCACTTAAGTCTCCAAATTCCATGATCCCAATGGGGATAGTCTCTCTATATGCACAACTTTTATCTTCCCTTGCCTCTTCCGTATGCGATACACCACATCGTTTAGCCGCCTTAAGACTTTATATGGGCCTTCCCACGATGTCTGCAGTTTTAGGGACAGACCCTTCCTCCGTTGGGGGTTGTATAATAGTACTAAATCGCCTTCTTGGAATCCCTCGGAATTCATGGCTCGATCATACCGATCTTTCATTTTGTTGCTCATCAACCGCGTCCGTTGCCTCACGAGACGGTGTATTTCGTCCATCTCGGATTAGAGCACCTCCCAATAGCTGCCTCCGGCTTTAATAGTGGCACAGTTGCTACCGAATTTCAGGTCCGAGGGGAGCCTCAAGTCTGTACCAAAGATGATGTGTGCAGGTGGGTGTCCGGTAGTGTCGTGTGCTGCTGATCGGTATGCCATTAAAAACATTTGGATGTGCTTGTCCCAATCACGCTGACATTTCTGGACAACTTTTCGCAAATGTTCCTCGAGCGTACGGTTGAACCTCTCAACCATTCCATCCGACTGTGGGTGCAGAGCTGTCGTCCGTGTCTTTTTGATGCCCAGCAGTGAGCACATTTCCTGGAAGATAGCAGACTCGAAATTCCTCCCTTGATCCGAATATAACTCGATCGGTACTCCAAATCGCGTGACCCAATTCTGCACGAAAGCTTCGGCTACGGTTTTAACTTCCTGGTTTGGTATCGCATACACTTCGGGCCACTTACTGAAATAGTCCATCACCACGAGTACATATTTGTTGCCGGAGTCACTAGTAGGGAAAGGGCCAGCTGCATCCATTGCGACGCGCTCAAATGGCGCTCCGGCATTATACTGCTGTAACTTCCCTCTGCTTTTGACTTTTGGGCCCTTGGCTGCCATGCATTGTGTGCAGTTTTTAATCCAGTTAGCAACTGCATTCCGGCCATTCACCCAGTAAAACCGTTGTTTTATTTTCTCCAGGGTTTTTGCAACGCCGAGGTGTCCTCCGCTTGGTCCATTATGGAATTCTTCCAACACGGCTGCTATCCTTGATTTTGGTAGGCCAATTAAATCGGAGGTGTATCTACCATCATTGCTTTCCCATTGGCGATGTAATACTCCGTCTATTAATTTCAGGCTGTCCCATTGCGCCCAATACGCCTTGGCCACTGGACTTTTCGATGACATTCCTTCCTTTGCTGGTCTTTCATCCAATTCTTTTGCTTTCAGGATCTTGACCAAGTCGGCATCGTCCAGTTGACTTTTTCTCATAGCACTGGAGTCCCATTCTGCATCAGGTCCGAGACTCAATAAGCAGATGTCGACTATCCCTTCACATCGTTCAGCCTTTGAGCAATGTTTACACTCCACTGCACATGGGCGTCCAGAGAGTGCATCGGCGTTTCCATGCTGTCCTCCTTTTCGGTGTTGTATCTCGCAGTCATAGTTCTGCAGCCTTTCTATCCAACGCGCGATTTGCCCCTCTGGATCTTTAAACTGCAGCAACCATCTGAGCGCCGCATGGTCCGTCCTTACAAGGAAATGTTGTCCGTATACGTATATTTGGAAGTGTTTCACGCATTCCACCACTGCCAAGAGTTCGCGCCTTGTAACGCAATAGTTCCTTTCCGGCTTACTAAGAACTCTGCTGTAGTACCCAATCACTTTTTCCTGACCGTCGACAATCTGCACGAGTACACCTCCTATTCCATATGCACTAAGTCTGTGTCCAACACAAACTTTTTGCCAGGAACTGGATAAGCCAACATTAGGGCTGTGCACGGCAATTCCTTCAGTCGGTGGAAGGCATTTTCTTGCTCATTGCTCCACACAAATTTGCAATTTTTCTTTGTCAAATCGTGTAAGCTTCTTGCGACACTGGCAAATCCGGGCACGAAGCGTCTGTAGTACGTGCAGAGTCCAAGGAAGCTTCGCACTTCGTGAACATTTGTGGGTCGAGGCCAATCTCTGACAGCATTTATTTTGCCTGCGTTTGTGTGAATTCCTGCGGCTGTGATTTTGTGGTCCAAATAGGTTACTTCGGTTTTGAATAGATCGCATTTCCTTGGGTTCAGCCGCAGTTTAGCAGAAGTGACTCGCTGGAAGACCCCCTCCAAATTTTTGAGATTCTCGTCAAGAGTCCGGCCCATGACGATAATGTCATCAAGATACACCAGGCATGTTTTCCAATGGAGGCCCTTCAATACGTGCTCCATCAGCCGCTCAAAAGTTGCTGGCGCGTTACATAATCCAAATGGCATCACCGCAAACTGCCACAATCCGTCGCCAATGCTAAAAGCAGTCTTCTCTCGATCCGCTTTCTCGATCTCTACTTGCCAATACCCACTTTGCAGGTCCAAAGTTGAGAACCATTTCGAACCAGATAGGGTATCCAGCGTATCATCTATCCGTGGCAGTGGGTAACTATCCTTTTTGGTGACATCGTTGAGTTTCCGGTAATCGACGCAGAACCGGGTACTTCATTCCTTTTTTTTAACTAGTACGACCGGCGAATTCCAAGGGCTTGTTGATGGCTCAATAACTCCACCCTTCTGCATTTCGTCTATCATCCGTTCGGCTTCTTCTCGTTTGCCCAGTGGAACTCTTCGTGGCGCTTGTCGAATCGGTCTGGCATCAGCGGTACCTATACGATGTTGAACGATGTCCGTTCTTCCGGTTTTACCGTCGCCGTTGGCAAATATGGCGCTATATTTTTCTAGTAGTCGTTTGGCCATTATCTTTTCCTGTCCATATATCTCATTTAACCAGGTATCCATCATGGTAGGCGTTTTTGTGCTCTTATTCCTGGCTTCCTGGGGAGGGTTGTCACAGTTAACCACAGCTTCCACAGCTTGGCATTGTCCCAGCACTATTCCCTTATCAAGTGTGACCGGTGAACCAAACTCATTCAGTACTCGAACTGGGATTTGCTTACTCTCGCCCACCTGTACCAAGGTTCGGCCAACCAGTACCTTCGTGGCTATTTCTGATGCTTCCACTACCCACAGCTTGCCTGCTCCACAGTCTCCCTCTACGTGTGCCCAAAGAACTGCTTCCGATTTGGGTGGAATCTGCTGACGAAAACTCACTCTCACATTCCTAATATGTGGCGCTCCATCTCCAGTGTTCAATGGTATCTCCATGTGTTCGCATTTTAATATTCTCTTCTTTAGGTCAAGAGCCAGACCATTGGTCAACATAAAATCGACACCGAGTATTACATCGTCTATTATCCCAGCCACTAGGAAAGTGTGGGTCACCTCTAAAGTTCCAATCTGAACTTTCGTTTTCACTTTCCCAGAAATTGCAGCCTCCTCTCCTGTAGCTGTCCGCAGTTTACAACCATTCAACGGTTCGACATCACCTCCTACCAGGTCCGGTCTAATGATGGAATTGGTTGTGCCTGTATCCAGAGTTAGGATCAGCGATCGTCCATTGACAGCTCCACTCACGTTTAGATTATTGTTGCTCCGACTTATTTGTGAAACGGGGATTGCGGGGCAGTCCGTTACGGGAACCAGCTTTTGCCCCTTTGAGCAGGTCCTTTTTAGTTTAAGGATGGGTTTTCTCCAGAGGAACCACGAGCGTTTTCTGGTCCTCACCTTCCTCCATTCTCTTTTCCCTTGTGTGGTGCATCACAATCCCGTGAAAAGTGCCCAGCTTTTCCGCAATTATAACATTTCCCGTCGGAGCCCTTGCGTCCGGTTGACATCATTTGAGTCATAGTCTTTATGAGATCCCTCACACTTTTCTCCAGGGATTCGTTCATTTCCACTTCCACGCGATGGACTCTATGCACTGGTTTGCTTAACAGACTTGCTGTTTCCTGTGTCAATGCAAACGACACTGTTTCCGCGAATGTCCTTTTCGCCGTAGAGTACGTTGCTCGTTTCGTATCTGCATCCTTCAAACCATTTACGAACGCCTGGGTTTTGAGTATTTCGATTACCTCCGCGGGTGCATCTGCGTTTGCCAAGTGCGCGAGCCGTTCTATCTCCATTGCATATTCTTGTAACGGCTCGTTTGCTTTTTGGTGGCGATTCATCAACTCTATCTGGAACATCTGCTTCCTATGATCGCTGCCGTAACGCCGTTCGATTGCAGCCATTATTGCGTCATAATTGCTACGATCACTTGCAGGAACAGTTTGTAGCACATCGGCGGCGGGGCCTTTCAGCGATACCATCAACGCTGCCACTTTGTCCGTCCTTGTCCAATGATTAGTTTGTGCTGTCGTCTCGAACTGCAGTTTAAAAACACTAAACGGCACAGTTCCATCAAAGGTTGGGGCTTTAAGTTTCATCGCATTGACAGTCGTTACTGGTACGCTTGACTGTCTTTCACGCACATGAATATCCAACTCCCTAAGTTTCGATTCCAAGTGATGTAGCTCGCCTTCCATTTGGTCCTGCCTCGCCCGCAACTTAGCAGCATTTCCTTCGATGTGCGCTAGTTGGTCCTTAACTTGTGAAGTGTGTTCTGCCAACTGGTTCTTCATGCACGAGGACTGCTCCGTCAGCTGCTTCTCTATGCATTCCGTCAACAGATTCTCCATACGTGAGGACTGTTCCGCCATTTGATTTTCCATACGTGAAGACTGCTCCGCCAATTGTTGTGCCATTGCTTGTAAAAGCACGTGCATGTCGAACGCTAGGGTTGGTTGGGGTTCCATCAACTGCTCCTTGACCTCGGATGAAGGTCCCGTAGCACCTTGGTAAAACTCATAGGTTTCAACTTCGATGCCATCGTCCTCCAGAGCCTTCCACAATCGTGCTTGCAGTTCCGCCTTTTGTCCTGTTCCGGGCAATCGTCGAGATTCCAATTCATCCCTAAATTGAGGTATCCTTAGGTCGGCAAACTTTACCATTGCCCACGATCACTCCGCGATCCCACTTCTGACACCAATTGTTACGTTTTTCCTCCGCACACGACCGTTAAACTATGTCCGGTTTAAAATTATACGTTTCTTTGCGCGAGTTCGACCACTGGGTCGCAAGAGTGCTTCAGTGTTTTTAAGGACAACCTCTGTTTTCCTCCGTTAAATTCCTCAGTCCGTGTTCTCTAGCTCTCTTTTTGAATCTTCTTGTGTATCAATGCAAACTCAACGTTCCAACGATCAGCAATTGATTTTCCCACGTGTTCTTTTTGTCGTTCCGTCTGCTTCTGACGTTTCTGTCAGTTTTGTGTATTCTCCAGTATTCCTCTAGATGGCTCCAGAATCGGTGTGTTGATGTCGTATTAGTTGGCTTAAGGCTCGGTGCGACGCCATGAGGTCACGCTAACGGTTTACAAGTGTGTGACAATATATTACATGATGGCGATGAAGTAGGTAGAGAAATGAACTACGGTACGGCGTCCAGTGAAGATGATATAAAATTATATGTGAAAGTTAACAAAGGCACGAAAATAGTTGCCGAGGAAGAGGCGCTAGAAAAACTGAGAAAGTAGAGGAAAAAAAGAAATCCAATGGATCCGAATGAAGGATGATAAAAACATGATGACAAAAAGGAGAAAGATGAAGCCTCATAAAATAAAGGAAAAATAAAATAAGCATTCAAGAAGAAATTTCCCTTTTTGCAGGACAATATAAATACTTTAAAAGGAAAACCTTCTAAGGCAAAAAATGCAAAAGAAAAAGGGAATGAGAAGTAGAAGAATGGACATAAAGAGAATGAAGATGTGAAATATGATGAAAATAAAAAATAAGACAGTGATGAACAATTCAGTGACAACCACAAGCACAGAATAATGAAGAGGAAGTTGGAGAAGAAGAAACCGACATCGATGGCGAGGGGGTTATAGGGGATGATGAAAACGATTTGGAAACTAAGCAAAGAGGAGCTAATACGTGTGTATCTGAAGATGATGATGGTAAGCATAATAATTTGTTAAAAATAAATGTCCGGTATATGGGGGTCAGAGAGAGTAGCGAGAGAGAGAGAGAGTAGTGAGACAGAGAGAGAGAGTAGTGAGAGAGGCGGAGAGGGAGAGAGAAAGAAAGAAGGGGGGGGGGGGGGGCGTAGCGAGAGAGAGAGAGAGTAGCGGGAGAGTGAGGGTAGCGAGAGAGAGAGCGATAGAGATGGAGAGAGACAGAGATAGATATAGGGAGAAGTAAGGGGGGGGGGGGGTGAGGTGCAAGGGATGGCGATGACAAAGAAGAAAGTGTAAATGTAATGTAAAATGAAAATGACATCAATGATAACCACATAGATGTATTAAATTTGATAAAAAGATTATGCTAGTTTGTTAGTAAAGTTTCTACCTGGTAGCTGGTTAGAAGATTAACTCGACTTTGAAAACCGTTTTGGCCGAGATGAAGGAGTTTTTAGTGATTGATACACACACCATCGCTTTAAAAAGAACCCCACACGCGAGCGTGATCAAAAATTCGGAAAACACCAAAAAAGATGTAATTTGGAAGAGTGAAATGTTACCCCACCCCCTTCACCTCTGTATATAAGTCCAATGCATGATGCAAGAGGGATAGATACCTCAAAAATATCTGGCCCCGAAGAGAGGAATAGTCGAGGTCTGTTCTAAATTTTCTCTGTGTGATATATTATATATATATATATACCCGCCTGTCACCCGTGAGACCGGGGTTCGATTCCCCGTCGGGGAGCCCCTGGCGCAAGACTAATGACCTTGCCCAGACAAAATAAATCATTATGGAAAATTTAACAAGCCTCAGGACTTGCTAAATAAGGCCAAGACCGGTTCCCGGTTGTAGTGCCGATGATGATGATGATATATTATTAATGAAGATTGCAATAAATATAAAAGAAATAAAGCTAAAAAGGCAATACTCACACCAAGTTTAGCTTAGACTGTCCGCAGGGGACCAGCAAATTAGAATATAATTTAAATGAGCTAAAATGTAACCACTTTTTGTCTAGAAAGTAAGATAAATATAAGAAAAAGAACAAAATAAAAATGTACGTAAAATGAAAAAAAAATTGCAAAACGTGTACCCGAAACGAGGATGGAATAGACGACGTCGCTATAACAGGAGAAAGTGCTTCTCACTACGAGGAAGAATATTATAGACGCATCAAAAAGGTAAAACTTTGCCAAAAAAGAAGGAAAATTAATATACATATCAAACACCCAGGACATATCTCGTCGTGACAATCAGAAATTACTCTTACACTGGTCAGGAGACCGTAAAAGAAGGCGACTTCCGAAAAAAATTAATCTGATTCTCGCAAAACTTTGTAGGAACACTAATTTAATATTTCAAAATAGTTTAATCTCTCTTTCTTCTAAAATAATTGAATTCGTGTCAATTTTCTTCTTCTTTTTTTTCGTTTTTTTTTTTATACACTTTGATCAAATAGGCTACAAGACCTAGGACATTTCCTAACCAGCCAGTGAATAACACAGTTCACTAGAAGCACTGTATATGAAGTGGTAACACTGTTATCGTCTCCTTTGGGAGGCAGGTAGGTTGGATCGTGTTCTTGACTCTACTAATTTATTTCTGCTCCAGTTACTATATTAAATGAAGCAATTCAGGGTGTTTGAAGTTAGATGTGTTTGCGAAGTGCGAGAGCATTAACCAGAAAAGATATGAGCTATGTAGCATCAATGATTCCAATCCCACCGATGTTAACAGAACGAATTTTGTTAGAATCAAAAACGCGTGCAACCAGGCGATTGATACCGCGAAGAAGGCTCACAACGACAGGGTGAACAATAAGCTCCTTCGGTGCCCAACTGGTTCGCGCTACTTCTGGTCAATGGCAAAAGCTGTCAGCGGTAACTTTGCATCCTCTTCTTTCCCTCCGTTGGTGACAGACAGCAGGACGTTAGTCACGAATTCAAGGGATAAAGCTAATGTATTCGCAAATTTATTTTCGGTGAATTCAAACCTCGATCCTGGCCTTTTGGAGCCACCTGTGATCTCGCCGGTACAGTCTTCCATGCGGGATGTGAGATTTCGTTCGCGCACTATTCAACGCATTCTACGTGAACTGGATTGCAGGAAGGCAACCGGCCCGGACGGAATACCCGCAATAGTCCTTAAGAACTGTGCTCCAGACGCCGGTTCTTGGCAGACTCTTCCGCTTATCTTATGCACGGAGGACCTTTCCTGCCTGCTGAAAAATCGCTCGAGTTCAGCCAATCCCAAAGACGGGAAATAAGTGTCTCCCACAAAATTTGACACTTATAACCGATATATGGACATCTGCGATTGAACGGCATGGTGAGTCAAGGGCGGTCGCATTGGATATTTCCAAGGCTTTTGACAGCGTCTGGCACGGGGCATTGCTGAGCAAACTTCGTTCATATGGACTTTCCCAACAGCTTTGCGACTGGACGAGGAGCTTCCTCGAAAATCGATCGATCCGGGTTGTTGTGGACGGCGAGTGCTCGGATCTGTATCCTGTTAATTCGGGGGTGCCCCAAGGTTTTATTTTGGCTCCAACCTTGTTCTTGCTACACATAAATGATTTGTTGGAGACAACGGATAACAAAGTGTTCAGTTTTGCGGATGATAGTACGGTTGTTTCCTCCTTTTCGAGTGATCGACCGATTGGTGCATCAATGTCACACCAGCTGAGATGTAGACAGATTGACTCTCTGAATCGGGATCTGGATAAAGTCCTGCAGTGGGGAAAGGCCAATCTTGTCGACTTCAATGCAACGAAGACCCAGTATACAACATTCACAAAGAAAACTGGATCATCGGTTCCACAGCTGATGATGAATGGCCGGGCCCTCAAGGCTGGGGAAAGTTTGAAATTGCTCGGCGTCACGGTCTGTGGGAATGTATCATGGCATAAACAAGTGTCGAACATTGCCAGGTCAGCCTCAGGAAAACTGAGTTATCTTTTTAGAGCAAAGAAATATTTTACTCCGGCCCAACTTCTTCTCCTATATAAATCCCAAATTAGACCCGTCCTCGAATATTGCTCTGATGTTTGGAGCTCGGCTCCTAAACATACCCTCGACCTTCTTGAGAGCATACAGAGACGAGCGATCCGCCTGATCGGGGACTCGGCGCTGACGTTGGGACTACAGTCGCTATCAACATCGAAGGCGCGTAGCCGACCTCTGTCTGTTTTACAGATATTATCACGGGTGCTGTTCTTCGGAGATTCGTGGTATTGTTCCGCGCAATTCGGTTTATATGCGCTCCACAAGACAATCCGACGGATCGCACCCGTTTGTGGTTCATCTCCCGACGGCGCGAACATCCCTGCATCAGAAGTCGTTCTGTTACAGAGCGGGAAAGCTGTGGAACTCCCTTCCCACGCGAGTGTTCCCGGAGCGTTACAACCTGCACCAGTTCAAAAAGAACTGCAACAGTTATTTTATGGCATCTCGGGGCGCCCATTTGGCGCTATAGGTTCGCCTCTCCCGAGAGAAGTTTAATAATAATAAAAAAAAAAAAAAAAAAAAAATGAATTTTGGGCAATCCTGTGATTTCTTATTACTCTTCTCTTTCTCCTCTGTGAGTCTTTGCTACTTCTCTTTATTCCCTCGGCGCGAAAATCACATTAAAGGTGTCATTTCGGCAGATAGGATAATATTCAGAAAAGGGTAACCAACCGAGTGAAAGGTTTTCCAGAAGGTCTTCCAGAAATGCTATGAAATATGGAAATAACGCTGTGTGATTGGGGAATGGGAAATCCGTGAGGTGTAAAAGGAAAAAAAATTCATGTTTAAAAATACAAATCAGTCACATTACTTTCCTCGTGATTATATTTTAATTTATGAACTTTGTTAAATGTTAAATATTCCCCTTTAAATTTGCATAGACAACGACATTTATATGTTAATTAGTTATTCAATTTTAAATCTTTACAAATAATGAAATACCAACTAATTTATATAACTTAGTTCGTCCTACTGTCTTCTATATTAGTTTTAGCGGTTCTCTTTCAGTAATAGTCACAGATATTTAGTGTAAAATAAATTATACGTAAAACTATATTTAGTTTTTTATTATCTCAATATTCACAAAAAAAATCCGCATTAAACCATGAAACCGACAGAAATGCTAAAATCGTATATAACTTGATATACATTATTATAAGAAAAACAAGTTATCGAATACAATATCTCAACGTTATTTTATTTTCCTTGTATGTTATTTCCTCTAAAATTTCACACATGGTTGCGTTTCATGGACTGTATAAGTCCAACTGTTTCCATTTACGTTTTTTGAACACTTGACCATGACATGTTTGACATTGAGAACCCAAATTGGATGATACTATTATAATTGGCTTCCGAAAAACCTTCACATAAATTTCGATCAACTATATTTGTAAAAATTGAAACAAGAAATGTTATGTGAAATATAACTTTGGAAATGAGATCAAATGCAACTCCATATTGAAAACGTTAAATATTGTTTGGCGGCTAATTTATTAAGTAGGATGCGTCAGAAAGTGTCATAATTGTTTCCAAGGAGGTTGAGAGATTTTAAAAAAATATTATTAATAAAATTGAAACTAAAGCAAGTCTAAGAAAATATTATGTTTCAGTTTTATTGGTGATTTCCCACTTACCACTGGTTTAGAGGATTGAGGACATTATACACAATGATATAAGATGGAGTTGCTATCAATTTGATCAACATGGCCTTGAAGAAATTGGACTAGGTGCTGCAAAGTGGAGGGGAAAATGCATAGAACAGGGAACTGTGGCTTAGCCGAGTTAGCGAGGTCGTAAACTTTCGGGTTCCTACAGAGTAATAATAATAATAATAAAATACAATAATGTTTCTTATTAGGTGCGCATCTAAATTCCCAGCAATAAGTGTTGGTCGATTTCGACATATCCCAAACGCCATGAACCAAGCTTAGACATATGGTAAACAAACCGCTTTGATACAGTAGTGATTTTGTTTTGGCGTTGTGTATTTTTGGTTGTGAAAATCTCTGATTTTGTGCATAATTTTTGTAAATAATCGTCATTTGCGGAAAGTGTTGATTTTCTTCTTTCATTCGAAGAAAACGGCGGCTGGAGCGCATCGAGAGCTCCGCAAAGTTTATGGAGATGCTGCTCTAACTGAAACAACGTTCCGTGATTGGTTCCGCCGGTTCAAAGACCGGTATAATATTATTCATATATCCGTCGTATCCATATTCGGATATGCAATTTCACATCCATAACATCCTTAATTTATGCTACAGTTTATTGAGACCGCAATTGTACATTTACAATGAAGTGAAGAACGCGATTCGAATCTCTAGCACAGCGTTCTTGCACATGGCAAAGCCTTATCCAAAATTTCATTGAGCCATCCCCTTAAACTGCTCAAATGTTTTCATTTCTTTTGACTTTCGTCGTAAAGGTAAGACAGTAAAGCTATTGGCCAGTAATTTTGCGTAAACCACTTTTTCCCTTTCATTGAAATTAGTTGGATTCGAGCGGGTTTTAAGCGATGAATATTAATTTAATGAATTCATTTTCACGTCTTAGCCTTTCAAGCAGCTGTTCACAAACAAACGAACGGCGTTCAATATTTCTTTACTACTACTTCTAGGATAGACTGCTTCTAAATTGTTGCCATGGTTTTGAGACGTTTTTAAATGGCTTTTTGAGTCTCTCCCAATGATCGTGCTAATTCTTCTTGATTTTGACACGAGTCTTAATCAAGTAATGCCTCTAATTTTGTATCTTCGACAAGTTTTCTCTTCCACCCCTATACTGGACTTCGATGTCAAAATCACTTTTCTTGATGCGTGGAAACTACTCGTGACAAGTTCTTTAACTTTTTTTTTACACTAACGCGCGCACAAGAGGGGATTTTGAAGTACCCTTAAATGTCAGAGCACAGTGCGAGCGGACGGAGAGGAAGCGAATAAGGAAAGGAGGTATCGATGTATATTGGTCTTAAATGTCTGGATATTACAACGAGGAGGTAACGCATGATGTAGTAGAACATTCCATATTCGTGTGGTTCGGCCAAAGAATGACTCTCTATGTTTATTTGTGCACCTGAAGCTGACTTTCAACGTGAATTGATGCGCATTTTCAGATTGATAGGTATCGCGAGCAAATGTGTGGAGGCGCGGTACACATTTAGCAAATTTAGTTGAACAAAGACAGTGATAATATCTATAGAAAAGAGACAGGCATGATACGATGCGCCTGTTCTAACGACGGAATTGATCGACTTACGGCTGGGTCCACAATAAGTTTCACTGCTCGTTTTTACACCCTATCCAGGACGTGTTGCGCCGATTTGGATGCGCCTGGCCAAGTATGGGAGTTGAATGTACGCCTTGCAAATAGTCGCCAGGTAGGATGGAGGGAAGTATTTTGCATCTATTAAGAAATCTCATACATTTGGCTGCACCTTTCGCAGCTTCAAATATATGGTCGCTCCAATTAAGAGTCGAATTAATTCGAGTGTCAAGGATTGATAGTTCCTTGGCTTCGTCGATGCAAGTGGAGTTCATTGACAGTGTATTTACTTTGGGGTTCGCCTTTGACGATAATAGCCAGCACTGAGTTTTTAATGTATTAAATTCTACTCGGTTAGATAATGCCCATTGATATATATTCTTAAGGTCAGAATTCAATGTATGAAGCATAACCTGCTGATTGGTAGTGAGGTTCAAAGAGTTTCGTCGGGAGTATGGGAAACTCAAGGTGCTATCATCAACAAACAAGTGAACTCAACGTGCTATCATCACTACTTGTAATTGTCTATATTCAACGCGGTACTGTTAAATTAAACGAACTAAAACGGAACTACTCCACTTTGTTCAAAACCATCGTTCGCTGGGATTTCAAAAAACATAATCCAGGTAAGGTCACACAATGTTACAATTGCCAGCTTTACGGTCACGGCTCGATGCATTGTCATATAAATAGCTTCTGTGCAATCTGTTCGGGAAACCATAAAACATCCGACTGCAAAACGAATGAGGTCATCAAGTGTGCAAATTGTAGTGGGCCACATAAATCCACCGATCCAGAATGCATAAGCCGAAAGCAGTACATAGACATTCGCCGCAAATTATCCCCACGCGGACGTGGTACAGGAAATACAACCTTCCTACAGCCTCCGAGTGACAAACAGCAGCCAGTGCCCGACCGATTATCCATTGATAATCGATATGTGCGTCAACCTTCACTTCCTTCATCCACCTGGGCTTCTGGCCTCCATCAAACCCAGCAACGTTCCAACAGTGATACGACACACACGAAGAAAAATCCGTCTGAAACTTTAACTAATGATAACTTGTTCTCATTTAGCGAGATAAACTCTCTTCTTAATGAAGTTGTAACCAAGCTTAGTGCTTGTCAAACTAAAGCTGACCAATTTAACGTCATTACTTCATTAGCTATTAAGTACATATACTCGGAAAAAACATGTTAAGAAACTCTCTTAATATCATAACTTGGAATGCGAGAAGCATCAAAAACAAAAAGCATGCATTTTTTAGTTTCTTGATAAATTTTAATATTGACATTGCACTTGTTTCAGAAACCTGACTCAAACAAGACATTTCTTTCTCACATCAAAATTACATATGTTATCGCCTAGACAAAGGTGTCGCCATTGTTGTGAAAAAATGTATAGAACATTCCTTGCGTCCTTCATTGCACCTTAAGTTAATTGAGGAAATTAATATAGATTTAACATTAAGTGATAACTCCAAGGTGAGTCTTTTTTGGGTCTATTTCCCTGGAGGAAATGGAAACATTGAGAAATCTACTTACTTTAAGCGGGATCTGCAAAAATTGTATAGAGTCAACACTCGAAACAAGGTAATTATTGGTGGTGATCTAAACTGCAGACATCAGCCGTGGAATTGTCTTAGGGCAAACTGCTGGGGTAACATTTTACTAGATGTTACTGAATCCAGCCCAAGTTTTTCCATACTTTATCCACTTCTCCCCACCTATATCCCGGCGAGTGCTAACAAGAACCCCTCAACTCTTGATATATATATCACTAATATTCCAAATTACTGCACAGTACCATTAACTCTAAATGCGTTAAGTTCAGACCTACCGATCAGCCTCACAGTGAATCATGCAGTAGTTGTAAATCGTACCAGTTTATACGAGGGTTGCCTCTTATGTTTCGGGATTTGGCAACCCTAGCGTTGCAATCCGGCAATTGACAGCTCTGTCGTAAAGTTGGACATTTTTGAGGTTATGCGCACTCAGAACGTTTTGACATACGAGCGCTATTTGTGTTGTTTACAGTAACTTAAAAGATTCATCTCGGCCCAAAAATGGAATTAAATCGTCAACATTTTCGTGCGATTATTTTTTACAACTTTCGGCGTGGATTAACTCAGCAACAGTGCATGGATGAACTTAATTCAATTTTTGGCGATGAAGCTCCATCAACGACCAGTGTTTAGCGATGGTATGGTGAATTCAATCGTGGTCGTAGTTCACTCCAAGATGAATTTCGTGAAGGTCGTCCAAAATCAGTTGTTGTTCCGAACACCATTGATGCTGTGCGCGAACTGATATTGGAAGATCGTCATGTGACCTATCGTGAGATTGAGACAACCTTAGGCGTTAGTGGGACCAGCATACATTCAATATTGCATAAACATTTGACTGTCAGAAAAATATGTTCGCGTTGGATCCCACACAATTTGTCAATCGCCCAAAAAAAGGCTCGTGTCAATTGGTCGATAGAAATGCTCAAAAAATACGGTCGGGGTGCTTCGAAACACGTCTATGACATCGTGACAGGTGATGAATCGTGGATTTACGCGTATGAGCCCGAAAGTAAACAGCAGTCGACTGTCTGGGTGTTTCAAGATGAGCCAAATCCAACAAAAGTTGTTCGCGCACGAAGCACCCCCAAGCAAATGGTCGCCTGTTTTTTCGGAAAAACTGGACATGTCGCAACCGTACCGCTAGAACAACGCAGAACAGTCAATTCTGAGTGGTACACAACCATTTGTTTGCCAGTTGTCTTCCAAGAAATCAGGAAAACCAACCGCCGAAGACGAATCACTCTTCACCACGACAATGCGAGCTCTCACACATCGGCTGCGACAACTGCATTTTTGAGCACCCAAAACATCGATTTGATGGGTCATCCGCCGTATAGTCCTGACTTGGCACCGAATGACTTCTTTTTATTCCAGTACGTAAAAAACAAACTGAGAGGTCAACGTTTTTCGACACCTGAAGAAGCGGTTGCTGCATTCAGAATGCATGTGTTGGAGATACCTCAATCAGAGTGGCAAAAGTGCTCGACAATTGGTTCAAACGCATGCAAAAGTGTATAGATCTTCACGGGGAATAATTTGGAAAACAATAAAGTGATTTTCGATGATCAATAATTGTTTTTGTTCTCTAATCCCGAAATATAAAAGGCAACCCTCGTACCACAACTATTCCGCTGCCAACTGGAATTGTTATAAATCATATATAAACACGAACTTGGTTCTAGGTGATACCAGCCTAAATTCTATAACCTGCAGCGAGCACATTGATATCCTGCAACAATTTTGTTTCTGTTATCAATAGAGCGGCCGATCTTGCGATACCTAAATGTTCCATTGCTCCAGTTGATGAGGCACCGCTTCCTGAAAATATCTTACGTCTGATTAGGCTACGAAACTCTGAAAGAAGAAAATGGCTGCGTTATAGAATCGATTGTTCTCTACTTAATGTTAAAGTCTTAAATAATATCATTAAAAACGAAATCTCGACATATAGGAACAAGTGTTGGAATAAACACCTATCCTCTCTTGACAAAGTAAGCAAACCGTTCTGGAAAATATCAAAAATTATGAAAAAGGAAGGGTCAAGTATTCCTCCGTTTAAAGTTCACGACAAGTTGTTTATTTCTTCAGTGGAGAAATCGAACCTACTTGCTAACACGTTTAGTAAGAACCACTCCATATCTATGCATCTAAGCTTCGCGTATACTGAAGCTGAAGTTGCTAACACTATCCATGTACTTTCTCAAACACCAGCTCAAAGTACTTACGCAACTAATATCAGCAAAGTTAAAGAATTGATAAAAAAATCGAAATCAAAAAAGGCTGCGGGTCTCGATAATATTAACAACAAATTAATCAAAGCACTTCCACCTGCTGCAAGTAACTATTTAACGTTCATTTTCAACGCTTGTCTTAAGAATTGTTATTTTCCGGACTGTTGGAAAACAGCAAAGGTAATACCTATCCCGAAACCCGGCAAACCGAAGAACAGCCCCGAAAGCTACAGACCTATTAGTCTACTTAGCTGTCTAAGTAAGCTCTTAGAGAAAATCATTAAGGAAAGGATTGATCGTTTTGTGGAAGACAATAACATCTTACCAAACTTTCAGTTCGGTTTCCGTAGTGGTCACAGCACAATCCACCAAGTCTTGCGCATTAAAAACCACATAGCTGGTAAATTCATCGACAAGGAGTCAACGGGACTGGTTCTTCTAGACATCGAAAAAGCTTTTGATACGGTATGGCACGATGCCTTGATTTATAAGCTACTAAAGCTTAAGCTGCCAATGATGCTTATCAAAATTATCCAGAGCTTTCTTTGTTAGAGAAAATATGTTGTGAGTATAGGAACCGACATATCCTCTACTCACCAAATCCACTATGGTGTTACCCAAGGCTCGGTCCGTGGTCCCATATTATTCACATTATTTGTCGCCGGTTTACCATGTCTAGGTGAAAACATTCAGGTAGCTATGTTTGCCGATGATACGGCCATTTTCTCTTCGGGTGCCTTATTCACTAATGTCTACACCTCTTGACAAACTAGCAGTATATTACAGGAAATGGAAAATAAAAATAAATGGTAATAAAACACAAGCTGTCTGGTTTTCGAGATGTAGGAAACACTGCTACCTACCAAATGGCACTAAACTCAGTATGTGTGCAGTTGATATTGATTGGTCCGAAGACTGTAGATATCTAGGTATTATTCTAGATAAAAAACTTATCTTTCAAAAACACATCACTACCACAATTGACAAAATAAACAAAGTCGTAAGAGTTATGTATCCATGAGTGTGTAGAAAGTCAAAGCTTAGCATCGAAAATAAAATTATAATTTTTAAAACCATTTTTCAAGCTATACTCCTGTACGGCTCCCTTGTATGGTGTAATTGTGCTCGCACACACAAAATAAAATTGCAAAGGTGTCAAAATAAAATATTGAAAATGTTGCTGAATTTGCCATGGCATTATTCGACACATGAACTACACGAAAACGCTAACGTTAAACCGATAGAGTTCCTTATTGACAAAATCAATCGAAACTTCTTCGTCAATTGTTCTTTTTCTGACAATGTTCTCGTTTCCCGTCTTGCGTTATCCTAAATCACTACATATGTACTCTGTCTATGAAAATTATATCGAGGTCATTACTATATAAAATAACCGGAAGCTCGTGCAATATTAGTCTTAAGATTCAAATAAGGGTTTTTTATTGTAGTTTTCTCTTAATTTATTATTTGTTATTCATTAAAATTGTGCTATTGGCGTTATATAGATTTAAGATTATAGTTGTAAAGGAATTGCTATCCTAAATCTCTTAAGTACTAGTTGTAAAATATACCATAAATGTAATTATCTACCAAATAAAAATTGAATTGAATTGAATTGTATTTTACTCGGTTAGATAATCCCCTTTGATACATCTTGTTGAGGTCGGAATTCAATGTATTAAGCATAACCTGCTTTTTCTTACACAATTTGTGCTGATTGGTAATGACGTTCTATGAGTATGAGTATGAGAAACTCAATGTGCTATCATCAGCAAACGAGTGAATTGGTGTGTGAGTAATGGACATGAGATCGTTTATAGAGGTGAGGAAGAGAGTGGGCGTGTGTACAGAACCCTGGGGATACACCTGCATTAATTTTATGGGAGACAGATTTGACACCATCAAGAACCACATGAATTGAACGGCCAGAAAGATAGCCTCTTATTCATCGGATCAATGAATTGTCAACTAGATGGGAATATAATTTCAACAAAAGGGCTGGATGGCAAACTCTGTCGAAGGCTTTTGGAATATCCAATGCAACAAACTTACTTTCACCGAAGTAGTGGATGGAGACTCCTCTTTTCGGCAATATACACTATTCGGTCTCCTGTGGACCTGTTGCTACGAAAACCATATTGGCGGTCATTGTGGAGGTTATTTGATTCCAGATATTTCGAAAGTTGACGATTAATCAGTGATTCCATTACCTTCGAGAGAATAGAAGTTAGTGCTAAGAGTCAATAAGAAGAAAGGAATGATTTGTCGCCCTTTTTGGGAATTGGTCAAATGAGTGTGTCCGCAGTGGTTTGGCGGATGAAGAACACCCCTTGAAGAGAATTGGGGGAATGCCATCCGGACCAGCGGATTTGTTTGCATTCAGCTCATTGAGTGGGCGGGCAACACGATGCGTTCGAAAGTGGTTCATGGTGTGCTGCTCAAGTTGAGGCGGAACTGACGTGGTATCAGGCACCGTCGAGTTCACTGCAAAATGTGCAGCAAGTATATTCGCCTTCCCTATTGCGCTGGTAATTGGTCTAGTATCGACTATAAGTGAAAGAATGGACTATGGGACCGAATTTTTGATGTTTTTCAAAAATGCCCAGAAGTCTTATCGCGTATTGCGACGATAGTGAAGAACGTGTGACTCGAACTGACGCTATGACGGTTAGAATCACTAAAAATGTAACCAATGCTCAACACATCAGGCCACTGCCGCGTGTACGAATTCGACTTCTAAACTCAAGTACACTCAACTGATGTGGAATTGTTATGTTTTTGCTTAGGATACGGCTCTGATGCTTTTGCTTATTCGAATTTCCCTTCGGTGTTTCTTATTATTTGCTTGCATATTGTATGTGTACCTGTTAGAAATGCCAGTCTCTATTATCCGTGGGATAGTGTAGTATTTTTTGTCTCATTCTCTGGTCATGCAAGAACTTTGCGCAAAGCAGTCAGTTCTAGGTCTTTTGAATCTTCTCCGATTTTCCTCAGTATTATTAGATTTATACAATCGGAAGCTTAACTCTTTAACCTTAATAGCCTCTCTTTTTTTTCTCTTCTTATACTGTTACGGACCTCGCGTCCATGTCCTCACCCGACTCCCACTAATTCCCGCAAATTTCCCCTCTCTCTAAGGGAAGATAAATCGTCAAGCAGCTAATTTGCATAAACTACTTTATGCAAATTCTACTTGGCAGAAAAAAATAATAAAAAACGGCGTCGGCGCCGAAGAAAAACTAAACGTCAACGGCGAAAACGAAAAAGATTCATTCGACGTAAAACTACTAAATCGTACAAACCAATCGTAATTATTGGACCGAGCTCAAATTCCGATATAGAACTAAAAAATCAGCTAACACTCGAACTGGAAAACAACGTCGATGAATCAAGTGCTATTCTACCGGTATATCATCCCGAATATAAACTTAGAATACTTGCATCCCGAGGAACAACTTCTGGCGCAAGTGCTCAATTGCAAGTGCTATTCTACCGGTATATGATCCCGAATATAAACTTAGAATACTTGCATCCCGAGGAGCAACTTTTGACGAAGAAGAAAGGTTTGAAGTAGAGGACTCGCTAAGAGATATTGACAAATAATCAGCAACCAACAGTAAGCTGAACAGGGGAGCACAAAGCTCAACGCCCCCTGCAACCTGCCAGCAGCAGCTACAGCGACCGCTCCACGACCGACCAAGTAAGTCCTCATTTACTTAACCCCTATATTTACCTTTAAATGAATTTAAATATATTAAATATATATACTCTAATTAAATTGTTAAAATAACCATAACAATACACAATCGCGTGTTTTTTGTACGTGATTTTATGTGCTCCTTCTCCTAAACACGAAAATCGGGTAAAATTTGATCCCCCTGAAAATCACGAAAATGCGCGGGGGGAATATCATTGATTTATTTTTTGTGCTAACATATTATGTTTATAGTGTACACGAAGATTAATAATAATATTTTTCAAAATTGTTCAATATCTTGTCAGAATTGATTCTTAATAAATAGCATGTTTTGAATCTTATTACTCTGGTCTAACCCCTTAAGTCTAGAGGACAGGGATAATTTATTCAAAGACCAGAGAAACTTCTATGATAACTCAGATAAAATCTAGGAGATTTATAGTATAATTTAGATAAGGCCTAGAGGAATTGTGCGATCGTTTAAAGGAATTCTAATGGATTTGCAGAGTAATGTACAAAAAGTCTAGTAAATCATTTATCAAGGTCTTTAGACAAAACCGAAGACAAATGACGTCACAACTCTGTTTGGTAAGATTATTTTTATCCGCTTACAACAAGTGCCAAAACAAAGGATGCTGTTGTCTCTGTGGGTTTAAAGTATAGAAGGCGATTGTTCTCAGTACAATGTATCCCAACCCAAATACATCTCGTCAAATAACTACATACAACTTCCAAAATCACCGCGATCGTACGATTTACGATGATCTCTGCATTTTCTGCAGATCCTCACCCATGCAATACACTTGTTGTCTGGCGCGATGAATCACATCCCGTCTGGATTTGGATAATTTGCATCTTTTAAACGGAACTAACTAATGCACACAATCCCCTTTGAATCCGATGAGCTCAATTCGAAAATAGATTACAGAATCTCTTCATATTCTATATCCAAAAACAGTATCGCTTGCAATACTACATCCCGCATCTAATTATAAAGCAGCACACATTTTCTCAAGGGATCACGCGGTACGTATTATTTTGGAAGAGCTTAGTGCACTACTCTTCGCCGATGGTCTTTTTTCTCGTAGTTAAGTGTGTTTTTAATTACTCAGAAAACTTTGCCAATAAACCGTCCAACGTCGTTAACAACCGACAATATGGACTTCAATTGGGCCATAACCCAGGAAGAGTATGCACATCAATTTTCTATTTCAATTGGAATTTATTTATGGGCGCGGTTGGGCCTCACATCTCCTGGGGAAGTTGTAGTAATACTTCTTACAAAATAGAAAATTATTTATATACAAATAAATAATTCACAGATTAAAAAAAAAAACTCAAGCACGGAAATAAAAGAAAATAAAACTTAAAAAAGAAAAAAAAGAATAAGAAAAAAAATGTTTGTTTTTCTTACAACACTTGAGTCATTGACAGCAACGGTAGGCACTTCGTGAATTGTTCGAAGACTCCAGTCTATGGGTGGCACAGCGCTGACACTAAAGACCATCATTGGAGTGGTTTGCGGTGTTTTCTCTCGTCGGAAACGGTGACTGTCCGGAACAGGAAGTTCTCGTTGGAAGTTTTGTCAGTAGCCTGTTTTTTTATTTTTTTGTTACTATAACATTATATACATTTGCTGTTAAAAAATTAATATATTTCACTTCATTTTTGGTTCGTTTGTTTATTTTAAACCTGAGGAATAGTGAAGTTTGTCGTAATGTTATGAGTCATCTGGAAATTCATTTGTACCCTTTATATATTGTTCGCTGTATTGCTTCATGATTAGATTCTTAATTTTTTAAATATTCGCGTTTATTTTAATTATCTGGTTATTCTTTCGATTATCGGTTGTATTTGTATGGTATTATAATTAATTAATTAGATGGTTAATTTTAATCGTTCTTTTATTTGGTCACGTTTTACAGGTTTATATATTCTGATTTAGCATTTTCTCCATCGGCAATTCCATGTTCGCTGAATTATTAACAAACAACAGATAAAGTATTCATGGGCATAGTGTATAAATATATTTATTTTTCGCTTCTGTCCGGTTCTTTGTTTATTTCGATATGTTTGGTGCGTCTTATCCAATTAAGCTGAAACTATTAACTCTACTCGTAGGTGGAAATAGAAACAACATTATCGGCCTTGGAATACATCTAGAACTATCATAATATTTGTACCATCGTAAATATAATATTTAGCTCCTCAATAGTATACTGGTTAGTATACCCGCCTGTCACGCGGGAGACCGGGGTTCGATTCCTCGTCAGGGAGCCTCTGGCGCAAGACTAATGACCTTGCCCGGAAAAAACAAATCATTATGGAAAATTTAACAAGCCTCAGGACTTGCTAAATAAGGCCAAGACCGGTTCCAGGTTGTAGTGCCGATGATGATGATGATGAAATATAATATTTGGGAAAAAAAATCTATTGTTTTTCGCAGATGGCCGTATTATTGTATATATCGTAAAGTAACGATCAGATAAATTCAGACTTGTAGTCGGTGGAAACTTAACATTCCGTATTAAAAAAATATTGTTGACAGCTTTTTGATTGATCGACTCCTTTAACTAACAGGATGCCAAACATGGGAGTTAAAAAAGAAAACAATTCGATACATTTTACAGATTTGCTCTGATAAAGTCGGAAAAGCTAGTCAGACAGACAAAATTGCGAACGATGCTTCTGGTACCGATAATTTCACAGTCTATGACACGTATGGCATTCTGTCGTATACTGGGTTATGACACGACGTGGGAATAACATGTTCGAAATGTTGGTATGGGTGACTGTGGCGGTTCCGCCAAACTCCACTGCCTACTTACCTGAAGGACCTGTGGGGGTTCTCTATACTACATGGAGAACCAACCAACAATTCCAACCACAATTCCGCTTTCAGCGCGTCATTTCTACCCATTCCCCTGTAAAACATGTTAAACGGACGTATGGCTAAACTTATTATCATATGCAGATAATGCATAATTGAGTTTAGCTACCTTTTGCCTTAAGGCAACCCCATTTCGCTAACCTATGAGATTTCCACAGGAAATCGTATCATGTTGGTTAGCAACGGCATAGTTTGATCAAACGACGGTTGCTTAATCTTGCGACCGCTGGGGAAATTATTAAAGCATTTAAGTTAGTTCCCATGATCAGATTTCCCTAGCCAAGTCAGCGTCCATTACACTTTCTCCAGACACTTCATTCGCTGGGGATCAATGCTCTCGTCTCGCAGGTGAATAGCATCAGCTTAATTTTCCCCTCCTTCACAGTTCTGTCTTCGTACAGATCAATGTACCCCGAGTGCACCATATTACCGAATTAGGTCAATGGGTTTCGCTCAGAACTACATTGATGATTCATGGACATACAACCAAATTCACCCCAAGATAATCATACATCGTGTTTCTGTTCTCTCATTCTCCCGCTTTCTTCGATCATCAATTTACCGATGTAATCTACCACACATCGACGAACGTGGCAATGAGAGAGCAGAAGTATGTTCTCTTTTGGTTGTCAAGTGCAAAACTTAAATTACCCAACTTCCTTCCTTTTCGAATCAGTCTTTACTCAAACTTCATCGTGGATGGTCACACCGCCACGAATCGTCTTTCCACCACCGCCGTGTCCATGATCTTCAACTGTATTCTTTCAATCAGTAAACACGTCTAGTAAGAAATTAGTCATTAAATTATGACTGGACGCGGAAAAGGAGTGTTAGGATGAGTTAAAACTAGTTCGATTTTAAATTACACCAATTCCAATTCCACTCGGTCAACAAGTTTTTATTGTCGTTTACGATTTTCATAAAGTGCACCGCTATTAAAATACCAAATGTAAGTACTTAGGGTTTGTTAATCATTACAAATAAAGTGAAACTCCTTTTTAATGTTGTGTACCAGTGTTTGATCTCAAGTTATTCGACATTTATTAAAAATCATACGAACCCATAGCAGCCAAACACAAATAACTAATGGAACAAATGATGAAATCGTTGAACGACAAAAACTCGTTCAAAACGACCTCGAGACCTAAGAAGAGCCAACCAGCCAAGCGACCACGGCTTCACCGGGATATTCGTCAAGCAACATCGTTGGGGAGGAAGTGAATCCGTGTCCCTGTCCTGGCACACCTACTTCTACCCCCCACTGACCCCCACCCCTACAACCCAATCTGCATAAGTGTTTGCTAATGTAATCGCATTAAGCACCTGTAAATGCTTCACGCATCAAATAGATCAAATTTATAATCTAAAAGTCCCTGTAAAAGAATCCTTACCTTCCATGCATCTCTTCACATACAAATTCCCTGTAAGAATTCTTTTCTAATTTATCAGGAATCCCAAAACCAATTCGGCACCTTCGGTGCCAGGCAAATCCCCCTAGACTAATTCCTGAAAACAAAATGATTTGGTTTACATACAATGTAACCATCATAAACATTGCGTCGCCTATTTCCCGTCCTCACCGAGTGTATCATAAATCACCTTACATACACATTGGCTGGCGACCTAGACCCAAGGGACCCAAACAAATATACGCATCTCGCGTCTTAAGGCATCAATTAAATCCTACAGCTCAGACAAATGCAAATAGGAATTGAACACCTACCATCACCAGCGATGCCATAAACATCATTTCGCGCTAATCAAGCTAAAACCAATTAGCGCATTTCCACATTGCATTGCCGCCTATTTATTTAGCCGCAATGCACATGTTAGACAAATACCTAAGCGTTCCCTTTGTCTTCTCATATTTCGGGATCTGTTTCTCATCAGCAGTGGCATGAGCAAACAAAAACCATTAGCATCCAAGGAGATTCGGTTTGTTTGCTTTCCCGAACTCACATCTCATGGATACACCCTATGCCCTTTTCGACGTTTCAGGTTCGTTCTCATGGTTTGTCCCGTGAACGAACCCATGTACTGCCAACGATCTTCGCGGTCCCTTTGTCCTTACCGCCTGTCTGCTTCGTTTATCCATCGCCTTCGTGCGTGTGTTGAACATTTTGATCCCCACGATCACCCATGCACACATACTACCATGATCTCCATTACGAGATCTGGTTTTCTGTTCCACAAAGAGAGACTTTACGTATTATAGGTAAAACGTATCTTTAGTGGAGAGGGACACTTTCTCTCTCGGGGAAACTCACCCCATTAGCGAGTCGTAGATAGCAAGAGAGACTGACGGAGACAGAGAGCGAGCTGTTTTTTTTTTTTTTAATTTAATAAATAACATTAAGATCATTTAAAGAATGAAGATTGGCGATAGTCTGTGAGTCGGTTGAAGTAATCGAGTTATAGGAAAGAGTGGTAAGATAGGCATTTGATTTGTGTTTGTAATTAACCAAGTGGAAAAACGGGATGATATTAACGTCCAATGAAGCTAGTTGGAATTTTAATAAGATAATTGTGATAGAGGTGGCTATAAAATTCAGTGAAGAGTAAAAAGGAACTGAAATTGTTGGAGTAGTGATGGGGAGAATGTGTTCTAGGGTCAAATGTTCCACAATTTATTCCTCCATCTTTTTTCGAAGAGAACGGAAGTTGTGCTTATACCACGTGGGTGATGAAACCGATATTTTATGTCGAGATTAAGGAACGTAGAGGGAAATGGAATTGAAAATTTGCTTATAGAGAAAGGTGGCAGCAACAAACAACATCGTGATAAGATGGAAGCAGTGCTTTGAAAACCTGCACATCAACCACAAATAAACGCACCAGACGTACATACAGTCGAGCCTTAGATCCCAGAGCCCTCTTTCAACGACATAGTAGACGCAATAAATCGATTGAAAAACAAAACTGTTCAAAGAGAGGCAACCGCTCGAAAGATACACCAACTGATTAAAACAATATGGGTTAAGGAAGTCACTACGGAAGAATCGAAAACCTCAATAGTCGTCCCCATTTTCACAAAAGGCGACAGATCTGACGCCGAAAACTACAGAGGAATATCATTGCTCCCAGCCACATACAAAATACTAACAAATGTCATACTGGTGAGAATCACACGGTACGCAGCAGAAATGCTGGGAGACTACCAATGCGGATTCCGTAGGAACCGGTCAGCAAGCGACCAAATGTTCACAATAAAGCAACTATTGGCAACTATTGTTCGTTGACTTCAAAAAAGCCTATGACTCAGTCACAAGGCAAAGACTCTACCATATTGTAGTTGAGCTGGGTATCCCGAAAAAATATGCCGCCTTCATTCAAATCTGCATGAACGAAAACAAAGGGCGAGTTAGAATAGAAAACCACCTCTCAGAACCATTTGAAGTCCGGGATGGACTAAAACAGGGCGATGGCCTCTCACGATGTATCTTTAACCTTGTCCTCGAGTATGTCATCAGAAAAGTACAAGACGGCAACATAGCCGGATCATCCCTGAACGGGGCCACACAAGTGCTCGCATATGCGGATGACATCGCTGTTCTGGGCGATAATCTCGAAACTGTAAATAAAAACAGTGAAATCATAATACAAGCGGCAGAAGAGGTGCGCCTAGAAATAAATGAAGACAAAACAAAATACATGATTATGGCGAGAGCAGGTGGACCACAGAGAACACACATAAACATGATATTTGAAAATGTTCAAAAATTTAAATATCTGGGAACAATACTGACGACCAGTAACGAAAAGTCGAAGGAAATTAACAAAAGACTACACTCCGGCAACGCTAGTTGGCATGCGGTCAGTAAACTGCTGAAATCCAAACTGCTATCAGGTAATATAAAGCTCCGTGTCTATAGAATCATAATCATACCGATTGTTCTATACGGGTGCGAAACATAGGCTCTCACAAAACGGGAAGAAAACAAATTCCGCCTATTCGAGAGTAAAGTTCTAAGGGGTATCTTTGGCGGCAAATATGAGGAGGCAGGACAATGGAGGAAACTCCACAACCACGAATTGGAAGAGCTATACCGTAAACCTAGAATAGTGGCTTTCCGGTCGCGAAGATTAAGATGGGCCGGACACGTGGCGCGAATGGGCAACGATAGGACCGTGCATAGAATTCTTGACGGTAAACCAACGGGAAAGAGACCGACAGGACTGCCGCGGCGGAGATGGGTGGTGTCGGTTTCCCCTAACGCCGGGCGTGCGGTTGATACGCTATGGAGTGTGGTTTTCGTGCCACACCATGGGGGCGGAAACAACAAAAACCTGGTCGTCGAAAAGCATCAAATTCTATTGGGAATAAGAGCAAAATTTCCTGTAAGGATGAATCGCTTGTTTGTGCGTAGCACAACATGAATACCCGATAGAATTTGCCCAACATGCAGCACCACCGGGGAAGTTTCAACCGACGCCGACGGCCAATGGAAATATTCCAATTTTGGTTCCCACCAACATGCACCCCTTCTCGAGTGGAGAAAACGGTCGCATCCTCAACCAACGGATCAATCGAGATATGCGGACAAGAATATCTTCGATCCAGCACCGTCACACACAAGCAGCCTGCCCCCTTCTCATCCCGAAACACGGCAGGTATTCCGGTAGCAAAAACCAACCTACAGGCAAGTAATAGCATGCTTGCCTACAAGAGAAGCAAACACAATGAATAGCCACCTGCACCATTTGCACAACGATCGATATGCGATCTACGGTGATCCTGGGTGTGGTCGCGATCGTATAAACGTTCGTCGTTCCTATGGAAGATTCACCAAGCGAAATGTGCACGATCAGCAATAATGCTTTACGCAGTCGTGATCGTGTACACATTTCAACCCCTGTACGAACTTGCAATCATGTAAATTAATGACCCATGCCTGCATGCTAGGGGATACACACGTAAGCGGCAGACGCGATTATCGTGTGTATGTTTTCACCCTTTCTTTTTTTCTTGTGCTTAACCAAAGCTAAATCGCACCATATATGGCCATCGAAGCGATGGATGGAATTTTGGTGTTCTGTCGTTTCGATGGCCGAGGTTAATCTTGGTTCGGATTCCGTGAGGGCAAGTTGCGCGCTCACGTTAATTTACATCCCTCTTGGGCCGTCCCAAGGGATAGCCAAAAGTCGTTGAGAAAAATTGAAGTGTCAGTTAACCGTCGTGGTGCGCCATATGCTTAAAATAAATATTTACCGTGTTTTGTGTAACAAAGTTTTCCTGTGTTATACACGAAATTGAATGTTAAGAATACAACGCACTTTTGTTACTCGTCTCTAGTGTAAAATGTTAAATAAGAACTAATATATATAAGATAAATATTAGCCGTGTTTTGTGTAACAAAGTTTTCCTGTGCTATACACGAAATTGAATGTTAGGAATACAACGCTCTTTTGTTACTCGTCTATAGTGTAAAATGTATAAATAAGAACTAATACATAAAATAAATAACCACGGTGTTTTGTGTAACAAAGTTTTCCTATGTTATACATTAAATTGAATGTTAAGAATACAACGCACTTTTGTTACTGGTCTATAGTGTAAAATTGTAAAATGTATAAATAAGAACTAATACATAAAATAAATATCTACGGTGTTTGGCGTAACCTATATGTCCTAAGCCTGGTATGACTTTTATTTGGATAAATAGTTCGGTTAAGAAGGCGTTTCATATCTAGTGGAGTCAGATACAGAACGGAACCAGTGGGTTACGTGGTTAACCTGTGCCCCTGTGGCACCCTGATTGACACGCCACGTAACAATACCCATAGGGGGCAATGTGATTTTGCTAAGAATCTAATTGTAAGGCAGAAGTTGGTTTCGCAGTCATGGGATGGGGAGCTATGGTGAAGGGACAGGGGGAGTGCCAATTGTTGAGATGATGTAAGGACTGAGAGCAACTGAACACTTAATGGGCCAGTTTTTAAGACAAGGTCAAGTTGTCTGCCCATATGGTTTGAGACACTGTCTATTGCCACCAGTTCGAGTCGGTGAGGCAATCTATGAAAAAACGTTCTTTGGCGCTAATGGAGTATGAGATTTAAAAAGATTGATCATCTGATGACACCATTGGAGTTGAAGGATGATAAACACTTCAGGACTATGATATCGACTTGGGAAGTACTCATTTTGATAAGTCGGTCGATTGCACGACATTGAACTAAATGTATGAATTGTGTTTTTTATATTTATTTATTTATAGTAAATACTTCTTTCAGGGGAGACGATCCAACGACGGTGGAATTTCTATTTCTTTTGTTAGAATTTTTATTTATTTTGTTGGAATTTTTATTTATATTTCATTATTATTATTATTGGTGGTGGTGGCTTTTTTTTTTTTTTTTTTTTTTTTTGGAACTGATGTAAATTGAAGCACCTGGAATTACTCATGGTAGAAGCACGTTCCAGAGGCATTCCTGCCATGTACCTAAAGTGCTAGACGTGCAGTTGAAAGATGAATTATAAGTTAATGAGATTGGGTTGTGGGGAGCGCATTTTTTTTTACACTAACGTGCGCACTAGATGGGATTTTGAAAATTAAGTTCTTGGGATGTTATCGCAGATGTCTAAACAACAGTTCAGGTGGTTATATTCGTACCAGTTAGGGATTTTGAACAGAAGTTCTTGGAATAATATCATAGATGTCCAAACAATAGTTCGGGTGATTCTATCCGTACTATTTAGGTCGCACAGCAAAAAGTAATTAACTTGTAATTTAATAGTACGACGCCAATCCCCTTCGTCGATATAGGAAGACCTGCTAATTGTCAATCAATAAATGTTGTACTCACATGTATGAATATCTTTACTTCAAAGGTTAACCTGGAAGTGACAATGAAACAATCATTCACAATGCAATGATATCCCAACTAATTAACTAAATACAATGCCCACCTTCAGTGCCACTGATGCTTCCCAGTTAACTTATTATAGATCCACACGAACACTCGTGTACTTATTATCAACAGCCTTCAAGCTTAACATTACTTGCGTGCGGTTACTCAGAGTAATCTTCAACCAGATTATGTTGCCGTTCCCAGCGTCGAGCCACAAAACTCGCATTCTCCTGTGTGCCTGTCTACTTTCTCTCTTGAATTTTATATCGTTAATTATACAACGTTGCACTGTTTTAACTTTTAACTTAACGTTATTATGCTTAGTTTGCGTTCCGTCGACTCGTTGACTTTGATAAGGTTTAATAAACTTTTAAGTATTCTTTATGAATCTAAAGATTGTTGATGTGGCTCACACCAAAGCACGCGCTTTATAAATAAGCCAACCTTCAAAGTAAATACCGCAGAATAAAATTAAACTGAATGTCTAACAATTAGATTACCTGTTGGCTTCACGTCAACATATCTTAGGTGCACTTTAAGTAGCTTTTATCTCTCACGAAAGTACTCATATCACAAAGTCCACGCATTCATTGCGGTCGGTAATGCCGATTATCTGGGAAAATAGACAAATAGCGAAGAATCCTCTAACATTGAAAATGACGCTGTTTTCTCGGTGGTACTCCAATCTTTTCTTTTTGCGTTTTTGTATTGTCACATGCAGCACTTGGATGTGATTGCGTCTTCCTCTTTGCCAATACAATGATTTGAGATGTAACTCATCCATCTCATCAAGAGGGGGAAGAGGAAATGAAGAGCGACGTGAGAGAAGACGCAGTTAATTGCATAAGATTTTTTTTTCAGATCTCATAAGAAGACTGATTTAAAGTATTTGGTTCTTTAAGAAATTGTTGCCAAACGTTTCAAAGAAAAACAGTGTCACCCATAAATTCATATGTTATATGAGATCTCCAGTTGTTTGTCTAATATAAACATGGCATTTTGAGATTATGGACTACTAGATCTAGCGCTTTTGCAGTGTAGTATTTTTAGGTCGAAGGTCGCCGCAGCATGACTCAACAATTGTAGGATTACTGCTTTAGGGAAACTATTGTTCGTTAGAGTGTCTGTAAATGTTTGTTTAGCTTTCGGTGTTATCCGAACATGTGGGTCACCCGCTTTTGTTGATTACCTTGGATTGACGACATTATTTTTACAATTACTGGATTATTATTACATCATGGCGGGCTTATTCGTTTTGGGTTTACCAACGTTTACATTGTTTCATTTTTATTGTGGCGATACTTTTTTTTTAACATCATTGAGGATGAAATGGCGGTATTCCCAATAGATTTCACACATAGTGAAGCACCAAGTGAGAATCGAAAAAGGAATCACCAGAGCCGTATACCAAACTATTAACGTAGCATCCCGAGGCTTACGTAGCGAGGTAAAACATCCTTGCATACACACAGCCGAAAGATCAATGAATATATTAAGGATGATACTTCAAATAATTTCTTGAATGACATCTCCGAATATCTTATAAATACCCTACAAGAACGAACTGTATTCGAGGTAAAGAATAGAGAACCGATTAATAACTGTGCACATATTGAAAATTTTCTTACTACAAAAGAAAATCAAATCCAACAATTAAATTCAAAACAAAGCGTTAATATTAGAAAACCTTAATTCTACAAAAATCAAATATCAGGACCTCTCTGAAAATACGGAAGTGTCGAAATTCACATTTGAAGCCGCATTAGGAATGGTGAGTTTAGAAAACAGTGATATTTCAAAAAACTAAAACTGGACTAATGACCTTGCCCGAAAAAAATAAATCATTATGGAAAATTTAACAAGCCTCAGGACTTGCTAAATAAGGCCAAGACCGGTTCCCGGTTGTAATGCCGATGATGATGATGAAAACTGGATTATAATAAAAGTCTTGAACTAGAAAAAATTCAATTACATTATTTCATTATGTTCTTTTCAAGTAATAAGAAGTTATCCAAACAATAAAATCCAAGATGACATTAAAATTAAGATGACATACAATTTGGAAGGAGTAACAAAGAAATACGAAAGTCTGTCAAGCTTAAATGATAAAATTGAAGAACTAACATCTCAAATAAAATTTTACACAAGGAAAGTTTAGAAATGTAATTAAAGACCCTGTTGCGTATTCGCCCTGGACACAACCGGCGAATTCGCAATTGAAGGCTACCCGTGGCACCACCCTAACCAATGTCAACAGTCAGCTGACATTTAAATGAAATTCTGTTGGTTGTCAAACGACAATCATTTTTCTACCCTTCTTCGTAAACTCTTTGGCGACCACGGATCGCAATAATATTAATCACAAAAAATCACAGCAATCGTGTTAAATAAATTAAAGATTGTAACTCAAGTTTGAATCTTTAAGTGTGCAATAGTTTGCGTTTGATTTATTTTGTACCATTGCGGGTTGTTTCGAGTTGCATAGAAGCGATAACAAGGAACGTGCTATTTGTTGTCCTGGGTTAATTCGTTTTTAATACAACCCATCAACCAAAAGTCAAAGTGATCATCACTGCATACAGATGAACAAGAAAGTTTATCAAATTCATCCATTCCCGTCTGGAGGAGAAATACATTTTGGACTGATCCCAGCCCACTAGGTATTCTTTGCTATTTTCACTCGTTAACTTTATCAGTATTTCAGAGCCATCACAACACGCCAGGAGCCACCATCGTGTTCCCGACGCCAGCACCCAGCCCACAACAAAACAAGAACCCGCTGTTAGTGGAAGGTGTGTTCAACGCTTGTTTCAACATACAGACCTCCAAGGATAAATTTAAACAATTAATACCGAAAATTAAGACATATCCAGACAGTTTGATATTCTTTCCGCAAATCGCAATTAAAGAGTCACAAAGTTAAAAAAAAATCACTGACCATTAAAAAGCTTAATATTGTTAGCGAGTTGGACGACATGAAATCGTAGTATACAAAGGTGTCCGAGATCAACGAAAATTTGCAAGACGATCTGAAGACTAATCAAGATACAATGTCGAGGCTTCAACTTGTAAATTTGAAAGTACAGGTAGCCCCCCTACAACACGGTTTCGCTCTAACACGATAGAGAAATTGCGGAAACCGTCGTATAGCAGCTCTAACATGATAAGAAAGTTAGGAAAATCTTTGTACAATACTATATGTACTTCTACGGCACTAGACAACTTGATTTTTGTTTAATATATTTGAAAACCAAATTGCCTTAGAATAGTGACGGAAAGGAATAATAGATTGCAGTCCCTTTACATGAAAGCATATTTATAAATCATAATTTATTCGTGTATATCTATAAAGCACAATTTATCCGATGTTATAGCGTCATGCAGAGCTTACATGCCATCTGCGCGATTAACGTTTTTTAAGTAGCCCGAAAGAAAAAAAAAAATCTTTTCTTTTAATTGTCTACTGGAATCTTTTAATTGTTTCTTATCACACTAGTCTGCTTTGGTTCGTTGCATATTGCATTATATAGGCTGATATTGGCGAATCAGCTATTTGGGTTTCGCCTGTATCAAATGTCCCGTTACTGCTGCTGATTCTGCTGATATGGTACTGCCCCCATCCGTTGCAGTAGGGCAATTGACCTTTGTTGCTGATGAGTTGATTTCATCCACATCCTTTGCTGTAGGGCAATTGACCGTTGCTGCCGATGAGTTGGTTATGCCCGGATTCGCTGTTGTAGGATAATTGAGCGTTGGTGTTAATGACCCAATTCTTGGAGGTTTAGGAGGACTGACCTTGGGTTCTGGCATTACACTAACATACGTCACTCGCGCGAATTGTCGTCTCCGAAATACAGAATGTAAGGTTTCATCCTCATACTATTCAATGGAGTCAGCGTGGGCTGAACTGTAGGAAGGGAACTGGCCCGGACGAATTACCAGAGCTGTAGTCCTTAAGAACTGTCGCTGGTTCTTGGCAGTCCCTTTCGCTTATCTTATGCACGGAGGACACTTCCTGAGTTATGTTAACTAACGAAAACGCATCATGTAGCGTTAACTCGCACGAGCGTTTCCGGAGCGTTACAATCTCCATCTGTTCAAGAAGAACTGCAACAGTTATTTGGTGCCATCTCGGGGCGTCGACTAGGCGCTACAGGTTCATATCTCCTGAGAGAAGTGTATTAGGAAGAAAAAATGCAGTAAAGGAATATCGTAGGAAATCACCCAGAAATCAATGGGACGACTGCGGCGGAGATGGGAAGACAGTGTAAGGCCCGATCTTGAGGAAATCTCAAGATCGGGCCTTACACCACCAAAATGGATGCAAAGTCCACAGAACAGGAAACGGTGGTGTACCGAGCTACTGAAGTCATAGACTTTCGGGTAAAAATCAACAAGTAGTTGGTAACTAACCGCCGACGGGTCAGCATTCCGCTTCTGCCTCGTGATCCGTACCATCGGTTGAATTGTGTAATCCGTTTAGAGTATCTTAAGTAAACACAAGATACGCGTCAATCCTTCTGTGGGATCCGAAGTAAACAAACGGATCACCACAAACGCGTGTAGTGCAGTGATATACAAGGTGGCGCAAAATTAATCATTCAATTTTATTTTTTAGTAAATAAAAAAAAGATTTTGAATGATGGAAAACTTTATTTGGACCTTTACAACTTTTTCTGTTAATTAGAAAACTGTTAAGTGGAAAAGATGATATCCGTCAAGTAGCTGCCACCAGTATTGATACATTTTTGTACCCGCTTTATCGCATTTTCCATGGCTTTTCTCAAGACTTCCGGTGATAACTGTTCGCATTCCTGTCGAATATTCTCTTTAAGGGCTGCGATTGTCTGAGGTTTGTTGGCATAAACCCGCGACTTCAAGTGGTCCCAAAGAAAGAAGTCTGGAATGGTTAAATAGGGCGATCTTACTGGCCATGCCAAATCCCCAAAACGGGAGATTACGCGACCAGGAAACGTTTCCTTTACAATATCCATTGTGGCTCATGCTTTGTGTGTAGTTGGACCGTCTTGTTGAAACCATATGTTCACCAAACCCCACCATCCAATGCCGGCAGTAAGAGTCGTTTATCATGGCCTTGTAGCGTTCGCCAGTAACAGTGACCGTATTGCCAATGGCGTCTTCCAAATAATACGGTCCAATAACTCCTCCCGCGTGAACGCCGCTCCACATAGTTGCTTTGAGTAGATGTAATTGCTCTTCGTGCATTACGCGGATTTTCAGTGCCCGAGAAACAAAGATTTTGTTTATTGACGTAACCGCTTGAGTGGAAATGCGCCTCGTCGCCCATGGTGATTTCCGACACAAAATCGTCTTCTTCGTTGTTGAGATTACGGATGGCTTGACAATAATTCACACGTGCTCCATTTCTTGTCTGTTTGTATACTGCAGCCGTCTAGTTCATCATTATCATCATCGGCACTACAACCGGGATCCGGTCTTGGCCTTATTTAGCAAGTCTCTCCGCCGGTATCTGGTCCTTATCCGAGACTTGTTAAATTGCCCATAATAATTTGTTTTTCCGGGCAAGGTTATTAGCCTTGCGCCAGTTATATCATGTGCGTCGTATTAATTAATTAATTAATAGGTGCGCAGATAGAAACTCGTCTCTGATGTTGGTTGCATTAAAAACATTGTTGAACGCATCCAATTCGCTCGCCATTTTGAATATATGTAGCTTAGTCATTGCTGCTCTTATCACTAAGTTTTAGTCATTTACAGACTATCATTCCGTTTGCATCAGTTGTATAAGAGATGGATGTCGATAAGCAACATTTACGCCATTGCATTCTATTCTGTTTGATGAAATGAATGAAAAAAAAATGCTGCTCAAGAACTCATCATCATCATCGGCACTACAACCGGGATCCGGTCTTGGTCTTATTTAGCAAGTCTCGATGCTTGTTAAATTTTGCATATTAATTTATTTTTACGGGCAAGGTTATGGGTCCTGCGCCGAACTCGTTCACAAATGTCAAATATGATTGACGTACGACGCCATTTGCAAAAATTATAACATATTCCGATAGGGTGATTCATTTTGCGCCACCTTGTATATGGGTTTCGCGCCGTAATGCGAAAATTGTGTGGAAGTTTACAGTGCGAGAAAACGCATACCCTTCCCTTCCCTTGTGTCTGTTTTTCCACTTTTTTGCACCTCTGTTGCGTCTCTCAGGCATCGATATTCTCGATTGATTTATAATCAATGGAGGGTTTTTGGTGTTTTGAGTGGCGTAATATTCGTCACGGAAGGATGTGACCACCTGGATTTCAGCACGGATCTAGTGGGGAATTTACTACAAGGGCATAACACCTGTAGTGGTTGCTTTCGCTTATCTATCGTCGGGTCCAACTTACATACTTTTCTGAGGCGGTTTTGGTTTTTTGTGTCGCCATTTCAGTTAAACGGAAATTTCACGTCGATCTTTGTAACATTCGCGGCCTAAGATGCAATTTCTCCTCTGCGTCTGTCCATGTTTCCAAACAGAAACCAACTATCCTTGCACTTAGCGAGACTCAGGTGATAACTAATACAGATATTTGTGATTTTACTATACCCGGTTATAACTTAGTGCCTCTATTCTTTCCACATGGTGGTCTAGCTACATACGTACGAAATGATATTGCTTATCAGCTTCTGCCACAATATGGGCTCTGCTCCAATCCGGAATTGAATTTATCGTGGCTAAAACTTCACATTCGTAAACATATCATACATTACTGTTAACTTTACAGAAGCCCAAACTTGGAGAGAAACGTATTCTTTAACGAATTTGAGGCACTATCTGATTCTATAGGCAGTGTATTGACCCTATATCCGTACACAAATCGTTATTGCGGGTGATTTTAATGTGCATAACTCTCAGCAGCTTCGCCACTCCGGACACACAACACCTGAGGATCAATATGACCAGCTCTTTGCTGATTCATATAATTTAACTCAACTCGTTAATGAGCCAACACGAGTACCAGACATAGATGGTCATTCCGCCAACACACTGACCTGTTTCTCACCTCCCACCTGAACAAATACACAATTGAAGTTTTTTCGCCCTTGGGCACTTCAGACCACTACGTCGTGTCAGCTAAATTTCCTCCAACCAACAGCAACGCTAACGAGAAAACTTCCAAAAGAACAGTATCGTTCTACGAGAAACCCAACTGGGAAGGTCTGAACGACTTTTTTGGGAGGTTAAATTGATCGTTATTTTTAATCAATAACGATGTTGACTCTATAGCAGACACATTAACAGACACGATTCTGCTTGGCATGCGAAATTTTATTTCGCACAGGGTAAAGAGTATCAAACCGAAGAGAAATATGTGGTTCGATTCCGGGTGCAGAGAAGCCATTAAGGCTAAAGATTTGAGCTTCCGGTTGTATAAAACAAACAATTCTGAGGAAAACCGGAAAAGATTTAAGAGAGCTAGAAATGACAGCAATGCGTATATTCAACACGCAAAGTTTTTGCATGACCAGAGAGTGAGACAAAAAACACTACACTCTACCACAGGTAGTAGAAACTTTTGGGCATTCGTGAAAAACATTCAAAACTCGGTCTCCTCATCCATTCCTTCGCTAATAGTCAATGAGAGACCGGTCACGAGTGCGATAGAGAAAGCGAATCTACTTGCTCCCAATTTTGCAGCCAACTCAACTCTGCCTGATACTACATCAGTTGCGGCTCAATTGAAGCATAAGAAGCACACCATGAGCCAGATTCGCTTCCGAACGTGTACTGTTGCCCGGGCACTCAAGGAATTAAACGCAAACAAATCTGGCCCTGATGGCATTCCCGTAATTATCTTGAGAGATGTTCCTCGATAGTATAATGGTAAGTATACTCGCCTGTTACGCGGGAGACCGGGGTTCGATTCCCCGTCGGGAAGCCTCTGGCACAAGACTAATGATCTTGCCCGGAAAAAACAAATCATTACGGAAAATTTAACAAGCCTCAGGACATGCTAAATAAGGCCAAGACCGGTTCCCGGTTATAGTGCCGATGATGATGATAATGTTCCTCTCCACTCTCTAAACCACTGCGGAAACTCTTCCATTTGTCTTATTCTACTGACCGTTTCCCAAATAGATGGAAGTCAGCGAACATTTAGCCAATTTCCAAAACGGACGACAAATCATCCCTCTCTTCTTATTGACCCATAGCACTAACTTCTATTCTCCCGAAGGTAATGGAATCACTGATTATCCGTCAACTTTCGAAATATGTGGAATCAAATGACCTTATAGCGTTTGCGATGATAGTGAGGAGCGTGTGATTCGAACCGATGCCATCACGGTTAGAATCACTAAAATACAGAACCAAATCTCAACGCATCAGGCCACTGCCGCGTGTACGAATTCGATTTCTAAACTTAAGTACACTCAACTGATGTTGAATTGTTATGTTATCACTATGGTATACGGCTCTGATGCTTTGCTTATTCAAATTTCTTTTCTGTGTTCTTCACTATTGCATATTATGTGTATCTGTTAGAAACGCCACAAACTCATATGGCTTTCGTAGCAACAGGTCCACATGGGATTTGATAGCGTACCTTACCGAAAAGGGGAGCAATTCCATAGACTACTTCGGAGAGAGCAAGGTTGTTGCACTGGATATTTCAAAAGCTTGCGACAGAGTTTGGCATTCAGCCCATTTGTTAAAATTACATTCATATGGAGTGGACAATTCCCTGATCCAATCGATAAGAAACTATATTTCTGGTCGTTCAATCCAAGTGGTTCTTGATGGTGGCAAATCTGCTTCCTATCAAATCAATGCAGGTGTTCCCCAAGGTTCGGTACTCACACCCACTCTCTTCCTCATCTATATAAATGATCTTGTGTCCATTATCCACAACCCAAACCACTCGCTTGTTGATGATGGCACATTGAGTTTCTCATACTCATGCACATTGAGAACATTCACGAACATTCCCGACCAAACAGAATTCCGACCTCAACCAAATATATCAACGGGGATTATATAACCGAGTAGAGTTCAATGCCTTAAAAAAAACAGTGCTGTATTCGGTCATCAAAGGCGAACCCCAAAGTAAATACACTTGCATCGACGTAGCCAAGGAAATATCAATCCTCGGCACTCGAATTAACTCGACTCTTAATTGGAGCGACGACATTTTCGAAGTTGCGAAAAGTGTGGCCAAATGTATGGGGTTCCTTAAGAGATGCAAAAAATACTTCACTCCACCCAACCTGGCCACTATTTACAGGGCGTATATTCGTTCCAAAATGGAGCTCAACTCCCATATTGGTCAGGCGGGGGACCCAGCTGTGAGTCGATCAAATCCGTCGCTAGAACATGGGCACAACGAATCATGCCTACCTCTTTTCTATAGGTATTATCACGGTCGTTGCTCAACTGAACTTGCTCAATGTGTTCCACCTCCTCAGACATTTTCCCGCGATAACCATCAATTTGAGAATGTGCATCAATGCACACGTTGAAAATCAACTTCAGGCGCACAAATAAATATAGAGAGCCATTCTTTAGTCGAAGCACACAAATGTGAAATACTATACCTGATAATGTGTTTCTTCGTCGGTGTAATGTCCAGGCATTTAAGACCAATGTACATCGATACCCCCTTTCCTTATCCACTTCCTTCCCTTCCGCTCGCACTGTGATCTGACATTTAAGGGTACTCCAAAATCCTCTTTTGTGCACGCGTTTGTGTAAAAAAAGAAGAAAGTAAGTATACTCCTTATAAACCAGTGACCTTTCTTAAGCGGTTTTTTTTCTCAGATAGAAGTAAAAAAGTTGTTTCTCACAAATTACGTTTTAGTACAAAGGCTGACATCTTCGCAGTTGAAAAAAAAATTGCTTACATGAGATTACCCATACTGATACGAAGGTTGCCTCTTACGTTTCGGGATTTGGCAACCCTAGCGTTGCAATCCGGCAATTGACAGCTCTGTCGTAAAGTTGGACATTTTTGAGGTTATACGCACTCAGAACGTTTTGACATACGAGCGCTATTTGTATTGTTTACAGTAACTTAAAAGATTCATCTCGGCCCAAAAATGGAATTAAATCGTCAACATTTTCGTGCGATTATTTTTTACAACTTTCGGCGTGGATTAACTCAGCAACAGTGCATGGATGAACTTAATTCAATTTTCGGCGATGAAGCTCCATCAAGGACCAGTGTTTATCGATGGTATGGTGAATTCAATCGTGGTCGTAGTTCACTCCAAGATGAATTTCGTGAAGGTCGTCCAAAATCAGTTGTTGTTCCGAACACCATTGATGCTGTGCGCGAATTGATATTGGAAGATCGTCATGTGACCTATCGTGAGATTGAGACAACCTTAGGCGTTAGTGGGACCAGCATACATTCAATATTGCATAAACATTTGACTGTCAGAAAAATTTGTTCGCGTTGGATTCCACACAATTTGTCAATCGCCCAAAAAAAGGCTCGTGTCAATTGGTCGAAAGAAATGCTCAAAAAATACGGTCGCGGTGCTTCGAAACACGTCTATGACATCGTGACAGGTGATGAATCGTGGATATACGCGTATGAGCCCGAAAGTAAACAGCAGTCGACTGTCTGGGTGTTTCAAGATGAGCCAAATCCAACAAAAGTTGTTCGCGCACGAAGCACTTCCAAGCAAATGGTCGCGTTTTTTCGGAAAAACTGGACATGTCGCAACCGTGCCACTAGAACAACGCAGAACAGTCAATTCTGAGTGGTACACAACCATTTGTTTGCCAGTTGTCTTCCAAGAAATCAGGAAAACCAACCGCCGAAGACGGATCACTCTTCACCACGACAATGCGAGCTCTCACACATCGGCTGCGACAACTGCATTTTTGAGCACCCAAAACATCGATTTGATGGGTCATCCGCCGTATAGTCCTGACTTGGCACCGAATGACTTCTTTTTATTCCCGTACGTAAAAAACAAACTGAGAGGTCAACGTTTTTCGACACCTGAAGAAGCGGTTGCTGCATTCAGAATGCATGTGTTGGAGATACCTCAATCAGAGTGGCAAAAGTGCTTCGACAATTGGTTCAAACGCATGCAAAAGTGTATAGATCTTCATGGGGAATATTTTGAAAAACAATAAAGTGATTTTCGATGATCAATAATTGTTTTTGTTCTCTAATCCCGAAATATAAAAGGCAACCCTCGTACCACAACTATTCCGCTGCCAACTGAAATTGTTATAAATCATATATAAACACGAACTTGGTTCTAGGTGATACCAGCCTAAATTCTATAACCTGCAGCGAGCACATTGATATCCTGCAACAATTTTGTTTCTGTTATCAATAGAGCGGCCGATCTTGCGATACCTAAATGTTCCATTGCTCCAGTTGATAAGGCACCGCTTCCTGAAAATATCTTACGTCTGATTATGCTACGAAACTCTGAAAGAAGAAAATGGCTGCGTTATAGACGCGATTGTTTTCTAGTTAATGTTAAAGTCTTAAATAATATCATTAAAAACGAAATCTCGACATATAGGAACAAGTGTTGGAATAAACACCTATCCTCTCTTGACAAAGTAAGCAAGCCGTTCTGGAAAATATCAAAAATTATGAAAAAGAAAGGGTCAAGTATTCCTCCGTTTAAAGTTCACGACAAGTTGTTTATTTCTTCAGTGGAGAAATCGAACCTACTTGCTAACACGTTTAGTAAGAACCACTCCATATCTATGCATCTAAGCGACGCGTATACTGAAGCTGAAGTTGCTAACACTATCCATGTACTTTCTCAAACACCAGCTGAATGTACGTACGCAACTAATATCAGCAAAGTTAAAGAATTAATAAAAAAATCGAAATCAAAAAAGGCTGCGGGTCTCGATAATATTAACAACAAATTAATCAAAGCACTTCCACCTGCTGCAAGTAACTATTTAACGTTCATTTTCTTGTCTTAAGAATTGTTATTTTCCGGACTGTTGGAAAACAGCAAAAGTAATACCTATCCCGAAACCCGGCAAACCGAAGAACAACCCCGAAAGCTACAGACCTATTAGTCTACTTAGCTGTCTAAGTAAGCTCTTAGAAAAAATCATTAAGGAAAGGATTGATCGTTTTGTGGAAGACAATAACATCTTACCAAACTTTCAGTTCGGTTTCCGTAGTGGTCACAGCACAATCCACCAAGTCTTGCGCATTAAAAACCACATAGCTGGTAAATTCATCGACAAGGAGTCAACGGGACTAGTTCTTCTAGACATCGAAAAAGCTTTTGATACGGTATGGCACGATGCCTTGATTTATAAGCTACTAAAACTTAAGCTGCCAATACCGCTTATCAAAATTATCCAGAGCTTTCGTCGTTCGAGAAAATATGTTGTGAGTTTAGGAACCGACATATCCTCTACTCGCCAAATCCACCATGGTGTACCCCAGGGCTCGGTCCTTGGTCCCATATTATTTACATTGTTTGTCGCAGATTTACCATGTCTAGGTGAAAACATTCAGGTAGCTATGTTTGCCGATGATACGGCCATTTTCTCTTCGGGTGCCTTATTCACTAATGTCTACAACTCTTACAAAATGAAACGTAATGATTAAATATGAGTAACGAACCGCCTTGTAAATCATTTAACAGTTACTTGCAGGTCTAACAAATACAAGACATCCTTGACCCTTTCGTGACTACACATTCGAGCCTAGGTCATAGTGAATGTCTAACATTCCTGGAGATGTGGATGATTCAGATGCTTGTGACCAAGCAAAAGACAGAGATGAAGTTGAACGCCGATCTTGTATTTGCCTCTAAACTCGGCTTTTTCATTCATATTTTTTTTTTAAATTAGAAAGTATTGACAAGTCAGTATTTAAAAAAAAACAGTTCCACAATTCTTAATCCCTTCGCGCCTGTTAATTTATGAAAATTATACATTTATATGTAAAACTAGTTTCATAGTTAGGTACCTGAATTTTTATACATTATATTAAAAATATTAATTGAAGTAATGGAGTTTCATGATATCTTCGTCATAAGTTCTCTATGAACTTCCATAAGATGATGCCCAGTTGTGGAACTAGAAATAAAAATTAGGTCGATCGTTGAAGAATGTTCAAAAATGAATCGGCAATTGGTTTGTACATATATTAAAATCTAGAACCTCAAATTATTCAACACAGTTTCGCAGAAAGTAGCAGGGTCGATGACATTACTAGTATGGGTAAGCACATCACCTTGCTCTACGTGAAGCCTACGAGCAACAGTATAGACGCATTTTTTAAATTGATGTTTCCATTATAATCAGTTAATTTTATGAATATGAGATATTAATTCAAACTTTTGGAAGCTCTTAAATTCAAAAGCGCTACAATGAACCTCCACCAATTTACTTTATGAGCCTTTTCTGTATTTTAAGGGCTACTTAACCCAATGAAATAATTTCGTGCTGAAATGGAATATCGTATAGAATTATGTGTGCGTTGATGGTGATAGTGACATCATCTGACCTTACACGCCTTTAACAAATAAAATTACATACTTCCCCACAAATATCACGGAGTTTCATTTCCACGTATGGCTGATTTTGTATGGCCTTGCATCTGAAATAGGTGTGGGAGGATACAGTGAAACACATGATAATTTTAAGGAGAAAGAAATTGACGTCAGTTAGATACGTTTTGCATAAATTGTTTATGTTAAACACATGTGAAGATAAAACGGGAATATTTTCTAATCTTTTTAAAATGAATAAATTGTGACTCAAATGAAATCAATGGTACGGGGGTTGCCTTTTATATTTCGGGATTAGAGAAAAAAACAAATATTGATCATCGAAAATCACTTTATTGTTTTTCAAAATATTCCCCATGAAGATCTATACACTTTTGCATGCGTTTGAACCAATTGTCGAAGCACTTTTGCCACTCTGATTGAGGTATCTCAAACACATGCATTCTGAATGCAGCAACCGCTTCTTCAGGTGTCGAAAAATGTTGACCTCTCAGTTTATTTTTTACGTACGGGAATAAAAAGAAGCCATTCGGTGCCAAGTCAGGACTATACGGCGGATGACCCATCAAATCGTTGTTTTGGGTGCTCAAAAATGCAGTTGTCGCAGCCGATGTGTGAGAGCTCGCATTGTCGTGGTGAAGAGTGATCCGTCTTCGGCGGTTGGTTTCCCTGATTTCTTGGAAGACAACTGGCAAACAAATGGTTGTGTAGCACTCAGAATTGACTGTTCTGCGTTGTTCTAGTGGTACGGTTGCGACATGTCCAGTTTTCCGAAAAAACAGGCGACCATTTGCTTGGAAGTGCTTCGTGCGCGAACAACTTTTGCTGGATTTGGCACATCTTGAAACACCCAGACAGTCGACTGCTGTTTACTTTCGGGCTCATACGCGTAAATCCACGATTCATCACCTGTCACGATGTCATAGACGTGTTTCGAAGCACCGCGACCGTATTTTTTGAGCATTTCTTTCGAACAATTGTGTGGGATCCAACGCGAACAAATTTTTTTGACAGTGAAATGTTTATGCAATATTGAATGTATGCTGGTCCCACTAACGCCTAAGGTTGTCTCAATCTCACGATAGGTCACATGACGATCTTCCAATATCATTTGGCGCACAGCATCAATGGTTTTCGGAACAACAACTGAATTTGGACGACCTTCACGAAATTCATCTTGGAGTGTACTACGACCACGATTGAATTCACCATACCATCGATAAACACTGGTCCTTGATGGAGCTTCATCACCAAAAATTGAATTAAGTTCATCCATGCACTGTTGCTGAGTTAATCCACGCCGAAAGTTGTAAAAAATAATCGCACGAAAATGTTGACGATTTAATTCCATTTTTGGGCCGAGATGAATCTTTTAAGTTACTGTAAACAACACAAATAGCGCTCGTATGTCAAAACGTTCTGAGTGCGTATAACCTCAAAAATGTCCAACTTTACGACAGAGCTGTCAATTGCCGGATTGCAACACTAGGGTTGCCAAATCCCGAAACATAAGAGGCAACCCTCGTATTGGATGCCTAAGAATCCTCTATAATGAAAGAATTGTTTTGGAAAAAGGCGCAGATTCATTGCGGATCTGAATTCCATAAATTTTCGTTGTAATCGAAAATGTCTTTTAACAAAAAACTAATTTACTATCATTACTATTTCTGCATTGAATGTCGCATGGACAATTTATTAAAAAAAAAGAAAAAAAAAATAATAAATGCATTTCCTAAGGGTGACGAATGACATATGTCCAGCAATTTAACACATCCATTTCTGGGACTAGCTTGATTTTACACTTCTGGAGCAATTCGACCGCAATTAGTTGTTCATTAATTTTATACGGCGACAAAATATCTGGCTAACCGAAACAATTTGATTAGCTCTTGGATGGTTTGCAGCCAGGGATATACCGACTGTATTATAATGGCGCCTCTCTCACACCGGGTCGAATCAGAGCAGTGACCACACCTTACCATATCAAAGAGGGGCTCTGATATGGCGGACTATTTGAAACCCCAAGACTCGTGGGATCAAAAATAAATAACAAATATACAAAAAACAATCCCACGAAAAACCCGGTAGGCGTATGTGTGATGAGCCAACACTACCATAAGGGAAAAATCATCAAGAAAACACAGACTCGGCAAATAGAAGACGTAGGGAAAAACGGAAAAAGCGGGATATACGCGTCGGCACGGGGAATGTTCGAACGTTATATAAACCAGTCGCGATACAGACGGTCGTAGAAAACGCGAAACAATATAAAATGGACATCGTCGCGCTTCAGGAAGTCCGACTCCCACATCAAGTAATCGAAACCAACGGGCTTACACTGGCGTGTGGAAGTACCGATACACAGAACCTCGGAACCGGCTTCATCATAAGCCAGAAGATTGCGCCCCATGTAAAAGATGTGAAATTTATTAAATGCTTAATGCACACCTCCGTGACATATACGGACAATGTTTACCGTTTAAATGTGCATTAAGGGCTTAATGACCGAATGTCGGTGCTAAAAATACAGGGACCATGGTACAATTATGTATTTAAAAACGTACACGCCGGGCTCCTCGATAGTATAGTGGTTAGTATACCCGCCTGTCACGCGGGAGACCGGGGTTCGATTCCCCATCGGGGAGCCTCTGGCGCAAGACTAATGACCTTGCCCGAAAAAAAAACAAATCATTATGGAAAATTTAACAAGCCTCAGGACTTGCTAAATAAAGCCAAGACCGGTTCCCGGCTGTAGTGCCGATGATGATGAAACGTACACGCCCCAACGGCATATACTGGGGAAGAAACGAAAGACAGGTTCTACGAGACCCTAGACGAAGTATTTGATGGGGTCTCGTCATTCGATGTTAAAATCCTCCTCGAGGATCTCAATGCGAAAATTGGAAAGGAAGATATCTTCCAACCAACTATAGGTAAAGAAAGCCTCCACGACGTTTCAAATGATAATGGAATTCGAATTATTACGTTCGCAGCGTTAAAAGATATGCAAGTGAAAAGCACAATGTTCAAGCACAAGCAAATCCATAAAGCCACATTGATATCACCCGACGGCGTAACGCGTGACCAAATAGACCACTTCCTCATAGACAAGAGACACCACTCGAATATCCTTGACGTAAGATCATATAGAGGAGCAGATTGCGACTGCGATCATCTTCTAGTGATAGGCAAAATTAGAAGTCGGCTCACAGCAAACCCACATGGGCAGTCATGGGAGACGAGCAAAAAGTTCGACATTGATAAACTAAAAGACCTACGCAAAAGGACTGAATATCAAGACGCACTAACGAATAGATTTAGCATCCTAGAGAATGGGAGTAGTGAGGAAGAGGAAGCCAACAGTGTGGACAACTAAATGGACACTGATCACAGACACAATCAAACAAACAGCCGAAAAGATATTAGGATTTAAAAAAATAATTAAGTCCAAACCTTGGTTTGACGATGAGTGCAGGGCGAAGATCGAACAACGTAAACGCCCCAGAGTGATCCACTTACATGATATGATGAAGTCAACGCAGATAGATACGCGACAATACGGAAAGAGACAATGAGACTTTTCAAACGCAGAAAACGCGAATGGGAGAAGACTCGGATCAAAAAGATCCTAGAAAATGCCAGAACAAAGAATATCAGAGGTATGTGTGCCGTCATAAATTCAATTAGAAATGGCTACCGGGGGCGAGCCAAAATAATCCGAGACACAAACGGCTGTCTGGTCACAGAAACAAAGAAATTCGTGACAAGATGGAAGCAGTACTTTGAAAACCTGTTCAATGTGAGCATCTATCAACCACAAATAAACGCACCAGACGTACATACAGTCGAGCCTCAGAACCCATGGCCTCTTTCGACGAAGTTGTAGACGCAATAAATTGATTGAAAAACAACAAAGCTCCCAGAGTCGATTGCATACCGGCAGAGCTTGTGAACCGCTCGAAAGATTCACCAACTGATTAAAACAATATGGGATAAGGAAATCACTCCGGAAGAATGGAAAACCTCAATAGTCGTCCCATTTTCAAAAAAAGGCGACAGATCTGACTACGAAAACTACAGAGGAATATCATTGCTGCCAATCACATACAAAATACTAACAACTGTCATACTGGCGAGAATCAAACGGTACGCAGAAGAAATACTGGGAGACTACCAGTGCGGATTCCGTAGAACCCGGTCAACGAGCGACCGCAAGGCAACTGCTGGAAAAGAAGTGGGAATACGGAGAGACGGTTCACCAACTGTTCGTTGATTTCAAAACAGCCTACGTCTTAACCGCTACTCTAGATTTTAAGATAGCCTGTAAGGTTTTTATGTTAAGTTAATTTTAAGATTGCATTAAGATAAATAAAGATGGGGGTTCTGCCTTCAATCAATCAATCAATCAATCGACTCAGTCGCAAGGCAAAGATTCTGCCATATTGTAGTTGACCTGGGAATCCCGAAAAAATATGCTGCCCTCATTCAAATTTGCATGAACGAAAATAAAGGGCGAGTTAGAATAGAAAACCACCTCTCGGAACCATTTGAAATTCGGGACGGACTTAAACAGGGGATGGCCTCTCACCATGTCTTTTTAACCTTGTGCTCGAGTATGTCATCAGAAAGGTACAAGACGACAACATGGCCGGATCATTCCTGAACGGGGTCACACAAGTGCTCGAATATGCGGATGACATCGCCGTTCTGGGCGATAATCTAGAAACTGTAAGTAAAAACTGTGAAATCATCACGCAAGCGGCAGAAGAGGTGGGCCTAGAAATAAATGAAGGCAAAACAAAATACATGATTACGGCGAGAGCAGGTGGACCGCAGGGAACACATATAAACGTCAGAGGCAAGATATTTGAAAAAGTTAAAGAATTTAAATACCTGGGAACAATACTGACGGCCAGTAACGAAATGTCGAAGGAAATTAACAAAAAATTGTATTCCGGCAACGCTACTTGGCATGCAGTCAGTAAACTGTTGAAATCCAAACTGCCATCACGTAATATAAAGCTCCGGGTCTATAGAACTATAATCATGCCGATTGCTCTATACGGATGCGAAACATGGGCTCTCACAAAATGGGAAGAAAACAAATTCCGCGTATTCGAAAATAAAGTTTTAAGGGGTATCTTTGGCGGTAAATATGACGAGGAGGTAGGACAATGGAGGAAACTCTACAACCACGAATTGGAAGAGCTATACCACAAACCTACAATAGTGAGTAATTAGGTCGCGAAGATTAAGATGGGTCGGACATGTGGCGAGAATGGGCAACGATAAGACCGTGCGTAGAATTCTTGACGGTAAGCCAACGGGAAAGAGACTGACAGGGCGGTCGCGACGGAGATGGGAGGACAATGTTAGGTCTGACCTTGAGGAGATTGGATCGGATGGTCGAACGTGAAAGGAGAGGGCACGGGACAGGGAACGTCGGCGGAGTCGAGCTGGCGAGGTTAGGAATTTCCGGGTTCATACAGGCCAATAAATAGATATTGTTCTAGTCAGACTCACGAATTCTCACTTTGATATATTGACATTTATAAGTTACTCTTGGATTGGCGTTGATTTCGCGCCATTCTGTTGTAACTAATCTAGTGTTGTGTAGACTCGTGCTTTTAAGTATCCCCTCAACAAATGATTATTCGGAGTACGATCTGGGTCCCATGGGGGCAATCCAAAACCTTCTCTTCGGGATACGAAACTTCTGGGGAGTGAATGTCAATCTGTGAATGCGCATCAGTTCACGTTGAAAGTGGACTTTAGGCGCACAAATAAACATAGAGTCATTCTTTAGCCGAACCACACGAATGTGGAATGTTCTGCCCGATCGTGTGTTTCCTGGCCGCTGTGATGTCCAGGCATTCAAGACCAATATACGTCGACACCTCCTTTCCTTATCCACTTCCTCTCCCTCCACTCGCACTGTGCTCTGACATTTAAGAGTACTTCAAAATTCTCTTTTGTACACGCGTTAGTGTGTATAATAATAATAATAATAATAATAACAATAATAATAATAATAATAATAATAATAATAATAATAATAATAATAATAATAACAACAATAATAATAATAATATAAAAAAAAAAAAAAAAAAAAAACCCTTTCAACATTAAGTTTTTATTCATGTCAGATGAATTTCGTTCGTTTTGCGATCCAAATCGTGATGTAAAATTTTTTATAAAGTGATCCTCTTAACGTTTTAGGCATTGCTGGTCTTGGGAATGAGTGTTGTAGATTTGTTGAATAGCCTCAGATGCCCTCGCTCTCGCTGACTTCAGAGGACCTCCACTTTCTATTCCTACTGTTGACTCGGTTGTCATCACTTTATCAATGAACTTTCTGGTTGGTACTTGACTAATGTCCCGTAAAACGTCAAAGAATAATTATTTACGTGATACGCATAAACACAAAATATACGTTATACACATTTGAGCGGCAGCATCATCATCGTCATCATCGGCGCTACAATCGTGAACCGGTCTTGGCCTTATTTAGCAAGTCCTGGGGCTTGTTAAATTTTTCATAATCTGTAATGGCTATGCCATCAACTAATTGGATTTTACTTCGTGAAAGGATTGCAGGTCTATGATTTGACACAGCATGAAACTCATGGTCATTGCACTAGTCGGTGCGAAACTCTCGCGCCATTGCAATAATCAGCACAGAAGATCAATACTGCTCCGACTGTGATGCAAAGAAGGTAGACAATATCATATATTATATAACTGGGAAAAGCACCAGGACCAATTTGTGCAGGGAGACTGACATTCGAAATATCATCATTCACAAACATATGTTTTCTAAATAAAAAGATTGCTAATCTGTGGTTAGACAGATAGACATACGCAGTAGACATTTTTCTCTGGTCAATATAAAACGCTTACGCCATTGCGACGAGTCAGGACTGACCATCAATACTGCCACGAACTGTAATCGAAAGCAGGGAAAAACTATAACTCACTATATACCAAGCAAAGTCACGACATGATAAAAACATCGACACTAAGCTAATACAGGCATATTTACGTCCGAAATACCGGTATCAGCAACAACTTCTATTTGACTTAGTGAACCAATTGCTTTTGTGTTTGGACAGATAGACAGACGCAGTAGAGATTTTGCTATGGTCAGTATGAAACTTTTACGCCTTTGCAATGACTCAGCACAGAAGATGAAAATGGATGGACGAAAACGACCACTGTAGGTGTTATGACCATATTCCCAGTAATACTCCAACCTACCAACCGCTCGTAATAGACATCGCGTCAGTTCCACGTTACAAACAAAAATCATTAACAAACAAAATTAACTTAATGGTGTTAGGTGGACTCAATAGATGCATAAAACTAATAAAAGGGTTATATTTATTCGCACTACCCGCATCCGGTATGAGCTCTCATCCCACTTAATTATTTAAGATTCCGCGGCCTAACGGACATTGAAAGAAATTGTAATGGGTATCTTATTTTGTATTGTTTAGGCTGCCCTTGCTCGAAGCAAAGGCGTAATCCAAACAAGAAAAAAAATCTCGAAGTAGAGCCGCTCGTGCGACGTTAGTCGTGGTTGACCTGTCACTGCCCAGTAATTGTACTTACTTCGTCCAAGTCAATGGACTTTCAATTCTTGGAGCTAGAATTAGCTCGATTCTTAATTGGAATGATTCATTTGGAAGTACTTTTCGCAGTGGTAATTTTATGACATCAATTATCAGTCAATCAACTGTCATCGTATTTATTTTGTAGGGTTTGGCATCTCATTATAAAAAGACTAAGATCGACTCGTTTTAGTGGTTGGACTTCAGAAGAGCTTGTGAATTGTCTTCGACCAAAATGTTCAACGATGAAGCGCATTTTTGGTTGAAGGGTTAACCAAAAAGCAAAATTGCCATATTTGGGCTGAAGAGCCAATGCGAGAAGGAGGTTCACAAGCTGCCACTACATCCTAATGAAACACATGTTTTGTGTGGTTTATGGCGCCCGTTGTAGCTCCATGGTAAAAGAGCATGTATTTGAGGCCCGAAATTGAAATCCGTGTACTTCAGGACATTTGATCATAACAAGACGGTCACACGACCCGTAAAATCATGGAATTATTGTGAGATCAATTTGAGGAATAGTTTATTTCACGGTCCGATTCAGTGAATTGGTCGCTCTCGATCACATGATATCACACAGATTTTTACCTATGGGCCTACGTAAAGCTCAAAGTCTACATGGATGCGCCATTAGATGCATTTGTTTTTATTTTTTATTTCATTATACTTATGTCAAGAAAGTATGCGACTTGTTTTAAATGAATGGGGCGCGCACCGCAGTGTCGGCAAGGCAGACCGCTAGTTGTGTTTACAAAGGAGAAAGAGATGGATGTTTCAAACGTCAGAAGAAACATAGGGCTCACCAAAATCATGTTCAAACAATTCAAATTGTTTTCATAAAATTGTAATACCACCAGAAATAGGAGTAATTGACATTTAATGTAGATAATCATCATCGGCACTACAACCGGGAACCGGTCTTGGCCTTATTTAGCAAGTCCTGAGGCTTGTTAAATTTTCCATAATGATTTGTTTTTTTTTTTTTCGGGCAAGGTCATTAGTCTTGCGCCAGTAAATAATAATATATATAAATAGTTAAGATAATGACTTAAAAGACTTTTAATTACACAATCGCTTAAACTCTTTTCCTCAGCAAGGAAAGAAAAGGATTCAATATATTTACAAGAACACTAACACTGAGGGTTACAAGTGAAATATTTCCGTTAACAGTTATTTTAACCCCGAAGAAGAAATAAATTCATTCTATACGTATAGGTTTTTTTTCTTCTGTTTTACCCGAACTTATTTATATTTAACATAACTTAATTAATAAAACAAGAGAATCTTAAATCCTGGTTCCAATATTTTTATAGGGTTATTTTATAGGGACTTGACAACTTTGAAGTTAATTTGTGAACGCACCCTTCACTAATCAACGAACTGTCGCTGTCAATTTATTCAGTAAACTCAACATTTTCATCATGGTTAAGTACACGAACGAACAACGTCTACAAATTATAAATATTTACTACCGAAATTTGGAGTCGGTGACCGCAACTTTAAGAGCGTTAACTCCAATTTTCGGTCGTAATTCTCGCCCTAGTAGACATGGAAAAACAAGTTTAGCGCAAAAATTTGAGTCTACATATTCGTTGTGTGATGTTGCCGTGCCAGTGAGACAACGTGTTGGTCGAAAATATCGCTGCCGTTCAGGCGTCCGTAGCAAACGATCCAAAGCAGTCAATTCCCCGGCGTTCTCAAGAATTGGGCATCGCCCAGGCCACTTTATGACGAATTTTGCGTAAGGATCTTGGTTCACACCCATATAAGATCAAGCTGACTCAAGGATTGAAGCCGATGGACCATTTGAAGCGACGTACGTTCTCCGGGGAAAAAATTGTCAAGTCCCTATTGGAAAACCCTTTATTTGATAAACTTGCTAGTCTAATTAAATGCACTAACATGAAGTGTAATGTGTCAAGCGCATTCAATCAAAATATAACTCGGACTGAGTCCATAAAAACAACACAAATCAATTAATTGTCAACATTTATTTTGGACCCTTCAAAGTATGCCTTGTGAGCAGGGCGGTCGAATCTACCCACAGCTAAGTCGGCTTGTCGTAGGAGGCAACTGAAGGCCAACTGGTAGGACGGGTACCAACGCCCTATCGGCCGGTGAAGTACCACCACATCTAGCTATAGGCTTCGTGAGACGGTCCGGAGAAATACCTGGCCACCTTTCGGAACTTGGCTGATGGACCGGCTCGAGAAAAGGTTGGTTTGGGTGGTAAGTCGATCCCAAGATGAGATACCATCCCGTCACGCTGTACATTTCGCGATATTGTCGGGAAAAACGACTTTGTTTCGAATGTATGGCTGATGGCCCGGAGTGACACGGATATACGTCATGATTGTATTTACCAAGAAAGAGATTTCCGGAGGTAAACTAGTTTCCCATTCAGATCTCCGGGTGAACTGTGTTAGGGGGAACATCATGCAAATATTAGATAATCGAACTTTAAGAAATCCGTCATCGCGTTAACGGGTTCGTTCTCGAAACCCTGTCGACGTTAGACTGATGACGGCATTTTGTAAGATCAAGGGCATCGGTTTCACCAATACGAATGTGAATACCGTCCACAAATATTTGCAAACAGCGAAACCTGATATCATTACCCTAACTGAGACCCAGACCGATCCGTCAACTTATTAGACATATCTTCGTTGCTCAGGATTCGACTTACATTCGAAATTCCGTTTTAAGAGTGGAGTCTGCGTCTTTACGCGGTTCGATCTGACTTGCCAAAGGATAGAGACGCTAGAGCTCAACAACTTGGACATGTGGTTGAAAGTCGGGTGGATTATGTCAAAGGGAGCATCATGCAAATAATGTGATAAACAACCGAACTTCAAGAAACCCGTCATCGCGTAATCGGGTTCGTTGTCAAGACTCTGTCGACGTTCGACTAATAACGGCATTTTGTAACATCGGGGGCATCGATTTCATCAACACGAATATAAATGACGTCCACCAATATTTACAAACAACGCAACCCGATGTCTTTGCCCTAACTAAGACACTGGTGGTTCGTCAAATCTTCGTTGCTCAGGATACGACTTACATTCGAGATTCCGTTTTAAGGGTGGAGTTCACGCGGTCTGATCTGGCTAGCTAGGCGTCCACCAATATTTGCAAACGGCGAAACCTGATATCTGCGTCTTCACGCGATCCGATCTGGCTTGCCAAAGGATGAAGCCCTTAGATCACAATAACTTGGACACGTGTTGAGGGATTCTGTTGTTTCTTTGTTGTCTTTACCGCTCCCCGAATGACAATCGACCAGCAACATTGTTCGAACATCTTTCACGTACCGTCGACTGTGATACAGATCAACCACCCGGCATCTGAAGTTGTCGTCCCTGGCGATTTTAATGTACACACATCCGACTGATTGGTACATTCTAGCAGAGCCGACGAGGCTGGGACGCTGGCAGAGATGTTCGCAGTTAACCGCAATTTGACGCAACTCATAGCGGAACCAACGTGAGTGCAGCTTACCAGAGGTGATTATGCAAACACCCTGGATCTGTTTTTGACATCCCAGCATTTATACCGAGCGGGTAGCTGTGCCACTGGGAAACTCAGATCACTGCTTGGTGTCAGTTGTGCAACCACTTGCATTTCAAACGAATAACATGGCAACTTTGCCATGTATGAACGTATGGGGCTGCTAACTGGGACTATTTGTGAGATTTCTACGCATCCTTTCCGTGGTCGGAGGTGTGTTTTGCAGACTCCGATGTTAACGCATGCGCGGAGTCGTTCACAGAGATTATTCAACCCGGGATGAGGATTTGCATTCCGCATTCCATCAAACGAAGTTCATCTGATAAACCTTGGTTTGATAAAAATGCGGGCCGGTCACGGAGATTATTCTTCTCGGGATGGAGATTTACATTCCGCGTTCCATTAAACGAAATTAATCTGATAAACTTTGGTTTGGTGAAAAATGCGAGCAGACTACAGTAGCAAGAAATAGAGCTTTTAAACAATGGTGCTCCAAACCCACCGACGTCAACAAAACGAATTTTCTTAGAATCAGAAACGCGTGCACCCAGGCAATTGATACCTCGAAGAAGGCTTACAACGACAGAGTGATCAATAAAGTCCTTGAGTGCCCAACTGGTTTGCGTCCCCCCTGGCCAATGGCAAAGGCTATCAGCAGTAACTTCACTTCCTCCTCTTTTCCTGCGTTTGGGACGGGAATCAGGGCACTACTCACAAATTCAAAAGATAACGCCAATGTGTTCAAGAATTTATTTTCCGCGAATTCAAACCTCAATGCTGGTCTTTTGGAGCCAACTGTGATCGCGTCGGCGCGGTCTTCAATGTCGGGTATGAAATTCCGCCCACGAGCTATTCAGTGCATTCTCCGTGGACTGGACTATAAGAAAGCAATAGGCCCAGATGGAATATCAGCAATAGTCATTAAATATTGTACTCTAGAACTATCATTGCTTATCTTACGCACGGAAGACCTTTCCTACCTCCTGGAAAATCGTTCGAGTTCAACCAACCCCAAAGAGGGGGAAGAAGTGTCTCCCACAAAAATACCGACCGATACCATTACTGTCTATGTTATCTAAGGTGATGGAAAATATTATCAATGTAGAGTTCATTAAATATTTGGAATGCAACGGACTTCTGAATGATCGTCAAAACGGATTCCGTGGCAGGCGGTCCAAGCGAGACCTTTTGAGCCTTATAACTGATATATGGACATCTGCGATTGAAAAGCACGGTGAAACAAAAACGGCCGCATTGGAAATCTGCAAGGTTTTTGACCGCGTCTAGCACGGGGCATTCCTGAACAAGCTTCGTTCATACGGATTTGACCAGCAGCTTTGCGACTGGCCGAAGAGATTCCTCAATAATCGATCGATCCCGGTTGTTGTCTTCGGATCTGTATCCTGTTAATTCCGGGGTGCCTCTCAAGGTTATATTTTGGGTCAAATCTTGTTTTTGTTTCACATAAATGATTTGTTGGAGTCGACGGATAATAGGGTGTTCCGTTTCGCGGATGATAGTACGTTTGTTTCTTTATTTTCGAGTGATTGGCCGATTAGGGCATCAAGGTCGCACCAACTGAGATCTAGCCAGATCGATTCTCTGAATCGTGATCGGGATGTGGATAAGGTCCTACAGTGGAGAAATGCCAATCTCGTCGGTTTCGATGCAACGTTCGCACTGTGCTCTGACATATAAGGGTACTCCAAAATCCCCTTTCGTGCGCGCGTTAGTGTGAAAAAAAACGAAGACACAACATACAACATTGACAAGGACAAATGAATCATAGATTCCTTTGTCTGATGATGAATGGCCAGGCCCTCAAATCTAGGGAAAGCATAAAATTGCTCGGCGTTACGGTCTGTGGGAATGTATCGTGGCTTAAACACGTGTCGAACATCGCCAAGTCCGCCTCTGGAAAACTGAGTTATTTTTTTAGAGCCAAGAAATATTTTACTCTGCCCTAACTTCGTCTCCTGTATAAATCCCGATTTGACACACGCTCGAAGATTGCTCTCATGTTTTGAGCCCTGCTCCTAGGCATACGCTCGACCTACTTGAGAGACGAGTGATCCGCCTGATCGGAGATAAGACGATGAGGTCAACTGTAGTCGCTATGACATCGCAGGCGCGTAGCTGACCTTTGTTTGTTTTACAGATGTTATCAAGGATACTGTTCTTCGGAGATTCGTGGTATTGTTACGTGGAATTCAGTTTATATGCGCTCCACAAGACAATCCGATGGATAATACCAATTTGCGGTTCATCACCCCACAGCACGAAAATCTGTGCATCAGAACTCGTTCCGCCATAGAGCAGGGAAGCTGTGGAATTCCCTGCCGCGCGAGTGTTTCTGGAGCGTTACAACCTGCAACTGTTCAAGAAGAACTGCAACAGTTATTTAGTAGCATCTCGGGGCGCCGATTAGGCGCTCCCGGTTCGCCTCCTCTGAGAGAAGTATATATATTATATACATATTAAACAAAAAATAATTAAAAGTAAAATTAAAAAAAAATTAGAGCGCGTAGTGGGTTGTCCCTACCGGTCGAAGGTAAAGAGGGGAGGAGACTGAAGTATTGATGAGGTCTACTGTGAATATGAGGTCTAGATGACTGTTCCTGATGTTTGGGATGTTGCTGACTTGACAGAGGCAAGAATAGGCTAACCAATCACCGAAGACACACTCCTTGGTAGAGATGAGTCGGGGAATATAGAACCATCGGGTGATAGTTCCCCTTTTTAGTTGTGGAAGGTTGATATCTCCAAAAAAATAACGTTGTCCTGGCAATTATTCAGACCGATTATGCGGTTAATTGCGTGGAGAGTGAGCTCGTAAGCTTCTATGGATTGCGAGGGCAAAATAAAGAAGCAAACGGCAAAGATTGATTTACGAGGAAGAAAGATTTTAATAGAGACAAAATCAAGCTTGGAAGAGGAACAGAAAGGAATTAGTGACGAATCCAGTCTGATTTGGATAGCAATGAGAACCTCTCGAGATGGGGAATATCGGTAACATGTTTACGTTTTAAGGTCGCGGAAGACATTAAAAGTGGGAAAAGATATAAGGGTAGATCAATAAGTCCTTAGAAACGCCTACGATGGCACTCGTAGCACCGCTAACGGTCTCATAAGCATCATTCCTCACTAGGTATGTCAATTTTCAATTTGTTTCATGTTTCAATTTTGAATGGCATATTGGGTATGATAAAATCTGCGAGATGGGTACCGCATTTGCTTTCAGCTGAGAACTTTTGGAGCGCATGCATCGCAGCCCAGATGAGTTTCTGCGCAGAGTAGTAACTGTAGGTGAAACATGGATAAACCACTATACACCCGAGAGGAAAGTACAGCCAGTGGAATGTGCAAGGCGAACGGGCTCCAAAGAAGGCGAAGATAGTGAAATCAGCTGGAAAGATTATGGCCACTGTGTTTTGGGATGCACGTGGTATTATCTTCACTGACTTTTTGGAAAAGGTTCAGACAATAATTGCACAGTATTATGCGTCATTATTAGGTCAGCTAAACGAAAAAATGAAAGAAAATCGTCCTCATTTTCTAAGGACTTATTGAACTGCCCGCGTAGTTTTAGGTTATTAATGTTAATTATTGAAGATGAGAATCTTTATAGTTATTGCTGTTATAGTTTAAATTTGTTTGTAATAAGTGTACAGTGTGACTTATGGGGGCACATTGTTAGGAGAGTGAAGCAGCTAAATATATAGTATAGGGGAAACGGTTGAAGCTTATAGTTATTAGACTTTTTGCATGTTTGTGCAATTGATGTGGATGTCAGATTTTAAAAAAGTAAGTATCGAATTAAATGACAGCAAATTGCAAAATTTAAAAGCAATCCAAGTTGATGCGGTATGTAGGAACAAATTATAGGTGTGAGCGTTCCGCGGCTGCAACCTGTTTTCCGACCAGAATCAGGAATCCAGTTTAGAAGTATTAAAGTTTGAATTAAGATAATTAAATATGATGTAGAAAAAAGGTTTTCAAAAAAATACGGTAGACCAGGATGTTCGTGAAGTAAAGTATTGTTTGAACAAATTCCCACTAGTGGCCGTTGGAAACTGCCATTTCATATTTATTTATTCCTTAACAGTTTTTTGATTGCTTGAGATTGTAAAATATAAAAGTTAACAAACAGAAAATTCAAATATTTTAAAATTTTGCTTTCACAAAGGCTAAAATTCAAGCCAGTAGACCGGTTATGGTGTTGTTGATTCCGTTCGATTTAACAAGAACTAATTGCGCACAATTGCATGATCTTGCTCAGTTTTTATAAAGGTAGTTCAAAACACTTATATATTTATTAATTTTATCTACTTAATATTATTTTATAGTAAGGTGAATCACCACTACGAAGTACAAAAAGTACAGACGTTTTCCATCTCTAGCAACTTTGGTGAAATAAAAATTCTCAGTACTGGAACAAGCCTTATTAAAATCCATGTAGAAAGTATTGAAATCCAAGCATTTAGAAAGTATACGTATGTATATGGGAATATATATAATCTTACTTTCTAAGATACACTTAGTTCAGTTGAGGAAAAATTGTAAATATAAATTTAGTATTACTATTAAAATATATTAAATGGGTATCACCATTACTTATACACAAACACAATAGAATTCTTAATGTGTGTTAAAACCAAATAGCAAAATTAAATTTAGAAATTGCTCATTTTGTTTTTTCTGAAACTGAAAAAGATTGATTCCAAATTTCATGCAGAGCTGGAGTTAGTTTAGATTGCATATAAATGGTATATATTTTGTTCAGATTTAAAATGGAAATGCGACACGAGCCGGTCAGCCCACAATCTATGAAGTGCGATGTGCTTCAATTGCGATACATTTTAAAATATTGAAGAATTCGTTACAGTAACCAAGTGGATATGAAAATGTAAAGAGAGGCAGACATTTCTCATCATTGATGTATTAAATAAAAGCACTGCAATTAAAAATAACTAGATCTTACTTACAAATATGAATTGAAGGGATTTTAGTTGGGTTGTAAACTAAAATTACAATTGTAAAAAAATAAAAAGACGGGAAGAGATGTAGTTTTATTTGTGTAGAAAGCATAAATCATGTTTTTCTAAAATTAGTTTTTATTTCCTAAAGCGTAGATTAAAGTATATGGGTAATTTCACTCTATAATTTTCCAATCCAAATTTCACCAGAGAGTTTAAAATAAGTCGCACAATTTGTTATCATATCTAAGGACAAAAGTCACTTAATAGCACCATGTCCGAATATTTGAATTGATAGGGACTTAAGGAAGGAACCTGTTTAAAAGTATGTACGATTTAATGATTTCATTATTATCAATTTTTTATTTATTTATTTTTTATTTAAGAATGAATGAATAGAAATTATATTATTTTATTTTGTTCATGATTTATTTCTTTTGAGGTCGAGATCAAATATTGTTCTGGTATTTTCCATACGTCTCCAGAAAAAGTTTAGCATAACAGCATATACCAGGTGTATTCATGTTTTTTCCGTATTTTTTGGTAAAAAAAATACGTACTTTTCTATGGAAATTAATTTTTTTTTCTCGAAATATTGGCCATCGGCTTCCACACATTTCGCCCATCTTTCAGGTAACTTGTGAATAGGACGGCAGAAAAACTGCTTGTCTTTCGCGACAAATCAATCAGCAAGCCATTTTCCAACATCCTCGAAATCGCCGAAGTGCTGCTCTGCGAGGGCGTGCCCCAGTATTCGATGGGATCTCATCATTCGATGTTAAAATCCTCCTCGGAGACCTCAATGCGAAAATTGGAAAGGAAGACATCTTCCAACCAACTATAGGTAAAAGAGAGCCTACACGACGTTTCAAATGGTAATGGAATTCGAATTATCACGTTCGCAGCGTCAAAAGATCTGGTAGTGAAAAGCAGGATGTTCAAGCACAAGCAAATCCATAAAGCCACATGGATATCACACGACGGCGTAACGCGTAACCAAATAGACCACTTCCTCATAGACAAAGACACCACTCGAATATCCTTGACGTAAGATCATATAGAGGAGCAGATTGCGACTCCGATCACCTTCTGGTGATGGGCAAAATTAGAAGTCGGCTCGCAGCAAACCCACATGGGCAATCACGGGAGACGAACAAAAAGTTCGACATTGATAAACTAAAAGACCTACGCAAAAGGACTGAATATCAAGAGGAACTAACGAATAGATTTGGCATCCCAGAGAATGTGAGTAGTGAGGAATAGGAACCCTATAGTGTGGACACTAAATGGACATAGATCAGAGACACAATCAAACAAACAGCCCAAAAGGTATTAAGATTTAAGAAAACCATTAAGTCGAAACCTTGGTTTGACGATGAGTGCAGGGCGAAGATCGAACAACGTAAACGCCTCAGAGTGATCCACTTAGAAAGATATGATGAAGTCAACGCAGAAAGATACGCGACAATTCGGAAAGAGACAACGAGACTTTTTAAACGCAAAGAAACGCGAATGGTAGGATCGGAAAAATAGAAAATGTCAGAGCAAAGAATATCAGAGGTATGTATGCCGGCATAAATTCAATTAGAAATGGCTACCGAGGGAGAGCCAAAATAATTCGAGCCACAAACAAACAATATCGTGACAAGATGGAAGCAGTACTTTGAAAATTTGTTCAAAGTGCGCACCCATCAACCACAAATATACATACAGCCAGGCCTCAGATCCCAGAGCCCTCTTTCGACGAAGTTGTAGACGCAATAAACCGATTGAAAAATAACAAGGCTCCCGAAGTCGATTGCATATCGGCAGAGCTTGTGAAGCATGGAGGAGAGGCAACCGCTCGAAAGATCCTCCAATTGATTAAAACAATATGAGATAAGGAAGTCATTCCGAAAGAATGGAAAACCTCAATAATCGTCCCCATTTTCAAAAAAGGTGACATATCTGACTGAGAAAATTACAGAGGAATATCATTGCTCCCAACCACATACAAAATACTAACAAATGTCATACTGGCGAGAATCACGCCGTACGCAGAAGAAATACTGGGAGACTAGCAATGCGGATTCCGTAGGAACCGGTCAACAAGCGACCAAATGTTCACAATAAGGCAACTATTGGAAAAGAAGTGGGAATACGGAGAGACGGTTCACCAACTGTTCGTTGACTTCAAAAAAGCCTACGACTCAGTCGCAAGGCAAAGACTCTACCATATTGTAGTTGAGCTGGGAATCCCGAAAATATATGGCGCCCTCATTCTAATCTGCATGAACGAAAATAAAGGGCGAGTTAGAATAGAAAACCACCTCTCAGAACCATTTGAAATCCGGGTCGGATTAAAACAAGGCGATGGTCTCTCACCATTTCTCTTTAACCATGTCACACAAGTGCTCGCATATTATATTATATACGGATGCGAAACATGGGCTCTCACAAAACGGGAAGAAAACAAATTCCGCGTATTCGAGAATAAAGTCCTAAGAGGTATCTTTGGCGGCAAATCTGACGAGGAGGCAGGACAATGGAGGAATCTCCACAACCACGAATTGGAGGAGCTATACCGCAAACCTACAATAGTGAGAGTAATCAAGTTGCGAAGATTAAGATGGGCCGGACACGTGGTGCGAATGGGCAACGATAGGACCGTGCATAGAATTCTTGACGGTAAACTAACGGAGAAGAGACCGACAGGGCGGCCGCGACGGAAATGGATCGGATGGTCGAACGTGGAAGGAGAGCGCACGGGACAGGGAACAATGGCGGCGTCGAGTCGGTGAGGTCATAAACTTCCGGGTTCCTACAGGCCAATAAATAAAAAAAACAAAAAAAAATCGTTAACGTTGCTATTGGTTAAAGCTAATTTAGCAGACACGACACAGTGATCTGAACTGTCCAAGGCGAAGAAACTTCGGTTATGTATTTTTTAAGGTAAGAGGTAAGGAAAAGGTCGTGTTTGGGCGGAAGAACCATCTATGCCTGGTACCCGTACTCTTTAACGAGTTGAGTAAAATCAAGAGAGAGAGAGCTGAATATATTGAGCTTCAGGTGTTGTGTGTCCACAGTAGCGAAGCCACTGAGGATTATACAGGTTCAAATCATTCGCAATAACGACGTTAGTATGCGGATTATAAAATATTATAAAATGTAGGACGATTTTATACTATAAAATGTATTTTATTCTATAAAATGTAAATCTATTTATTCTATAAGTCTATTTTATTCTATTAAAGCTTTTTTTTTCAATTTCCTGAGGTGCCCTAACAAAATTAAAATCATTGTTTATAGTTTGGTTGCCGTAACTGAGTAATTGCGAATTCAAGTATGTTTCGTAAAAAAACATCAAATGGAGCTTACAGCTTTTTGCGACGAAGTGTAAAATTGGATTAGAACAGCGAAAGTTTAGAACCAAGCCCTCAACACGTTAGCCCTGTACCGCGTATAGACAAGGATGTACTTTCTGTTGACTGTATATAAGCTGTGTGTTTGCTATTTAAATTACAGCATTAATGATTAATTTTTTGCAATTAGACTGTGTTCTTCACTATGGTTGTGTGTTCGTGTGGTGTATCCTGTTTGTTGAAATCGCTACAACTGACTTTTTTTTCTTAAATTAGGTGTAGTGAAAGAAGATACACAGAAAATATCAACAGAGCGACGCCAGGGAGCCTTCAAGAAGATTTTAGAAAATTCGGTGGCGTTGGATTTTTATTGTTATATGTAGGCCTGTCATTGAAAATGTCGATACAATTATGGAAATAGTGGAAGTAAGTCAGTATATTAGTCGTAACACCACCCAGACCCTGATAGTCGACTACAAAACAATTGGGACCATCTACATAATGTTGGATTCAAAACGACGATAGAGGTTTCGATGCCCCATTAAGGGGCACAAAAATAATAATTTTTATAATGGATCGAATTTCGATTTGAGAAACCTCTACGGAACGAGATGTAAACATTTTTTAAACGTGCGTTGTTCGGGCTTAAGAAATGCGTTATATCAGTCAATGGTGCTCAAATGACGGTGAAGTGACTCAAATGATTTCCAAACCAACAGGACAAATGGATAGTAATGTTTCGCTGTGCGTTCCGACTCTTAAAAAGTTGAATACGAAAGTAAATCGTGCGTGTAGGCGTAGTTGATTATTTTCTTTATTGAATACTAACTTCAGGTTGAAAAAAAGTCGTCCACCTGATCACTCTTACAACTTCCCGCATTCAATACCAATGTACGTCGTTGCATCCTTTCTCTATTCGGCTTTTTTACCGCTCACATATTTAGAGGTATCATAAAATTCTATATTATGGAAAAAAGTATATTGACTTATAATGGATATTCATATTTACAGCGAAATTATCTTACAAAAGAAAGTCTTTCGAGAGATGTTTCTCTCAAATATATAAGTACCCTGAGCCAAGAGTATAACAATAATTTAGATAAAAACCCAACACTCGCCGTTAGAAAATCTCACTCCATTTGCGAAAGAAATATAGCTCCCTTTTCAGACGGTAATCATTTAAGTATATATGCAGACTACCGTGAATATAAACATCTTTGAATCCGTATTGTCAAATTTAATTTGATTTACATAATCGTGCTTTAAAAAAAAAAAACCTTTTTTCCTTTTTGCATCTGATCAAAGTTGAATTCTGTCATAAACGGAAAATAAAAAATGAATAAAGAAAAAATGAGGAAGCCTTCCAATTCACACACAAATGTAGACCCATATGTTGATTTTCAAATGCAAATTTGAGTCAAGTACCTAAATAGTACTTTCGAATATCCTCTTTAAGCCTTTCAAGAGATGAAAAGAAAAGGGCGTTTAGCTCACGCTTCAGCCAGGAAGATAGTAGATTTAACTAAAACGTAACAAGTTGTCTGTGCATATATTGATGAACTGACTGAGTTTGTTCCATCGTATTCATGAATGACTACACCAAAACAGTTTGAATACAAATCATTTTGAATAAAATCGACACACCTGCAGACTGGTGTGCCGGCATTAATGAACGCACGGCAGACGACAATGCATGTTTCAAACCGGCTATTACCGCTGCTTGAATATAAAATACTAAACACCTTTTTTTTGCAATATATAATATCTTTCTTCTGTAGGAGATTAACTAGTTAAAAAAGTATTAAGACGCTGAAGAGTTCGTTGAAACTAAATTGTATGCTTTTATGCCACGGAGTGCCGATTGTACACCTCAGCTATTTGAATGATAAAGTAACCAACAGGTACTTTTGGAACGGAAGTGGATAGATGCAATTGCTGATAATTTTGATGAACCTAACAGTGTGCTTTACGCAATAATTTCTTGTACCCAACGTGAATATAAAAAAAGTAGAAACACCTTTGTTTTAAGGATGATTTACGTGTAAAAATATTTAAATTAATTCTGTAATACGAGTACAAAGACAACAACCATGAATCATAAGTTTGAGTTGCGAGTTGAGCTGTCGAGATATTTTATCAATATTTGCTAATGTGTGGCACTAACTCTGCTTCGCTCTGGAAGTAACGCAGAGGTAATAGATAAGAATTGAAGGGATACAATGCATTAAATATAATAAATTTACAATAAAAGAAACGGTTGTAAATCAAACCAACGAATATATCTAGGTTGTCTACATTTTTTAGGAGATTTTTAAGTACTTGAATTCATCCTTTGCCAATAATAATAATTTTTAGTTAATTTTGTACAATTAATTGTTAGCTTTTTACGGCATTTTTCATTTCACATCTTCAATTTAGAATCATTTTTCATAAATAAAACAAGTACTTTAAATGACAACGATGTTGTAAAAACGGGCACCCCCAAATAGAAATTGGAATAATCTATGGTCGGTTAAGTTAGACACATTTCCAGTGGGCTGGACTGTAAAAAAACAACCGGGTGGAATACTGGCAATAGAGCTTTAAAACTGTCGCCGGTTCTTAGCAGACTCTTTCGCTTATCTTATCCACAGAGGACCTGTAGGTGTATCGGCTAGCGCGTCGACATGGACCCAGGTTCAGAACAATACCCCACACTCTATTGGGCGCACTAAATTGATCCTCCAGGATAACACAGAAAAGCAAAACATTGATGTATTCAGAAATGAAGAAACACACTCCATTACCAGATCTGGTTTTCCGTTCCACCAAGAGAGACTTTACGTTTCTCTTGTGGTAGGTAAAGCATTTCCCTAGTGGAGGGGAACGCTTTCTCTCAAAAAGGAAAGTGCACCCAAAAATGTCCCTTGTTAGCGAATCAGCTCCTCAGTTATTTAATTGTATATAATCATCATCATCATCATCATCGGCATTACAACCGGGAACCGGTCTTGGCCTTATTTAGCAAGTCCTGAGGCTTGTTAAATTTTCCATAATGATTTATTTTGTCTGGGCAAGGTCATTAGTCTTGCGCCAAATTGTATATAATAGTGTGACGCATATGACAATCAGTACTAGAATATTCTAGAGAGTCCGAAACAGAGTACTAGAATATTCTATAAAGTAATGGAAAACTGGAGACTAGGAACAGTAGAACAATCAAGGCAGTGGAACGGACGGAAACGAAACGCTGAAACAGTATAAATACATCGCACACAGAGCATAGTTAGAGTTATAAGTAAGACAGTGAAGCAAGCGATAAGTCTGGAGTGAGAAGTAAGCAGTAAAAGACGCGATAAGTACGGAAGCGATAATAAAGAAATTGTTAAGTGTACGGTATAAGTAACGGTTGTATTACGGACTAATAAAGTGTTATATAAATTCAAAATCGATTTAACGGCTCTTATTTATTTTAACATAATTAATCCAGCGAACCCTAAGCTCGCTACAATTGGTGTCAGAAGTGGGATTAATTATTGTTTAAGTGAATAAGTGTGTGAAAGTGTATTGTGACGATGGCAGATCGACATTCGGAGAAGAGTTCGCCACCGTTGGACATTTCGGAGATGTTCAGGATGATGATGGCAAAATTGGATGCGCGAGCTGCAGACGTTAATGCAAAATTGGACGCGCGAGCTGCAGAGTTTACGGCAAAATTAGATGCCCAAAGGCAGTGTATGAAAGAATTCTGGGACTCGGAAGCGGAGGAATCTGAGGATGAGGAGAAATTGGAGCCACATGAAAGGAAGAAACTCAGGAAGAGCAAAACTATGCCCGACAGCAGTGAGGAAGAGGAGGAAGATGACGATGATGTGTTATGTGAAGAACTGAAGGATCTCATCGATGATAACCCGATTGAAGAGGACGGCAGTGATGGTGAAGACACTGATGCTTCAGGCCGTTCCCCGAAACGGATTTACGATGATGATGACGAGTTGGACGACCGACTGGAAGACGACGACTGTGACATTATTGTAGAGAATCTTGGTTTGAAAGTCGAACGCAGAAAGTGTTCCAAGCGTCTGCGTCGTACACAGGACGAGGAAAGTGATGGAGAGGAATAGCACGTCGATGAAGGTTCAGCACGTGAGGCTATAGCCGAACAGCTATTCGACGACGAAGACGATGTTGAACGCCGCTCTGAACGTAGTCACAGGGAAACTGAGGCGACAAAACATTTCAATGCTGATGAGGAATCGGAGTCTGATGCTGAGGATGTTATTGCAGACGACGAAGGAAGGCCAATTGCTGAGAAGAAAAAGAAAAGACGACTTCTAGTCACTGGCGCGTCATTGCAAGAAGGTCAGAACAGTTTCGGTGTAGATTTCGACTATGAGGATTTTACTGATTATGACGAGGATGGATATGAACCCGAATATGAACCTAGTGAATTGGAAAGGGTTCACTTTACTGATTTGGACAATGAAATCCGTAAAACGGATACCCCTGAGCGAATGCAATTGTGCGAAGTTCCGGTTACGCCTGTTCCAGAAGGACCCAATGAACTACAAGATGAAGCCGAATGGATTTACAAACAGGCGTTTTGTAAATCAACTGTTTCCGAACAAGAGAGATCAACGGATGTTGGAGGTCGAGACCGCTATTGTAAGCCACCACATACGGGGGGAAGGATCAAGCAAGCCCTAGATTGTAGGCGTAATCAACAGCTAGAGGTGCCGTTCATTGCGTTCTATAGAGAAGAACACGTGAAACCAGAATTAACGTGCGACGATCTATGGAAAGTCTATTACTACGACGCAGGCTGGTGTTTACTGTCAGCTCCAAAGAACAAACCTCTTCAGTTATTTGAAACGATGCGGAACTACCAGTTGGATACGGTTATGAAATCGACAGATGCTCCAATACCAGATGATATGCGTGTAATTAAAGATGAAGATCTAGATCGCTTACGTGATGCGCAAACTCCAGAAGAGCTTAAGGGTGTGCACATGCATTTTCTCTTATACTATTCGCATGAGATCCCTAAAATGCAAGAGGAATTCCGTCGTCAGGAAAAGGAAGAATGGCGACAGGCTAGAGCTGGCGCGAAAAGGAGAGCAGTAGACAATTTGGATGAAGGTCAAGAACTTCCACCGCCGAACGCCAAGATGTAAGTGGTGCATCGCGACCGACTGGCGGCTTTTGTTGGCCCGAGAGACCAGTGAATTTAGTTCGGGACGAACTAATCTAGGCGGAGGGTAGTGTGACGCATATGACAATCAGTACTAGAATATTCTAGAGATTCCGAAACAGAGTACTAGAATATTCTATAAAGTAATGGAAAACTGGAGACTAGGAACAGTAGAACAATCAAGGCAGTGGAACGGACGGAAACGAAACGCTGAAACAGTATAAATACATCGCACACAGAGCATAGTTAGAGTTATAAGTAAGACAGTGAAGCAAGCGATAAGTCTGGAGTGAGAAGTAAGCAGTAAAAGACGCGATAAGTACGGAAGCGATAATAAGGAAATTGTTAAGTGTACGGTATAAGTAACGGTTGTATTACGGACTAATAAAGTGTTATATAAATTCAAAATCGATTTAACGGCTCTTATTTATTTTAACATAATTAATCCAGCGAACCCTAAGCTCGCTACAATAGTTACACTTTATTGATGATAGTTCTTAAGTCTAACACTGCTGCATCGATTAGTCTTTAAATTGTTCAAAGTTTTAATTTAGGCTTTAAAATGTAATTATGTTTGTCTGTGCGTGCGGCGACGGATTCCAACAGCGACACATTAGATTACTAGTTGCACAAAATTACGCCTCGACTAAAACACTTTACCGGAGGAAAGATTTGTATAAAAAACGTTACATAAGGCGACACTTAACATTTCTCGCCTAACCTCCTTGCATGTAGAAATCTGACTCACGCAAAGTCCCCGGTACGTGTGCGCGGTTCCAAGATTACTATCTGACCCCCGTGACGATTCTAGATGTTGTTTCGCGCGGATATCACTATTCAAGATGCACACAAACAGGAAGAGAGCCTGCACATGGGGAAGAACAGTATTTCATATATCGGCTGCAGTCGAATAAGGAAAAACGACAACAAAAACTGACTAACGATATTTGAATTCAAAGAGGTCAGCTATGCCAATAGATGGTCGCCCATAGTAACCGATGGGTTCCTCACAGATGAACCGAGATGGTTTAATTGATGCTATTTATTTGATGCCATGGCAAGACGGTAATCTTGCCGTGGACTTATGTTTCAGGTATGAAATTGTTGAATAGAGCTTTGTACTGCTCGTATACAGGTAAGTTGCTTATGGTTGGTGCAGGTATTTGCAGGTTGGGGGCGGGGAGTTGGTTTAGGACGATGGGTGGTTCTTCGGGAATTCTTAAAGAACCCCCACGACCTTTCCTACCTGCGGCTTCGCTCAAATTCACCCAATCCCAAAGAAGGGGAAAAATGGCTCCCGTAAAGTTAGCGACCGATAGCATTACTGTCTATGTTATCCGAAATGATGGAAAAGATCATCAACGTCGAGTTGATTACGTATTTGGAATGCAACAGACTTCTTAATGATCGCCAATACAGATTCCGTAGTAGGCAGTCCACGGGAGACCTTTTGACTTTTGTAACAGACATATCTGCAATTGAAAAACATGATGAATGAAGGGGGCCACATGTCAAAGATCTTTGACTGTGTATGGCACGAGGAGCTGCTGAGCGACCTTCGTTCATACGGACTTTCTAAACAACTTTTCGACTGGATGAAGATCTTTCTCGAGATTCAATCGGTTCCGGTTGCTGTAGAGGATATGTGTTGACTTTGAATCGGGTGCAGACTATTCGGCAATTGTTCTTTATCGAAGACTATTCGATACATTGGCGATGGAGGTTATGTGGGAAGGGGTTAGGGCAATATTTTTTGTTCGTTATTTACCCTGTGAAGAGGAATCGATAATTATTTAAATGATTTCCAAATAATCATCATAATAGAAGTACAAAGAGAACAGGTGGTCTTGGTATGAAATACTACTTAGCCTGAAAAATCCCGGGATTGTTAATGAAAACAAGCGTTTTTTGGTCAGTTATATTTATTCCTCAATATAGTTGCCGTCGACGGTATAGGAATTTTCCAACATTGCGATGCCCTTTCTGTAGCATGAAATGTCCAAGTTTTCGGTATACGACTCGGTTTCCGTGTTGACTGCCTCATTCGATTTGAATCTCTTTCCCTGGAGTCACCGCTTGAGGTTCGGGAATAAATAATAGTTGCTGGTGGCCAAGTCTGCAAAATACGGTGGGTGAGTAATTCAAATCACAATTGGTCCAATTTAGCCATCGCTTTCAAGGACATGTGTGGCGGTGCGCTATCGTGATGGTACAGAACTTTTTTCTTCGCCATATGGGGGCGGTTTTTCTTTATTTCGTCACTCAGTTTGTCCGATAACGCTGCACAATACTCTCTTGTGACGGTTCTTCCCTTCTAGAGGTATCGATGAAGATTACGGCATGGGCATCCCAAAAAATGATGATAAATGGGGAATGGGAGCGAACATACGGGGCAAAGTCACTGAAATCATTCAATCCGGCGAAGGCCAGGACGATCCCCATCCCTGTTTAATCCAATTTGACATGCAGTCTCCACGTGAGACTCCTGGATAGCTTTTTTTGCTTTGCCACCCGCCAATAGTGAACCAATGCATGCAGCGACATCCCGAGAAAGGTTAGCGCAAGGCTAATAACCTTGCCCGGGGAAAACAAATTATTATGGAAAATTTAACAAGCTGCGAATATGGACTGGATACAGGACGACGACCACGAAAACGAAAATGGCTAAACAATTTGAGAATTTTCTCATGTAATGTGCGCTCACTATACAGAGCTCGAGCTGCACAGCACTTTCCGCATAAAGACATTCACAAAGACACCTGGGTATTACCTAATGGAGCCACTCGCAACCAAACTGACCACGTGTTGATAGATCGCTGCCACTACCCGAGCCTGATGACGGTACGAACGTACCGAGGTGCCAACGTCGACTCGGACACCATCTTGTTGGTATATGCTGATCGCAGAGGCCATCTTAGGCTGATCGTAGAGATCGGAACAACTGGTTTGATGATCGAGTGCAAACTAGCGACTGAACGTAAGAATGCTGCATACCGGGCAATGCAACAGTCTCCTAGGACGCGGGTACGTGAGGAGAAATACGACAAGCTCAGAAGGTCTGAAAAAAGACTTCACAGACAAAAGAAAAGTGCCTGGGAAAAAAACTTTGTCTGTGAAATAGAGAAAAGTAGAGAGCGAGGTCCGCACCAGGCGCGGAAGTTCTACCAAATAATCCGCAGTATGACGCGGTACACAACATGCTGCACTTACTGCAAGGATAAAGAGGGTAATCTGATCACCGATCCTGAAGGCATTCTGAAGCGTTGGGAAGTACACTTCAATGAATTGATAAATAGTCAGCTCATAGAAGAATTGGAGGCGCCACCAATGCAAAATCAAGACGAAATGCTGCCGTCACCAAGCATTGAGCAACATTAAAAGCCATATGACAGATTAAATCAAATAATCCCCCCGGAGCTGATATCCTACCACCTGAGCTGATCAAACAAGGAGGGACAGCGTTACATCACGCAATTCATGAGATCGTGGTGCACATATGGGAGCAAGAGAAGATGCCGGAATATTGGCGTCGTGGTATAATTTGCCCCATACATAAGAAGGGAGATATCACACTGTGCAGCAACTATAGGGGTATAACATTGCTGAGTACCGCCTATAAGATACTCTCCACTATCCTACAAGATCAGATAGCCCCATACGCTAAAGCCATCATTGGGCAATATCAGTGTGGCTTCATCCCAGGCAAATCAGCAATTCATCAGATATTCACCCTTAGGCAGGCGATGGAAAAATGTTTGGAATTTAAGATCCCATTATATCATCTATTTATAGACTTTAAGGCCGGCTACGACAGCATAACTATGGTAGGACTCTATAATGCCATGAGAGAGTTCGGCATTCCAAACAAATTGATACGACTTTGTAGGTTGATCATGGCCAACATAACTAGTCAAATAAAAATAGGGGGATTAATGTCCAAACCAATAAACATCTTTAATGGACTCCGACAAGGGGACGGTCTGGCATGCCTCCTCTTCAACCTGCCATTGGAGAAAGCAATCCGTCACTCTGGCATCACAACTAGAAGGACTACTGTCACCAAATCCAGCCAGATACTTGGCACCCAGAAGACATCGACATCATCGGTAGATCCGATTCGGTTGTACAGGGCTCCTTCAACCAGATCGAACAGGCGGCACAAAAACTGCGACTGCACATTAATGAGAGAAAAACTAAGTACATGGTGGCAACTTCTGCGAAGAGAAGACCTAACGTCGGTCATGCTATCAGAGTAGCGGAGTACGAATTTGAAGTAGTGCAATCGCTTAACTCATCACCATCATCGGCACTACAACCGTGATCCGGTCTTGGCCTTATTTAGCAAGTCGCTAGGCTTGTTAAATGTTCCATAATAATTTGTTTTTCCTGGCAGGGTTATTTAACTACCTTGGGTCAATGGTATCAGCTGATAACAATATGGAAGAAGAAATACGCGAACGACTGAGCAAATCTAACAAAGCCTACTATGGTCTATCAAGGCTCTTTAAATCCCGAAATTTATCCAGAACATCCAAGCTACTACTGTACAAGACTATGGTCTTACCAGTACTCATGTATGGATCCGAAACCTGGGTGCTCAATAAAAGCCACTCTGAACTCTTAGCCGCGTTCGAAAGGAAGTTCTTAAAAAGAGTTTTTGGCTACGTATGTGAGAGAGGACGATTCCGGAGACCCTACAACCATGAGTTGTACACGATCTATCTCGAAGCTAACGTTGTAACAAAAATTAAGCTCGGTAGATTCCGGTGGGCGGGAGACCTAGCTCGAATGAGCGAAGAGGAGCCTGTCCGGAAAGTCCTTTTTGACAGAGTGTGTGGAAGGCGACAGCACGGCAGACCTTGTCTGCGATGGAGGGATGGCATAGACCAGGGCGCCCAGAGTTTGGAAGTGCCAAACTGGATGACATCGGCTCGAAATCGGGACCGATGGAGAGGCTTCCTAAATAAGGCCAAGACCGGATCCCGGTTGTAGTGCCGATGATGATGATGATGATGATGATGGAAGAACAGAACACAGGACGAAAACAAAAATGTGAGTACTCGTTCAATTGTCCTTGTGTGTGTTGAAGTTGAATCATCAACGCGCTGCTATTTTTGGTTGATGATCAGCAAACGTGGCACCCATCACATCGACAGCTTCTTCATGTTCAAAAGATCGTATCCCGCCCATTCGTTGGAAATGCCTACTACTTCAACTAACTCGCGCAATTTCACTTTATAATCACTTAAAACGATTCGATGCACTTCCTTTTCGATTTCCGCATTCGTAGTCTCTTTTGGCCTTCCAGAGCAACTTGTGTCTTCGGTGCTTGTACGACCCATTTTAAATTCACTTAACCATCGATTGGCCGTTATTCTCGAAGAAGCAGATGTGGGATAACATTTCTACAACAAATGGAAGGATTGTTCAGATGTGGGATAACATTTCTGCAACCATTCCAACGATTGTTCGGAAGGTTTTCCCATCAAAAACTAATGTTTGATCAACATGCGATAATCCTGTTTTCCAATTTTTAAACGAAGGCGAAAGTAGCTTCCCTCAAACGAATTTAGCTTGTAAACGAATGGACGAAATGTCATGAAACTTCATATTTCCAATGGCTGTAAGCGAACCCCTTTCGCGGATGCTGCGAGGGGCAAAGTCTCATCGCATATCCTTCGATTTCAATCTCACCTCTACTGATCCCAAACAAACAGTCGTTTGAGTGAGTCGATGTGATTGTTTTTGTAAAAAAGGACAAAATCGAACTGTCATTAAATTTTTGTTTTTGAAAGGCAATCATCATCATCATCATAGGCTCTACGACCGAGATCCGGTCTTGGCCTTATTTAACAAGTATGAGGCTTGTTAAATTTTCCATAATAATTTGTTTTTCTGGGCAAGGTTATTAGCCTTGCGCCATTTTGAAAGGCTTACGCAAATCAAAGATGAGTTGGTCTCTGTGTGTGAGGACTCTGCACCATCATTTGGAATTTTGGGCAGCTGAATTTAAACGTGGCCGTGAGAGCTTGGGAGACGATGAACGACGTCCAAAAACTGCAACAACTGACGATAATATCGCAAAAGTTCACCAAATGGTGCTAGACGACCGCCCAATTAAAGTGAGAGAGATATCAGAGGCTATGAAAATATCTAAGGAACGCGTTTGTCATGTATTAAATCAAGATTTAGGCATGAGAAAGCTGTCCGCGCATTGGGTGCCGCGTTTGCTCACGTTAGACCAAAAACTTGTTCGAATGAACATTTCCAACGCTCTGCTGGCGCAGCTAAGGCGCAATAAAATCGAGTTTTGGTGCCGATGAATTACTGTCGATGAAACTTGGATACACCTTTATACGCCCGAAACAAAAATGCAGTCAAAACAATGGACTACAAAGGGGGCAAATCGGCCCCCTAAAAAAGCAAAAACTGTTTTTTCCTGCTGGGAAAGTGATGACGACTGTTTTTTTGCTATAGTCATGGAGTTATCTTAATCGATTTTCTTCATCATTACTTGACCAATTCACGGCAGAAACTGCGGAAAAACGGCCACATTTGCAAAATATGAAAATCCTGTTTCACCAAGATAACGCGCCGTCTCACACCCATGTGTGGTTGTCATGACGAAAATCCACGAATTACGGTTTGAACAGCTTGACCATCCGCCTTACTCACTAGATCTAGCCCCAAGCGACTTCTTTTTGTTCCCGAATCTAAAAATTGCGCTCGGAGGACAGAGATTTTCGTCGAATGAAGAGGCAATCACCTTCGTGAACAGTTATTTTGCAGTGAAAAACGACGAGTACTATTTGGACGGGTTAGAGAGATGGGAGCAGCGCTGGGAGAATTGTGTAGAGTTGCAAGGAGACTATGTAGAAAAATGAAAATAAGTTTTAAGAAAAATGTCTGGTACCTTTGCTAGGTCGGAAACTTTTCAGCCCACCGTCGTATTAAGGGGAGGTTCTCACCAGAGAGCCTCAAAAAAAAAAAAAAAAAAAAAAAAAAAAAAAAAAAAAAAAAAAAAAAAAAACTCGAGTTTTTTTCAGACTTCGTGTCACTTGTTTAATATGTTCTAAAGTACAAAAGAAAATGCCTTTTATTAAAAAATAAGGGACAATAATTGTTGATACGCCTTGTAATGTGACCGTCTTAAAATAAGGTAGCTTACTGTTGCCCACTCTACCACCTCGTATTTTTTTTGCTCTTTAACGTTGAATAGAAATAAATTACGAACAAATCATCTACATTTAGGTTCCAGCCTCCAATAAGTTTAATTTAGTTTAAAATAAAGAAAAGCCGGCCCATCTAGTAGTTTTTGACATATCGTGGAGACCAATTTGAAGAGCTTGGTTTTGAAAAAACGCTTTAAAGCTTCAAAATGCTATACGAGGGTGGGGTGAAAAGTTTCCGGACTGACCTACAGATGGCACCAACAGGTCTAATTACTATGTCAGGTTCTATAGTATCATGTCTCATTAGCTTCTATATACATTTTCAGTTCGAATACTCTGTTAGTATACATTTAAGAGGACACTGCACAAGACGCTTTGAAGTGAAAAATAAACGACCTCGCTTGACCTCGTTATGCTGTAACTTTTTTATAAAATTATTTTTGCAAAAACGGTTTTGGGGACTTTTCTTCCTATCAAAGAATGAAAAAAATTAAAAACGCAATTTTTAAAACTTCTTGATGAGAACCTCCGCTTAATCTTCCAATCTGTCGTCCATTGGTTGACATTATTTATTGTCTGCTATAATTTTTCAGTTGCTGTAATTTACGTGTCTGCAATTGTCATTATGATCGTACCATCAGTAAAAGTGCCCGTGAATGTTTCTTCGGCGGTTGGTATGTCAGCAGTGTAGAGAAGATAGAGCAATGGTCCAAGAACTTCTGTGAGGGTTCTCTATACCACATGGAGAACCAGCCCACAATTCCATACCTTATTTCGGCCGCTTTCAGCGCGTCATTTCTGCCCATTCCACTTATAAGCTATTCCACCTGTAAATTATGTTAAACGGACGCATAGCTAAACTCATTATCCTATGCAGATAATGCATAATCGAGTTTAGCTACCTTTTGCCATACGGCAACCCCATTTCGCTAACCCATGAGATTTCCAGCGGAAATCGCATTATGTCGGTTAGCAACGGCATAGTCTGATCAAACGACGCGGTTGCTTAATCATGCGGCCGCTGGGGAAATTATCAAAGCATTTAAGTTAGTTCCCATGATCAGATTTCCCTAGCCAAGTCGGCGTCCTTTTCACTTTCTCCAGACACTCCATTCGCTGGGGATAAATGCTCTCTTTCGCAGGAGAATAGCACCAGCTTAATTTTCCTCTCCTTCACAGTTCTGTCTTCGTACAGTTCAATGTACTCTGAGATCACCATATTCACCGCTTTAGGTCAATGGGTTTCGCTCAGAACTGCATTGATTCATGCACACACAACCAAACCCACCCCGAGATCATAGACTTTGTGTGTCTGTTCTCTCATTCTCCCATTTCATCGATTATCGAATCAACCGATTTAATTTACCACACATCGACAGGCGTGGCAATGAGAGAGCAGAAGTATGCTCTCTATTGGTTGTCTGGTGCAAAAATTAAATTACCTATCTTTATCCCCTTTTTCAATGAGTCGATTTACAACCATCAACCAAGTAAGTCGTTACCCAACTATCGCACGCGAAGCAAAAGGAAAGACTTGTCTGTCGGCAATTTGAGTATCAACAACCATTCCCATTAAAGAGTTAAAACGAGTTTGATTTTAAATTAGATCCATTCCAATTCCTTTCGGTCAGCAAGTTTTTATTGTTCGATTTTATAATGCACACAGTTTTAACTCGTGGAAATGCCACCGTGGCGTACTCAGTTAGTGTGTTGGCGTGCCTTGCATTCTGTTGTTTCATCTCAACCGTATTCTTGGATTATCGCACGCACATACGGATTAACACAGTGAAAGTCCTAGTGAAGAACGTGCCCGTGTCGTGTTAGACACTCTTCCACCCCCACACTTCCTGGTGGTAACCTGCTTTAATGGGGTAGAAGCTTAAGTACGCTTCCACATATGATATTCTGAACCTTCTAACAGGCACTGGAGAGACTGATGCGAAATGTTGGAGAGCATAAAGTATTGGGTAGAATGATCCTAGCGTCTGTGGGCAGATCATTCCTCATATATGTAGCTCCCATATGGGCTAGGCAAACATTTTAAACTTGCACGTCAGGTCTATGGAATTCGTCTAAAGGAAAGGAAACTTGAAGATCAACAAGGCTTACAGATGTAGACGGATGATTTTTGTTTACACTAACGCGCGCCCAAAAGGGATTTTGGAGTACCCTTAAATGTCACAGCACAATGCGAGCGGAAGGAGAAGAAGTGGATGAGGAAGGAGGTATCGATGTATATTATGGACCATGGTACAATTGTGTATTTGTAAACGTACACGCCCCCAACAGAATCTGCCGACGAAGAGGGGATCTCATCATTCAATGTTAAAATCCGAAAATTGGAAAGGAAGATATTTTGGCGGTTTTTCTAGTCAAGTCACTGCAGAATTATGTTGGAGTGTTCCGCCGAACACTGCTTACCATAGAAGAAAAATACAGCAGAGGAGTGAACGCAACAAAACACGGAAAAATTGTTTCTGTAGATTTTTCTTTATTGTTTTCCTTTATTTTTTTCCTTGCATAGCACTTAGAACTAATGGACACAATCGTACTGGCGAAAAACCCCCACACACTGATTTTATAAGTTCAGATAAATTATCCCCGTTTCTAGGTGAACTGAGTTCGCGATTCTTCGATTTGGAACTGATGCGATGTGTCACTATGTTTCTTTCGCACCTCAAGAATACAAATCGAATCAATTCGGTATCCGGCACGCGTGCGCTTTCGTCCGACACTAACAGTATTGTCAATTCCTCGTTATTAATATTGTGTTGTATTCGCGATAGATTCTCTTTAGTGTGAATTTCTCGATTTATTTTTAATAAGTTGCGCGGCGTGGACCGGCCTCCTTATTGGGTTCTCTGTGACTTTCTTGGACGGATGCTCGAAGTAGACTAACTATTTCTATCTTTAAAAATCCAATTCGAACTTCTCAACCCCGCATCTGCAAAGAAAATGTTCCCATCATCAATCCATCATTCTCCTTTCCGTCATCCTTATCGGAATCTTGTTCTTTGTTTGAAGATCGATCGTACCGCCGCTTAATTTTCGATCTTTTCGTGGGATTTGTTTGGGTTAACCATCTGGCTTAAGCTAACAATGTTCTTGTGGGCTTCAGATGGGTAATAAAGGAACCGTGGGATTGGTATAGTTTCTTTGTTAGGATTTCCAAATCATAAACATCTAGCGAGCGATCTACATTAAGATATTTATGATTGTTGACTGCTGGTCGGCGGTGAATCGCTATCCTTTGTTTGCACAAGTGTGCCTTTTAGGTTTTGGGTCATGCTGGGAATTTAGGTGCTTATTGCTATTAGCTATCAGAGGAGATATTCGTTGTTCGGTTTGTTTACCGAAAATTGCGTTTAATGGGAGCAACGCATTGATGGCTTGAATGGGTGCGTTGGCTTGGATGCGTTGAATTGACGCGTGGAATTGGAAGCGTTGAATTCAATATTAGAGACTTTTGAATGTTTAGTTCGATTGATTTCTGCTATTGAATTCAATGTTGGTGTGTGAAATGTTACTTTCCGTTTCAGGTGGGAGTAAAGACTTTCGGAACACGTGCGTGTGGGCACGTGTGATGGATAAAGATGAGTATGTTCCTTGCGGGAAGGACATCTCACCCATAGTGGGTTGTGTGGTTCGTAGAACCGCCACAATATCTTCCCACCAACTATAGGTACGGAAAGTCCAAACGACGTTTCAAATGATTATGGAATTCGAATTATTACGTTCACAGCGTCAAAAGATTTGGTAATGAAAAGCACGATGTTCAAGCACAAGCAAATTCATAAAACCTGGATATCACCCGACGGCGTAACGCGTAACCAAATAGGCCATTTCCTCATAGACAAAAGACACCACTCGAAAATCCTTGACGTAAGATCATATAGAGGAGCGGATTTCGACTTCGATCTTCTTCTAGTGATAGACGAAATTAGAAGTCGGCTCGCAGCAAACCTACACGGGCAGTCACGGGAGACGAGCAAAAAGTTCGCCATTGATGCACTAAAAGACCCGCGCAAAAGGTCTGAATATCAAGACGAACTAGCGAAAAGATTTGGTATCCTAGAGAATGGGAGCAGTGAGGAAGAGGAAGCGAATAGTGATGTGGGTAACATGTTTGATGAAAATAATTTTTGGGGTATAGATGACCCCAAGATGGCGAAAGGCTAATAACCCTAAATAGCCCGTAAAAATAAATTATTATGGAAAATGTAACAAGCCTCGAGACTTGCTAAATAAGGCCAAGACCGGATCCCGGTTGTGGTGCCGATGATGATGATGATGATGATGATGAACCCAAGGTGTTTCATTTTTTCCTGAGTAGTAACTCCTATTTGTATTCGAATATTCTGTGAAAATCGAAAAGTAGAAGGAGGTAATGTTTACTACTCAGAATTATGGCGACCGCCTGTGTTGTGTTAGGTCGGATTTTCCACTGGCTTTAGTGTTGATACAGTTCATCTAAGTGAGGACTGAGACGATTTATTGCGAGTTTAGAGTTTATGAATGACGTGCACGCCAGAACGTCGTCCACATAGCATATTTGGTTTGCTGTCGGTGTTATGTTCCAATCATTGAAAACCTGAACACTATCTTTAGTTTCTTGTAAACGACGGTTGAATGTATGAAGGCGTTCAATACGCCGATCGGGATTCATATGAGTGTGGTCAGCTAAAGCTCGCATCAAGGTGAAACTGTGGGTGGTGTCTTAATTATGTGCCGGCATTGGCACGGATTGACTAAGATTCACCCACCGACGGAAATCTCTTGGGTCGACGAATAGTTGCAGGTAACAGCACCGGTACTGGTAAGCTCGTTCGCACTTCGTGTTTCTTCTAATTTTCTTCTCTTCTCATCGGGAACTCACAGCCAAGGAACAATCAGCCGCAAGGAGGAAACACCACAAAATGAAACGCCTGGGCTTCGTTGCACTGTCTTTTATTTTCTTCAGTTATTAGTCTATTCACATTTACGTTCTTTAATTTACATATACGTTTAAGTTAAGAGGTAATACCGCCGTAATAAATTCCGCGAACCAAATACGAAAATAGAATAGCAAGTCCGTCGTAGTTCTAGCTACCGGACAGTTCCCGAATATGTTGTCAACTACGCACCGAGGTTATAGCGTTTATCGAAGTTTTTGCTATTATTTCGATACACTGGCGCGGGTCTCCTACTCGACTGGGTGGACATCCGACTCCTTTGCAACTATCTCCTCGACTGCACTACTTTTGCGCGCGGATCACCTTGTTGGCTCGGGATGCGAGCTCATGGGTGGTCGAACCGTGGGAATGAAAATTCATGAAAAAGCATCTTTGGGATAAGTATTTGCAGTTGTCCAAATACTACGCTAGGGATTAGGATGCATTCGGGCTAATTACACAATGATGGTTGTGTTTACAACCATGTTAATTGCGTATTGCATTCCTAGGGAGTCATGGGTCGAATTCCAGTGTGAGTATTTACACTGGCATTGAATTCGGCTCTTGGCAGCTAGGCGCGAATCGCGCCGGTGCTTTGAAGATTGCATAAAAGCCGCCATGAGTACTGGTGCAACATGAAAATCTGTTGCGCACGTGTGGGACAGTAAATGCAGACAGATAGGGGTTCTGCTGATTGTTTTCATAATCCACTTCGGTTATCTAGTATGGCAACCGTTTTAGAACAATGCTGAGATGCATTGATGTCTGCGGTACTGGCGTACCGAATTTCTTCTAGGGAAAATTGATATAACGCGTTAATTGCATGAATGTCCTTGATGGGCAGATGCTTGATGTTGGATGTGATTTGCATAATCGGAAGGTAATGCAATCGGTGGGAGAATGCTTGGGGAAGTTATTGCGCTTGCATAAGCAAAAATGAAATAATTAGTGGAGCTTTAGGAAGGAAGATTTGGAGGTAGGTTGAAAAGGTAGCAGTGGTGTTAGTAGAAACGCCACAAAACTAGTTCGAATGGCGTTAGTTAAGCCCGTCGCCTTAACGAGCTCTGGGATAAGAGTTACAAATTCATTTTTCCCGCCACGGATTTGGCGTTCCGTTTTTTTTTTAAATGGATATGGCGAACTACTTCAAACCCTAAGACTCGTGGGAACAAGGAAATATAATGAAATCTATAAACACAACAAACATACAAAAAACCCTGTAGTCGTGGGTGTGATGAGCCGACACTATCATAGGGGAAGAATTCATCAAGAAAACACCGACTCGGGAAAAACAAGGTGAAGTCGTGAGCTCTCGGGTTCCTACAGGCCAATAAATAGTAATAGTAGTAAATAGTTATTGTTATTAACAAAAAAAATCAAACAAAATATCAATAAATTTCCGGAACGATTGCGTTCCATTTGATAATGAAACCTGTTTCCTGAACTGAAATTCTAACTATTGCAAAAACATTACGGACTGAATGATTATTTCATTCACTCAATAAATCTAGCTGTGAAGTTAAGAGACGAAGATTAATGATGTTAAAACAAATTCAACGAATAAATAATGCCTCTTGAAAAACATCTAATGCAAATTTTTAAACACAGTCTACGACTGAGCTGACTCAGGTTTGCACGTGACATTGAAAAGGCAATAAATGTGTTTCCAGGCCATCCGATGGTGGATGCATGCATTTGAATATTTTATATATGTATGAGCATTCAAGTATTAAGTTTGGTTTACGTTCATATTTACTAAAACCGGCAGAGTGACCATATATGGGTGAATCACAATAACTTACATTTAATATCTCAAGAAGTTAATTTGGAGTGCCTAACATATATTTCCGGTTTTTCATTGGTTAAGAATTCACAGAACATAATGGAGGTAGCAAATTATGTTACAGATACACATCAATCTCAGTTGTTTTCCCTACTGGGCAGCATACTACTACTATACTATTTGTGTTTACTGCTATGTCCACCAGAATGAATCCTTTTGAATTTTTAACACAAATTGTCTGTTTGTTCTTCTTCACGTGCCGGAGGACAATGTCCACTCTTCTTTCCAATTGCATTCTACCATCATTCCCTGTCAAGGCACGCTAAGTATCAAAAATACTTAACCCGTTTTGGATATGACAGTTCACCTGTCTGCCTACAATGCGAAGAGTAAAAAGAGTATGGTGAAGATGCCATTTTTGTATGTAGCCACTTTGCTTAATAGAGAAACAGCGCACCTCGTTGAGTATATGATGCGATCAGAGGAGTGTTGGACCGAACTCTGTACTCTAGTAACTCTAGTAGAGAATAAGCAGCACGAACACGAAAAAGCATAATGAAAAGCCACAGAAAGCAATTGGGAGACGAGCCCCACGAAGAAAAACTGAAAGTTTATCTCATGTGGAGAGTGGTAGGAGATACAAGGGTGCGGTTTAATGCATAAACGAAGTGCTGTGACATACTGTATAGCAGCTCTGGGAATTGTGCATGCCAAACGCTTCGGCCCACACTATCTTTAGAAGTTTGGGGTATTAGAAGAAAGGTGTGGGGTTCCAACATGGGAATGCTAAGCTAGCACATCTTGAGAGTAAAAATGGAGTCCTTGGTTGGGAAGATGTGATGCGTGCACCGTGTAGTCCTGATATTGGACACACACTCTATTATTATTTTTGGATATCTACAAACTCCTTGACATTGAAAGAGGACTACGAAAAGCACACGCGACAGTTATGATATGTTCACGTAAGTAGCAGTGCTCAACCATCTTTCAAAAATGCAAAATATTTGTGGTTGCGGAGTTAAAAGTTACAACATGTGGGGTGATAAACGGCCAATATTGCCCTTACATTAAGTATTCGTTGAAACACTCTTGCCGAAGTCTGTGAAAACCTTCAAAAATTGTTTGCAAGTAAATCTTGTTTTATTTTCAGATCTTAGTTTTAACATAGTGTAGCACCCTCCATTTCGCAAAATGAGTCGAGCCAAGCATAGTACAGAGGAAACCAAAAAATTAATTAAAAAATTGACTTTGGAAGGAACAACTTACAACCGCATCCCAGAAATCATAGGATGTTCGGCATAAATGGTGAGTAATGCACTTAGTGGCAAAATAAGCCCGAAATACGCAATTCAAAACTAATAACAATTCAAGTAGCAAAATATAATTCTGCCATTCATCATCATCATCATCGGCACTACAGGCGGGGACCGGTCTTGGCCTTATTTAGCAAGTCCTGAGGATTATTATTATTTTCCATAATGATTTGTTTTTTCCGGGCAAGGTCATTAGTCTTGCGCCAGAGGCTCCCCGACGGGGAACCGAACCCCGGTCTCCCGCGTGACAGGCGGGTATACTCCTATAATCCTGCCATTAGCTCCCGAAAAATAAAGGATGGTCTTCAACTATCTGCAAGCGTTGTAAAGGAACGAATACGCCTGCTGGAAATTAAATTACTAGCTCGAAGTCCACCCAAAGTACCACTCTTTAAAAAGTATGTGGACAAAAATTTGCAGAGGAGCATGGCGAAAATCCATTCACAGACACGCACACCCTCCGTCACCAGAGTCATACAATCCACAAACAATGTTCCCAATCGTTGGGGCTGTTCCGCATCATCCCCGTCCTCATCGATCATATACAATACCATCAAAAGTATACGGTCCGATTCTGAAGTTGACTGCATGATACTGACAACCGAATGTGACTCCTGTCAACTGGTCGCATGATCTTGTGACTTCGAACCATCTGCAACCACACACTCAATGTAAACAGGTTAGATCATGTCACCAGGGATCAGTTTATGAAGGAAGAAATAATTGCGGCTGCGTTGCTCCTGGTCTCATAAAGGTAGTTGTTGGCATAAAGCCACGAACGACACTAGAAAAAACTGTCAAAAGTTAGTGGGACAGCATTGATCTAAACTGAAAACCAAGAGTGTAGTTAAATTCCTGGATATATGGCTAGATAAATAACTGTATTTCAACAGACATGTAGACACTTCTTTGGCCAAAGCTAGGAACACTTTTGCTATGACAAGAAGGCTATTTCCTAGTAGCCAACTAGACAGCAGGATCAAAATTGCATGCTATAGGGCGCTAATCAGGCCAATGAATATATATGGTTGGCCAATGTGGTTTAACATAGGTCCAAATTTGATGGAAAAAATTCAGGTGTTTGAAAGGAAGTGTTTCAGAACTTGTCTCAGATCATATCGAACAACGGAATCGGACTATAAAACGTGTTATTTAAATGAGAATTTATACAATGAAGTCTACACAGATAGGGTGGATAATTTTATGACCAAATTAATCAGAGGATATATTGCGAGAGCAATAAGCTCGTCCAATGACCTAATTTTCGGAGCCTATTATCCAAATACTTAGCTTTATGACAGGGTTCGTCGCAACGGCTTTATTCCTTGAATTGGATATGAACGGCCTTATACAGGGTGGATCCGGAATTCGATTGATTTATCATGTAAGTAGATCATCCGTGGACTGCCTATTGTGCTACCATCACCAAGTCACCCACTTCGAAGAAAAGCTCTTACGGTTCAGTAGGGCTATTTCCCACAGAGACCGGGACAATAATATTAAACAACAACAGTTCTGGTGGTTCAATGGCAAATAAAGAATTTTGTGCCGATGTCAGTAGAATAACTACACCATCAGCTAGCTTACACAGACTTAGCTTTTCTAGAATTAGGGTAGTATCAGATTTTAGTTAAGTTTGATATGTGAGCATAAAAAAAATTCTGGAGCAAAGAACATCAGAGGGAGAGTCAAAATAATTCGAGATGCAAACGGCTGTCTGGTGACAGAAACAAACAATATCGTGACAAGATGGAAGCAGTACTTTGAAAACCTGCTCAATGTGGGCACCCATCAACCACAAATAAACGCACCAGACGCACATACAGTCGAGCCTCAGATCACAGAGCCCTCTTTCAACGAAGTTGTAGACGCAATAAATCGATTGAAAAACAACAAAGCTCCCGGATTCGACTGCATACCGGCACAGCTTGTGAAGCATGGAGAGGCAACCGCTTGAAAGATCCACCAACTCATCAAAACAATATGGAATAAGGAAGTCACTCCGGAAGAATGGAAAACCTCAATGGCCATCCCCATTTTCAAGAAAGGCGACAAATCTGACTGCGAAAACTACAGAGGAATATCATTGCTCCCAACCGCATACAAAATATTAACAAATGTCATTCTGGCGAGAATCACACCGTACGCAGAAGAGATACTGGGAGACTACTGTGGGGAGGAAGTATAGCAACATTGGTACGGTTAACTTTCTCCGCCATCATAACTTAATTGTTACTACGCGCACTACATGATTCCCCCGAAGCAAAGGAAACACCAAACACCAACACAGGACACGTAAAAATGGATAACACACTGAACAGCGCAGTAAAATGTTCGCCAAGAGAAAAACGCCACACCCAGGAGAAATTAATTGAAAACGCTGAGTTTACTTAATGATCATGTTTTTTATTTTACCGGTAATTAAAGCACGCACGGTGCGGACTTAGTTTTAATTAATTTTAACTTCGACACGACTCTTAGATACCACACCGTACCGGCGCCGGTACGGTGGACGGCGAGCGACCCGACCGCATTCAAGATTCAATTGCGACTCTCCGATATCCTCTCCAATAAGGATATCGTTTTTACCTACCACCAGGGAAACGTAAAGTCTCTCTTGGTGGCATAGGAAACCAGATCTTGTAATAAAGGTCATGGTGGTATGTGTGGGATCGTTCAAACCGATGCTATTCACACGTGCTCGACAGCAGTGGAACAACGAAACAGGTAGGCGACAAAGACAATAGGGAAGAACGACCAAATGCGCCGTTGGTAATGCGGGTCATTGTTTACGCGATGCCTCGTCGCTATTTTCGACGTTGGGAGAAAAAGGTGCTAAAAGCAAATTGGATGTGTATGGCATCTCTGGCTGCAGTAGAAACCGGGTTCAGGTTTGCATTAGGAAATGCAGGACAATTTGGTTTCAGCGTATATTGCGCTAATTATATGCAGCTGCTTGGGTTGTTTATTGATAAGAAAAACCAAAAAAGGTTGCCAGGCAATGTGCATGAAAAGGTACATGACGCGGCTGGAAAAATAGACGGCGCAATATTTATGGTCCCTGTCATGACGGTTACATTGAATGCAATTTGTTTACAGGAATTGTATGCGAAATCAAATGCAAGAAAAGGTAAGGACTCTTTACAGGGACCTTTAGGTAAATAAATTTGATTTATTTGATGCGTGAAGCATTTACAGGTACTAATACTGTTGCATTAGCAAACTTAAGGGAGTTGGGTAGTAGTTATGGGGGTTTTCCAGGTAAGTAGACCGTAGGGTTTGGCGGAACCGCTACACTACCAATGTGGACTCCGTAGGAACCGGTCAACAAGCGACCAAACGCTCACAATAAGACAACTGCTGGAAAAGAAGTGGGAATACGGAAAGACGGTTCACCAACTGTTCGTTGATTTCGAAAAAGCCTACGACTCAGTCGCAAGGCAAAGCCTCCGCCATATTGTAGTGGACCTGGGAGTCCCGAAAAAATGTGCTGCCCTCATTCAAATTTGCATGAACGAAAACAAAGGGCGAGTTAAAATAGAAAACCACATCTCAGAACCATTTCAAATCCGGGACGGATAGAGCAGGGAGATGAGATCATCAGGAGATCATCGTGTCTTTTTAACCATGTGCTCGAATATGTCATCAGAAAGGTACAAGACGATAACATGGCCGGATCATCCCTGAACGGCGTCACACAAGTGCTCGCATATGCGGATGACATCACTGTTCTGGGCGATAGTCTAGAAACTGTTAGTAAAAACTGTGAAATCATCATGCAAGCGGCAGAAGAGGTAGGCCTAGAAATAAATGAAGACAAAACAAAATACATGATTACGGCGGGAGCAGGTGGACCTCAGGGAACACATATAAACGTCACAGGTAAGACATTTCAAAAAGTTAAAGAATTTAAATATCCGGGAACGATACTGGCGGCCAGCATCGAAATGTCGAAGGAAATTAACAAAAGACTGCTTTCTGGCAATGCTAGTTGGCACGCAGTCAGTAAACTGCTGATATCCAAACTGCTATCACGTAACGTAAAGCTCCATGTCTATAGAACCATAATCATGTCGATTGTTCTATATGGATGCGAAACATGGGCTCTCACAAAACGGGATGAAAACAAATTCCGCGTATTCAAGAATAAAGTTTTAAGGGGTATCTTTGGAGGTAAATATGACGAGGAGGCAGGACAATGGAGGAAACTATAACCACGAATTGGAAGAGCTATATCGCAAACCTACAATAGTGAGAGTAATCAAGTCGCGAAGATTAAGATGGGCCGGATACGTGGCGCGAATGGGCAACGATAGGACCGTGTGTAAAATTCTTGACGGTAGACCAACGGGAAAGAGGCCGGCCGGACGCCCGGGACGGAGATGAAAGGACAATGTAAGGTTTGACCTTGAGGAGGTCGGATCGAATGGTCAAGCGTGGAAGGAGACTGCACAGGACAGGGAATGATGGCGGAGTCGAGTCGGTGAGGTCACGAACTTCCGGGTTCCTATAGGCCAATAAATAATAATAATAATAATAATAAATGTGAGCATAAAAAACGATCATTTGGAGTAGTGCAATTTTTTAACTACCTTGGGTCAATAATCAGCCGATAACAATATGGAAGAAGAAATACGCGCACGGCTGTTCAAATCCAGCAAAGCCTACTATGGGCTATCATCATCATCATCATCATCGGCACTACAACCGGGATCCGGTCTTGGCCTTATTTAACAACTCTGAGGCTTGTTGAATGTTCGATAATAATTTGTTTTCCGGGCAAGGTTATTAGCCTTGCGCCACTATGGTCTATCAAGGCTCTTTAAATCTCTAAATTTATCCAGAACATCCAAGCTACTACTGTACAAGACCATGGTCTTACCAGTACTCTTGTATGGATCCGAGACCTAGGTGCTTAATAAAAGGCACTCTGAACTCTTAGTCGCGTTCGAGAGGAAGGTCTTAAGGAGTATTGTTGGCCCCGTATGTGAGGAAGGACGATTCCCGAAATGTTACAACCATAAGTTGTACGCGATCTACCTTGGAGCTAAGGTTGTAAGAAAAATCAAGCTCGTTAAACTTTTGTGGGGGGAGACATCTAGCTCAAATGAGCGAAGAGGGGCCTGTCCGGAAAATCCTTTGTGGCAGGGTGTATGGAAGGCGACAGCGCGGCAGAGCTTGTTCGCGATGGAGGGATGGCGTAGACCAGGACATCTCATCTGAGAGCCGGACATTATTTATTCTTCTAACCAATTTTTAACAAACTTCTTTAAATTTATACAAAAAATCCTTAGCACCATGAAGTTTTACACTAAAAAAATAGAAAAAATTAGCCCTCTCAGGACCTCTAATGTTAAAAGATACCTGAGATATGGAATTTACAAGATTGGGGTGTTTTAATACCCCAGTTTACTGGATTAGGTTGACAAAAATATGTTTAACGGCTTAGGGTTAATTTAAACAACCTTCTGCAGGAAAGGTTTTTTAGGCTTCGCAGATATTTCTATGTTAACAATACGTTATATGTAAGAACTGATTAAAATAAATGAAAAAAAAATGATCAGTTTTGTTTCACCATATGTTAAATATTATATTTGGAAATATTATGGATATCGTTGATGTTTATATTTTAACTTTTAATTTTGATTATAATATATGCATAATTCTTATATTAATTAAATTTTTTTCACTGTTTATTGTAAATTATATTTAAAGATCATATATGCAAATTGTTATGTACACATACATACTGTTGATATTTATTTATATATGACATTTTTATTTTCTATAGATATCTCAATGTATAATTATTTAATAATTGAATAGACTTAACATTGCGATGTAACCTTAATCCGACATGATTATTTATAAACTGATTGGAATTGCCAATGGAGATTTTTAAAGATGTGTTTACATTAACTCGTTTAATATTAACGATCACTTGATATGCTGCCTAAAACAGATCACAGTTCGGTAAAACCAAACGAATTCCATACAAAATTTTAAACATTTGAATGGCGATGAGTAATGAATGATTAAAAGCTTCACGCAACGCGGCCGCTTGCCTTGAGCGGCCAACCTTTAACCGTGCTAAATAAATGGCACAAAACCCACGACCATTTTCTTGGTTGATATATTTCGAGACGATCGAACCCAAAACATTCGTGTGTTGGTTTTATTCCACATTTTTCTTCTTGTTTTGTTGCGGCACGTATTCTTAGCATTACATCATGACTCTAATTGAAGCTGCGATCACTCACAAGCAATTGGCGACACCGTTTCAACAAATATAACTTTCAATCCATTTATCGAACGTACACAAGACGGTCCGATTCTATTTATCTACCTTACACAAGGTATACCCGATTTTATTGCATTCAATTGAAACTTTGGAAAAACATACACACTTGTTTAAACAGAAAGTATTTCCTTGTTGTTGTGCTTCTAAGACTTTCTCTTTTAAAAATTTAGCCTCTCGTGGGGCGTGAACCGGCAAAAAGGGCTACACTACACCACTGGACATTTAACACTTTCACTCTTGAAACGAAATGGCTGTGCACGACGTTAGTCGGACCGCAAGCTTGTATTTCCGGGAATTACAACTATTGTAGTAATATTATTAAACAATGACCGGATTGTAAGACGACTCTTCCGCCAACCGCAGCATAGCTCTGGTAAAAAGTGACTGCTCAACTCAGACAAATTCAGTTGCTCAATTCACGCGATGTAAGTGCGCAGAATCAACTCAATCATCAACTGAGATACTCAAATAGCCGCAGATACTAGGACGGTGTAGTTTTTTCTAAAGTGCCAATAAACAGGCACCTCAGCTACCCGACTAACTTTTTAAATAAATATAAATGATTTGTGTGGACGTGTGGCTGAGCGACAGACTACACAATGATATCTAGTCGATTATGCAGATGCGATGTGCAGATGTATAAAAACAATTCCATGAGTAGTAAACAAAACACAGGAAATCTTGGACCAAATACCGATGACAGTGAGGCATTCCATTAATTACTGATGGACGTTCATTGTGAAGCAATATTGAAGTGAATGAGATTCTTTAAGTGGCGATCGGTGCTGCAACTTGAGAATCTTATATAGAGGTTCTAGATGACGTTTACGTGAGCCGATTGTCGACTGTTTTTTTTCCAAATCGCTGTTTAGTGAATACTTGCGACATGGCATAAGAGCAATGATGCCATAAAATTCCAGCAACCAGTTCCAGAGAGAAACATGTAGGACCCTTGTAGCCGTTTGCTGGCGGAGCTCAAAAAGGAGGTCTGCATATTTATGGATGATGGCATAGATATCGTAATAGCAATAAAAGTGCACTTGTCCGGGTATATTATTGAGTGGGCTTCAAGAAATCTAATGAAGCTTTTAATTCTTTTGCAAACTGTAAGAAATTGATCGAGATAGAAGAACAGATGGTGGTCGCGTGTATCTAACATAAGATTCAATAAGGGAAAATGACTTTTTTATTAGTCGGCTGTATGAATTTATGGAGGCCATTAATATCTAATGGCAATGTTGTGACGGGAAGTGAAACAAAAGGGAGTTGAGTGCATAATGACCTCAAACGACGATGAATTCTGTTTGTAGTGAAAAGAGTGTTAATTGTATATATTATACTCGTATATATATATCGGTTTTTCCAATAGGGTCTTGACAACTTTGAATTTAATTTGTGAACGCACCCTTTCACTAATCGTCGAACTGTCACTGTCAATTTATTCAGTAAACTCAACATTTTCATCGTGGTTAAGTACACGAACGAACAATGTCTGTAAATTATAAAAATTTACTACCGAAATTTTGAGTCAGTGACCGCAACTTTAAGAGCGTTAATTCCAATTTTAGGTCGTAGTTCTCGCCCTAGTAGACAGCCAATAACAAGTTTAGTGCAAAAATTTGAGTCTACATATTCGTTGTGTGATGTTGCCGTGCCAGTGAGACAACGGGTTGGTCGAAGTGTCGAAAATATCGCTGCCGTTCAGGCGCCCGTAGCAAACGATCCAAATCAGTCAATTCCACGACGTTCTCTCGAACTGGGCATCGCCCAGGCCACTTTATGGCGAATTTTGCGTAAGGACCTTGGTTTACACTCATACAAGATCAAGCTGACTCACGAATTGAAGCCGATGGACCATTTGAAGCGACGTACGTTCTCCGATTGGGCCCTGGAAAAGATGCGCCAAGATGATGAATTTCATCGCGAAATCATCTTCTCGCCACTGAAGAGCTCATTTTGGCTCAATGGGTTCGTCAATAAGGAAAACATGCGTTATTGGTCGGGTGAAAATCCGCATGTGCTTTATGAATCACCACTTCATCCACAAAAAATAACTGTTTGGTGCGGTTTGCATGCCGGCGGCGTCATTGGGCCATATTTTTTCGTCGACGATAACGATCGTCACGTTACTGTGAACGGCCATCGTTATCGCGCCATGATTACCGATTATTTTTGGCCTGAATTGGAAGATATGGACTTGGGCGCCATGTGGTTTCAACAGGACGGTGCCACAAGCCACACAGCACACGATACAATCGATTTCTTGAAGAGTAAGTTTGATGAGCGTGTTATCTCAAGAAATGGGCCAGTCGGTTGGCTGCCTCGTTCGTGCGATCTAACGCCTCTAGACTAATTTCTTTGGGGCGTCAAGTCATTGGTCTATGCCAACAAGCCGACGACGTTGGAAGAGCTCAGAGCCAACATTGAACGCGAAATAGCGGGCGTTCCGACCGAAATGTGTGGCCGAGTCATCGAAAATTGGGTCCAACGAATCGACCACTGCAAACGTGGCCGCGATGGCCATATGAACGAAGTTGAGTTCCATTCATAAATGTTTTGATTGTACTTCAAGTCGATAATAAAGTTTTTGAAATATCTCAAATGGTTTGCGTTTTATTTAACAAAAAAGAGTTGTCAAGTCCCTATTGGAAAACCCGATATTATACTCGTATATATATACATATATACAAAGATACACTATCGGATAGAAGCCTACTCTATGACACAGATGAGGCGGAATATAATATAACAGCAGGTGTACCTCAGGGATCTGTATTAGGTCCGCTGTTATGGAATATTATGTATGGTGGTGTGCTCAGGGTCAATATACCAGAAGGGGTTAAAATCATTGGGTACGCAGATGATTTGGCGATAGTGACCGTAGCTTAACATCTAGCTGACCTGGAGAATATTTGCTGCCAAGCAATCCAAAGAATTTAAATGCTGGCTAGATATGGCCCGACTGAAACTAGCTGCACCTAAGACGGAGGCACTTTTAATAAGCAGCCGCAAGAAAGTTGAACATCTTGATTTGGACATAGAAGGACAAACAATCAATAGGGGTTATACTCGTTAGAAAATCACACTGTACGCAGAATAAATACTGGGAGACTCCCAGTGCAGATTCCGTAGGAACCGGTCAATAAGCGACAAAATGTGCACGATAAGGCAACTGCTGGAAGAGAAGTGGGAATACGGAGAAACGGTTCACCAAGTGTTCGTTGACATAAAAAAAGCCTATGACTCAGTCGCAAGGCAAAGACTCTACCATATTATAGTTGAGCTGGGAACCCCGAACAAATATGCTGCCCTCATTCAAATCTGCATGCATGAAAATAAAGGGCGAGTTAGAATAGAAAACCACCTCTCAAAAACCATTTGAAATCCGGGACGGACTAAAACGGGAGGATGGCGTCTCACCATGTCTTTTTAACCTTGTGCTCGAGTATGTCATCAGAAAGGTACAAGACGCCAACATGGCCGGAACATCCCTGAAAGGGGTCACACAAGTGCTCGCATATGGGGATGACATCACCGTTCTGGGCGATAATCTAGAAACAGTAAGTAAAATCTGTGAAATCATCATACAAGCGACAGATGAGGTGGGCCTAGAAATAAATGAAGACAAAACCAAATACATGATTACGGCGAGAGCAGGTGGACCTCAGGAAACACATATAAACGTCAGAGGTAAGATATTTAAAAAACTTATAGAATTTAAATATCTGGGAACGATACTGAAGGTCAGTAACGAAATGTCGAAGGAAATTAACAAAAGACTGCATTTCGGCAGAGCTATTTGGTACGCAGTCAGCAAACTGCTATCACGTCATATAAAGCTTTACAACTCTCTTTGTTACAATTATCTCACAAAAACGTACGCAAATGACCCCAAATCTTTTTTGCACTTTATTAACTATAAACGTAAATCTGAGGCCTATCCCAACTCCCTATTATATGACACGATTACTTCAACCGACCCACAAACTAGCGCCAATCTTTTCGTTTCTTTCTTAAAAATATCCTTTACGGACAACTCTTTCGAGCCTAACCGGTCTAACTTCAAAGACCTGGCCGAAATCTCCATTCGTCCCTTCATCCCGCAGATTGCTCAGCATCACCTAGTTGAAGAAAAATTAAACTTGCTTAAAGACGAGTTCAGCCCTAGACCTGATGGGCTTCCGGCTGTCCTTTTAAAAATGTGTTCCTCTTCTGTTTCTCTCCCGCTATCAAAGATCTTCAATCTATCCCTTACACAAGGTGTCTTCCCAAATATTTGGAAATCCTCTTTTGTCACCCCCATACACAAGAAGGGGCCAAAAAAGGATATTAGTAACTAGAGTCCCATCGCCAAACTGTCACATATTCCAAAACTGTTCGAAGGCATTCTTTACAACGCGTTATGTTTTCGTTGCAAATCCATCATCTCACCCAATTAGCCCGGTTTCCTTACGGGTAGGTTGACCACAACCAATCTGATCGAGTTCTCATCCCACGCTCTCCGTGCCTTAGAGAACGGCAACGAAGTCAATGTAATCACAACTAATTACAGCAAGGCCTTCGGCCGAATTTCACACAACCTCATCCTCTTCAAGCTATCCTCCCTTGGCTTCGAACCCCTATTGTTTAAGTGGATTTCTTCCTATCTTAACGATCGAACCTACCGTGTCTGGTTTAAATCCACCCTCTCCAATCGTTTTCTTCCCATGTTCAGGGGTTCCGCAGGGCAGTCATCTTGGACCCCCATATTCATTTTTACTATTAATGATATAGACTCCAGTATCAAGCACTCCTCCATCTCTCTACACACGGACGACACTAAACTCTTCAAGACAATCCGCTCTTCTGTCGACTCCTCACTTCTCCAAATGGATCTCGACAGCTTTTCAACTTGGTGCCTAAAGAAAAAACTGCCTCGAACTAAATATTGCCAAATGTCACTCAATCACCTTCTTCCGTAATCGATCGCCCTCCACGCTACTGTGTCTTACTCAACCAACAGAGAACACCTGTACAAACGATTCATGACCTTGTCATCAAATGTGATAGAGAGCTTAACTTCATCCCACCTATTGATGACATTATTCTCAAGACGAACTCTGTCCTTGGTTTTGTGAAACGCTGGTCGAAAGAATTCTCTAATCCCTACGTTTCCAGATCGCTGTATATAGCCTTTGTCCGTTCCCTTCTTGAATATGGTAGTCAGGTTTGGTCTCCTCACTACTCGTCCAAATTCGCACGGTCGAAAGCGTTTTGTCCTCCGAGGATTGAATTGGAAAAATCCTCTGATTCTACCTCCATACACGAGCCGTCTTCACCTAATTAACGTTAACACACTTGAAGAGCGCAGAATAGATGCCGACATCCTCTTCATCCGCCGTCTACTCGCAGGTTCAATCAACTGCCCAAGCCTGCTCTCGTCCATCACATTTTCCACTAATCCCCGAAATCTGCGAAACCCTCGTCTCTTCTATTTGCCCGCACATCACACGTCTTACGGCTCTAAAGAATCCATTTCACGAATGCAGGGGTGGGCAAACTTCAATCTCACCTCTCCCGCTCTCAAACGTCGTCTCCTTTCTTACCCCCCTGTTCAGCGCCTACACTCTCGCACTCATACTCACACCCTAGCATTCGGCTTATTCTCGACTTTCCCTGTCCTACCATATAGACTATTATTCTATCGATCTTTGTTTAGTTCCCCATTCCATTTTTAAGTTACTTTAAAGTTAATCTCCCACCCCCAATCCTTATGCCCAAGTCCGCCGAAACCAATTTCCCGGTATACACAACCAACGAATCCAACTCAGCTTATACGGCGAGGATTCGCTGGAACTGAATTCCCTGTGCAGGCATAGCAATGCCTTTCAAGTTTCTAGTAAGTGGCAGTGAGATTATTTAGCTATGACTTCACTGCTACGACGCGATGAACTTTTTCTTGTCTTTAACCGATCAGTCGTTGTCCAACCACTACAGAGTGCGCGTCGTTCCCCCTTCATTACCCCGCAGTGTGTCGTTCTCAGAACCAAGTCCCTATCGCGAGCAGAGTGTACCGCGGGCTCGAGCAATCAATCAATTAAAGCCGTGTTCGGAAACCTTAATATTTAAAACCAACGGTGCCAACAATCAGATAAATTAAAGCCTTGTGCAGAAGCCTTAATATTAAAAACCGGTAGCATCTAACGATAGTATTGTCAAGTAATAAACTAAAATAGCCAACAATGTAAAAAGGAAGACAAATAAAAATATTACCAACAACATCCGTCTAATTTTCCTCGCTGTTTTGGGGCTCGGGTTTTTGGAGACAATCCCTTTGAACAATTGTTGGGGAGTCAGCGAAACAGTGCCCCTGCAGGTACCACAACCACTTTCGACACCGGCTAATAACCTTGCCCGGAAAAAAAATTATTATGGAAAATTTAACAAATTATTATGTGAAATTTAACAAATTTTACTTGCTAAAAAGGCCAAGACCGGTTGTAGTGCCGATGATGATGATGAAAATCACAAATATAGTGTTTTTTTGCACTAACACACTGCAGTACCCCACCACATAACCCCATTTAGCATAACTCAATCAACGTAATATTAATCCAATTCATATCGCACCTTTCTTCTCTTTAATTGCCTATCCATGGCGCGTAGTCATTTCCCACTCAAGCTACACGCTATCGAATTACGAGTACATTTTTTGCACGGTATCGTATATCGTCATTCATATCCAAAGGAAAACACCTGGCATGGGAGATTCCCCGGTTATTGTTAGGGCCAACAAAAATGCAACGCCTGCATCTCCCACTTATTGCGGACCCAGGTATAAGTAGATCAATTCCATTGTTAGAACATAGGCGCAACGTATCATGCCGATGTCTCTAACTATCATCCTATCGCCAAACTTCCCCACATTCCTAAACTTTTTACAAGCATTATGTATGACGCGTTGCTCTTCGGCTGCAAGGCTCTTACCTCATCCAAGCAACTCGGCTTTCTTGCTGGTAAATCTACCACCACCAATCTAGTTGAATTTCCCACACGCTTCTAGCCCCCTTCCACAACTCAATTGGGTTATATCTGACGATCAATCACACTTCACCTCCCACCCCACCTTGGCCAAAGAATGTCTCTTCGTTGATCGACTAGATAATTCATGTCTCTGTCAGATTAGCAATGTTCGAAACCTTTTGGGTAGGCAGCTGGACCTCATCTTTACAACAGATCCTATCAATACATCAGTCTCATCCAGCCCATTCGTCCTTACATATATAGACCACTACCATGCCGCACTTTTCGTGGTCTTCTTCGGAGTCCACTCGTCATGCAAGCGGCAGAAGAGGTGGGCCTAGAAATAAATGAAGACAAAACAAAATACATGATTACAGCGAGAGCAGGTGGAACTCAGGGAACACATATAAAAAAGTCAGAGGCAAGATATTTGGAAAAGTTAACGAATTTAAATATCTGGGAATGATACTGACGCCCAGTAACGAATTGTCGAAGGAAATTAACAAAATACTGTATTCCGGCAACGCAAATTGGCACGCAGTCAGTAAACTGCTGAAATCTAAACTGCTATCACGTAACATAAAGCTCTGTGTCTATAGAACCGAACGATTGCTCCTATACGGATGCGAAACATGGGCTCTCACAAAACGGAAAGAAAACAAATTCCGCGTATTCCAGAATAAGGTTTTAAGGGGTATCTTTGGAGGTAAATATGACGAGGAGGCAGGACAATAGAGGAAACTCCACAACCTCGAATTGGAAGAGCTATACCGCAAGCCTAGAATAGTGGCTTTTAGGTCGCGAAGATTAGGATAGGCCGGACATGTGGCGCGAATGGGCAACGATAGGGCCATGCGTAGAATCCTTGACGTTAGATCAACGGAAATAGATCAGTAGGACGGCCGCAACGGAGATGGGAGGACAGTGTTAGGTTTGACATTGAGGAGCGTGGCAGGAGAGTGCACAGGACAGGGAACGATGGCGGACTCGAGTTGGTGAGTTCATGAACTTCCGAGTTTATACAGGCCAATAAATAGTAATAGGTGTTATACTCGACGATAGGTTTATAGTGTTTGGGATGATAGTGAAGAACGTTTGATTCGAACTGACGCTATGACAGTCAGAATCACCAAAAACTGAACCAAAGCGCAACTCATCAGGCCACCGCCGTGTGTACGAATTCGATTTCTAAACTCAAGTACATTCGACTGATGTGGATTTGTTATGTTATCGCTATGGTATCCGGCTCTGATGCATTTTCTTATTGGATTTTCGTTCGGTATTCTTCACTATTTGCTTGTGTATTATGTGTGTATCTGTTATAAACGCCACGGGTTGACCTTCAAGGAATACCTGAGGAAAACGAGTGAAAAAACAGCAAGAGTACGCAAAGTTTTGGCGAGACTGCTACCCAATGTTGGTGGACCAAATTGTAGAAAAAAAAGTGATTTATTTTGAAGAGTTATCGGCGTTAAACGCTTATCCGAAAACCGCCAAAAGCCTTTCTCCAGAATGCTAACTCAAGGTCAACCTCTATCCACTTTAATCTTAACACTTTTGCTGCTCACAAGCTCAGCCTCCTAATCACACCCTTCCACCTCCTACTTGCTCGCCACACACATAGATTCTCTTATAAATCACAATTTCCTCGCCTTATCTTTGCCCGCCCCTTAATGGGGTTCGGCGTAGTTAAATTAATTACTAGTTGTGTTATGTAGTTTATCTAAATAAGCTTGTAGTAAGCAAAAAAAAAAAAAAAATACTCGTCCCACTAAAATAAAATACATTTTATGTAAAAAACAAAAAAAAATCTCTAAATTAAAAAAAAAAAAAAACACCGGGAAGTATTTTCCCTGACTGCACATAATAAATCACTACAAGAAGGTTCCCCACAATTTCACTGGGACAAACTTAATGAATCACATCTCTTGTTTGTAATAACACGCCATAATGCATCCTTGAATTGATTATTTAAAATTATCCGCACACATTTGCGCTTGAACATAAAAGAAAATAATCGTAACTGAAGTTAAAAAAAAGTCAATTAAAACTAATTAAAAAAAAGTTTCGATGGGAAGCTAATTAAATGAATAAACAATGATCAGGTAAAACTTCTAGAGAAAAGACACGGCACAGACTGGTTCCACATACAAATCGAATGCACATTCATTTTAACATTAAGAACTTATGGGACAAACTGTTACCACAAGAATGCCGAACTCCAAGTTGCTAGATCTTTCAGTCGATCATTTACTATTCGTAATCAATCTGATTTATTCACGACAAATAACTTACAACCTGTTCCATCGGTATTTCACAGATGTTCTACTTACAAACGAACTATGGCGAGACACTTTCTCACTGTCAACTGTAAAGACAAGTAAGTCCATCCGACGCACCGATTCACGCCACCGTCCTTCATGGGCTAAAGAAGACACAGTCACAGACCCTTACACCCATAAATCACTTTGTGATTTAATATTTATCTGCCGTATCCGTTGTCTGTCGAACGGAAGTAAACACGCCACACATGTCGGAAGGTAAGGTAGAAATCAACTTATTCACACAGATCACGTTCCAAAGGGCAACGGACAGACACTTATTTGAAATGTTTTGGAGTTTGTATCGAATTGGATGTTTAGACATTCGCGTGCCAATCCAGGTGTGACGCTTGAAGCCGGCCATCTTCACTAAATGAACAGTGTAAATAAGTACAATGAACTGAAGAGGGTGTACAAAAAGTAATGCGGTTTTCTAAAGCCTTTGCTATATATCAAGGACTGCAGGCTTTCATAACCATTCAAAACTTGTTTCAATTTAAGTTGCAATACATAAAACACTATAACATATTAGACAATAATTGTCAACTTCGAATGAATGCAACAGTCCCCTAGTTCCTTTAAATAACAACTTCCTTATGTTGAGGTTGACTAAGCGACTCGAGTAGGGTGCCAAACAAACAACGGCGAGGAATACAATTCTAGGGACACACCCTTGCGGAAATGACTATGTGAAGTAACGAGTAACAATTATTTGTTCCACTTTAAGCAAATGTAGGTCATAAAATCAAATTGCAAACTGCTCTAATAAGCTTAAGAAACCCAACGACATTTCTTTTCCTATTGTCTAGTTTTTCCTGTCATGGTATTACAGACTCGAGGCGGGGGAACCGAAGTCTGGAGGCCAATTTAAGTTCAATAAACTTAGATGCGCTTTGTTGAATACCGCGTTTCGTGTTCCTCTATTCACAGTTCGTGTCTTAGAATTCGCCATTGAAAAGTTACTCTGCGCGCTCTATCGCTATTGAAGAGCGGTTTTCCGTTGAGCACCTTGCTACTTGCCTATGTTAATGCGAACGAACTTGAACGCCTGGAACCTCCCCAACCTCCTTTTGTACTCTCTTTGACTACTTGCCAACCTGTTACCTGTTAATAGGATACAAGAACATTCAATTTTATCGCACGTAATACTAATGCATCTAATTGAAGCGCACCAGCATCTGCTAGAGTGGTTTTCCTAAACCGAACACCTGGTTATTTTTTTCTACCGGTTGTTGCTGTTTATTTCGGCGTCTGCTGGGTTCTACACAGAACGTGATTAATTCGCATCAGCGAATTTTACCTCAATGCTAAATCGACCGTATTCGATTCTGGTGGCTTGATGCGCTGGGCATTCCGTAAATTGCAACTCTGCCGAGAAGCATACAGCTAGTTTTTTTCTGCTTAAGTTGGGGTGCAGCCAAGTTCGACATACAAGAATGTCACTGGACCTGTTTGACTTGTAAGAAAAGTGATGTTGTGATCAGAAGCGAATAAGTAGTCAGATTGTGGAAATGGCCGGCAGGTGTGTTCGATGCAAACACCAATTCCTGCAAAGTCGGAGAACAGACAGAATAAAAGAGGTAAAAGATGCTAGCATGAGCTTATCGGACGACCGATCAAGATGATTAACTGCGGTGGAGACTCCTGGAAGTGTGAAAGATTTAAAAGTATATTAAGAATTTAAAATGCATAAGAAAATGATAACATCGCAAGCTCTGCCCATCTGAGTGGATTATGTTTGAAAAACATCGCATTTGATTTACCTTTGATCTGTTTGTTACATAACATTGGTATTTTGGTTAGAGGATCGTGACTCACTATTCAGAAGAAGGAAATCTAGTTTATAGTGAATTTCGCTGCTGTTCTTTTAATACAAAGAAAATATTTATTAGCGTCTTTAGGCTTGTATCATAGTTCGACTTTAAACGACGACTAACGCTGACTGGCAGCCGTTCCAACACCGGAATGGGTAAATTTTGGTTTTGGCCACCGACATATTTCAATGCAATAGTTTGGGAGAAAATAACTCATTATTTTTGAGTGAGATGGCTGTAGACTATGTTTCGTAAAGTAGTCGTGTTGGTCAAACAAACTCAGATTTCTACTCGCGAAAGAAGTGACATTTCGGACTACCAGCAATTCTTTGACAGTTTTTTGATTCTTCGATGCAGTTGTCTGTGTTGAATACGGAAGGTCACAAAGAAAGTTTTCAGCATATCTTATAATTTTACTTGGCAAGAGTCTAAAATTCAATCCAGGCAGTTAAAATAATACGAGGGGTCCCAGCCATTCACGGGTTCTTCTGAGACGTTGTTTGTGAGCGGGAGTGGGGGGGTTGAAATCGAAGGAGGTGGGGAAAGAGTTGGCCTGTCGTAGCATACGCGAGATGGGTTCGTTAGCGCCGTAAGAAGTGTGACGAGCGGGCACGTAAAACAGTCAAGGGTTACTTACGTTACGGGGTGGAGAGCAAGCTCGGGCAATTGATTGAGCCAGACAGAAGGCGATTGACAAAGATTATGTCGGCATGAATTCTGCGTTCTTCAAGTGTGTTTAGATTGATTAGAGGCGGTTCGATGGCGTTGTACTCGGTGTTGGCGTTGTTTTATTATTCGAGCCTCCGAGTGTTCAGTACTGCTCGTACTAGTACTACTCTTGGCACGAGTCTGTTTACCGCCTTTGTCGCGTAGTTGTTTGTTGTCCTTTGAATTTTTCCTTTTTTGGACTGTTTGCCATTCGTTATTGACCGTGCAGGTCTGTGGAGTGTGGTCGCGGGGTACAGACTTAACCACATTGGGTGTGTCTGTTGGCTTTTGTGGTTTTATCCACTTTGCCTTTATACGACACTCCTCCCCCGTGTGACCCTTTCGGCCACAAAACTCACAACAACATCGAATGCTGTACACTCTACGATTCGATGCCGTTGCTTGTTTCGATGTGGATGGTCGTTCCTGCCCTTGGTTTGAGGTATTCACAGGTGACTTCCTTTGGTTCTGTGACCTTGGTGTGGGTTCGGGATTGTCCGCCTTTCTTTGTGTACTTAGTATCCGACAATCCTGGACATCGTGTCCATATCGATCACACTTTGTACACTTTGGAGTGTTTCGGCGTCGAAGGCATTCGTCGTATACATGCCCTTTCCGATTGCAGAAGCTGCAAGTCATGCGTGTAGCCCATGGGTTTGGTGTACGCTTGTCCCTACCTTGACTAGACGAGTCACTGAGATAGTCACCTCCGCCTCTTTGACGGTATCGTGGTTCCTCTGGCTTCTTTGGCTTAGGCCCTGTTGGTCTTCTACTAGATGTTTATGGTGGTGTATCCGACCTAAACGGGCTTTTCCCTGGTTGTGAGCGTGTAACGGGGTGATATCGTTCTGGGAATCTATTGTTAGAGTTCCTATTCTGTGTCTCTACTACCCGAGACGCATCGTGTCTAGGTCTATTCCGCCCTTGTGTCGATTCCTGGGGGTTTGGTCGAGTATCCCCTTAGGTCTTATCTAAAACCCTATTTCTTTCCTCTGGGGGATCTTGTTCATCCTCCCAATAGTAGAATGGATTATTCTTTAATATTCGTTGCCTATTTGGTGAGATGGGGGCATGGTAGGTGTCATTCCTTTCAGGTGAATGAACTCCCTCGTTGGGAGTTGTTCTTTGAAAATGCGGCGAGCTTTCCCAGTTAATTTCATGGGCAACCACCGCAGGACAGTAAGCAAAGGGGACTTACCGTGGATTGACCGTTGACGGTCTATCAATCGGTTGTTGTTGCCGCTGGCTCGTTGCAGGGGGCGTTGAGATGCTGCTTCCCTGTTCAGCTTCAGTTAATGGTTCCTATGGTGTTTGTGTTGATTGTTCGAGACGTGATTGGTTGAGAACGCAGCTCCAGCTATGACTTATTTCCTCACTGTGTGTAGATTTGTAGTACTTCGACCGTGCGCTTCGGAGAGTCGAATTGTTTATTTATTATTTTCGCCGTTGGCGTTTTATTTTATTATTCGACGCCACGCCGATTTTTATTATTTTCTCTGCCAAGTAGAATTTGCATAAAGTAGTTTATGCAAATTAACTGCTTGGCGAGTTGTTCTCCTTTTATAGGTAAAGAGGGGAAACTAACGAAGGGGGATTAGTGGATGTTGGGGGGACCTGGACTCAAAGTCGGTCCGTAACAGAAGGAACCGGCTTGTGTATGGTGGTAGAATCAGCGGATTTTCCCAGTTTAGTCCGCGGAGGGTAAAGCGCAAGAAACGACGTTGAATGCCCTCGATCCTGCGAATGTGAGACAATTGATACGGGGATCAGACCTGATGAGCACATTCGAGTAGTGACCGGACAAAAGTTGTGTAGAGTGATCGGGTGACGTAGGGGTTTAGGAATTCCTTCGACCAGCGTTTGACGAAGCCAAGGGCGGCGTTGGCCTTAAGGATTATGTCATCAATATGTGCGGCAAATTTAAGCTCCTTGTCGCATAGGACGCCCAGGTCGCGAATCGATTCAACCGATGTTATCGGCTGGTTCAGTAAGAGATAGGAGCGTGGCTGGTTTGGGGGAGCGCTTCCGAGAGAAGGTGATTGTCTGACATTTGGCGATATTCAGTTCTAAGCAATTATTTTGGCACCAAGTCGAAAAGCTGTCAAGATCCGATACGAGAACTGAGGAGTCTAGAGCGGATTGTCTTGAAAATGTTGGTATCATCCGCGTAAAGCGAGATGAAGGAGTGGTTGATGCAAAAGCCTATGTCGTTTATGGCTAGGATAGCCATCACCGGTTCCACAGCTGATGAATTCCCGGGCCCTCGAGGCTGGGGAAAGTTGGAAATTGCTCGGCGTCACGGTCTGTGGGAATGTATCATGGCATAAACACGTATCGAGTATCGCCAGATCAGCCTCAGGAAAACTGAGTTATCTTTTTAGGGCCAAGAAATATTTTACTCCGGCCCAACTTCTTCTCCTATATAAATCTCAAATTAGACCCGCGGTCGAATATTGCTCTCATGTTTGGAGCTCGGCTCCTAAACATACCCTCGACCTACTTGAGAGCGTACAGAGACGAGCGATCCGCCTGATCGGGGACTCTGCGCTGACGTCGGGACTACAGTCGCTATCACATCGAAGGCGCGTAGCCGACCTCTGTCTGTTTTACAGATATTATCACGGGTGCTGTTCTTCGGAGATTCTTGGTATTGTTCCACGCAATTCAGTTTATATGCGCTCCACAAGACAATCCGACGGATCGCACCCGTTTGTGGTTCATCTCCCGACGGCGCGAACATCCCTGTATCAGAACTCGTTCCGTTACAGAGGGGGGAAGCTGTGGAACTCCACGTTATGGTAAACTGTAGGAAGCGCTGCTTGACATCGCTGGTGAGAATGGTTTAGGAAGCGGTGTCTGAGAATATGGGTAGAGAGATCGAAATCGAACAAAGTGGAATTGGAGTTGACATTTTTCAACATCCGCGAAATGGGTTCGTTGAGACCATATGAGGTACGATGAGGGGGTATATAGACAAGGTGGGGATTACGCGTATTTCGACGGTTTATGTTCAGAGGAATTAAATGAAGGAGGTAGGTGCAGTCGACCGAGCCGGAGAGGATCCGATGAATAAACACTCTGCCAGCCACGAACCTGCGCTCCTTAGGGGTTCTGAGGTTGATTAATTTGAGGCGCCTAATGTACGGGGGAAGGATTAACAGGTCTTCGCATCCTAGCCCTCGGAGAGCGAACCGAAGGAAGCGACGTTGAATACTTTTGATTCTACGGATATAGATCTTGTGATAAGGAGACCATACCTAGCTAGGATATTTAAGCAGTGGGCAAACGAAGGTAAGGTAAAGGTATCGAGCTACGTAGGGGTCGGAGAATTCCATAGCTCATCGTTTTACGAATCCGCGGGCAGAGTTGGCTTTCCGGATCGTCTCATCAATACGAGTGAGAAAATTAAGCTCCCTGTCGCAAGTGATCCCAAGATCTCGAATACATTGGACAGTGGTCAGGGATTGGATATGAAGGTTTAGCGGATTTTTGTCTTTTCGTCAGTGTTCCGCCGAGCACTGTCCACAAGAAAACACGGAGCGAATACCGAGCGAACGAGAGAACGTCGGAACAGGAGAGTGTGCCGGTGCTTTATGCTGAAGTCGTGATCGTGTCCTGAAGTTCTGTTTACTATGGGAAAGTGTGTGCTGTGTACAAATCACGTCGGGGTGACCAATTAAAGCGTTTGCGACGATAGTGAAGAACGTGTGATTCGAACTGACGCGATGGCTGTTAGAATCACTAAAAATTGGAACCAATGCACAACACATCAAGGCTACTAGCCGCGTGTACGAATTCGATTTCTAAATTCAAGTACACTCAACTGATGTGAGATTGTTATGTTATCGCTATGGTATACGGCTCTGATGCATTTTCTTACTCGATTTTCGTTCGGTGTTCTTCACTATTTTGCTTGTGTATTGTTTGTGTATCTGTTAGAAACGCCACAAAGGGTATAGGAATGTGAGGATGAGTGAATACGCTTATGGGAAAAGGTTATAGATTGGCATTTGGCGATGATAAGTACAAATCAAGTTTTGTCACACCCAGTCGAGAAGCTATCAAGGTCAGCAGTGCTGAATCAAGTGGTGACTCGATGTTCTTGTATATCTTGGTGTCATCAGCGTATAGGGATAAGCTGGAAGTCTTAATGACCATATCAATGTCATTAGTGGCAATTATATATAGGAGCGGGCCCAGGTGGCTACCTTGAGCGACCCCAGAGGTGGCAAGAAAGGGGTCGAATATCATGGACCTGAACCGAACGGAATAAAGTCTATCCTTTAGATAAAAGAAATCCAATTCAACAATCCAGGTTCGAAGCCGAGGGTGGATAATTTGAAGAGGATTCGATTTTGGGAGAATTTGTCGAATGTTTTACTGAGGTCGGTCGAGACCATGTCGACGTCGTTACCGTGCTCTAGTACTGAGCATGTAAAGGAAGTGAACTCAACGAGGTTTGTTGCAGTTTGAGAAAACCATGTTGCCTTGTGAAATAAAAGATTTACAACGAAAACTAAGAGATCCGTGTAAGGTCGTTTCGAGGATCTTGGGTAAGGACAGTTGGGTGATCGGGTGGTAATTTGCGACCCTTCTTGTGGATGGGGGTGATGGAGGAGGTTTTCAGAGTATGGGGGAATACGCCTTGAGAGAGTGAGAGATTGAAGATCACTGAGAGAGGAGCAGAGAAAATGGATGAGAATTTCTTGGTGATGGAGGTGACGAAGGAGGTTTTCCAAATGCGGGGGAATACGCATTGAGAGTGAGAGATTGAAGATCGGGGAGAGGGGAGCAGTGAGATTGGATAAGCATTTCTTGAGGAGAATTGCGGGGATAACATCAGGGCCCGGTGTAAACTCGTGTTTGAGTTGCAGTAGCTTGGATTCAATTAAGGACGGATCAGAGGAGTTGTGGAGAAAGGGCCCGAGGGAAAAGTTAGGTAGGTAGTTGAAGTATGACGGGTCAGGAACAAAGGAGTCATTAGTAAATGACTGATTGAAGTGAGTGGCGAAGAGGTTAGCAACAGTAACAGGATCAGATGAGGTATGCGTGTTTAAGGTAAATGATATGGGGTAACCATATCTACGTTTATGATTGATGAACGGGAAGAGGGCTTTGGGGTCAATTTTGAGATTGGTTTGGGTTTTTGTGAAATAGTTACGATAACGGGCGTTGAAAAATTCTGTGAATTGGAGGTATCAGCCAAGAAAGTTGAAATAATCGGGTATAGTTCGAATCCGAGAGAAGGTGACCCATAACTTATTCCTTTTATTATGTAGGGAACGAAATTTGTGATTGTACCGTGGAGGGGAAGAGGTTGATGTTCTTTGTCTAGACTAGGAAACGAACAGGGAAATAGAGAAAAGTATTTCGGTATATAAGTTGGTGGTAGCGTCTTTAACGGATAGGTGATCGTAGTTTAACGAATGGCGGCCTAGGTAGTCGTTAATGAGGCGAAAATTAGCTTTATGGAAATCGTAGGCGCAGTGGCGAGTGGACTCGGAAGAAGGACACGGGAAGAGGGTAGTGGTGGTGGTCTATAGATGTATGGACGAATGGGCTGAGTGTGACTGATGTATTGATGGGGGGGGGGGGGGGGGGGGGGGGGGGGGCTTGAACGAAGACCACGAGAAGTGGTGGTGGTCTATAGATGTAAGGATGAATGAGCTGGGTGAGACAGATGTATTGATAGGATCTGTTGTAAAGATGAGGTCCAGCTGCATACCCAAGAGGTTTCGAACGTCGCCGACCTGACAGAGGCAAGAATCATCTACACGAACAATGAAGAGACATTCCTAGACATACAGAGGACGCAGGTTAACTGATTTTTTTCCGGGAGTTATTCTTTGCCCAATGGACATTCCCCAATGTAGATTAAGAACGAATGGAATAGTGCGATGACCCTGGAAATGTTTCGGTAAGCATACTCTTAAGAAAACATTCGTTTAGCAGTGGAACGAACGCTTCAGACGTGATTGCGAATCTGTCGATGTTGACGAACGCAGTTGCAGACCGTCAACATCGAAAACTGGCGAAAACATCGATAAAGAGGAAGATGTTTTGATCAATAACTGCAAATTAACTATCGGAGAGCTATCAGAGAACTTAAAAATTGCTTATGGGTATGTTCAGGACATTTACATAGTTAATGAATTGGGCTTTTGTCGTGTTTCTGCAAAGTTGATGCCGAAACAACCTGAAATTCTTGCAAAAAAGAATCACGTGACTTGATTTTCAGATTTCCAAGGATGAATCCAACTCAGCATTCATCAAACGCATCATTTCTGGAGGCAAGAAGTGGGATTATGAGTACGACAAACAATCTAGATATCAAATGAGTGAGTGAGTGATGTATACCCAATGAGACCAAACCGAAGATTCAATCTTCAATCAAAAGGAGGGCGATGATCAGGTTTTCATAGATCGTCTATAATCAAAAGGAAGGCGATGATCAGGTTTTCCATAGATCGCGGTTTCCACAGATCACGACGGTATTGTGTATCGTAACGAACACACGGTGTGAGCAAGAAGTGTTATTTCGAAATTACAGTTTGTTGCGTGAAGATCTTCAACAAAAAAAAAAGCGAATTTGTGCGCAAGCAACTCGTAGATTTAGCACCATGATAACGGGCCGTCGCACAATTCAATAATTATCCGCGACTTTTTGACCAAGAATGTAACTATGTGAATCGCCTTTTAGGAACCGGAAGAGATAATGGAAAAATCCAAGATTTTTGCAAATTTGAAATAACTTCCTAAATTTTGTTTCTTGAAATTTTTGGGTTTACTTCAATAAAATTTGTTAAGAAATAAAACGAGCGTTCTAAAAAGTTCTAGTTCCATTTTGGTGGCCTAAAGTTGGTCAAAAAGATTCATATTTGGCTATGTTATAATATTTTTATTTCTCAACAGATTTTAATTTTCGAGATAGCCTCCTTTGGCGTGGACTATGGACCTGAGTCTGTCAATATTTTAAAATTTTGCGACTTTCACTAAGGGCTTGTTTTGTTCTTTTAATAAATTATGAGGTAAGGTACCACCTGACCCACTGTGGCATCCATTATACACTCTCGTCGGTAAGACAAAATACTCTTCAAAAAACGTAGGTATATTACAAAAGGTTAAGTGCATGTCCACGAAAGTTAGAAATGAATTAAAAAAATAAATAAATAAATAAATAATTGTCAAATATTAGCTACCATTAAAATTGTGTCGGTATCTCCATTAATTAACACATGATACGTTGTGTCCTAATTCATTTTTTGTCCCGAGTACTGAACGTATAAAACGATGTCCCAATTCATTTTGTGGGACGAATCGAATGTCATTGTCAAATTGATCTTACCTGAAAATATAAAAAGAAAACAAGTTTCAGTATGAAAGTAATAAAATATCTAATAAATGGAAAATACAAAAATTCGAACGCACAATTCCAAATATCTTAGATCGTTTTCGAGGTGTTAGATAATAAGTGAATCATCTGATGGCATTAGCTTCACCGAGCTGCAAATCTGAGCCGCGAACTTATGTAAAGTAATAAAAGAAACTAAAGTAAGTGACGCTGTAGGAGAGGATAAGTAGATGTACCAGCACGGGCACTGGCTCACTATCATTCCCTACAAGTTCACTGTCTAACCGAATTGCCACTTCAGCAAATTGGATGAGTACATTGGCCACAAATTTCTCCAAGCACTCTTAATTTATTTTCCTCCTTTTATGTCTTATGTATCCTTTCACCAAGACACTCCGCACATTATAAACATGTATACTTTCGTATAGCAGATCCTGAAAGAATTTGTCCTTGATTGATGTTCGTCTCCCCGACACCAAGTCAGATTTGCCGCGTGGGAGATGCACTTTTTACTTAGTTGTCACTATATGCAGTAATCCACTGAAAAGTCAAAATAAAACAACTGTTTCGGAGAGTTTAGACTTTTATTTTACACTATGGTTCTCTAATTGTTAACTTTGATATAATCAGGACACTGTTATTGACTTATCATTAGGTTTGACGAGGAAAGACAAAGGTTTTAACTAGTTAAGAGATATATTCGCGACACTGTTCATATATTAATGGGCTTTATTTGATAAATGTTTGACAGAGAATTTATGTAAACTTGAGTATTTAACACGCAAGGAGAACTCGCGCAGAGACTTGTGGTGGATGGTAGACGACCCGACCGACCCGTTCGGTGGTTGGTTTAAGACTCGTCGATTCAACCCTCGGTTCGGGATGAGTTTGGTGATGTGGTGAAAAGGAAGTGAAATTTTCCTTGTGATAGTGACCAATGGGAAAGAATCTCTGGTACATCGATCCTAGCGAGGGGGCAGTTACTTACGCAGAGATCACTTTGTTTGCGCATGCGAGCTCATGGGTAGACGAACCGTAGAAAGGAATTCAAACAAAGGGCATGTTTGAGATGTGGTTTGTAGCTGAATAAATCGATCGATAAGACATTAGAGAAATGGTGCTAAAAGCAAATTAGACGCCTATTGTGTATAGCATCTATGGCAGCTCAAAAGGTTGAATTCTTGTGTGAATATTTACACTATAGAGAAGTCGGTTCTTGGCGGCTAGTCGCGAGTTGCGATATGCTTTGTCGGTCGGACAACAGGCCGCCGTGCATGCAGAAAAGCCAGCGAAAATCTGCTGTGCACATGTGTGGCAGAATTCGTTGGCAGGCAGGAGCGCCGATATGTTTCCATGATTTATGGTGGTTACTTGGTACGGTAACCGAATTGGTTTCTTTTCATGAAAATGCTGGGATGCGTTGTACAGAATTCTTTCAGAGAATTTTGAAGATGCATTGGATGCTTTGGGGCTTCTCGATAGTAAAGTGGTTGGTATACCCGCCTGACCCGCGGGAGACAGGGGTTCGATTCCCCATCGGGGAGCCTCTGGTGCAAGACTAATGACCTTGCCCAGAAAAAAACAAATCATTATGGAAAATTTAACAAGCCGCAGGACTTGCTAAATATGTCCAAAACTGGATCCCGGTTGTAGTGCCGATGATGATGATGATGATGATTGGATGCATGGATGATGAGAATGCCCTTGTGGGAAAAACGCTTGCCGGTGCTAATGCAATTGCATTAGGGAAAAACAATGGGGTTTCTAGAGCTTCATGACAGGAAGCTTTTGGGGCAATTGGGAAGGTAAGTAGTGGCGTTAGGGTACCGCCACAACACCATTAACAGTAAGCTTTTATTATCATTACCATCTGATGATAGGGCCAAGAAGATATACGTTGTATTTTTATGAAGTGAAGATAGAACAAGATTGTATTAAGAATCTAGTCCAACGAGCGCAAAAAAGAAAAGCTTCACATAGGATTCGAAATTTTTTTTTTCTTTAAGGGGTATTTTGCAGTACCCTTAAATGTCAGAGCACAGTGCGAGCGGAAGGAAAGGAAGTGGATAGGGAATTATAGAAGGGGAGTCCGAGATCACTTCGTTTATTTATTCTAACAAACTAAAACTTCTGTTCTAGATTGACGTAATTACTCGTACTTATCTGATAGAGTACATAAATCGTATTACACACTACATAGGCTGAAGTTCCGGGAGTTTCAAGGAAAACAAGCGCTTTTCGAGCAAAGTTATATTTATTCCTCAACATAGTTGCCTTAAGGACGATAGACTTGGTATAGTGATTTTCCAACATTTCGATGGCCTTTTTGTAGTACGACTTTTTCATTCGATATGAATCTCTTTCCATGGAGCCACCGCTTGAATTTTGGGAGTAGATATTAGTTGTTACGAAGTAACCCCCCAGATCTGTTCAGCTGAGAAACCAGCCAAAATAAACAAGTATGCAAATAAATAAGTGTACAAATCCATAAACAAAGATTACAAAATGTACATTAATTCATTAACTTAAAATCAAAACATTAAACATTAATGTACATTTTCGCATTTAAACATTTACTCGTACACATTTTCATAAACAACAAAAATAGTTACATGTACCGAGTTTACATTTTCACATTTATACATTCATTCTAAAACCACACATGATTAACTGATACAAAAATCAGTAATCAAAATTAAAACACACAAAAAAATTCGTTGAAGATCGCAAGCAGGAAAATACCATTTTCCTGACTAACATGCGATCAACGTTCACCGTCGACAAAATCGCCCCATATTACAATAGAGTCGCAAATTTCGGCCGTGGACCAAAAGAGTAAGTATTAGGAGTGGTTGCTTTTGTGTGTAATAGGCAGTGTAATCGTAGTTCGGTCGAAGGACGATTCTATCTTTATCTGTTCATCCAATAACTAGGTAACACACTTTTTTTTCTGTAGCGTTTGAGACGATAAGGAAGAGAAAGCGATTTTAAGTGACGCTATGACGGTGAGAATCAATAACGGATAGAACCAACGCCTTAACACATCAGATCAGTGTCGTGAGTACGAATCCGATATTATTTTTCAAGTACACTTAACTGATGTAAAACTGGTATGGTATATGGCTCTGACGCTTTGATTGTTTGGCCTCTCTTTCGATTTTGTTGTTCTTCACTATTGGTTTGTGTGTGTGTGTGTTTGGTAGGGAGGTGATCATCTTCAAAAGATACCCCTGAACTGATCCAGAGACATGTCCGAATTTTACCGGCTAAAACCACCCCGCGCCAGCACATATTCGCGTTGTTCCCATACTTCATCATTGATACAATATATTGTATCAATTGAATTTTGGTTCACCACAATATTAAAAAAATCCAGAAATAATAGTATGTGTCTACGAACAATTTTATATCTTCCCCAATAAAAATAAAAGAAAACGTCTACATTACCGACAAACTCTTCATTGAAGACCTTGAAGTCGCTACGCCTTTGAGAATAACTTTGAATGGAGTATATCTATTAAATTGAGTGCATTGATTTCAGAAATGTTTAGAAATAATCCACTGTTGACGTGTTTTCAAAACTATTTCCAAGATTGTGAGTTTTGCATGTTGCTTTTATTTTAAACAAAACAACTCTGTTCTTGAAGCTCCCATGCGTATCGAGAATTTTTCAAATAAAATGTAGGCTGAAATTTTGCAGAACGCAATAGCTAGAGATTCGGGGGGTATTTGGGGTGGTTGGTTGTATGGGAAATAAAAGGATTGCCTTTCCTTTATTACGAACTAACAAGTTATTTGCATTTTTATAGAAGTCGGTGTGGTGTCGCTTGATTAGCAGCAAGTAGGCGATGTCCAAGGTTATATTCAACGCCACAGGCCAATGATGATACCCAATAAGTAATGGCCCTAATCAAATATACTTACAAAGTTGCAAATACGGGAGTGGTGGCTAAAGCGGAAATCACATTATAATCGAACATCAAAAATGAATGATTACGTAAATCTCAAAAGGAAGACGATCAGGTGAACAGGCATGATAATGTGTAATCCTCTTTTACTGTCTTCGACGTGTGACAAAATCTCTTGTGTCCGCCCGTGTTATAAAAAAGTAAGACGAGCTAATCTGTTAACTACACTGTTATGCTGATGAATTTACATCAAATTTCCCATCTAGCCGATAAATTGAAATAGCGATGATATCTTATTTAACTGGAGATCAGATTATTGAATTGGGAATGTTTCGCCACTAAAAACCCAGATAAAAATGCTCCTTTAGGTCGACGTGTATCGTTAACTACCAAACCACGTAAAAACACCAGTTCCGAAATAGCGAATAAAATTTTAAACATGACGGAATCACCACTTATAAAGATTCCGCAATTTTATTTTACGAGAATTTTTCCTCCACATTTTTTTACAACACGCGCGCATAATTTTTTTCCATGTAACTGGTTATTGTTATGAGGAGCACAATCTGTGCTGTAATGCAAAGTGTGGACGGACGAACAGAGGTAGAATAGGAAAAAAAGTTATCGACGGATATTGACATTAAATGACTGTAGAATGTAACCTCGCAGAACATTCCAAAAAGGTGTAAGCCAGTTGATGAACGATTCCTCATGTTTCGATGGAGAAACCTCAACTCCATTACATCCTTAAAAATGGGATTGAATCATTTGTTCAGCTTAGGTTACATGCTTTTCGTTCTGTATGGAATGTACTGCCTCATAATATTCGTTATTATTCATTCAGTTTTGATTTATGTTGGTCCAATCAAGAAAAGTGATGTGTCATTTCGCGCCTCGCATAATTAGCGACAGCATTATTCAATGTATACATAATTCCGGATACTGTTGAAAGAAACCAATAATGTCAAAGGTGCTAAACAATCATTAATATATGAATAATCAGCTTTATCAAAGTCGAATTTTGACTGGTCGACGCGTCTGCTAGTGACGAAGGTGCTTTAAACAGATAAATTAATTTTAATACTTAATATTTTTGTGCTGAATATGGTCACTTAACAAATGAAAATTGACTTCAGATATGCACCCTCCTAATACAGGCCAAGGTTTGAATTATCTGCTAACCATTAACTTTTAAAATGCCATAAATAAAAATTAAAGTTTCAATAACAAGCGGTGCGTATGCTAATTGAACGTTGTTAATTAAAAAAAAATACGTTATTGTCTTTAGTAATTTGGTGATATTGAATAAAATTTGTAAAAAAATTGTTTAATAAATTAATTTCTTACAAAGAAATCGAAGAAATCGTAAACTGAAAGGACATTAAAGGCATTTATCAGAACTGATGTAATCAAAATGGTTCGGAAGATTATATCTTTTGTCGAGGAATGATGCGAATCAAGACAAATGCTCTATAAAGACATCGCTTCATCAAAACCAGTTTCAAAGAATGACTGTAAAGGTCTAAAGCCCATTCACAACAATAACGAACACCATTTACGGACGGCTAAGAGTCAATAGTGGCGCAAGGCTAATGACCTTGCCCGGAAAAACAAATTATTATGGACAATTTAACAAGTCTCAGATATGGACTGGATACCGGCAGAGAGACTTGCTAAATAAGGCCAAGACCAGATCCAGGTTGTAGTGCCGATGATGATGATGAAGTGTCTGTGGCGTCTTTAACAGATACACACACAATACACAAGCAAAATAGTGAAGAACACCTGTTGTAGTCCGGCGCCGTGCTTCCTCGGTTGAGGGAAGAGCGGGGACCTTTTAGTATTCCTTTTCTTCTTTTGCTGGTCCTGTACGCACAACAATCTTATTACAACTTTTCCACTCTGCTGATAGAAGTCAGTCACATCCGCAAATAGTTAAACCAATTAGATCACTCGCTCTGGTTCCTAAGAATTCTCCACGTATTATGATCCGCGTCCCAGGCGGACCTTCCTTTGGTGAAAGTCCAGTTACAACTGGCTGAGGCGCCATTAACAAGAAAAACCCTTTTTTAAATTCAACGGCTCTTAAAGGGTTTTAGATGATATTAAAACTCATATATTATCACTATATTTAATATATTTATATCAACTTTCCAAACTCACTATTCAACTTACAATCTCAAACTGACTTTATGAACTGAATTTTTTCTCTATTCTGTTTTTTCTTCTGTGACTTTTCACATTCAATTCGGACGAAAATCCAAGTTGCTATGTTTTCAATAAATAAAAAGGTGCAGGTTATTAAGTGTGGTGTAACTGGTAATATTGTGAATGTTTATGAATGGTATGTATTAAGTGAGAATGTAATATATGTTAAGTGAAGTTTTTAAGGATGTGTTAGGAGATTCAGTGTTAAATTTAATAAGGGTAGTATTCTGGAATACAACATCCCACCCTTCTTCGAGAAAGAAAATTATCCTTGAAGAGAATAATTTTCTAGTAACTATATATTAAATTAAGATTAATTAAAAACTTGGATTTTCGTTCAATTACATTACAAAGGTTTTCAAAATTAATCTTTCATCAAAGGTTACAATAATCAAAAAGTTCTTAATACTAGAAAAATAATCTATTTACATTATATATTAACTAAATTTTTTCAATAATCAAAAAGTTCTTAACACTAGAAAAATAGTCAAAATAGTCTATTTACATTACATATTACCTAACTAAATTTAAATATTTCTCCTTGGAACCTTTTCTTTTCTTATCCAAAAGTTATTATTACTTATTATATTAATTACATAATATTAATATTCAAAATTCTCATTTCCGTTCGAATATATATATTAATTCCAAAATTTCCAATACATATATTACCTCTAAAATTTCCTTTCTTTCCTTTTTCGTTCGAATATATATAAATTCTAAAATTTCCAATATATATTACCTCTAAAATTTTCTTTCTTTCGTCCCCCTCATTAACTTTTTTTTTTTTTTTTCATTTCCGTCATTTCCTACAATTGTTAGATTATTTCATATATATTGAATAATAAAACAAAGGCCATTTGTTATGTGTTTATCTTTTCCTTAAATTTATGGAAAAGTTTCCAAAACCTTTCTGGGCCTATTACTATGATGATTGAATAAAGATGATTATTACCAAAAATCTTCTTGAAAAATGATCTTAAATAATTTAAATGACGGTGTAACCTTTTATTTTTTTGTATTTTGCATTGGAATAAATTTTTATTGTTGAAAAAAAAGACTTGTAATGTATTTATATAGTTACTCTTTACAATACCTATTTTAGTTAAATTATTTTTTTCATTTTTTATTATTTCGTGTTTGAGTAAGTGTTTGTGTTTGTTTTCGTTGTTTAAAATATTTATTGTTTTCGGCTTAGTGTTGTCATTGTCCATAGCTTTAACTGCTGTCGGAACGTCTACCTTTTCAGTCTTACTCACTGCTGATGGATCGTTTAGTTTCTCAGTCTCATTTACTGATTCGTATAGTTCTTCAGGCTTATTAGCTGTTAGAACATCTTGGTTCCCAGTCCTATTTGCTGTTTGAACTATTTCTTCAGTTATATCTGCTGTAGAAACATTTAATCCGTCAGTCTTTGCTGCTGAAAAGATTTGTTCATCAGTATTAGCTGCTGAACTGACTTGGGTTTCGAATTTTATTGCAACTATTGGGTCTTCAGTCTTTAACACTGCTGAATTTTCAGTCTTTGTTGCTGAAGTGTCGGGGTTGTCTATTGGGATAGCCGGAATATTAGGGGTTTCTGTTTGTATATTTTCTGCAGGATCCGAATTTTCAGTCTTTAATACTGCTGAGTTTTCAGTCTTGGTTGCTGAAGTGTCTGCGTTGTCAATAGGGATATCTGAGATATTAGCGATTTCAGTCTTTAATACTGCTGAAAATTTCGGATTTTCAGTCTGTGTTGCTGAATTGTTTTCCAGAATGGGAGTATGAATCGGAGTCTTTATATTAGGGACAGGGTTATCTTCGTTTATATGGCTTGGTTTATAGGAGTATGTGGGCTCAGGGTAAATTTGGCTAGGAGCTTCATTAAAATGGTCGTTATCTATTTCCAAAGATCTAATGCTGTAAATAGAAAACTTTGGTCTGTCTTCCATAAATTTTGGTTGGCGTCAGGCCTCGTTTTCCGACTCTTGCACCCGAGAAAAGTGAACATTTTGTCTATCGTTTTGTCTATTGGTGCTCCTAGAATTTTCACCAAAACGATTTTCAGAGTTTGTAGGATTATTTCGGAATGGGTTACGCGTTGTTGTACCTTGTTGGTAATTTGTTGAAGCCGATCCATTCCTAGATATCTTGTATCTACACTCATTCTCTGTGTGATTATTCCGTCCACAGAAATTACATACAATGTTATATTCCCTTTTTATGGGTTGTCTATTCGGAAAAAAGTTGGATTGCATGTTCCGATAACATGTGTCCTGTGTATGCCCTGGCTTACCACAGGTTTGGCAGACTATACTATTGAATGTAGGTTTTTCGTTATATTGATATGACCTGGGAGAGTTGTCCATTCGAGCACCATGTGATACTACATGTGCAATCGACTGTTTTAAATTATTTCCCCCATGGACTTTAGCTAGTATCTTTAGCTGTTCGTTCATTAGTCCATCTTCAAATGTTTGTACGGCCAATTTTTTGTTTTCTTCCATTAAGAATTCCCTAACCACCGCGTCTGCTGTTATTTCACACGTGGCAGAGTTTAGAGTCCTTAGAGCATTCGCGACTCTATCGCCGTATTCCCGGACGGTTTCTCTGTAGCGTTGTTTCAGAGAAATCAACTCACTGTGTGCCGTCGACCGAGATTGCTCCTCTTTATATTCCGATTCGAGTTTATCTTTTAAATCCTCCCACTTAGCGATTTGGCTATACCTAATCAGATCGTAAGCATGACCCTCTAGTCTATTTTTGACTAGCTCTAAAAACGTCTCGTATATATCCGGGTCTGCCTTCTTTATGGATCTAAATAAAACGTCTCCCCCGGAAATAAATTTACCTAAGTCGCAGGGTTTCCCGTCAAAGGTAGGGACGATTCTGAAAACATCAGAAATTCCGACAGAAAGAGCCATTTCAGGGGGTTTAATGTGTATCGGTTGATAGTGGATTTGTTCTTCCCCCTGCCTAGCCGCCTGTCTCGTGTAATATGGACTCGTAATAGTGAAAGTTTAAAATAATGTATGGCGAAAATTCAATTCTTAAAATATGGTTAATTTAAAAATATGGTTATGGAAAAATTGGCCTTTCTTTTGGTTATTCAATATATATATATATATATATATAGGAAAGAAAAATAAATTGGTCCCAAAACTGAAAAGAAAGAAAATTCGACGAGAAAGAAAGAAAAGAAACGGAAATGTCTTCGAAATACTGAAATGAGAATTTGCAAATAATTTAGATAGAAATTTCTATCCAAAAAATATTCTATTGGGATAAGGAGAGCTTCCAAGTAGAAAATATTCCTAAAAAAAATAGAGAGAAAAGTCGCTAAAAAAATTCTTACTCTACTAAATGTTGTCGTTGTACTGTTGATAGCAGTCTTGGAGTGTTGCTGTTTTTTTTTTTTTTTTTTTCTTCAGTTTTCCTTGGTTGTTTCCTTTGTGTGGTTCTTTTTCTTTTTAGATTTTTTTTTTTCTTTGACGCCAGGCAGACTTCACGTCCTAAAGTTGATTGCTCATCCTGGTCTTTGCTGCTTTCCTTTTTTTTTCTTTTTATTTCGTTGTTTTATGTCGAGGTTTTTTTTTTTTCTTCTTATTTTGGTTTGGTTATTTCTCCTGTTTTTTTTTCTCTCTTTTCTTCTTGAAAAATTTTTTTTCTTCTTCTTATTTGGTTATTTCTCTTGTGTTCACTTTATTTTTTTTTTTTGTTTTAAATTTTTTGTTTACTTTGTTGTTCGTTGTTTTATGTTTACTTTTTTCTTCTTCTTATAAACATTTTTTTTTGTTGTTTTAAATTTTGTTTTGTTTAAAAAAATTTTTTTTCTTGTTTTTTTTTTCTTCTTATTTTCTTCTTTTTATTTGGGATCCTTTGGTTGTATCCCACCGCTGCCACCAGTGTTGTAGTCCGGCGCCGTGCTTCCTCGGTTGAGGGAAGAGCGGGGACCTTTTATTATTCCTTTTCTTCTTTTGCTGGTCCTGTACGCACAACAATCTTATTACAACTTTTCCACTCTGATGATAGAAGTCAGTCACATCCGCAAATAGTTAAACCAATTAGATCACTCGCTCTGGTTCCTAAGAATTCTCCACGTATTATGATCCGCGTCCCAGGCGGACCTTCCTTTGGTGAAAGTCCAGTTACAACTGGCTGAGGCGCCATTAACAAGAAAAACCCTTTTTTAAATTCAACGGCTCTTAAAGGGTTTTAGATGATATTAAAACTCATATATTATCACTATATTTAATATATTTATATCAACTTTCCAAACTCACTATTCAACTTACAATCTCAAACTGACTTTATGAACTGAATTTTTTCTCTATTCTGTTTTTTCTTCTGTGACTTTTCACATTCAATTCGGACGAAAATCCAAGTTGCTATGTTTTCAATAAATAAAAAGGTGCAGGTTATTAAGTGTGCTGTAACTGGTAATATTGTGAATGTTTATGAATGGTATGTATTAAGTGAGAATGTAATATATGTTAAGTGAAGTTTTTAAGGATGTGTTAGGAGATTCAGTGTTAAATTTAATAAGGGTAGTATTCTGGAATACAACACACCGAACGAAAATCGAATATGAAAATACGTCAGAGCCGTATACCATAGCGATAACAAAACAATGCACATCACTGGAATATACTTGAGTTTAAAAATCGAATTTTAAACACGGCCAGTAGCCTGTTGTGTTACGCATAGGTTCAATTTTTGGTGATTCTAACTGTCATAGCGTCAGTCCGAATCACACGTTCTTCACTATCAACCCAAACGCTATAAGTCGATAGTTCCTCTTTATAAACAGACTTCTTAACTGCTAACATTGCACAGGGAGGAACAGTAAGTTTATTGACCAACCCCCGCAATAACTTATAATCGTCAATTGAACCCGTTTGCGCACTTGCATGTCGCAACTTTTTTCCCCTCTCAAGTACGGCAAATTCTCTATGAATTGCGTCCCATTGGCGAAATATAGACACCTAATTCAGTAAATAGGATACTGATCTTAAATTTCGCTTGTGATGGTGATTCATTTGAAAGTACTTTTTCCAGTAGGGTTTTACCTCCTGCATAAAAACTACTCTCGGATGAATGAGAGCGAACATACAGGGCAAAGTCACTGATTGCCTTCAACCCGGGGAAGGCCAGGACGATCCTTGTCCCTGTTCAATCCAATTTGACATGCAGTCTCCACGTGACACCCCTGGATATCTACTTTGGCACCCACCAAGTAGTGAACCAATGCATGCAGCGACATCCTGAGAAAGGTTGGCGCAAGGCTAATAACCAGGCCCGTAAAAATGAATTATTATGGCAAATTTAACAAGCCTCGGATATGGACCGGATAAACGACGACAAACACGGAAACGAAAATGGCTAAACGATTTAAGAATTTTCTCATGGCACGTCCGCTCACTATACAGAGCTCGAGCTGCACAGCAGCTAGCCGATGCCCTGTCCGAATATAAGGCTGACATAACAGCATTACAAGAAATAAGATGGGCGGGGAGTGGTGTTATTCAAACAAACGAGTGTGACATTTATTACAGCTGTCTTCCAAAACACCAAGTGCTCGGGGTAGGCTTTCTAGGCAGTCAGCCAAAAACTGAAACCTGCCATTATCGGCTTTAATTCAATAAACGAAAGGCTATGCACCCGTCGCGTGCGAAGCAAGTTTAAGAACATAAGCCTTATAAACGTTCACGAACCTACAGAGGAGTCCCCTGACTACGAAAAAGAAGAATACTACAAGAACGGGGAACGGGCCCTCAATGCCTGCCCAAGATGCGATGTGAAAATCGTTCTTGCTGATTTGAATGCGAAAATAGGTTGGGAGCCGGTTTTCAGGGACTACGCAAGTTCCCATAGTTTGCATGAGAACACTAATGACAATGGACTACGAGTCATCGAACTGACAGCATCAAAAACTTGGTCGTTGCAAGTACCAGGTTTCCGCGTAAAGATTTTCACAAAGCCACCTGGGTATCACCTGATGGAACCACTCGCAACTAAACTGATCAGGTGTTGATAGATCACCGCCATTTCCCGAGCCTGTTGAAGGTATTAACGTACCGAGGTGCGAACGTCGATTCGGATCACTATCTTGTTGGTACAGTTTTCCGAGCGCGGATTGCCTTACGGAGACGTATTGCATCCGTGGATCAGGTTCGAATCGACACGGCTGCCTTACGCAATGAGAACACCAGCAACACCTTTGGTCATGCGTTAAGACTCGCCCTCGAAGAGCTCGACGGAGGGAGGCTAAGTCCTGGGGCCAGAATGCCGGGCGTAGAAGAGAAATGGACACGCCTTAAGAATACTGTCATTAGTACTGCCTACTCCATCTTAGGCAGTAGTCGTAGAAATCGGAGCGACTGGTTTGATGATGAGTGCAAACTAGCGACTGATCGTAAGAATGCTGCATACCGGACAAGGCAGCAGTCTCATAGGACGCGGATACGAGAGGAGAAACACAAAGAGCTCAGAAGATCTGAAAAAAGGCTTCACAGACAAAAGAAAAGTACCTGGGAGAAAAGCCTTGTCTGTGAAATAGAGAAAAGTAGAGAGTGAGGTCCGCACCAGGCGCGGAAGTTCTAATAAATAATCCACAGTATGACGCGGAACACACCACCCTGCACTTACTGCAAGGCTAAAGAGGGTAATCTGATCACCGATTCTGAAGGCATTCTGCAGCGATAGGAAGTACACTTCAATGAATTGCTAAATGGTCAGCTCACAGAATAATTGGAGGCTCCACCAATGCAAAATCGAGACCGAATGTTGCCGTCACTAAGCATGGAGGAAACATTAAAAGCCACAAGACAGCTTAAATCAAATTAAGCCCCCAGAGCTGATGGCATACGAGCTGAGCTGATCAAACAAGGAGGGACAGCGTTACATCACGCAATTCATGAGATCGTGGTGCAAGAGGAGATGCGGGAAGATTGGCGTCGTGGTATAATTAGCCCCATACATAAGAAGGGAGATACCACACTGTGCTATAGGGGTATGATATTGCTGAGTACCGCCTATAAGATACTCTCCACTATCCTACAAGATCGGATAGCCCCATACGCTAAAGCCATCATTGGTCAATATCAATGTGGCTTCATCCCAGGCAAATCAGCGATTAATCAGATATTCACCCTTAGGCAGGCGATGGATAAATTTCTGGAATTTAAGATTCCATTATATCATCTATTTATAGACTTTAAGGCCGCCTACGACAGCATAGCCAAAGTTGAACCATATAATCCCATGACAGAGTTTGGCATTCCAAACAAATTTATACGACTTTGTAGGTTGACAATGACCAACGTAATTAGTCCAGTAAAAATAGTGGGATTGCTGTCCAAACCAATAAACATCTTTAATCGACTCCGACAAGGGGACGGTCTGGCCTGTCTCCTCTTCAACCTGGCGTTGGAGAAAGCAATCCGTGACTCTGGCGTCACAACTAGAGGGACCATTATCACTTGCCTAAGCAGATGACATTGACATCATCGGTAGATCCGATTCGGTTGTACGGCACTCCTTCACCCAGATCGAACAGGCGGCACAAAAACTGGGACTGCACATTAATGAGGGGAAAACTAAGTACATGGTGGCAACTTCTGCGAAGAGAAGACCTAACGTTGGTCAAACTATCGGGGTAGTGGAGCACGAATATGAAGTAGTGCAATCCTTTAACTACCTTGGGTCAATAGTATCAGCCGATAAAAATATGGGAGAAATACGCGAACGGCTGATCAAATCCAATTAAGCCTACTATGGTCTATCAAGGCTCTTTAAATCCCGAATTTTATCCAGAGCATCCAAGCTACTGCTGTACAAGACCATGGTCTTATCAGTACTCATGTATGGATCCGAGACCTGGGTGCTCAATAAAAGGCACTCTGAACTCTTAGCCGCGTTCGAGAGTAAGGTCCTAAGGAGAATTGTTGGCCCTGTTTGTAGGGGAGGATGATTCCGGAGACGCTACAACCATGAGTTGTACGCAATGTACCTTGAAGCAAATATTGTAAGACAAGCTCTGTAGGCTCCGGTGGGCGGGACACCTAGCTCGAATGAGCGAAGAGGAGCCTGCCCGGAAAGTCCTTTGTGGCAGGATGTATGGAAGGAGACAGCGCGGCAGACCCCGTCTGCGATGGAGGGATGGCGTAGACCAGGACGCCCAAAGCCTGGGAGTGCCAAACTAGATGGCATCGGTTCGAAATCGAGACCGGTGGAGAGATTTGTTAAATAAGGCCAAGACCGGATCCCGGTTGTAGTGCCTATGATGATGATGATAAAAACTACTCGAAATCTTTAAAAAAAAAAAAAAAACCTACAAAAATGTATAGAAATATTTATCAAAACCCATTTTGTCACTTTCAAAATAATTACCATCCGGTGGAATACAACTGTGATAAAGCTGACTCCATTCTTCGAGGCACCTCATGGGTGGAAGTGGTATAGCGTCGCGTGCGCAATTGGTTTGGTATCTTCAATCGAGTCAAAACTGATTACACGGAGTTGTAATTTCAGTTTTGAAAACAGAAAGAAAACGCGGAGCTCAATCCGAGAAATGCGGTGGATGGTTGTTTGTATTTATTGAATATTTGGCTGTGTACTCAGTGACAATGGTTGTTTTGTGAGAGGGCGCATTGTCGTCATACGAAATCTATGAGTTGTCGTCTCAACAATCTCGTCTCATACGACACATATTTGAGGCAAACCCCTCAAATTATTCAATTAATACTCCTTATTCACTATTCCTTCATAAGGAATTCGTAGTGTACAACGACACAGCAATCAAAGAAAACAGTCAGCAACACATTCATTTTCGTGCGGCTTTGGGGCGGTTTTTTTCATATTTGCCTCGTTCTCCAAGCGCCATGCGCCGTCGTTTTCAAAGGACTTTATTTCGTTATGAGTAATTATACGATTCATGAAGTCGGCGCCATAACTTCAATCGAAAGACGACACGTCTCAATTCGGCAATCTTTGTTAAAATTGCATGAACGATCATTTTGTCAATATTCAGCTTTCGAGTTAACTCTCTAACACAATAAATGACTCTAGCGAATGGCAACGAAGTCGATGTAATCACCACCGATTTCAGCAAGGCCTTTGACAAAATCTCCCATAATCTCATCCTTTTTAAGCTGTACTCCCTAGGTTTCGAACCCCTATTGATCAAGTGATTATCTTCTTATCTGAAAGATCGATCCCACCTGTGTCAAATTTAGATCCTCTCTTTCTCATCCTTTTCTAACCACGTCAGGGGTTCCGCAAGGCAGTCATCTAGGCCCCCTCCTATTTATCCTTACCATTAATGACGTTGACTCCATTATTAAATAATCATCCTTCTCCCTCTATGCGGACGACGCCAAACTCTACAAAACGATCATCTCTCCTCTCGACTCCTCACATCCCCAAACGGATCTCGACAGCTTCTCAACTTGGTGCTGTAATAACTGCCTTGAATTCAACGTAGTCAAATGTCACTCCATCACCATCACCCCCCCCCCCCCCCCGCTCCTACTTCCTGCTAAACAAGCAGATATCATATGTACCCTCGATACGTGACCTCGGGATCTTATTTGACAGGGAGCTTAGCTTCATCCCGCATATTGATGATATTATTCTTAAGGCCAACTCTGCCCTTGGGTAAAGAATTCTCTAATCCTTGCGTTTCCGGTTTTCTCTACATAGCCTTCGTCCGCCCCCTTCTTGACTACGCCAGTCAGGTCTGATCTCCACACTACTCGTCCCATATCCGCAGAATCGAAAGCGTGCAACGCCGTTTTCTGCGTTTTGCCCCCCGCGGACTGAACTGGGTGCACGCTCAGTTTCTCCCCCCATACACAAGCCGGCTCCATCTGATTAACCTCAACACACTTGAGGAGCTCATAACTCATGCCGATATCCTTTTTATCCACCGTCTCCTTTCAGGCACAATCAACTGCCCAAGCTTGCTCTCCATCATTGCACTTCACACTAACCCCAGAAACCCTCGTCTCTTATATCTGCCCACCCCCACAGTTCTTACGGCTCTAATGAACCCATTTCGCGAATGCTGAGATGGGCAAACTCTTACCCTACCTCCTCCGATTTCTACCTTACATCTACTGCACTCAAACTCCGTCTCCTCTCTTTCCCCTCCCGACCTTGCCCCCCCCACCGTCAACAACAAATATGCCGTTCACTGTTCGCTGTCTCACTTATACCACATTTGCCACCCCTACATACAATCGCTCTTCTCCAGCCTCCTACCTCCCCTACCCAGAGGTCCTCTTCTCCATCCTTGTTTTTTTTTTTTTTTAATAATGTTTTTTTTTCATTATATTGTGACGCATATGACAATCAGTACTAGAATATTCGAGAAAGTCTGAAACAAAGTAGTGTATAAAGTACTGGAAAACTGGAGACTAGGAACAGTAGAACATTCAAGGCTATGGAACGGACGGAAACGAAACGCCGAATCAGAATGAGGAAATGGTATAAAACGTCGCACACAGATCATGGAGACAAGTAATAAGTAAGAAAGTGAAGCAAGCGATAAGTAAGAAGCAAAAGACGCGATAAGTACGGAAACGATACGGTAAAAGTAACGGTTGTTACTAATGGACTAATAAAGTGTTAAATTAATTCAAAATCGATTTAACGGCTCTTATTTATTCAAAATAATTAATCCAGCGAACCCTACGCTCGCTACAATATATATATATATAATTATTTTTTGTTTTTTTTTCCTCTTTTTTTAATTACTACATTAGTTTTAAGTTAGTTTATAAGGTATTATATTTATTGTAACTAAGCTTGAATTAAGCCGAATAAATGTAAAAGATTGGGTACATTTTATCGAATCGTCACAATGCGCCATCTATTAAATTGACAATTTTTAATTTTCTTCATTAAAAAAAATGTTTGTGTATATCTAAATACTTAGTAAATATGTGTACAAAATTTGTTATTGATATTTGCTTTGGTCTTTGAGGAAAAAATCACGAAAAACATGTCATTTTTGGGTTCTAGATGAGAACCTCCTCTTAAAATGAGGATATATATTACGACGCAGTAATAAGTAAAACTGTTAAATCACTTTTACACACAAGCAATGAAATTAAAAATATTTATTCTTTTGACGATAAGTGGTTTACTTAGTCATAAGAGGTTCATGTTTTGAATGTAATTTTTACCTATTTTAGTGATAAACTTCAGCTGTGAACAATCCCTATAAAAAGAAATCATGCGTTTACAACGATCATCCCAGGACTCTAGCTCACTTAAAGAAACACATTCGATAAGCCGTCAGCGTACCCACCGATATGTTTGAAATAGTTGATCGATAATTCCAAGTTCGATTAATGCACTCAATTGACTTCTGCGGGGGGCTTCTCGATAGTATAGTGGTTAGTATACCCGCCTGTCAAGCGGGAGACCGGGATTCGATCCCCCGTCGGGGAGCCTCTGGTGCAAGACGAATGACCTTGCCCGGAAAAAACAAATCATTATGGAAAATTTAACCTCAGGACCAGCTAAATAAGGCCAAGACCGGTTCCCGGTTGTAGTGCCGATGATGATGATGACAATAATGGGCCCCGTCTGCTGGATATAATTTTTGAAATTATGGAAACTAAACAAATTGTTTAAATTTTAAATGTGGGTGTGTTTGATGGTGAAAAAGAATTTAATCGATGCCAGCATTATTTTTTGATAACAAATTTGCATTCACACTTATGATCGGTATCATCGCCATCAGATATCTCGTGAATCATATGTGTTAGGTCTAGTAGAGTGTGTGCAGTTCGACTGAAGAAGGAAGTGGTACGTGTGTATTATTGCTAAAGTATTGATAAACTCGCCATGCATGTCAATTGGAAAAGTAAACAAATGGTTTTCAGAGAAGAGACGATGATTGAAAAAGTCATTGTTGAGAATTTAAACCCAGGTTAACGAGATATGTAAAATCGGATTGTCGTAAAATTATCACTCGTTATAATCTTGTGGTATCTGCCCTCACATTGAAATATGTATTCTTTGGTTTTGAGTAATTAAAAAAAATTAATACGTAAGTAGACAAGCAATTAAAAGAAATAATTTTGTTGAGGAATGCTAACAGAACATCGACCCGCACGATTTATTCGCTTAGCTTTAATCCAACAGATTTTTATTTAAACGACTCTCCTGACTATCAGAAACATATGTACCAAGTTGAATGTAAGCAATTTATAAACAATTAAGCTGCTCTCTTTTATCAGAAATATAAGCACCACTTTTCACTATCTAATGCAACAGGCTAGTTATTTCATTTGTAGAAGTCCCATTTTTATCTGCATTAAATGTGATAAAATCTGATGGAAGTTCCCAATTCGCGAGATAAAATACGCCAGCGATATATTTAAAGAGTTCATTCCAAATATGGTGTCTCATCCACACCCCGAGAGATTCCCGAAAAGGTTTCGGTGGAATGATTAAAGCGCTAAGCATGTTAAAATATTTTCACCAGCTCACTTGGCGTTCGTTTCCAAGTCAAGTCATGCGTATACCCCAATGTCTGGGCGAGGCTTGTTTCCATGCAGCTATTTGCGGACATGCGATCAACCCATTATGAATATAATTTCATTCAAGAGAACAACAAAAGCCGTTTGGGCCGATTTTCCTATACGCCGCTCCGCTTTTCTTTCCTTCTTTCTCTTTGCAATTGTTCACCGTTGTCCATTTGCCATCTTCTAACAAAATACTTCACCGTTGTATTTGTTTTCTACCTTTTTCAATTTAGAATATAATTACAAAGATCATTGTTGCCCGAAAAGGTGATTAACATTTGAGAATTACTTGGGCGGCTTAATTAAATGTTGTCCTCAAACATGAATTTGTAATGATGGGCCTTGACCTTTGTTTGAAAACCTAACGTCGCGTTACTGGTTCTCCTGAACTGTTGAGCCGACATCATCAGTTGGCTCCATTTGGAAACATACATCTTTACAATAAGATCTAGGAATTTAATGGGCCGATGTGCTTCCGAGTTGAGAAATTCTTTAAACAAACAAAAGCCCACTTGGAATGTAGGCGATTAGTGATTCGTTTGAAGTTGTGTTAGTTGGAGATTGACTAATTGTTCTAACTTTATGGAAAGTTAGTGGCAGATTAATAATAACAAAAATTAATTTGTATATGCACTTGGAGTAAATGATTGGGAGATTTGGTAAGGAAAGTGTACGCGGCTTAGCATAAATTAGCTAGACACAAAACTCGATTGTTCTATAATTGAGGTCAACAATATGAGTTCGCGAACTCTGTTCTTCTCAGAGAGGGAAGGGGGGACAACTGGGAAGCGCAAATAGGGGAGTGAGAGAGAACGAAAAGAAGAGGACAAACAGACATGGGGGGGGGGGGGGATAAGGACAGAGAGAGATAGAGATAGATTAGGAATGGGGGAGGGGGGTAGAAACACAGGGACAAATAGACGGATAGGGAGAGACACCGACAGACGGGGAGAGGAAGAGAGTTACACAGGGGCGAGGGGGAGAGTTACATAGGGGTGAGGGGGAGAGTTACACGGGGGTGAGGGGCAGAGTTAAACAGGGTGTGGGAGGGAGAGAAAGAAGAAATTAAAAAAAGGAGCGGGGGGAGTAGCACAAAAAAGAGCAACAAAATTAGACGGAGAGAAAGAACCAGCACGGGAGTAAGAAAGGAGGATAGAAACTGAAAGTCGCTAAAACAGAAAAAGGAAATAGACGTAGAAAACGATTTTTTTTTACACTAACCCTAAAATGTCAGAGCACAGTGCGAGCGGTTGGAGAGGAAGTGGATAAGGAAAGGAGGTGTCGATGTATATTGGTCTTGAATGTCTGGACATCACAAGGGCCAGGAAACACATGATCAGGCAGAACATTCCACATTCATGTAGTTCGGCTAAACAATGACTCTCTGTTTTATTGATGCGCATGCACAGTTTGATGGGTATCGCGGGAAAATGTCTGAAGGGGCGGAACACATTCAGCAAGTTCAGTTGAGCAACGACCGCGGTAATACCTATAGAAAAGAGATAGGCATGATATGTTGCGCCTGTGTTCTAACGATGGAATTCATCGACTTACGGCTGAGTCCTCAATAAGTTTCGGTGCTCGCTTTTGCATCCTGTCGAGCACGTGTAATGCAGTTTTGGATGCGCCTGGCCAAATATGGGAGTTGAACTCCACATTGGGATGAATATACGGATTGTAAATAGTAGCCAGGTTGGATGGAGTGAAGTATCTTCTGCATTTCTTAAGGAACTCTATACATTTGGCTGCATTTTTCGCAGGTTCAAATATGTGGTTATTCCAGTTAAAAGTCAAATTAATTCGAGAGTCGAGGATTGATAGTTCCTTGGCTTTGTCGATGCAAGTGCCGTTCATAGACAGTATATTTACTTTGAGGCTCGCTTTGACGACAAGAGGCAGCACTGAGTTTTTTGGGCATTGAATTCTACTCCGGTAGATAAACCCCACTGATATATCTTGTTGAGGTCTGAATTCAATGTATCAAGCTTAAGTTGCTGGTTGGTAGTGATGTTCGAAGAGTTTGGGCGGAATTGTTCGTATGAGTGGCTCCTCGATAGTATAGTGGTGAGTACACCCGCCTGTCACGTGGGAGATCGGGGTTCGATTCCCCGCCGGGGAACTTCTGGCGCAAGACTAATGACCTCGACAAAAAAAAAAAAAAAAAAAAAAAAAATAATCATTATGGAAAATTTAACAAGCCTCATGACTTGCTAAATAAGGCGAAGACCAGTTCCCGGTTGTAGTGCCGATGCTGATGATGATGTTCGTATGAATATGAGAAACTCAACGTGCTATCATCAGCAAACGAGTGAATTGGGTTGTGAGTAATTGACAAGAGATCATTTATAAAGATCAGGAAGAAAATGGGTTAGAGTACCGGCCCCTGGGGAAAACCTACATTAATTCGATGGGAGGCAGATTTGACTCCATCAAGAACCACTTGAATTGAACGGCCAGAAAGATAGTCTCTTAACCACTGAATCAGGGAATTCTCCATTCCATATGAATTCAATTTTGACAAAAGGGCTAGATGACAAACTCTGTCGAAGGCTTTTGAAATATCCAATACAACTACCTTGCTTTCATCAAGGTAGTGGATGGAATGAGTCCACTTTTTGGTAAGGTACGCCATCAGATCTCCTGTAAACCTGTTGTCACGAAAGTCATATTGGCGGTCATTGAGGAGATCATTTGATTCCAGATATTTCGAAAGTTGACGGTTGATAAGTGATTCCATCTCCTGGGAGAGAATAGAAGTTAGTGCTATGGGTCTATAAGAAGAGATGGGTGATTTGTCGCCCTTTTTGGGAATCGGGTGAATGTTCGCTGACTTCTATTTATTTGGGGAATGGCCAGTAGAATATAGTAGTGAGATAAGTGATTCCATCTCCTGGGAGAGAATAGAAGTTAGTGCTATGGGTCTATAAGAAGAGAGGGTTGATTTGTCGCCCTTTTTGGGAATCGGGTGAATGTTCGCTGACTTCTATTTATTTGGGGAATGGCCAGTAGAATAAAACAAATGGAAGAGTTTCCGCAGTGGTTTAGCAAGTGCAGAGGAACATCTCTCCAAGAGGATTGGGGGAGTGCCATCCGGACTAGCGGATTTGTGTGCGTTTAGCTCCTTGAATGCGGGGGCAACAGTACGCATTCGGAAGCGAATCCCATGGTGTGCTGCTTATGCTCAAGTTAAGCCGCAACTGATGTGGTATCAGGAAGCGTTGAGTTGGCTGCAAAATGTGAAGCAAGTAGATTCGCCTACTCTATTGCAATGGTGACTGGTTTGACATCGACTATAAGCGATGGAATGGAGGCAGGGACTGAGTTTTGAATGTTGTTCTCGAATGCGAATGAAGTTTGTACTACCTGTGGGAGAGTGTAGTATTTTTTGTCTCGCTCTCTGGTCATGCAAGAACTTGGCGCGTTGAATATACGCATTACAGTAATTTCTAGCTCTCTTAAATCTTTTTCGGTTTTCCTCAGTATTGTTTGATTTATACAACCGGAAGCTCAGCTCTTTAGCCTTAATGGCCTCTCTGCATCCGGAATTGAACCACATATTTCTCTTGGGTTTGATACTCTTTACTCTGTGCGGAATAAAGGTCCGCATGCCATGCGTGTCTATCAGTGTGTCAACATCGTTATTGAGGAAAAAGAACGACTAACTTAACCTACCAAAAAAGTCGTTCAGACCTTCCCAGTTGACTTTCTCGTATAACCATACCGTTCTTTTGGGAGTTTTCTCGTTACCGTTGCTGTTGGGTTAGCACAAATTTAGCTGACACGGCACAGTGGTCTGAAGTGCCCAAGGGTGAAGAAACTTCAATTGTGTATTTGTTTGGCTGGGAGGTGAGAAAGAGGTCCAGTGTGTTGGCGAAATGACCATATATGTCTGGACCCGTGTTGGCTTATTGACAAGTTGAGTAAAACTATTTGAATGAGCAAAAAGCTGGACATATTGACCTTCAGGTGTTGTGTGTCCGGAGTGACGAAGCCACTGAGAGTTATGCACATTAAAATCACCCGCAATAACGATTTCAGTGTCCGGATAAAGGGTCAAGATCCTATCAATAGAATCAGACAGAGCATCAAATTCGTTAAAGGATGCGTTTCTCTCCAAGTTTGGGCTTCTGTAAAAATGCAGTAATGTGTGATATGCTTACGAACGTGAAGTTTTAGCCAAGAGAAATTAAATTCTGGGTTGGAACAGAGCCCATATTGTGGCACAAGCTGATAAGCAATATCATTTCGTATGTAAGTGGAAAGAACAGTGGCACCAAGTTATATCCAGGTAGATTAAAATCGGAAATATCTGCATCAGTTATTACCTGGGTTTCGCTAAGTGCATGGATAGTTGGTTTTTGGTTAGAAACGTGGGCAGACACAGAGGAGAAATTGCATCTCAAGCTGCGAATGTTACACAAATCAACGCGAAATTCCCCCTCCATTGAAATGGCCCTACACAGAAATCCAATACCGGCTCGGGAAAGGATGCAAGTCGGGACCAGCAATAGATAAGCGAAAGCGACCACTACAGGTGTTATGCCCTTGTAGTAGGTGCCCCACTAGGTCCATGCCGAAATCCAAGTCACATCCCTTCCATGACGAACATTATGCCACTAAGACACCAAAAACTCTCCAAAGATTATAAATCAATCGAGAGTATCTATGCCTGAGGGACGTAAACAGAGGTGCGAAAAAAAGGAAAACAGACACAAAGGATGGAATGAGTAGAGGGTTTTCCTGCACTGCACATCACTCACGTATATATTCTCGCACCTTTCACAGCACTAAGACGCGTGTGTGGAGATCCGTTTATTGCATACGATCGTACAGAAAACTTTGCATTGCACTCGGACGCGTGTGTGAAGATCCGTTTGTTTGTTTAGGATCCCACAGTAAGACTTCTCGCGCGAACTGATAGTGCAATTGGGTATCTTATGTGTATTTAAGATTCCCAAAAAGGATTGCACAATTGGTTCGATGGTACGGCAGAAGCGCACGTGCTGTCTAGTTGGCGGTTTTAAATCGACTTGGAAGCCGTACACACTAGGTCGAGTACAGTTAAAGATATCTCATGCTAAGATTTCAGGATTCCAGTTTTCCCACAATTTTACAAGTTAGAATGGTAATTCTATTACCCAACATCATCATCATCATCGGCACTACAACCGGTATCCGGTCTTGGCCTTATTTAACAGGTATGAGCTTGTTAAATTTTCCATAATAATTTGTTTTTCTGGGCAAGGTTATTAGCCTTGCGCCACTATTACCCAACACCCGTCATTAAATTGGCTCCCCAGTTGACACATGTCGAATGTTTTTTGAATGTTCAAAAATATTAAGGACTGATTTCCCGATGACATAAGTAGGAATATCACTCACTTCAGGCAGATATACGAGGGCAGGTCAATAAGTATTTAGAAAATGAGGACGATTTTCTTTTATTGTCTCATTTAGCTGACCTACTAATCACGCATAATACGGGGGCGGGGGGAGTGGTTTTAGTCGATAAAAAAAATGTCTTTGGATCGGCCCAGAGATGTGTTTTGAAGATTTCCACCTTCCCACTGAGTACAAAAAAAAAAAAAAAAAAAAAAAAAAAAAAAAAAAAACGTATCGAGTGCGATTTGAAAGAAAATTTACATGAGAGTGAGGTACAGGTGTGGGAAATGCGAAAATGCATATCGTTCCCTTCTTAGCATCTGTTATTATTATTTTTTTTTTCATAACCCTCGAGTCCCTCAAGCTTCAAGAAGCTTGGATGATTTCTAATTACCACTGGATTTGTGGTGTACATTTGGAGTAATATACGCCCTGGTAAGGATGTGACCTGGACTTGGATGGCAATTACTATAAGGGCATTACACCTAGAGTGATTTGCTTTCGCTCATCCGTTGTGGATCCCGAACTGTATCTTATTTTGAGGCGTAATTAGATGCCAGGCCGACCCAATGACACGGGAGATCGCCCAGATGGTATTTCACCAATTCTTTTGAAAAGAGTGTTTTTCTTCAGTCGCTGAACAGCTGCGGAAGCTCTTCCATACATTATATTCCCAAATAGATGGAAGTTGACGAAGATTCAACCAATTCCCAAAACGGACGGTAAATCATTCCCCTCTTCTTGTCGACTCATACGACCACCTTTTATTCTGTCGAAGGTTATAAAGAAGCTGATTAGTCGTCAACCTTCGAAATATTTGGAATCAAAAGGCCCATTAACCACCGCCAATGTGCTACCATTGCCACAGATCCACAGATCTCATGATACTCATATATCTCACAGAAAAGAGTAGCCGTTCCACTCACTACTTCGGAGAAAGTGAAGTTGTTGAAATGGATATTTCAAAAGCGATCGACAGAGTTGAGACGCAGTTCTATCATCGAAATTGCATTTCTTCCATGGAGTTAATAATACATTGATTTAATGGATAGGAAACTATATTTCTGGCCGCTCAACAAAAGTGGTTCTGGATGATGTTAAGACTGCCTCCTATAGAATTTCTCAAATTGATACTGGGGTTCCCCAGGAGTCCAAAAACGGCCACTCGTTCTCGTCCTCGTTTTTATGAAAGATTTCTTGTCTATTGCCCACAACCTAATTCATTCGTTTGCTGATGATAGCACGTTGGGCTTCTTATACTACATGGACTGAAAATTCCCGGGATTTTTCAATAGGTGGCGCCACTGGAAAATGAACATGGCTCACTTCGAGAGGCTCATCTGTCACTAGTTTATGTATGAAGTTTCGTGACATTTTGTCTATTCGTTTACAAGCTACAGTCGGTTGAGTGACGCTACTTTCGCCTTCATAAAAAGAAATTGGGAAAATAGGAATATAGCATCTTGATGAAACATTGTTTTTTGATGGGAAAATCTTCTGAACAATCATTACAATGGTGGCAGAAATGTTATCGCAGATTTGTTCGTTCGAGAACGACAGTTTATCAGTGGTTTAGAAAATTTAAAATTGGCCACACAAGCATCGAAAGCGCACCTTGATATGGAAGGTCAAAGGAGACTACGAATGCGGAAATCGTAAAGCAAGCGTATCTGATCGTTTTGAGTGATCGTAAAGTGAAGTTGCGCTAGTTAGCCGATGCCGTGAGCATTTCAAAAGAACGGGCGGGATATATTTTGCACGATCTTTTCGAGATGAAAAAGCTTTAGCGCAGTGGGTGGTTGATGATTCGGACTTTTTTCGATGTTTTGTGACAATGAATGAAAATGGCTCCATTACCATACGCCTGAGTTCAATAGGCAGTCTTTAGAGAGACTGGGAATCCGATCAAAGGAGCCAAAAGACCACACCGGTGAGTGGGCGTCTGTTGACCGTCTACAAAAAGCAGCAAGGCGTTGATGATTCAACAGCTGGGTTGGCGTTGTTGCAGCGTAATCAAGCGGACTTTTTTCGATGTTTTGTGACAATGAATGAAACGTGGCTCCATTACCTGAATTCAATAGTCAGTCTTCAGAGGGACTGGGAATCCGATCAAAGGGGCCAAAAGACCAACACTCGGCCGGGAAAATTATGACCACCGTGTTTTGGGCATCATTTTCATCGATCACGAAGGGAAGAACATTCACAGGAGAGTATAATGCAGCATTTTGGACAAACTGAATGATGAAATATAGAAAAAAACGGCCCCATATGAGGAAGAAAGGTACCATCACGATAACACGTCCTTGAAAGCGATGGCCAAATTGGACCAATTACTGCTCACCCACCGTATTCTCCAGGCTTGGCCCCCAGCGACTATTATCTGTTTCCAAATGTCAAGCGGTGGCTCCATGGAAAGAGATTCAGATCTAATGAACAAGTTGTGGGGGGTGACATAAGGTGCGCCGGCGTACGGCAAGGGTCCACTGTCCCCCACCAACGGAAATCACGGGAACGGAGAATAGTCGCAGGATGCCCAGCCGGAGAAATCAAATGACACACTATGGCGTTGTTGTGTATAAACGTTTTTGTTATTTAAAGTGGTATAAATATTCGTCAAGTCTGAAGTTCTAATTTTGCACAATGGGTGTTAACCGGATTTAAGAACTAAAACTTGTATTCGCTTAAATATTGTTATTATATTTTTCTTTCTTTAACATATGTCAGCCGCTAAAACTATGATTTCTTAGGCACTAATGAATGTCGCCGGATTTAGGAACCACAGCTTGTATTCACAATTGGTAGTCGTCTAAATATTGTTATTTTATTTTTCTTTCCTTAATGTATGTCGGCCACGAAAACTATGATGTCTTAGAGACTGGGACACGAATTGCTTAAGGAACCCGACTCGTTGTCACTCCACGGCACTCGACTGCCAGATAATGGAAGTGACTGATTCCGACGGTGGTTGGATTGCGACTGTTGTACGAGAGAGCGATGTGCGCTCGACGGTGGTTGTGACTCGATTGACTCATTAAGGGCAAGAATCCGTTCATCGTGTCGTGGCAGTGGAGTCATAGCTAAACTCACTGCCACTTACAAGAAACTTGAAAAGGGTTGCTATGCGCGCATAAGGAATTTAGTTCCAGCGAACTACTGCCGTACAGGGTGAATTGGATTCCTCTGTCGCTATGTATACGGAGAAATCGGTTTTGGTAACACGACCAACTATGGGCATAAGTTGTCGGTTAGACAAAGGAATATGGGTCTTGGTCGTTGGGATGGTTGTTTCGTGGAAATGCAACGCATCGTGCTGATGGCATACCAGTAAGGAGAATTGCTATTGTTTCAATTGGTTTAGTTGGGATGGGAGCCGAAATAGTTTTCGGGGAAGGTAAATGTTGCTTGGTTACAAGCGAGGAAAATGGTTTAAGCAGGAAGTGGGCCGGAATGGTTTCGGGGGAAATCAATGCTGCTTGGTAGTAAGCGAGGGATATAGTTTAAATAGGAAGTTAACCGAAATAGTTTTTAGGAAAAATGTATGCGGTTTGATGTAGTTGAGAGAGATGATTAATATTCCGTTGTAAGTTTGAAAATGCGTTTTATTACAGATTGGGAAATGGATTCTTGGTAAGTTTGGGGATGTACGTGATTGCGGATTTGGGGACGGATGCTGTTGCATATTGGGAAGTGTGTTCTTTGCATGTTTGTGAATGTGTGCCATTGCAGGTTTGGGTTATGGTGGCGCGTTGTTAGCGATCGGAGTTAGGTAGGAATTGTGGGTTGGTTCTTCCTGTGATGTAGAGAACCCCCATAAAGTCATCGCGGAAACTGGAGCGTATTTCGAAGGCTTGGAAGTTTCGTACTATAGAAAGAGCATTGACATGTTGGAAAATCGCTCTACCAAGTGTATCGCCTCTTATAGCAATTTTTTTTAATATTATTTATTGGCGTATAGGAACCCGGAAGTACATGACGTGACCGACTCGGGTGCGCCATCGTTCCCTGTCCTGTTCACTCTCCTTCCACGCTTAATCATGTGATCCGATTTGCTCAAGATCAGAAAGCAACTACAATGAGAAATAAATGTAAAAAAAGTTTGTTTTTATTAAAAATCCCGGGTCTTTTCAACCCTTGTAGTAATCCAGTACTTCTCCTCATGTTGAGCTGGAGGCTAATGTGGCATCGGATAGCGTTGGGTTGGCTGTAAAATGTGCAGCGAGCGCATTCTCCATTACCTCTTTAGGCCGGGACTTGTTAGCATAGGTAGTAGTGCAATGCTTCTCCTCAAGTTGAGGTTGAGGTAATGTGGTATCGGACAGATAGAGATTCAGATCAAATAAGGAAGTCATCGCGGAAACCGAGGCGTATTTTTTTTCTCCTTTTTACTCTAGATTTAAGATAGTCTGCAAGGTTTTTATATTAATTTAATTTAAGTCAATTTAAGCTTGCATTAAGCTGATAAATGAGGGTTCTGCCCTCACTAAACTAAACTATTCAAGGCTTGGACGTATCATACTACAGAAACGGAATCGAACTCTTGGGAAATCGCTATACCGAGTGTATCGCCCGCGAATGGAATAAATATAACTTTGCAGCCCCAACTGAAATCATCAAGATCAGTTATTTAAATTATTTATTAGGTATTTATTATTAACAAGTTATTTAAAATTACATATCAATAAATTAACATAATGAACATAGCAGCTGGGACTATTGACTCGTATTCAAATTAAATTTCGAATATAATTATCCAAATAAAGAGCCTTTGTAATCAAGAGTAATACTTCACTCGTGCAATGTTTATAAAGGAAATTACGAAAGACATTATAACTAAGTAAGTTTCAGGTCCCATAATCTGCCACGGTTTGGTAGGAACAAGTAATATATGTATTGCCCAAGCGTCACAATATCGTCCTCAGTTGAGCATAGGTCCATAAAGCTACGCTCATCGCAAAATTCTTTTAGTCATGGTCACTAATGTGCACATATATTTTTATACGAGGGTTGCCTTTTATATTTCGGGATTAAGGAAGAAAAACAAATATTGATCATCGAAAATCACTTTATTGTTTTTCAAAATATTCCCCATGAAGATCTATACACTTTTGCATGCGTTTGAACCAATTGTCCAAGCACTTTTGCCACTCTGATTGAGGTATCTCCAACACATCAAAATATTCCCCTTTTGTTGGATTTGGCTCATCTTGAAACACCCAGACAGTCGACTGCTGTTTACTTTCGGGCTCATACGCGTAAATCCACGATTCATCACCTGTCACGATGTCATAGACGTGTTTCGAAGCACCGCGACCGTATTTTTTGAGCATTTCTTTCGACCAATTGAAACGAGCCTTTTTTTGGGCGATTGACAAATTGTGTGGGATCCAACGCGAACAAATTTTTTTGACAGTGAAATGTTTATGCAATATTGAATGTATGCTGGTCCCACTAACGCCTAAGGTTGTCTCAATCTCACGATAGGTCACATGACGATCTTCCAATATCAGTTCGCGCACAGCATCAATGGTTTTCGGAACAACAACTGATTTTGGACGACCTTCACGAAATTCATCTTGGAGTGAACTACGACCACGATTGAATTCACCATACCATCTATAAACACTGGTCCTTGATGGAGCCTCATCGCCAAAAATTGAATTAAGTTCATCTATGCACTGTTGCTGAGTTAATCCACGCCGAAACTTGTAAAAAATAATCGCACGAAAATGTTGACGATTTAATTCCATTTTTGGGCCGAGATGAATCTTTTACGTTACTATAAACAACACAAATAGCGCTCGTATGTCAAAACGTTCTGAGTGCGTATAACCTCAAAAATGTCCAACTTTACGACAGAGCTGTCAATTGCCGGATTGCAACGCTAGGGTTGCCAAATCCCGAAACATAAGAGGCAACCCTCGTACTAAATAGTGTACACCTTTGATAATTGTGAGAGATGAAAATAAGTAATATAGTTCATGAATCAGAAATCAGTAAATCCAAATATAAGAAATATACAGTATCTTTAAAGTTGTCGAATTAGCGTATGAAAAGAATTAATATTTAGTCATATGTTATACTGTTGTGGGACTTCACAATTGTGGGCAAGAAGCAAAGTGGCAGAAAATAAGATACGTTGCCGTTAAAAATGCAAACGGCAACATTTTTGTGGTAGTTTTTTCTGTTGAATCACAAAACCCAATGGCGACAAGAACCCAGGAGCATTAACTTTGCAAAATACAAAAAAATAACACTTTTCTGTTAATGATTGGATTGGATCCATTAACTGAATCGCTATAAGAAACATTTTTTCCTGACAAGCTCAACATTCCCATTGATGTTCATATTACGTACTCAGCAAACCGTAGATCTACGCATTCCTTCGCCTATACATCGCCTACTATTAACTTATGGTCATGGATTACCAATGGAAGTCACTTGGCAAGTCAACAAAACCCTCGTAGGCGTTCATACTCATCAGCCGCACATATGGTCAACTCTTGATCAAGATTGGAACAGCGAATGGGATTTTCTTCGGTCTTTTTTAGCTCTTAAAGTAACAAAGTGAACACGTTTTGAATGCCACGAAATCCGCAATAATGTAATTTCAATTTATTTCCGCCCACGTTTTGCTGACTTGTTTGAGCAAACACTCAATTAAAAAGAGAATCTACGCATGACATTGGTTGTTTCCTTTACTTGTTAACGATACATGGTGAAAGGTGTACCTCGGGTTGAAGTCATATTACATGGGTAATAGCGAAATAAAATACTTAGAACAGAATACTATTTGCAGTCTCGATTGTGGTAAGTAGAAAGTAAAATGAAGTAAAACGATTTAAAAGCTATTTCCGATTGCGTTCGCAAGAAAGGTTATTAAAAAAAGTTAATATTATAATAATAAACATTAATTTAGCATCACATACCAAAAAGGGGACCACTGGCTTCATTTTTTAAGACTAATCTATGCCGCATTCCTTTATTACATGATGTAACCAGACATCAACAATGTTATGTTACATCATAATAAAGGGAAAAACAAAACAAGTAAATTTTCAAGCCATTTGAGTGGACGAAGTTAACCTCCGAGCCTTTTGGAGTAAGGCAGAAGTTCTGAATGAACCCTTGTCGCCCCATTAGTAGAAATTTCATTCATGTCACGGTTGATATAGTTAGAGGAGACGTGATAAGATGTTTGACCTAAATAGAGTCATCGATGAATTAAGAGGATTCTTTCACTACTCTAGAGGAAAGTACGTCACCACTTGACTTGGTTAACTTAAAAATGAATAACAGAAACAGCTTGTCAATGATGAAAGACAAAGCACAATTACTTGCCTGGACCTTTTTAAAAATAGTCAATGTCATTTATCGGTTGGTAGGCCGTATTTATTCACGTTGGTGAAAAAGTATTGAGCCGTAGGCCACAATATTTCTTTTTAATACTTGATCCCGTCTAAAATACCGGTTTTGATACTCATTTATAAAAGGCATGATTGTTGAGCGTGTCGAAAAAGTACCATGCATCAAGCGTATACATAGTGGGACAAATAAGTTTCGAGAGTGGAAAATATCATTGGAACAAGATATCTGAATATTTTTATTCGAAATATTCTCCTCGAGTTTCAATATATTTGTTATAGGGATTCAACTGTGATTCAAATGCGTGTTCTACCGCATTTTGTGGAAATACCTCTAGTGTTCTTGCAGAAGCTGGTTAAAATATCATTAAAACATACTCGTACTTACAATTTCAATTTAATTTTCGGGATTACAGAGAAATCACACAAGGCCAAATCAGGTGAATACAGCAGACGCCTTAACACACAGATTTGATTTCAAACCAAAAAATTGGTGAACAATGAGTGATGTCTGATAATCCGTCAAAATCTTTCGTACAAATTTTGTACAGGACTTTGTCCTAATTCTTGTAAACAATGGTTCAGATTGTTTCTCTTATGATGTTTAACACGTCAATTCCCAGTGTCGCCTGCGTGTGACAGATTTCCAAAAAGTGTGTCGGCCACAAGACCAATTTGGTTTTTGTTTTTTTTTATTGATATCAAGCCAATAAGTCGTAACATTTATTATTAATTTCTGGCAATATAATACTATTTATACGTCATAACTCATACGACATTCAATTGTTTTATGTAGTTCATCTGATTTCTCTTGAAAAAATTGAGATAAAAATACCTAGATCATAAGTTTTTTTGTTTCCTTATTGTATGTGATATTTTAATGTATACGGAAAATACAAAGGCATATAAACACAAAAATAACTTATAACATGATTACTAAAATTGATTATTGATGAGTTGAACGCCCGGGAGGACGTAAGTGATATTATTTTATTTGACTCAAACAATGGCAACGAAGACAGTCGAGAAAATTGCAATTGCTCGTTCCCAGAAATCATGAAAAAAAATTTAGGAGAGAACTGTGTTATCCGGGGAGACCGGGGTTCGATTCCCCGTCGGGGAGGCCCTGGCGCAAGACTAATGATCTTGCCCAGAAAAAATAAATCATTATGGAAAATTTAACAAGCCTCAGGACTTGCTAAATAAGGCCAAGACCGGTTCCCGGTTGTAGTGCCGATGATGATGATGAACTGTGTTATCAAATGTCACGGTATATAATAAACGACCGAAAATACAAGTAGATTGTCCTCCTATCATTAGGATGTACTACACGTAGATGAGTGGAGTTGACAGTTTAGGTGAAAATGTAGACTACTTGAGGGTAGGCCTTCGTAGCAAAATGTGTCAAAATGCTTGGCTTGATTTTTTTTTTATTTTAAACTAACGCGCGTGTTGTGTGTCAGTGACACCATAGACAAAGATGATATACATGAGGTCATTGATACACTCAAACAAAAAACGCCACCCGGTTCTAAACTCAGATAACCCCCAGAACGGTAATGCAATTGATTGCATATTTTAGAGTCATTAGCAAATAATACAAAAGCAATTAATTGCATATTCCGAAACGAGTAACAAATCACGTAAACGCAATTAATTGCATATTTCGGCACGAATGACAAAACACAAAAAAAAGTAATTCCACAAAAATTAACTAGGTCAGTTCGCAATTGCAAATGTTGAACTGTGGCGCAAATCGATGAAGATATATCGGCTGACGGCGCAGTACAACGCAATTGCGAATAGAAAATTGAAAATCGAGAATTAGGTCACTACAAGTCGAAGTTGCATTATCGTAATCGGGAGGTGTTGACCCCAAAGTGTCGAGAAGAGGTACGAACAAGTTAGGAGGCAGTCGGAATTTGGTCGTAGAAGTAGAAGTTGGGTAGTAAGTCTAGAATGAAATAAAAGTACGGAGTGAGTCAAGGAGAGAATGGTAGAGAGTTTAAGGAGAAAGAAAAAAGTGCTAACCAATGTAAGCAGTTAAACGAATAACGTAAAATACCAGATGGTTACTGTGAAAAAGTTGTGGATAGATAGAATAAAAAGTGAATGTTAGTTAACGTAAATAGAAAAACTAGTAAAGTGGATTTCAAACCGCTTCTAAGCGAAATTTGTAAATAGATTTAAGAAAAAGAAGTGAACATTAATTGTGACAAACAGAGAGACGAACAGAGTGAATGTCAAACGGTTGCTCAGAAAGATTTGAGTAGATTTAAGAAAAAGAAGTGAATATTAATTAAAATAAATAGAACGACGAACAGAGTGAATGTCAAACCATTATGCAGAGAAAAGTGAGAGTAGACTAAAGAGAACGAAATAAATGCTAAACAATATAATCAGTAAGACGGATAAAGTGAGTCTCGAAACCTTTACGTAGAGAAGAATTGTGAATAGACTTAAGAAAGAGAAATAAGTGTTAACTGAATGAAACAGAAATACGAATGACTAGAAGAGTTAGTACAAATAAAAGAAAAATAAAAGTGACAACAAAAAAAAAAAAAAACAAAGTGACTACGAGTTTTGATTTCCTAGAATTCTTTATTTTGTATTAATGGAAGATTGGGTCGACATTCCCCACGAGTCGTGATTCTCGCTTTTCTGCTAGAGCTCAAAAACTATAACTCGCGTACAAAAGGAGATTTTGGAGTACCATTAAATGTCAAAGCCCAGTGCGAGCAGGCGGAGAGGAAGTGGATACGGAAAAGAGGTATCGATGTACATTGGCCTTAAAAGCTTGGACATTACAACGAGGAGAAAGCACTTTTTTTTTAAACTAACGCGCGCGCAAAAGCGGATTTTGAAGTACCCTTAAATGTCAGAGCACACGGGAAAGAAGTGAATAAGGAAAGGATGTATCGGTGTACATTGATCTTAGAAGCCTGGTTATTACAATGACAAGGAAACACATTTTGTTTTACACTAACGCGGGCACAAGTTAGAAGTTTTGAAGTGCCCTTAAATGTCAGAGCGCAGTGCGAGCGGACGGAGAGGAAGTGGGTAAGAAAAGGAGGTATCGATGTATATTGGCTTAAATACCTGGAGATTACAGCGGCGAGGAAACACATGATTAGGTAGAGCATTCCACATTCGTGTGGTTCGGCTAAAGAATGACTCTACGTTTATTTGTATTCCTGAAGTTAACTTTCATTGTGAACCGATGCGCATTCTCAGATTGTCGGGTATCGCGGGAAAATGTTTGAGGAGCCAGAACACATTCAGCAAGTTCATTGGAGCAACAACCGTGATAATACCGATAGAAAAGAGACAGGTGTGATACGTTGCGCCTATATTCTAACGACGGAATTAAACGACTTACGGCTGGGTCCCCAATAAATTTCATTACTTGTTTTTGCATCCTATCCGCTCGCACTGTGCTCTGACATTTAAGGGTACCCCAAAATCCCCCTTTGTGCGTGCGTTTGTGTAAAACAAAGAAAAATCGAGCACGTGTACCGCAGTTTTGAATTTGCCTGACAGTTGGACTCCATTTTGGAGTTTAGTATGCATCAAGTCATTGTACAAACATCTTTTTTTTTAATACTGTTAAAAACGTCGAATTTGTACCAGAAAATGATGATTTGCGGAAAGCATTAATTTTTTGTTTTCATTTGAAGAAAAGTGCTGCAGAGTCGCATCGAATGGTTGTCGAGGCTTATGGTGATCATGCTCTATCGGAAGCAACATGCAAAATATGGTTTAAGCGGTTCAGAGATAATGATTTTGATGTGCGAAATGAAGAACGTGGAAGACCACCAAAAAAGTTTGAAGACGCCGAATTGTAAGCAATATTGGATCAAGATGACACTTTAAGTCAAAAACAAATGGCACAAATGTTAAACGTTGTACAACAAACAATTTCTGACCGTTTAAAAGCTATGGGAAAGATCCAAAAGTGTGGAAACTGGGTGCCACATGAATTGAATGACAGGCAGATGGAAAAGCGAAACACCACTTGTGAAACGTTGCTTCTACGACACGAAAGGAAGTCGGTATTGCATCGAATTGTGACTGGTGATGAAAAATTGATTTATTTGAAAAATCCTAAACGCAAGAAATCATGGGTACATCCAAGAGAAGCGTCAATATCGACTGCAAAGCTTGATCGGTTTGGAAAAAAGAGAATGCTCTGTGTTTGGTGGGACCAGAAGGGGGTGGTGTATCATGAACTTCTAAAACCTGGCGAAACTATTGATGCGCAACGCTACCGACAACAAACGATCAATTTGAACCATGTATTGATCGAAAAACGACCATAATGGGCCACAAGACACGGAAAGGTAATTTTGTTGCATGGTAATGCACCGAGTCATACAGCAAAACCCGTCAAAGAAACAATAAAAGCTCTCGGCTGGAAAGTGTTACCCCACCCGCCGTATTCACCAGACTTGGCTCCTTCCGACTACCATTTGTTTTCATCGATGGAACACGCATTGTCTGAGCAGCATTTCAATTCCTACGAAGAAGTCGAAAATTGGGTCTCCGAATGGTTTGCCTGAAAAGACGACCGGTTTTATTGGCGTGGTATCCACAAATTGCCAGAAAGGTGGTCGAAATGTGTAGAAAGCAATGGCCAATACTTCGAATAAAATGTTTTTTACTTTCCCATTCACAATTTGTGTTTTATTTAAAAAAAAAAATGCATACCAGTACACCCGGTAGATGGGCAAAGACCCCTTAAAGGCTGGCACTAAATGTTCAAAATATAATGGGAATATTGCGTCTTTTTAAGGAATCTTTAGTTATTCAACAGTCGTCATAAACTAATCAAGTTCCCCTTCAGAGTGTAACAGGGTACCATATTGTATTAGTACTATATATCGTGAAATTGTAACTACTATGTACACTAGTGTAAGTAGAATACACTTTGATACAGTTCAGTTGATAATCATACGTCGTCTGCCTCTAATCTATCTGGTATTACAAGAGTAATCCTCCCTCAGCTACAATACACGCGTGCTTGAGGTGTTTCCAATCTTGGAAGCAGTTCTGGAATTCAGTTAATGTTACCCTTCAGCAATTCCGGTGGCAAAACGTTGTCATTTTATGGCTATATCAGCCTCAGGAATAGAAAGAAGTCCAAGGGATATGCCTGGCGAATACGGTGTATGAGGTAATATAATGGTTTTGTTTTGCACCAAAGAACCACGAACAAGCAGTGAAGTGTGAACGAAAGTAAAAAATCACCGAACAACAAACTTCAACTGTCGAAAATGGACTAAACTTTTAAAATGACTGTAAATGCTTTATCAAAATACGCCAGAAAAAAAATATTGTTTTTTAAATGTAATTAATAAAGTCTGCGGCTCCTCGATAGTATAGTGGTTAGTTTTTTTTTTTTTTAATGTAATTAATAAAGTCTGCGCCTACTCAATAGTATAGTGGTTAGTATCCACGCCTGTAACACGGGAGACCGGGGTTCGATTCCACGTCGGGGAGACCTTGCCCGGAAAAACAAATTATCATGGAAAATTTAACAAGCCTCAGGACTTGCTAAATAAGGCCAAGACCGGTTCCCGATTGTAGTGCCGATGATGATGATGAATAAAGTCTGCGAAACTCAAAAATCAGGATAATTTTTTGGACACACATCGTATAGATGCGGAACATATTAAAAAGACCTTTAAATTCGCCCGTATTCAGGGGGAAGTGTTCTCTGAGATTTATTGGCCCTATACGTGTAATAGGGTGGTTACAGAGAGACCACCGCGATAGAATCTGCAAGCGGTAGCACATCAAAGAATTTAAAAGAATTAAACTCCGAGGCTACGGCAGGCTCTGACGGGCACGGCACCCATCTTGTGTAAGAAGCAACCTCGAGTATTGTTTGATGTACCATCTATAGCGAATGATTGCGAATAATCCCTCACTTCTACTTTCGGGATTTCCTTCGCCAGTAACAAAATCTTTGAAGTGCGGAATTGAATGACATCATAACGAGATCGGCACATGGGAAGTGAAAACTACTAGAAGACAAGATTGAATATCAGTTGTGTGGTTAGATAAGTAAAATAAAATACAGATAAATAGCTAATGTTTATTTTTGCGATATTCACAGATTTTAAGAGAAAGTGTTTAATTTATATCTTCTGAATATGGCTAACTAACCGAATTTTATCCTATGAAGTAAGACCCTAGATTGCAATAAACTTTCACCAATTGGTTACGTAGGGTTTCATGAAATATTTTCAGGAGGTTGCATACTCTGTGTCAAATGATCAACATTAGGCAATTGCACTGTTTTTTATACAAAGTACGATATTTCTCTTGGTGGATTAATGGAAAAAACATTTTAAAAGAATTTAAAAAGATTTAAACACACCGTTCCGATAAGCTACAAATAGTAATCTAATGAATTGTAAACATGCATCGTATCTAAAAAGTTACTTCACTGGTGTGGCACTTAAACTTCTTGACATGTTCGCTTATCAATAAATTTCTAAGCCAAGAATATGATTACCAAAGAAGAATGAGAGGCTATCGGATATATTAACTAATACAACATTTCACTGAATCATCAAGAATGCAATCGAAGAGTCTTGAGGAAAAGATAAGACAAGAATCGACTGTGAAAATCGTCGGTTACCATCAAACCGATGCATACCCATAAGTTGATATCGTTTTATTTGCCTTTGGGCAGATTACCTTGGTATTTAGGGCTTTCTCTATACAGACAAAATGTAGGATAGAAGACTGAATATTAAAATAAATAGTAATCAATCAAGATAACCAAACTTTAACTAGGCAAGAAAAGCATTTACCGGATGTAAAAAAAGTATGTAGTACAATAAGCAAAAAGTACTTTTTTTTAAATCATCATCGGCACTACAATTGGGATCCGGTTTTGGCCTTATTTAGCAAGTCTCCCCGCCGGTCCCGATTCCGAGACGATGTCATCCAGTTTGCCACTCCCAAGCACTGGACGTCCTGCTCTACGCCATCCCTCCATTGCAGACAAGGTGTGTCGCACTGTCTCCTTCCATACATCCTGCCACAAAGGACGTTTCAGGCAGGCTCCAATTCGCTCTTTCGAGCTAGATATCCCGCCCACCGGAGTCTGGCAAGCTTGATTTTTCTTACAACGTTAGCTTCGAGGTTGCTCGGATAGAACTCAAGGTTGTAGCGTCTCCGGAATCATTCTCCCTCACATTCAGGGCCAACAATTCTCCTTAGACCATCCTCTCGATCGCGGCTAAGAGTTCAGAGTGCCTTTTATTGAGCACCCAGGTCTCGGATCCATACATGAGTACTGGATAAGACCATGGTCTTGTACAGTAGTAGCTTGGATGTTCTGGATAATTTTCGGGATTTAAAGAGCCTTGATAAACAATAGTACATTTTGTTGGTTCACAGTTGTATTCCACGGGATGGTAATTATTTTGAAAGTGACAAAATGGGTTTTCATGAATATTTCTATACATTTTTGTATTCATTCATCATCATCGGCACTACAACCAGGATCCAGTCTTGGCCTTATTTAAACAATCTCTCCACCGGTCCCGATTTCGAGCCGATGTCATCCAGTTTGCCACTCCCAAGCACTGGACGTCCTGCTCTACGCCATCCCTCCATCGCAGACAAGGTGTGTCGCACTGTCTCCTTCCATACATCCTGCCACAAAGGACGTTTCAGGCAGGCTCCAATTCGCTCTTTCGAGCTAGATATCCCGCCCACCGGAGTCTGGCAAGCTTGATTTTTCTTACAACGTTAGCTTCGAGGTTGCTCGGATAGAACTCAAGGTTGTAGCGTCTCCGGAATCATTCTCCCTCACATACAGGGCCAACAATTCTCCTTAGACCATCCTCTCGATCGCGGCTAAGAGTTCAGAGTGCCTTTTATTGAGCACCCAGGTCTCGGATCCATACATGAGTACTGGATAAGACCATGGTCTTGTACAGTAGTAGCTTGGATGTTCTGGATAAATTTCGGGATTTAAAGAGCCTTGATAAACAATAGTAGATTTTTTTGGTTCACAGTTGTATTCCACGGGATGGTAATTATTTTGAAAGTGACAAAATGGGTTTTCATGAATATTTCTATACATTTTTGTATTCATTCATCATCATCGGCACTACAACCAGGATCCAGTCTTGGCCTTATTTAAACAATCTCTCCACCGGTCCCGATTTCGAGCCGATGTCATCCAGTTTGGCACTCCCAGGCTTTGGGCGTCCCGGTCTACCCCATCCCTCCATCGCAGACAAGGCCCGCCGCGCTGTCTCTTTCCGTACATCCTGCCACAAAGGACTTTCCGGGCAGGCTCCTCTTCACTCATTCGAGCTAGGTTTCCCGCCCACCGGAGTCTACAGAGTTTGTTTTTCCTTACAGCATTTGCTTCAATGTAGATTGCGTACAATTCGTGGTGGTAGCGTCTCCGGAATCATCCTCCCCTACAAACAGGGCCAACAATTCACCTTACTTACTCTCGAACGCGGCTAAGAATTCAGAGTGCCTTTTATTGAGCACCCAGGTCTCGGATCCATACCTGAGTACTGATAAGACCATGGTGTTGTACAGTAGTAGCTTGGATGTTTTGGATAAATTTCGGCATTTAAAGAGCCTCGATAGACCATAGTAGGCTGTATTGGATTTGATCAGTCGTTCGCGTATTTCTTCTTCCATATTGTTATCGTCTGCTACTATTGACTCAAGGTGGTTAAAGGATTGCACTACTTCAAATTCGTGGTCCGCCACCCCGATTGTTTGACCAACGTTAGGTATCCTCTTCGCAGATGTTGTCACCATGTACTTAGATTTCGCTTCATTAATGTGCAATCACAGTTTTTGTGCCGCCTACTCGATTCGAGTGAAGGAGTCCTGTACAGCCGAATCGGATCTACCGATGTCGATGTCATCTGCGCAGGCAAATATCTGGCAGGACTTGGTGACAATAGTCCCTCTAGTTGTAATTCCAGTCAAGGATTGCTTTCTCCAACGCCAGGTTGAAGAGAAGGCAGGCCAGACCGTCCACATGTTGGATTCCATTAAAGGTGTTTATTGGTTTGGACAGCAATCCCGCTATTTTTACTTGACCAGTTACTTTGGTCATGGTCAACCTGCAAAGTCGTATCAATTTGTTTGCAATGCCGAACTCTCTCATGGCATTATATAGTTCTACCCGGGTTTGCTGCTGTAGGGGGGCTTAAAGTCTATAAATAGATGATATAATGGAATCTTAAATTCCCGACATTTTTCCATCGCCTGACTAAGGGTGAATATCTGATCAATCGCTGATTTGCCTGTGATGAAGCCACACTGATATTGACCAATGATGACTTTAGTGTATGGGGTTATCCAATCTTGTAGGATAGAGAAAAGTATCTTATAGGCGGTACTCAGCAACGTTATATCCCCATAGTTGCTACACATTATGATATTTCCCTTCTTATGTATGGGGCAAATTATTTCACGACATACATTTTTTACCACCCCCCCCCCCCCCCTTTTTTTTTACACAAACGCGCACTCAAAAGGGGATTTTGGTAAACCCCTAAGTGTCAGAGCACAGTGCGAGCGGAAGGGGAGGAAGTGGATAAGGAAAGGAGGTGTCGATGTATATTGGTCTCAAATGACAGGACATTACAACGACGAGGAAACACATGATCAGGTAGAGTATTCCACATTAGTGTGGTTCGGCTAAAGAATGACTCTCTATGTTTGTTTGTGCGCGTGAAGTTGACTTTCAACGTGAACTGCTCCGCAGTCGCAGATTGACGGGTATCGCGGGAAAATGTCTAAAGGGGCGGAACACATTCAGCAAGTTCTGTTGAGAAACGACCGTGATAATACCTATAGAAGAGAGATAGGCATGATACGTTGCGCCTATGTTCTTGCTCCCATACGTGCTCCACGATCTCACGAATTGTGTGATGTAACGCTGTCCCTCCTTGTTTGAGCAGCTAAGCGCGGGGGATTTATTTGATTTGAGCTGTCTTATGGCTTTTAATGTTTCCTCAATGCTTGGTGGCCGCGACATTTGGTCTTGATCTTACATTGGTGGAGCCTCCAATTCTTCCGTGAGCTGACGATTTACCAATTCATTGAAGTGCACTTTCCATCGCTTCAGAATGCCTTCAGAATCGGCGATCAGATTACCGTCTTTATCCTTGCAGTAAGTGCAGCGTGGTATGTACCGCGTCATACTGTGGATTATTTGGTAGAACTTCCGCGGCTGGCGTGAGCCGCGCTCTCTACTTTTCTCTATTTCACAGACAAGATTTTTTTCCCAGGCACTTTTCTTTTGCCTGTGGAGTATTTTTTCATATCTTCTGAGCTCTTTGTATTTCTCCTCACGCACCCGCGTCCTATGAGTCTGCTGCATTGCCCGATATGCAGTATGTTTACGTTCAGTCGCTAGTTTGCGCTCATCATCACACCAATCGCTCCAATTTCTACGACTAGTGTCTAAGATAGAGTTGGCAGTACTAATGGCAATATTCATAAGGTGTGTCCATTTTTCTTCTACGCCCGGCATCCTGGCCCCAGGACTTACTCTCCCTTCATCGAGCTCTTCGAGGGCGAGTCGTAACGCATGGCCAAAGGTGTTCTCATTGCGTAAGGCAGCCGTGTTGATCCGATCCAGATCCGCGTATGGAACAGTCTCCGTAAGACAATCCGCGCTCGGAAAGCTAACCAACAAGATAGTGATCCGAATCTGTTTGTCGCCTCGGTACGTGCGTACCGTCATCAGGCTGGAATAGTGGCGGCGGTCAGTCAACACGTGGTCAATTTGGTTGCAAGTGGCTCCACCAGGTGATACCCAGGTGGCTTTGTGGATATCTTTACGCGGAAACCTGGTACTTGCAACGACCAAGTTTTCTGATGCTGCCAGTTCGATGACACGTAGTCCATTGTCATTAGTGTTCTCATCCACACTATGGGAACCTGCGTAGTGCCTGAAAACCGGCTCCCGGCCTATTTCAGCATTCAAATCACCACGGACGATTTTCACATCGTATCTTCTTTGTGGTTTCTATACATTCTCCTTCTTCTGCGTCGAAATCGATGGCATCCCGATCATACTTTTTAACCAACTTATCAATATCTGTTTTTACAAGGTTTGTCCGGAAAGTAATGTCATTATTTTTATAACGGCGCACCGAAAGATGGCAGTAGGAACGTGTGCGTCGCTGTTACTGTGCACGTCTTTTCAGTGGCTGTGTCACGAACCGCAATGAAACACTACGCGATCAAGTTTTGAGTAAAACTCCAGACATCTCTTGCCGAGACCAATGAAATGATCAGGGAAGATTACGTGGACTCTGTTCTATCTTATCCGCAAGTTTCGCGATGGTTGATGGTATTAAAAAACGGCCGGAAATACGCAGACGGTGAACCCCTGAACTCCGCTTTGGACGGCCGCCAATGATGCCAATTGACGAACATTTAGACAGGGTGTGTGTTCTTTTGAATCCTGATCATCCATTAAGTATCCAATTGATTGCAAGCACTCTCAACATAAAAAAAAATTAATGCATGACATGGTTATCAATAATTTGAACATGAAAAAGGTGTGTGCTAAGTTGATTTCAAAAGTGTTGAATGAAGAACAGGAGGATCACCATGTGATCACTGTGTCTGGGCAAACACAACTTGACAATGCTTCCTCAACTCCCCTACAATACGGATCTAGTCCCGGCAGTCTTTTTCCTCTACCCAAAATCAAAGCATCTTTGAAATGAGTCGGTTTCGGGGGCGTAGAAGAAATTCAGGTTACAGTGACAAGGGCCCTTTCAGAAGACCCCTTTGACACCCTCCAGAGCGCGTGCCGTGTGGGGCAGAATCAGTAGTAAAAGTGTATCGGGAACGAAACAAATGAGAAAACAGCATGGGTAGAAAATGTTGTATTGAATTTGTCAGAGAAGAGATAAAGCAATTTCTGATAAAGAGAAAAAGTAAAAATAGAATTAAGTTAACTAAAAAAGAAATAAAAATTAATATTAAAAATATAAAAATTAAATAAGTTCAAATTGCATTAAACAAAATGATGAAACCGCTTGCGAGCCTGTTCGTCGCCACTCTCTCTTGTTGTGGAAACCAAAATTCCCTCCATAGGAATGATCAGAACGGGAAAAGTATCTACTAATAGGTTTATGTATAAAGAGTACAAAGGCTCCAAATTAGATCAATTGATAGAAGCAAATTACGCCCTCCGCCTCCGGACGTAATTCCTGGTGTTAAACTTTTTTTTGTTACATTTCGTTATAAAATTATTCTAGATTTTTAACTGCGTTGAATATAAAACATGTCTACCTAATAACCTTAATGGACACTCTAAATTTCGGCAATGTTTGTAAAGCCTGAGAATTTTCTGTAGGCATTTTAAATGTCTCTCCATCAGTTGACCATGAACACATTCTATACCTAGTTCTTCTTCAGTAATATTATACTTCTACCAAAGAGTGGTTTACTGAACATGGTTTCATACCAGCCATACACACAAACATCCCATTGTATTCCTATGAGACAGCTCAGGGCGAGGAAAGACTAAGAGAGAAGGTCGTATCGATGCAGATTGATTATATATGCCTAAACATTTTAATCGGGGGAATTGCATACCAGGACTTTGGTATTGCAACAACGGATGTGGCAGTAAGCTTGGATTGGATTACCTAGTTCATACCTCGCATGAACTAGCGACCTTTAATATTAATTAAGTAATGAATTCTGAGGAACAGCTCTGTACATTTGATGGGAAGAAAACAGCGTCATTCAAAACCATCTGATTCAATTGAGTAGTAAAGAAGAAATGAATAAGTAATTCATTTCTCGGTGGGAATGCAATTTCAACCAACTGAACACACTGTTCAATGTTTTAAAATATCAGGTATCCCGCTTTCACCGAATTCGTTTAAAGAGCAGCTTTATTTTTCATTCAGAGTTATTTTAATCCACACAAAACGAGTTATCGGAAGAATAATAACAAGAAGACATCGATACCACTGGGAAATTTTGGATCTGGAGCTTTGGTAGGACTACATGAGTCATCCAGGACACTTGGAGGCGTGCAAATAAATTGACTGCCCTAAGTATACTTAACGAATTGGCCCACACGGTTAACAAGTCCGTCAGGTCTCATTTGTACAAATTTACGAGGGTTGCCTTTTATATTTCGGGATTAGAGAACAAAAACAAATATTTATCATCGAAAATCACTTTACTGTTTTTCAAAATATTCCCCATGAAGATATATACACATTTGCATGCGTTTGAACCAATTGTCGAAGCACTTTTGCCACTCTGATTGAGGTATCTCCAACACATGGATTCTGAATGCAGCAACCGCTTCTTCAGGTGTCGAAAAACGTTGACCTCTCAGTTTGTTTTTTACGTACGGGAATAAAAAGAAGTCATTCGGTGCCAAGTCAGGACTATACGGCGGATGACCCATCAAATCGATGTTTTGGGTGCTCAAAAATGCAGTTGTCGCAGCCGATGTGTGAGAGCTCGCATTGTCGTGGTGAAGAGTGATCCGTCTTCGGCGGTTGGTTTTCCTGATTTCTTGGAAGACAACTGGCAAACAAATGGTTGTGTACCACTCAGAATTGACTGTTCTGCGTTGTTCTAGTGGTACAGTTGCGACATGTCCAGTTTTTCCGAAAAAACAGGTGACCATTTGCTTGGAAGTGCTTCGTGCGCGAACAACTTTTGTTGGATTTGGCTCATCTTGAAACACCCAGACAGTCGACTGCTGTTTACTTTCGGGCTCATGCGCGTAAATCCACGATTCATCACCAATGGTTTTCGGAACAACAACTGATTTTGGGCGACCTTCACGAAATTCATCTTGGAGTGAACTACGACCACGATTGAATTCACCATACCACCGATAAACACTGGTCCTTGATGGAGCCTCATCGCCAAAAATTGAATTAAGTTCATCCATGCACTGTTGCTGAGTTAATCCACGCCGAAAGTTGTAAGAAATAATCGCACGAAAATGTTGACGATTTAATTCCATTTTTGGGCCGAGATGAATCTTTTAAGTTACTGTAAACAACACAAATAGCGCTCGTATGTCAAAACGTTCTGAGTGCGTATAACCTCAAAAATGTCCAACTTTACGTCAGAGCTGTCAATTGCCGGATTGGAACACTAGGGTTGCCAAATGCCGAAACATAAGAGGCAACCCTCGTAAAATGAGGTTTGTACATAAGCGTTCTTAAAATTGTAATGGAGATTTTGAATGTTTTTAGAATAGAAACCGAAACTCTCTATTTCCAGATTGGAATTAAAAGAAAAACTTTGGCGCAAGGCTAATAACCTTGCCCGGAAAAACAAATTATTATGTAAAATTTAATAAGTCTCGGATAAGGACCGGATACCGGTGGAGAGACTTGCTAAATAAGACCAAGACCGTATCCCGGTTGTAGTGCCGATGATGATGATGATGAAAAAAAGACGAAGGTGCGCTCTTTAGATAGCTACGATGCATTCTGTCAAACAAGTACCGGGAATTGATAATTTAAAAAGGCCGGTTAAAAGAATTGTCAAAATTCTCCAAGTTGGCACAACTGTTTTCTATCCTGATGTGAAGTTTAATCACAATCTGTCGTTTAGTTTGTTTACACTACACAATTTTTGTCAATTCATCTCAAGTGTGTTTTGCGGCTTTTCCTGCATTTTTTTTTTAAACTCAATCGTTGCCTGTGGGTTGTGGCAGGAGTGGTGGATTCAGAGGGGCTTATAAGGAGACGCTGTTTAAGAGCAGAAGTGTTAAAGTCAAAAGAGGTGAGATACGAGTTGGCGCTCCGTAACATACGCGAAATGGATTCGTTGAATCCATAGAAGATGTGATGGGCTGGCAGATAAAATAAACGAGAGTTTTATAGGTTACGGCGATTCGTATTAAAGAGAAAGTTTGTACAATCACTCTATCCTGAGAAAGGACACTGCATATAGAGAATGTCTGCATGAATAATATCCTTTTAAGTGTGCATAGGTTAATTAATTTGAGAAGGCTTGTGTGAGGGACAGGGCTCCTCGATAGTATAGTGGTTAGTATACCCGCCTATCATCTGGGTGACCGGTGTTCGATTCCCCGTCGGGGAGCCCCTGGCGCAAGACTAATGACCTTGCCCAGACAAAATAAATCATTATGGAAACTTTAACAAGCCTCAGGACTTGCTAAATAAGGCCAAGACCGGTTCCCGGTTGTAGTGCCGATGATGATGACTTGTGAGGGACAGGGACAGAGGGACACAGGGTTTTCCCAACAGTCGTCGGAGGATAAAACGTAAGAACCGACGTTGAATACTTTTGATTCTGCGAATATGGAATATATTATAAAGAAACCAAACCTTGCTAGCATATTCTAGAAGACGGTGGACTGGACACGTAAGGGTTAAACACCTCCTTAGACCAGCGTTTCAAAAATTCGAGAGGAGAATTGGCCACAAGAGTTATGTATTCAATGTGTGAGAGGAAGTTTAGCTGACTGTAACATACAATGATCCTTTTCAAACATCTTTCACGTACCGTTGACTGGATACAAATAAATCACTAAAAGGCTTGCGCAAAAGGGCTGAATTTCAAGATGAACTAACGAATAAATTTAGCATCCTAGAGAATGGAAGCAGTGAGGAAGTGGAAGCCAATAGTGTGGACCCTAAATGCACATCGATCGGAGACACTATCAAACAAACAGCGCAAACGGTATTAGGATTTAAGGAAACAATTAACTTCAATCTTTGGTTTGACGATGAATGCAGGGCGAAGATCGAAGAACGTAAACGCCTCAGAGTGACCCACTTACAAAGATATGATGAAGTCAATGCAGAAAGATACCCGACCATTCGGAAAGAGACAATAAGACTTTTCAAACGCAAAAAACGCGAATGGGAGAAGACTGGGATCGAAAAAATCCTAGAAAATACCAGAGTAAAGAACATCAGAGGTATGTATGTCGGCATTAATTCAATTAGAAATGGCTACACAGGGAGAGCCAACATAATTCGACACGCAAACGGACTATCTGGTCACAGAAACAAACAATATCGTCACAAGGCGGAAGCAGTACTTTCAAAACCTGCTCAATGTGCGCACCCATCATCATCATCATCATCATTGGCACTACAACAGGGAACGAAAGGCATGGAGGAAAGGCAACCGCTCGAAAGATCCACCAGCTCATCAAAACAATATCGAATAAGGAAGTCACTCCGGAAGAATGGAAAACCTCAATAGTCGTCCCCATTTTCAAAAAAGGCGACAGATCTGATTACAAAAATTACAGACGAATATCACTGCTCCCAACCACATACAAAATACTAACAAATGTAATACTGGCGAGAATCACACCATACGCAGAAGAAATACTGGGAGACTACCAGTGCGGATTCCGAAGGAACAGTTCAATGAGCGACCAAATGTTCACAATAAGGCAATTGTTGGAAAAGAAATGGGAATACGGAGAGACGGTTCACCAACTTTTCGTTGACTTCAAAAAAGCCCACGACGCAGTCGCAAGGCAAATACTTTACCATATTGTAGTTGAGCTGAGAATCCCGAACAAATATGCCGCCCTCATTCAAATCGGAATGAACGAAAACAAAGGGCGAGTTAAAATAGAAAACCACATCTCAGAACGATTTGAAAACCGTGACGGACTAAAACAGGGGGGTGGCCTTTCACCATGTCTTTTTAACCTTGTGCTTGAGTATGTCATCAGAAAGGTAGAAGATGGCAACATGACCGTATCATCCCTGAACGGAGACACACAAGTGCTCGCATATGCGGATGACATCGCCGTTCTGGGCGATAATCTAGAAAAAGTATGGAAACACTGTGAAATCATCATGCAAGCGGTAGGAAAGGTTGGCCTAGAAATAAATGAAGAAAAAACAAAAGACATGATTACGGCGAGAGCAGGTGGAACTCAGGGAACACATATAAACGTCAGAGGTAAGATATTTGGAAAAGTTAAAGAATTTAAATATCTGGGAACAATACTGATGGCCAGTAACGAAATGTCGAAGGAAATTAACAAAATACTACACTCCTAGTTGGCACGCAGTCAGATAGCAAACTGCTATCACGTAATATTAAGCTCTGTGTCTATAGAACCACAATCGTGCCGATTGTTCTATACGGATGCGAAAATGGGCCCTCATAAGACGGGTTTCTACAGGCCAATAAATCGTAGAAAAAAAAAAGTGATTTATTTTGAAGAGTTTTCTGCGGTAAACGCTTATTCGAAAACCACCAAAAGCCTTTCTCCAGAATGATAACTCAAGATCAACCTCTACCCAGTTTAACCTTAACACTTCTGCTGTTCACAAGCTCCGCCTCCTAATCACCCTGATAATTGGCTGTGTCCAACGCAATTATTAGGGCTTGTTTATGAGTTAGGGTTGCATGTAAAAGGTACCAAAGTACGAGGAAAAAGATGTGAAGCGTTTAGAGAGGGTACTATTAGTAAACGAATAGCTCAAAAGTGGTTTCAAACTTTCTCGACTGGCGATGAGAAGGTAAGCCTCGATCGGGTAGACTAAAATCTCTTGATTTGGATTAATTAAAGACAACAACAGAAGAAGATTCTAGCCGAACATCTCAGGAACTTGCTCAACGGTTTGGGGTAAGCAAAGAAACAATTGGTGAATACTTGCATCAGCTGGGAAAACCATGGACGATGAGTAAATGGATCTCCCATGAACTGTTGCGAACCGACTCCAGCGAATCGATATTTGTTCTTACTTGCTCACCAGGAACAAGAATTGTCCAATTTTGGACCGAAGTTTGACTTGTTACGATACGTCGACGATGTATTGCAACAGAAAACAGTCATACCGCTGGCTTTCTTCACATGACCCGATGCCAAATCTGCACTTCATCAATGGAAGCTGATACTGTGGGTGGTGGATTGTGCATTGTGAGTTTTGGAAAATGTTAAAGCTTTACTCCACACAGTTGCACCGTGTTGACAAAAAACTCGCAAAAAAAAAAAAAAACCGGCACGCATGAATAGCAATGGTGTTCTTTTCCAACAAACCAGCGAGAAAGTTCATGTAGCGAGGATGAACCTGGAGGTGATTTCTTAACTACGCTTTTACCACATCCTCAGCAGACGTTGTTCCTACGGATTACCATCTTCTCTTGACCATGGACAATTATAGACGCGATCGGCAGTTCAGAACTCGAGGAAAGGTTGAAAATGCGGTAGAACAGGTTTTTGAGTGCCGGTTAAAAATATTTCTTCCAAAATGGCATCTACAAACTTTCTGAGGATTTAACGCTTTCATTTGTTACAAATTTTATAATAATCCTTTGCGCAACAGACGTATGTACCTCCTGCTCGCTCATGGCTGTACTGGCTAGAAGGTCGAATACGACCGCTAGCCAGGCCGACTCTCCTACTCTTCATAAACCAAACAACAACCAAGCACAATATTATCTAGCTCGCAACTTGTTGCTAAGCAAAAAAGTAAAATTACCGTTTATAATTGATTCACCTTAGTATTTTTCTTTTCCGTAGTTTTTTTTATTAGACTTCTCTCGGGAGAGGCAAACCTATAACGCCGAGTGGGCGCCCCGAGATGCCATCAAATAACTGTTGCAGGTTGTAATGCTCCGGGAACACTCGCGTGGGAACGAGTTCTGATGCAGGGATGTTCGCTTTTTTTTTACATTTCTGTATTTATTCATCATCATCATCATCATCGGCACTACAACCGGGAACCGGTCTTGGCCTTATTTAGCAAGTCCTGAGGCTTGTTAAATTTTCCATAATGATTTATTTTGTCTGGGCAAGGTCATTAGTCTTGCGCCTGTCTGTATTAATTAACCATCAATAATTTTTACAATAAGCAATACAGATAACTTATGATACTTTAGCTATAATTGTTTACATGTACTTACTAGTACATTTTTCAAACAATATGATAGGAGTTATATATTGATTATGGATTAAGATTGTAGTTGGTAGAGCTTCCTGGAAAAGGTCAGAAAACCAGGATATAGTTATTTACTTAACCTATGCTAATTTGCTTAACTTAACTTAACTTATCTTAACTTAGTCTAGTTACCTAATTATTATTGAAATAAGTTAGTGTGTTAGTGTGTGGAAGGGGGAAGCATAGTGATCAATAGGTAGGTTATGGGTTAGTGAGAATATTGTCAGTCAGGGATGTGGGTTGGGGAACTACTTTCCGTTTGTTCGTTGAAACGCAAAATATTGGAGAAGGGTTGAATATTACTATATTTAAATTGGTGAGGTGAAAGCTCTGTATTGTGGTATACAATTTCATTAGGGTTATTAACCAACCTGCCAGAGGTGAAGAACGTTTTGATGTGGAGACAGTTCGGGTAGGCAGTTCGGTTATCTGACGGAGTCGATGTGAGCGCATTTATTATCGGGTTGGGATTATTGGGAAGATTTTCGATAAATTTGATGGACAGCTCGAGGAAGCGTCGATCTATACGTTCAATATTAGCGGCATAGTAGAGCGAACTACTGTTGTAATATTTGTGGGAGTTGGGATGTCGGTTGAGGCCAGTGATAAGTCTGAAACATTTCCTTTCGAAAATGCGTAGCTTCTCCATTTGGGCGGGTGTGATATGGTACCATATCGGGCATGCATATGTGAGAGTGGGTCTGATTATCTGTTTGTAGATAAGTGATTTAACTTTGGGAGAGAGACCATACGACTTGTACATCACTTTTCTGCAGAGATTAAGTTGAATTGCGGCTTTGCGAATCGAGTTTTTGGTGTGGGCGGAGGACAGATTGGTGGTGAAGGTTATTCCCAGGTACTTTAAGGTTTTGGAGGATTTAATTATATTGTTATTTAACTTAATTCTGATTTTGTTATGGCAGCGTATGGTGTTGTTAGTACAATTCGCATTTCTGCCTTTAAACACTATGAGTTGAGTTTTAGGAATGTTTGCGCCGTCGGGAGATGAACCACAAACGGGTGAGATCTGTCGGATTGTCTTGTGGAGCGCATATAAGCCGAATTGCGTGAAACAATACCAAGAATCTCCGAAGAACAGTACCCTTGATAATATCTGTAAAACAGACAGAGGTCGGCTGAAACCCCAAAAACCAGATGATTGCTTTTTAAATGATAGCAACCAAAGTTTGTTTATCTATTGATTTACAGTTGCTGCATTTAATTTATGAGATGGGAAAATATTTATAGACGGCAGTGTATCTAGTATACCGTCTGAAATTAAGTACATAACTTTTTTTTATAAATTGGTGTCAAAGCATTTGTTTTAAATTTATGGTTGCTAATTTTTAGGAAGCAGTTTCATTGAATTTTTTATCCTAAGAAAGACCGAAATTGAAGAGAAGTATATACACCCGCTGACAATTTGAAACAACTCGACGACTGTGGCTCAAAAGTTTTGCAATTCTGTCACCCGCAATAGATGTTTATGAGTTGGAAATGCAAACAAAGCATTACCGATCCCATAGACCTTTGTATCCATTTGAATAACATGAGAACCCTTGTTGCTCAGGCCAGATGGGAAAGACAAACAATCCTAAGAAAAAGATCGGAGAATAAGCGGCGTACCCCTGATCATAAGACAAAGGAACAAGATGCCGATAACCACCAGATAATGATAATGATGATCACGAGGAAAGAAGTCTTCTTTTACAGATACGACAGAAAATCCATTTTGGTGCATTTTTTTGGATGTTTTGGATCTTCGTTTGGTTTAACATCTGTCCAGACCCCATTTTTAACTTTTTTACTTCTAAGGCGTATTTAAATATTCTCTTTTAAATCAAATTGCTAAAACTGACCAACAACTCACACTGTGAATGGAATTGACAACTGAAATTCTAAACTATTTATACCTTGTCCCAACCACTTGTCGCGGGTAATTAGGTATAAATTGCAAATTCAAATAAAATTAAGGCTCAAAAAGGATTTATGGTTATTAGAATCTTCTAATAAATTGGTAATTAATATCTAACAGCAATATTAGCAGTACGCACGGAACACAATTATCGAGAAACGCCGAAATCAGGAGGGGTGTCTCAACCAATTGTCAGGGGGTGTAGTGGTCTGGTTGCGATCATCATACATTTTTTGAAAAGGCAATATGAGCCTGTCAAGGAATAAAATAATGATTTTTATAAAAGGATACCTTTTTATCTTTGAAACGATATGTCAATAGTTTTAAAAGATCAAAACCTGCGTCAACTTCACATTCTTTGTTTTGACTCTGATAAAAATCTGCATGAATCATCGCTCATTTAGTTATCATTTATTCTGATTTTTTCTTTGACCTGTTGGTGGTGTTCACTAAAAATGTGTAATCCCAAATTACATGAAAATTATTGTTGCCTTTTATCAGTGACCGTAGGTAATCAATGGCGCGTCATTAAGGGGCGAAGATGGCCGCATTTATTTTGTTATTTTAACGACCTTTTGAAACACAATGAAATAAAGTTCGAACGCGGTATTTTTGTTTTCGACTTAATCTCTTTGCCGAAATTCTATTGAGTTAACTAGATGTGACTAATCGAAATCATTTGGGAGGTTTTTGCATAAATCACCATAGATTTAGAATAATTTAGGTGCCGGAGATATCGTCAGTAAATCGCTTTATGAATTCTTTTACAAGGAATTTTTCCGTGTTTCACGGCCATTAACATTACTGTTTGGAGGAGTTTCAGATATTTAACTTCCATCTCATTAAATTTTCTCAAAAACTATGTAGCATTGAAATGATGACATCGGCATGCGATAACAGGTTCATTAGACCCCTTTTCAAGGCAGACAAACGATCAACGGACTCCTATTGCTCGAAAGTGTGCCGCTTTGTATCCTTTTGTCCAAATTAAGATTGTAACATCGTGGTTGGATTTAAAAATAGGAATTGTAATGGAACGGCCTCTTTTAGATTCTGAGTTTAGCAACAAAACAATTCATATGATTTTGATTGAGGTATAAAACATGTGCAATCCCTTTATGATTTGCAACCTCGTAACGCAATTTATCCCCAATTTCATGTTATATCAATTTTGGAGGCTAACATTCAATACCTAAACATTATTATGTTTGATTCGAAGAATTTTCGTCGCTGGTGTTGCTTCCAACTGCCATCCACAAAGGTATCTGAAACAACAAAGGGCCGCCGTTATTGTTATATTTCAAATGTGAAACATGCAAACAATTGGGCGGTTTGTAATTTGCTATTAACCAGAAGCGGCCAGAATTACCCAACAGGAGAGTTGTTGTGTTCCATTGGGACAACGACAGGACACGTGCGTCCATAATGAATCGCCAGAAACGCCGGGAGCTTGGTCAGTAGGTTTAATTCATCGACCTTATACCCCAAGCGGTTACGACGTTTCTTCATTATTGCAGAATTTCCATTACTGCCAAAATAGTGAATTGGGTTATGGACAAGAGATCATTTATAAAAATGAGAAAAAGGGATTGAACGAAAGTACTCGTATGGAATGTTGAGAAACACCATTATTAATTTTATGTTTATAAAAATGGGGAATAAAGTGGGCGAGAGTACGGATCTAGTACTAATTCTATGGGGGACAAATATGACCCCATTTAAAACTACATGAAATGAGCAGCCAAAAGGATAGTATTTTAGCCACTGAATCAGTGTATCCTCAACTCCATAATATGCGATTTCGAAAACAAGGGATTTCAAGAGGTACAACTTTTACTCAAACTTTTATACAACTTATCGGAGAAGCTGAGGCTTCAGTTCTTGAGTTAATTTAATCTTGTGAAGGTGTAAAGCCAAGATTTTTATGGCAAATTCACCACAATGCGGTTTGAGATATTTCCAATTCCTGTGAACGGTGTGGAATTGACTGATTTGGCTTATTTTGAGCTGAAACACTTACGACTTCGATATTTCTAGTACTTCGATTGATGCGTTGTCTCACTGGCACAGGAACATTCAATGGTGAAAATGTCGGCTCATATTTATCCACTATAGCACGCACAGGGTGTCTGGCGGGGCGATTATTACGACCGAAAAAGGGAATAAGAGTTCTTAAAATTGCTAGTTTGCCAACTTCACCGTGATAAAAATGTAAGCTTTGAATGAGGATTTGACATTGACAGTTTATGGGTGAGTTCGTATTAAAATCATCATCATCGGCACTACACCCGGGATCCGGTCTTGACCTTATTTAGCAAGTCCCGAAGCTTTTTTAAATTTTCCATAATAATTTGTTTTTCTGGGCAAGATTATTAACCTTGCGCCATGTTCGTATTAAAATATAAAATTGTTATGGCCCTTTTGAAGACCTCTTTATTCGGGAATTGGTTAGGTACGTAGGATATGTGAAAGAGCTTCAGTAGCGGTTTAGCGAATGAAGAATCTCTCCTAAAGAATTGGAAAAATTCCACCCAGGCTAGCGGATTTGTTAATATTCAGCTCTTTAAGTGGTCGGGCAACAGTAAGAATTCGAAATTACATCTGGGTCATACTAGATGAGCTGAATGGTCCTTGGATTTTTCAATATATGGCACAAGCCCTCTGTGTAGGGCGTTAGAAAATACTCACAGCTAGGGCGGCTTGTCGTAAGGGGCGACTGAAGGCCGAGTGGTAGATAGGGTTCCAACGCCCTGTCGCCCGATGCAAAACCACCCCATCAAGCTATAGGCTCCTTGAAATGGTCAGGAGAAATCCCTGGCCATCTTTCGGAGCTTAGCTGATGGACTGTTTCGAGAAAAGGTTAGGTGGCAGTCGGTTCCATGGTGAGATACCACCCCGTCACGCTGTACATTCCGTGATATCGTCGGGAGAAATCTTCGACTATGTTTTGGATGTATGGTTGATAGCCCGGACTGACACAGAAATACGTCATGATGGTACCTTTTGAGATAAAGAACTCCGAAGGTAAACTAGTTTCCCATCCAGATCTCCGGGGTAGACTATATCAGGGGGAAAATCATGCAAATATTATGATAAATACTGGCGCAAGACTAATGACCTTGCCCGGAAAAAACAAATCATTATGGAAAATTTAACGAGCCTCAGGACATGCTAAATGAGGCCAAGACCGGATTGTAGTGCCGATGATGAAGATTATGATAAATAACCGAACTTTAAGAAATTCGTCATCGCATAATCGGGCTCGTTCTCGAGGCTCTGTCGATGTTCGATGAAAACGACATTTAGTAACATCAGGGGCACTGGTTTCACCAATACGAATGTAAACGCCGTCCACCAATATTTGCAAATAGCGAAACCTGATATCCTTGCTGATTATGCGAGGAGGTTGCTACGCCACTGGAAAATTCAGATCACTGTTTAGTATCAGTCGCACAACCACTTGCATTTCAAGCGAATAACCGACTTAAGCAGCTTCGCCATGTATGGGACTATCAACGAGGATGTTTGGAAGATTTCTTCACATCCTTTTGTTTTCGTGGTGGAAGGTGAGCTTTGGAGTCTCTGATGTTAACGCATGCGCGGAGATGGTCACAGAGATTATTCTTCTCGGGATGGAGATCTACATTCCGCATTCCATCAAACGGAGTTCATCTGAAAAACCTTGGTGTGATAAAAAATGCGAGCAAATTACAGCAGCAAAAAATAGAGCTTTCAGACAATGGCGCACCAATCCCACCGAGGTTAACAGAACGAATTTTGTTAGAATCAGAAGCGCGTGCTACCAGGCAATAGATACCGCGAAGAACGCTTACAACCACAGAGTAACCAATGAACTACTTGAATGCCTGGTTCGCGTCGCTTCTGGTTGATGTCAAAGGCTTTCAGCAGTAACTCCGCTTTCACCCCCTTTACCCCGTTAGTGACGGGCAGCGAGACACCAACCACAAATTCCAAAGGTAAGGCCAACGTTGGCTCTTCGATAATATAGTGGTTAGTATACCCGCCTGTCACGCGGGAGACCGGGGTTCGATTCCCCGTCGGGGAGTCTCTGGCGCAAGACTAATGACCTTGCCCGGAAAAAACAAATTATGGAAAATTTAGCAAGCCTCAGGACTTGCTAAAATAAGGCCAAGACCGCTTCCCGGTTGTAGTGCCGATGATGACGATGATGAAGGCCAACGTGTTCGGGAATTTACATTCCACGAATTCAAACCTCGATGCCGGTCTTTTGGAGCCACCTTGTGATCGTGTCGGTACGGTCTTCAATGCGGGATGTGAGGTTCCGCCCGCGTACTATTCAGCGCATTCTGCGTGGAGTGGACTGTAGGGAGGCAACCGGCCTATTCAGTACAACCACACACGTTAATACGTCAGCTATAGTGTTAACATGGTTATTAGAGAAACATAACGACCAATTTAACTACACAATATACTCGTAGTTCTTTAGGGAGCCTGCGAGTGCTAAACTGGATGACATCGGCTCGAAATCGGGACCGGTGGAGAGACTTGCTAAATAAGGCCAAGACCGGATCCCAGTTGTAGTACCGGTGATGATGATGATGAGACATACATTGGGCAGAAGCTTGTAAGTATCAAGTCAACACATTCCGCTAGTTCTGTTGAGCAACGACCGTGATAACACCTATATAATAGAGATAGGCATGATACGTTGCGCCATGTTCTAACGACGGAATTGATCGACTCACAGCTGGGTCACCAATAAGTTTCCTTGGTCGTTTTTGCCTCCTATCGACCTGGTGTAGTGCAGCTTTGGATGCGCCTGACCAAATATGGGAGTTGAAATCCATTTTTGGACGAATATACGCATTGTAAATAGTGGCCAGGTTGGATGGATTGAAGTATCTTTTACATCTCTTAAGGAACCCCATACATTTGGCTGCACTTTTCGCAGGTTCAAATATGTGGTCATTCCAATTAAGAGTCGAATTAATTCGAGTGCCGATAATTGATAGTTCCTTGGCTTCGTCGATGCAAGTGCCCTTCATAGACAGTATATTTACTTTGGGGTTCGCCTTTGACGACAAGAGGCAGCACTGACTTTTTAAGGCATTGAATTATACTCGGTTAGATAATCCCCACTGATACATCTTGTTGAGGTTTGAATTTAATGTATCAAGCATAATTTGCTGGTTGGTAGTGACGTTCAAAGAGTTTGGACGGGAGTGTTCCTATGGGTATGAGAAACTCAACGTGCTATCATCAGCAAACGATTGAATTGGGTTGTGAGTAATTGACAAGAGATCAGTTATAAAGATCAGGAAGAGAGTGGGTGAGAGTACCGAGTCCTGGGGAACACCAGCATTAATTTGATGGGAGACAGATTTGACACCATCAAGAACCATTCGAATTGAACGGCCAGAAAGATAGTATCTGGCTGATGGTGTGCTGCTTATGCTCAAGTTGAGGTGGAACTGATGTGGTATCAGGCAGCGTTGAGTTGGCTGCAAAATGTGCAACAAGTAAATTCGCCTTCTCTATTGCAGTGGTGACTGGTCTGTCATCGACTATAAGTGATGGAATGGATGAAGAGACTGAGGTTGGGACGTTTTTCACGAATGCACCCCCCCCCCCACCCCCCAATTCTCACCCTCACAAAAAAAAAAAAATATATATATATATATATATATATATATATATATATATATATATATCTGTATTAGTAATTACCTGGGTTTCGCTAAGTGCAAGGATAGTTGGTTTCTGGTTAGAAACATGGGCAGACACCTAAGAAAAATTCAAGCCGCGAATGTTACACAAATCAACGCGAAATTCCCGCTCCATTGAAATGGCCTGACACAGAAAACCAATACCGCCCCGGGATAATCTGTCTCTCCTTCTAATTTCGTGTGATTGTAGGATAATGTTAAAAAAACATTTTTCTGTCTACTTTGCATTAAAGTTCAGATCTTTTCTGGCACGTTGCAACATTTGGGACACTTTTATTACGTTATGCCCGGATAATGTCGGCATCCTATTTCAGTAGTAGCAATTTTAATACTTCAACAACATGCAGTTGGTGATAAGTTGAAATTTAATGCACTTTATCACCAACTGCCTGTTGCTAATGTATTAAAATTGCAACTAGTGAAATAGCTTTTTCTCACTATACTTTTTGTCATATGTCCTTGCTGAGAAGTTCGAGAGCACAGCGCTCTCTAGTTCTTTGGTTGAGATGCTTGAGACAACGTCGTTCTCTTGTTCCTTAGATAATCCACTCCTCCGACGATTTGTCTAGTACTAGTACAGCAGATTCGAGTTTTGATCGATTTAAATGTTGGTGAAAGAACATTGCCGAAGTGTAGCCCTTTCAATTAAGTCTTTTGCACATTATTCTTTGATACATTGTTGCCTTCTTCCCAGCTTCTTAAGTACTATACGTCCCCCATTTCAAATGGGCTTCCTATAGATGTAAATCGGGTGGTTTAGGTTGCTCGCCATACACTTCGTTTTTTGTTTGTCCCTATTTTCATAGGAAACACACTACTGACGAGAAATGAACGCTAGGTCAGTGAACGTAAGAACTTTATTACACTTTCTGAGCAGTCACAACCACTTGGCCACATTAAAAATGTACTCATTCCAATGGAGACTGTCATAGCCACAAACGTCACCGACTATTGGTTCATTAACCCTGCCATTGCATGGGCCGACTAATGATTGCGAATTGAAAATACGTACCACACACAGTAACTCCTTTTCCACCCCCTTATTTATAACCGGCTACTTTCTTGTGTCCTTTGAACAACCGATCTCAGTGAGAAATGATTGAGTGTTCCGGTAAAAGCGGAATTCATGCCGTAATTACAACCAGTTACATAAGAAGCGCTCTGCGGAACCACCGGTTATGGGAGAAACCATCCGTAGTTGTGCGCACTATGCACCCAGAAACTTATAAAACCCTCGGTTAGGCAAATGGTGTTGCCAAAAAAAAAAAAACAAAACATAGTCTATGAATCATCCGAGTGACAATTCGTTGCCGTGAGGAAAAGGCAAGATAGTACAACCAGAGGCAACAAAGACCTGGTCACACCCGTCTAGTCCACCAGAAACACCTGTAACTAGCCCCAACTCGGGCACATTCCCACCACGTGCCGCACATCTTCCGACCTGTCCTCTATTTGACCTGGCGCGACAAATAGCGAAAGTGAATTGAAACTCTAGCCCAGTGACAGGTTCTTTTCTTTCCCACAAATCGCCGAACAGCCGTTCCAACACAGACTATGTCATGTCTTTGCATTCGTCGCGTCGCCGATTCCATGAATCCATGAAAAGAACCGTCACCGTCAAGAGCCAACCACTTTCCACAAAAGGAGAAGCAGCTTTATGGACAAGAAAAACAAAAACACGCAAACCCACGACCACGGCTCCTACAATAAAACACACAAACAACGATGCAGGCAACGAATCATTTTCCACTGGTAGCTTACGTCACTCCGACAATATTTCATCTGGTTTTGTTGTACAACAGAAAAGAATAATTTTTGTCATTGAAGTTTTTTAGTGCTAAGTAGTACAGGTGCGTGGAGGGCGTCCGCCCACAATTCAAAAGCCTGGAATCTATTTAAATTGAATGAGTCCAATTACCTGTCGAATTTCCTGCGTTTCCGCATCCATTCTGGACAAACTCGAAGTCCTTGTTGGGTGAGCGATGATGCGTAAAGTCGAAAAGATACTTATGAAGAGCGTTTTGAAAGGATTAGAATATAATTCAGAACACAAAGATCACTGTAGGGCAATGGATTTTGCAGATGATGGGTTTGGTTAGGTTCTTTCTCTCCGACCTCCTTGACTCTGGATGGTCATGCGATGATGCGTCGGTGGATGCTGTTGCAGCTCTCTAAACATTTTTCTTGTGTAGTGAGTCCACCTGCAACTGTTGTTGCATTTTGCGTGGTAATTTGCAAATATTTCGCACCAAAGCTGATAAACAATGATTGGTTTTGGGATTAATAAATCTACATACGAATTTGAATTATTTTCACCGAATTTCACTCAACAACTTTTTCTTTCTCTTTTGACACTTATTTCGCTTCGTTACCAAATTACACGGCACCTTGATAGATCTTTTGGTGTGAAGCGCGATGTAGAATTTTCTGACAGCACAATATCAACAATGGATAGGGAGGATTTATTCAAATAATTTATTATTTATTTTACGGCACTTCTTTGACTTAAACCGAGTTTTTCTGATAGGAGGAAATAATCTCCTTGACGGCCATATTAGTTTTTTGTGTGTCAATCGCGGTGACCGCAGTGAGCAGTGACGGCTTCGTTGAGTTTCTCATATGAATGACAACTTTAACGAAAGACAGGTATGTGTCGTTAACATTTTTGTAGCTGATGTGATGTCAAATTTCTGTTGAAAAATTTAAGATTTGAATTAAAAGAAAGATTTAAAAATGGATGTAATTATTTATCTTTCCGAAATATCCAAGTCTATATAAGAGTTATTTTATTGGCACACATAATAAACATATTACATTAAGCGGACGACAAGATTACTAGTTTAGTGGGGGCCCCATTTATTGGCTTAATTCAAGCAACATAAGTACCTACAACTAAAGTATATATAACTTACAAACTAAAGAGCTTAAGAACTATCTTAATTAAGCTTAACCTAAGGTAACCAAAGCAAATTAAGATGAGCGGAGTAGGTGCGAGAGGTGGGAGCAGGTTATAGTAAACTATAGAAGCGCCGCTTAAGATTGGTGGTGAAAATGGTTTAGGAGGCGGTGGTGAAAATTGTTTAGGAGGCGGTGGCTGAAAATATGGGTACAGAGGTCGAAGTCGAACAAAGTGGAATTGGAGTTGACATTTCTTAGCATCCGTGAAAGGCGTTCGTTGAAACCATAAGAGGTCCGGTAAGGGGGAATATAGAGTAGGTGGGGTTTACGCATATTTCAAGGGTTTGTGTTCAGAGGAATTAAGTTAAGGAGGTAGACGCAATCAGCCGGAGAGGTTCTGATAAATGAACACTATGCCAGCCAGGACCCAGCCTCCTCAAGGGTTCTGAGGTTGATTAATTTGAGGCGGTTAATGTACGGGGGCAGGATTAAGGAGTTTTCCCATCCTAGCCCTCGAAGAGCGTTTGGGCTTCTTCATGGCGCCCGAAGAACCATCCATCGCTTTACCCAACCAACTACAAGTAATTGCACCTATTTTTAAGCATTCCTGAAATATAAGTTCATGACAAGATAACCATCTTGCCATGACATCAAACTTTCACCTCGGGGGATGCTCGCATCCAACGCATCATGTCCCCGAAGGCTAATTTGGCTACCTCATCAGGTAACCAGCATTGATTCATGCACATGCCAGTGCTCTATGTGAAGAAGCATTTACTCTTACATGTGCATGACATGATTATCCTCATCACCGCTGAACCATCGGTCGTTTGTACAAACAACAACCTACACCGCAGCCATTGCTGGTCGCCTATAGGAAGTTCAAGTGTTGTTTAAATATGAACAACACACCCGACAAATCGACCGATGGGACGTCGGCAATCTGCCTACATTATAATTGATGGCTCTATGCCTTGAAATGCAATCCGGTTGCCCCTTCAGATAACCGGCATAAACATTGAACATGTCAATACACAGAGACGAGGAGCATTTTCTCACATGCTGCATGACATGTTCACCCTTGTCATCGGTCGACCCTTCGATCGACAATTTCCAGAGTAGTCATGACTACCTACTATCGATCGAGTGTTGTTTTGAGTAAACATGCACTCGACCCATCGACCGATGATATGCTACATGCAAGGAACAATCAAATGACGCTATACGCGTTGGCAATAGGGTAAACAAAACATTGCCGTCATGTCCATATCCCTCGTTACTTTTTAAGTAAACACGATCCCATCTTTCCTAGTGCCTAGCCATCGTCGGCAAAGGCTCTGTTTATTTAACGGCAATCAAGAAACCTATCCCTATCGGACGACGGCAATATAACCAGCCCATACATCGATCAACATATTCCACCTGTGGCATATATGTGTTGTTCCTTTTTCCCTTTTCCTTTCCTTCGCCCAGCGCATGTCGTTGCCTTTCTTCCAAGGTAAAGACATTCAACTTATCTGGACAACGTCCATGAGAACCTTCCAATGGAATGCATATCGTTTTTCATTGGTCGTAGAGGCGAAGGAAAGATGATTTCCCCTGCGATGATGTGCGTGGAAACTCATCGCGATCACCGAGGCTGGGTCAATGTCGTCCAACACCGGAGGAGTCAGATTTGAACCGTCTAAGGAGATCCTCGTGTCGAGAGTGGCGTGTGTCGAAGTTTTTAATTCTAGATATTTCAAAGTCAATTAACTATCAGTTCCAGATCAACTTTGTATAGGATTGAACATTTAATATAATAAGATAATCGTGTGTCTAATTCTAGATGTTTTAAAGTCAACCAACTATCAGTTCCAGAACAATTTTAAATAAAGTTAAACATTAAATACGATTAGATAGCCGTGTGTTTTATTGCCTCCGGATTTGTAAGTGCGTTTGGTTTTCTTCTTCTTACCTTGCGGAACACTTTAGTGCGCCATTTAGTGTTGCCGGGTATTGTACTCCTTTACCCACAAGCGAACCGAAGGAACCGACGTTGAATACTTTTGTTTCTACGGATATTTTTCTTGTGATAGGGAGACCGTACTTGGGTAGCATATTCAACCAGTGGACGGACGAAGGTAAGGTAAAGGGATCGTATTAAGTAGGGGTCGGAGAATTCCCTAGACTATCGTTTCACGAATCCGGGGGCAGAGTTGGCTTTCCGGATTGTCTCATCAATGTGAGAGGAGAAGTTGAGCTTCCTGTCGCAAAAGCCCCCAAGATCTTGAATAGATTGGACAATTGTCGGGGGTTGGTTATGAAGGGAGTAGGAACGTGAGGATGAGTGAATACGCTTACGGGGTAATGTTATATATTGGTATTTGGCGATGTTAAGTACGAAGCAATTTCTGTCACACCAAGTCGAGAAGTTGTCAAGTGGTGACTCGATGATCTTATATATAGTATATTGGTGCCATCAATGTATAGGGACAAGCTGGGATTCTAAATGACCATATCAATGTCATTAGTGGCAAGTATAAATAGAAGAGGGCCCAGGTGGCTACCTCGAGGGACCCCAGGGGTGGCAGGGGAGGGGTTGGATATCATGAACCTGAACCGAACGGAATAAAGTCTATCCTTTAGATAGGAAGAAATCCATTTCAGCAATCCAGGTTCGAAGCCGAGGGTGGATAATTTGAAGATGATTCGATTGTCGGACACTTTATCGAACGATTTACCGAAGCGAGTTGAGACCATGTCGACCTCGTTACTGTGTTCTAAATCTGAAAGTGTAAAGGAGGTATACCCAACAAGGTTGGTTGTAGTAGACCGGCTATTGAGAAACTCATGTTGCCTTGGTGAAATAAAAGATTTGCAACGAAAACTAAGAGATTCCTATAGAATGCTTTCGAGAATCTTGGGTAAGTGGGAGAGTTTGGGGATGGGGCGGTAGTTCATGACTTCGTTTTTTGGGACCCTTCTTGTGGATGGAGGTAACGAAGGAGGTTTTCCAAATGTGGGGGACTGGGCCCACTGTTTTAGTCCTTCCCGGATTTCAAATGGTTCTGAGAGGTGGTTTTCTTTTCTAACTCGCCCTTTGTTTTCGTTCATGCAGATTTGAATAAGGGCGGCATTTTTTTTTTTTGGGACTCCCAGCTCAACTACAATATGGTAAAGTCGTAGTGTTTTTTGAAGTCAACGAACTGTTGGTGAACCGTCTCTCCATATTCCCACTTTTGGTAAACCATTGAGAGAGTGAGTGATTGAAAATCAATGAGAGGGAGCAGAGAGATTGGATGAGTATTTGTGGGGAGGAAGTTTAGGTGCCGGCGTACGGCTCAGGTTCACTCCCTCTCCCAGCATTGCTAAAACTTTCGCTGTCATTATTTAACGATTGTTCCGTCGCAGCAAACTGTTCACCATAAAGAGAAATATCAAAAAATGATAGCAAGACACACAGATACCGGTCGAGAGAAATAAAACACTAAGAGAAAGTTCCGTCGGGGAGCCCCTGGCGCAAGACTAATGACCTTGCCCAGAAAAAATAAATCATTATGGAAAATTTAACAAGCCTCAGGACTTGCTAAATAAGGCCAAGACCGGTTCCCGGTTGTAGTGCCGATGATGATGATGATGAAAGTTCCAAAGTAAAGAAATGAAACGCACTGCTTTCGTATTAAATGCTTTTATTATTTATAAACTGTTCTTGTATTTGTTGGCTCTATTTATTAATGTTCAGATTTTTATTTAAGGTAGTGGAGAAACAAATTCAGCGCCGAATGTTATTTGTATTAAACCATTCTTTTTTTCAGTTGTGGAGAAAGGGCCAAGGAAAAAGTTAGATAGGTAGTTGAAGTACGATGAGTCAGGAACAAAGGAGTCATTAATGAATGACTGACTGAAGTGAGAGACGAAGAGGTTAGCAATAGTAACAAGATCAAATGAGGCATGAGAGTTTATGGTAAGCGATATGGGGTAACCATCGGATTTATGTTTATGATTGACGAACTGAAAGAAGGTTTTGGGGTCATTTTTGAGATTGGTCTGAGTTTTGGTGAGCTTGTTGCGATAAAGGGTGTTGAAAAGTTCCGTGAATTGGAGATAACAGCCAAGAAAGTTGGAGTAGTCGGGTATAGTTCATAACATATTCCTTTTGTTATGCAGAGAATGAAGCTTGCGGTTGTACCAACGAGGGGAAGGGGTTGGTGTTCTTTGTATAGAGTGGGGGACGGACAGGGAAATAGAGTAAAGGATTTCGGTATATAAGTGGGTGATAGCGTCTTCAACGGATAGGTGATCGTAGTTGAACGTAAGGCGGCCTAGGTAGTCGTTGATGAGGCGAAAGTTAGCTTTATGGAAATCGTAGGCGTAGTGATTGGATGGGGAGACGGATGATGGAGAGTGCATTCGGAAGACGGTCACGAGAAGGAGGGTGATGGTGGTGGTCTATCTATGTAAGGACGAAGGGGCTAGGTGAGACAGGTGTATTGATAGGGTCTGTTGTAAAGATAAGGTCTAGCTGCCCGCCCAAGAGGTTTCGAACGTTGCTGACCTGATAAAGACAAGAATCATCTAGATGATCAATGAAGAGTCATTCCTTGGCAGAGGTGGGGTGGGAGGTGAAGTGTGATTGATCGACAGATAAAACCCAATTAAGTTGTGGAAGATTAATATCTCCGAAGATGATGATGTCGTCTTCGATTATGAGATCGATAGCAATAAAAGCCAGCTCGTAAACTTTAATAGGCTGGGATGGCAAGATATAGAAGCACATGACAAAGATTGATTTCCGAGGAAGAGTGATTTTGACAGTCAGAAAGGCCCGCATGGTGGAGGTAGGGAGAGCGATAAGTACGTCTCGAGGCTGTTATGGACAGCAATACTAGTCTCAATATCATCAATCAAATTACATCGTCAGATAGCATTCATATTAGCACTTCTTCGACAAATGTCATTCTACTTATTTTATATACAAGGTGGTGCAATTGGGAGGATGCTAATTGGGTTTGTGTTTGCTTATACTGCTGTTGATGAGAAGCAGATCCAAAAATATGAAAAGACAAAGGAAACGTTTGGGTCTTTGTCTAAGATGTACATTGCTGCTAAATAAATAGGCGGCAATGCGATGTGGAAATGTGCTAATGGTTTTTAGCTATATTACCGTGAATTGGTGTTTATTGCATCGCTACCAAGGGTAAGTATACCATACCTATTTACATTTGGTTATGCCGTAGGATTTAATTGGTGCCAAGAGACGCGAGATGCGTATATTTGTTTTGGTCCCTTGGGTGTAGGTCGCCAGCCAATGTGTATGTATGGTGATTTATGATACACTTGGAGAGGACGGGAAATAGGCGACGCAATGTGTATGGTCCCCGTTATGATGGTTACATTGTATGTAAACCAAATCATCTTGTTTTCAGGAATTCGTCTAGGGGGATTTGCTTGGCATTGAAGGTGCCGAATTGGTTTGAGATTCCTGATAAGGTAAGAAAGAAATCTTACAGGAATTGTATGCAAAGAGATGCATGAAAGGTAAGTTTTCTTTTCCAGGGACTTTTAGGTTATATAAATTTGATTGCTTTAATGCGTGTAGCATTTAAGGTGCTAATGCGATTGCATTAGTGAAAGCTTATGCAGGCTGGGTAGCAGGGATGGGGGTTCTTTAGGTAAGGAGTCAGTGGGATTTGGCAGAACCACCACAGATTAATTATTTTTAATAAATAAGAGCCGTTAAATCGATTTTGAATTAATGGAATACTTTATTAGTCTGTTAATAACAACCGTTACTTTTGCCGTACACATAACGATTTCTTGATTTATCGCTTCCGTACTTATCGCGTCTTTTACTGCTTACTTCTTACTTATCTTCCCGATCTGTGTGCAACGTATTTATAGCGTTTTTCCTTTTTCTGATTCGGTGTTTCGTTTCCGACCGTTCCATAGCCTCGAATTTTCTATTGCTCATAGTCTCCAGTTTTCCAGTACTTTCTAGAATATTCTAGTACTGATTGTCATATGCGTCACAATAATAATATGAACAATGTTGAAGTTATTTTTATTTTTTATTTTGTTAAATTTGTTTGTTAGTTGTTTAATGTATCACGACATGAATTGCTACCGGGAACGAATCGAACCATTGTTTTTGAAAGTTATTTTTTAAGGATTCGAAAGAATGTGCCATCCCTCCCTTTTATCGTATTTGAATGCGTATGGAACTGACGTATTTCTAATTCAATGAGTAAGGGACTATTTTTCCACAATTTCAATTCAAGTTATATTTGTTGGTGGTAAATCTGGCGCCATTCTTCAGAGTTACGTTCTGTAACTTTCATGATTTCACCACGATCTGTTTTCCGTCACTTAAAACCCAATTTATTCCTTTGCTCATGAGAGCGGTAAGTTAAGGTTCTCTAACTGCTTCGAATATGCTCAACCAAGTTCATTAGCCTTAGCACTCAAGTATCAAAGAGTGTTGAGTTCGTGAAGATCTTTGACTTAGTAAGCCGGTGCGCTATTGTCATAGTTAGTATAGATTTTTGACAACATAATATGTGACGGCTCAACACAAACCACAACCATCATTCGCCGCAAACAATGACTCACACCGAGAGTGGCTTTCGACAACACAACCCACAAAAATATTCTTATCATTACTTTCCCAAATTATATTCAATCAACGTTTTAATACTAAGCCAGACAACGTTCTTCAAATAATTGGGATGTCATATTATTTTGGGCGTGCAATGTAATATATAGTTGATGAAAGATGTCTATATCTAGTATCACAGATGTCACAGCGAAATGTGATAAGGTTGAACGTCAAACGACACTGTTGTTTATATTTTTTATTGTTTAGTATGTATATAATATTAAGCACATTCAAAGGGAAATGTATATCTCATAACAATGAGTAATAGTGTGTATATAATAATATTTTGGTTTTTTTATTTATGATTTTCAACGCAGTAATTATTGCAGTAGCACTAACTACTAAATTCCACTTTCATTTCTACTTACGTATAACATTCAGCATTAACATGAACCACTGGTTATTGATTATAAATGTTTTACTCTAGCGGATAGCAAAACCGCGGGTGGTTGCATTCAATTGGTTCCAGAATAGCTCATGTAGCAGAGACATAGCCGTTGGGATGTTACTGAGCAACTCTTTGTTGAATGCAGCTAAGCAGGGGAATGGCAAACTTAATAAGCGACCGTTGTCAAATTCAAATATCCAGGAAGAAAAAAGCTATTTTTATAACTAGACTGTTTTTTGACAAATATTATAGTTTCTACTAATGCTTTTATACAGGAATGACATTGAATTATTGGCCGAACGCACGAAGTTGTGATTTGCAAGTATGGCAATTTATCCACTTAGCCGGCTTTACAATTCGGATCCAGTTCTCTGGAGTTGTCCTTTAGTGGCCGTTATTCCGCTGCCGGAAGTATAGTTTTACCCGTAATTTCCTGGTTCGTTCCCCTAATTTTTGCAAATGGCAACACACGAACTAGACACGAACATCATGATTTGTTAAAAACCGTTAGATGGAGGGGCCCGAGTTGCGCGTGTCACGTTAAGAAATGTAAAAAAAAAAAAAACGTACAATTTAATAATTTTCTTTTATTTCTTACGGTTTTGTACAAAATATTAATTTCGAAAAGATAAACTATTTTCCTTTAAACGATCGGGCACTATTACAATCCGAATCCAACTCAACTCTATCTCCTATCCTACCTGCACATTACACCTCGGTATTGAATTGCAAAAGTGATTCTCACGCTTTTAAACAAAGGATTGAGAATTCGGTAGACGTTGAGACTACAATTTGTCACCTTTGCAGCTTCCATACCGAGTTCTTAGATTTAGGGTTACGATTCACTTTTCCGGCCCGTTGCTGATGTTGCATCGGAGTCAGGGAACTGCGGGAAAATAACCTTGATGGGTGGATTTTCTGTTTAAGCATATTCAGTGGGTGGAACTTAGGTGTAGGAGGTATTAAGGGGTGACGGGGTGCCCGGTGGCAACCGTAACTCGCGCGAGTGGCGGGGTTTTAAGAAATCAAGAGTTGCTATTTGCAAAAACCTTATATATATGTATGCATATATTTTTTTTTTGTTTTGGTAGAAAGGTGGAAATCTTCAAAAAATAGCTCTGCTCTGATCCACAGGCATGCCGGATTTTTACCGACTAAAACCACCTCCCGCCAGTCACATATTCCCGTTGATGCCCGCGGAACCATGCCTGTTTTGAATTCAACAAGTATTCTATTACTCCTTCCGTGGTAACTGTCCGTCTCATATGTCTTGTGGGGGAGGGGGTAGATGACGGAAGGGACATGGATTCACTACACTCCCACTAACGATTGCGTAGCCGGAGATTGTCCACCAAACCAAGAGGAGAAATAAAAACTCACCAATATTGTCAGTCATCCACAAATTGTTTATCGCTTTATTGTCACTTTTGGATAGGTAAAGATTGTCTATACATACTAAAAATATGCCACACACGAATTTCTTTTGATTCCCTCTTATACGTTTATTTGTCGGTTAATTCCCCATTTTGTCTAGGATTATTTTAGTGTTGCGTTTCATTTAACCACGTCTCCGAGAGCGTTTAACCATAGTTCGACTTCCGAAGCGAAATTTCGCGGATTGATTCCGATTAACCGCGAACGGGGACTTTTGAAAATTACGTCTCGGGACACTTTGCGACTTTCGGCACCTGGTGGTTGCGGCTCGACCTTTGCGTTGTGGCCCTGATGGCGGTTGGATAATGACTTACTCTTACACACGGGGGGCGGCGTGCCCCCGCGTGGCCGCGACGGTTACAGGGGGCTTCCTCGACGTGATGTGCGCGCCTTGGTAGTTGGATGACGACTGATTCATGAAGTCAAGAATTCATTGCGTTGTGGCAGTGGCGTCGTAAACTCATTGCCACTTACTAAGAATTTAGTGGAAGAGTTGCTATGCCTGCATAGGAATTTAGTTCCAGTGAATCCTTGCCGTATAAGCTAGGTTGGATTCGTTGGTTGTGTATACCGGGAAATTGAAATGGCTTGGGTGCAAGCAAGGGATATCGTTTAGATAGAATTTTAACCGAAGTCATTTCGGGGAAATGTATGCGGCTTGGTATAATTGTTAATGTTCCGTTGTGGATTTGAATATGCGTTTATTACGCCATATAAATTTCGGGGAAGTTAAGATTGCTTGGTCACAAAGAGAAAATATAACTTAAGTAGGAAGTAGACCTAAGCAATTTTGGGAAAACGTATGTGGGGTGATGTAATTGAGGGAAATGATTAATATTCCGTTGTAAATTGGAATATGCATTTATTTCAGCTTGGGAAATGGGTTCCTGGTAAGTAGGGGGTGTATACAAATGCAGATTTTGCATGGGGAGTTGGGTTAAGGTGACACGCTGTTAGCGGCCAGGGTTGGTTACAATTGTGGGTTGGTTCTCCATGTGGTATAGAGAACCCCCACAGTCTCTCCAAAATCATTCGTGAGGTCTCGAATCTTTACCCCACTCTGTGAGTACGTGTTCGGTATTTTCCACTTTGCCTTCGTAATACAAGCAGTATGGGTGATTCACATGCTTATACTTGTGCAAGTATTGCCGAAAGCATCCATGTCCTGATATTAGCTGAGTCTGGTGGTAATTCAGTCATGTTTCTATATCAGATATCATGGTGTGGGTCCATCTTCCTTTGGTGGAGGAATCCCACCTTCGTTGCCATTCTCTTAGGGTTGAGAGCACTAATTGTGACCGCATTCTCCGACGACGCTTCTGGGAAATGTAATGCAATGCAGCGTTTTCTTTAGCTGCAAAGTCAAGTGGTGCCCTCGCGGTCAAAACATTTATGGCATTATCGGATACCGTTCGGAATGAACAGCATACTCTTAGTGATGCCAGACTATGTGCTGAGTTTACTCCCCCCATGTACGACTTATACTGTGCGGCTCCTCCCCATATGTGAGCTGCATACATTATAATGGAGGTGTTGACACTGGTTGGGGGATGGGAGCGAACATACTGGGCAAAGTCACTGATTGCTTTCAACCCGCCGAAGGCCAGGACGATCCTAGTCCCTGTTCAATCCAAGTTGACATGCAGTCTCCACGTGACACCTCTGGATAGCTAATTTGGCACCCGCCAAGTAGTGAACCAATGCATGCACCGACATCTTGGGAAAGGTTGGCGCAAGGCTAATAACCTTGCCCGAAGAAAAAACAAACTATTATGGCATATTTATCAAACCTCGGACATCGGCCCGAAATCGAGACCAGTGGAGAGACTTGCTAAATAGGGCCAAGATCGGATCCCGGTTGTAGTGCCAAAGATGATGATAATGTTGACACCGGTTAGGAGTTTCGTGGGGTCGGGGTCCTCCAACATTAGGTAGCAGCCTCGCCAAAACTAATATATATATATATATATATATATATATATATATATATATACATACATATATATATATATATATATATACATATATACCATCATCATCATCGGTACTACAACCGGGAACCGGTCTTGGCCTTATTTAGCAAGTCCTGAGGCTTGTTAAATTTTCCATGATAATTTGTTTTTCCGGGCAAGGTCATTAGTTTTGCGCCAGAGGCTCCCCGACGGGGAATCGAATCCCGGTTTACCGCGTAACAGGCGGCGATACTAACCGCTATACTATCGAGGAGGCTATATATATGGGGGCAGGTCAATAAGTCTTTAGAAATGAGGAAGATTTCTGCTGACCTAATACTGACGCATAAACTGTCCAGTTATCGTTACCCGAAAAAGTTAATATTTTAGTTTTTTTTTTGTATCAAAATAGACTACTTATTGAATAAAATGTTTTTGTCAAACATTTTGTTAAGAATTAATATTGTTTTAAGGATATTTTTATATTTTATAAATGACCAAAAACACTGACATTTTAAATACATGGGTAATCAAATATACGGCTGATTAATTAAGTACATGGTTCCTTTTAATTTTTAGCTGGTAGGTATGATATTATGACGCAGTACTAGAATATTCGAGAAAGTCCAAAACAAAGTACTAGAATATTCTATAAAGTACTGGAAAACTGGAGACTATGGACAATAGAACATTCAAGATTATGGAACGGACGGAAACGAAACACCGAATCAGAATGTGAGGAAACGGTATAAATACGTCGCGCACAGCTCATAGAGAGAAGTAGAAAGTAATAAGTAAGAAAGTGAAGCAAGCGATAAGTCAAGAAACCGTTGTGTACGGTAAAAGTAACGGTTGTGATTAACGGGCTAATAAAGTGTTATATTAATTCAAAATCGATTTAACGGCTCTTATTTATTTTAAATAAATTATCCAGCGAACCCTAAGCTCGCTACAATATGTTACATAATTAACCCCCCCCCCCCCCCCTCCCGAATCTTTGAGCTGATCCGCGTCCTTAAGTCTGGAAAACCAATTTCTTAAATGCCATTTCCCGTAAACCACCATTATCCATTACGCTGTTTGCCAACGGCAAAACATAGGCAGACGACGCTGTTTTCACGTAGCGAAATATTTTTTCCCATCCATAAATTCCTTTTCACATTCGGATGTAAGCGTTTTCCCAAGCCAATGTTCCCCTTTTCATGTACAAAAAGTACAAGCTATTCACATATGAATAGTGTGCACGAGTATCCTTTTCAACCCTCTCCATTTTCCCTTCTCGCAATACATCATTATTCTTCACTCCAAGACTTATCTAAGTCTCAAAACGAGGATCAAAGCAGTAAGAGGAAACTTCAAAACATAAAGGCAGTCTATTCTTTGATTTGGCATTCCGTTGCAAGCGAAACCAAATCAACCCATTTCCAAGTTGCTCTCCTTTGCAATTTTTCCATTCTCTCTGGGTTCATTGGCTGCTGAATGGATCCGCGAGAGTTTATTCGCATTTAGCGGATGGGTAAATGGGAAAATGAGGATGAGTTTGCGATCGGGAATGGGTGATCGATATAAAAGGGCGCGAATGGGCAGAGAAGCTCTCGTGTGTGGGATTTGAAAGCGGTCGTTGTGTTGATCTCTCGTTGATGGTTGAACTTTGTATAGACGAAAAGTCTTTGAAAAACGTTAATAGATTTAAATAAATAAACGTTAACCAGAAAGTTGTACGGACGAAAAGTGCTTGAAGAATGTTAATGGATTTAAATAAATAAATGTTAAAGAGGACAAAGAAACTTTGGTTTGGTGGTGTTCGGTGCTAAATAAGGGCCCCCTGGGTTAAAATTACTTTTCGGTAACTGAGTTGTTCGAGGTGTTCCTCGCCACGCCTATGAGAGATTATTATTGTCGCAGCGGAAGCAACGGCAGCAGCACGATAACTGTGAGTAGCCTTTATTGATATTGTAAATGTTAAGTTCTTACATCCGTCTTGTTTGTAATTTTACTTAAATTGTTTGGGATTGTAATTTTTCTTTGACTACTCGGTGTAGTGATCCTAAAACACTACTCCCACATTATCTCCTACTACAATATACAATAATATCACCCATACCCTATAGATAATACCTCAATCCAATAATCGCAGTCAATATCCCCAATTGAATCATATCCACGACAAACTGAACCAAATGTTTGTTTGTCGCACTTATTTCAGTTCCCAAAAAAAAAAAATTCAATCTAAAGCGAGTGCATGAAAAATTAAACCAGATGTTCATCCATAAACCAAATTCCCAACGAATCACAACATCATGAAGTGCGTATCCTCGAATGCATTTCATGATTTTATGTTCTGGGTATGTGTTCAAACAACTTCCTAGAACTTCATTCCGATTGAAGCACACACAAAATCTTGTTTGTGCTTCTCGGAATTTGTATGTACTTAGAAATCCCTTCGGGTACGAAGTATAAAAGGAAGGCGCATTTTCGATTTCGAGACAGTCCCCACTGGAACAACCCTGTTTCTTGTCCAAATAGCACAAAATTGTACCAATGGTACATCGAAAACACTCATATCCTAAACTTTGAAATAGTCGCACCTACGATTGGTACGCCAGGTAACTCAATTCTGGACATCTTTTTTGCATCCAAAGACTTACTTCTCCAAATTACTCCTACCCAAGTATCGGCGGGTGTATCTGACCACAGCGCTGTGCCCACGTTCATTCACAGCTATTGATCATCGCGGGCTCATATCAGATACATACCCGATTGTGGGCGCACAAATTGGGACAACTTCAATGTCACATTGATCGAAAAACTCCACCAGAGACTTCACGAGATTCCAGTTGAAACTTCGGAGACTAATGTCCCGAAGTACAAACTTGAAAAGACTTATCAGATTCCCCATGACGACTTGACGGGAACGTAAAAAGCTCTGCAGAATGAGATATCGCCACCACAAAGAGAGCTATTATTCACAATATTGGTTCGACAATTGGAAGACAAACTGAAAGGCATTCTGATGGACCAGAACATTTATAAAAATGTTAAAAATATATGTGGCACTTCTCATATCACTGGCCAATCATACAAAACGGTGTTGTTGTCAATAATGACACCAATAAAGCAAACATCATCGGAGAGACCTTTGAAAATAATCACAAGCTCATTCTCGAGGATGGCGACCCGGATACTAATGCAATAATTAGTTCAGAGGTTCACAATAAATTAGACAACTTTAACAAGCCAAGAGTTGTCTTCAACTCAGCTAACAGTGCATACTTCGACGACGCACGTAATAATAGTCCTGGTTTCGTCACACCAAATACCCTACAGAACCTACTTAAATCTCAAAACCCCAAGAAGTCACCCGGTATCGACAACAATGTACCACTCGTTACGAAGACTTTCTGCTTTATTCTTTATAAAGCTCTCCATTCTGTTCAACCATGCCTCCACCATGCGGTACTCTCCCTAAGCTTGGAAGCATGCTATTGTTTGTCTAATAGCAAAAGTTGGAGAACCAAATTATCACCTCTAGCTTTCCGCTTTTAATTTGGATTTAGAAGAGCGCACAGCACCACTATGAGTCTCAACATATTTCTAAACCACGTCTGCGCGCGTCTCTTTAATAAGGAATCCACCATTGCAGTGGGCCTGGACATTGAAAATGTTTTCACACGAGGTGGATCGAAGGTCTCGTTCTTAAATTATTAAATACTGACCTTAGTAGAACGCTGTGCAGTATCATCTACCAGTTCGTTCTAAACAGAACCTTCCAAGTTCGGGTGAATGGAAAGCTTTTCCGAACTTTCAACACCTCTGCTGGCGTACCACAAGGCTCCTTTCTAGGACCCATCTTATTAGATATGCTATGTGAATGACGTCCTATTGTACGCGCCATACAAAAGCCCTAAAGTAGCAACAAATAAACTCAACCGTCACCTGGACGAACTATATTAGTATTACAGTCGATGGAAAATTCGACTTAATTCTTCCAAAGTAGTAGCCTTAATTCTGAGTAGTAAACACTCCCAATCTACTTCTCGATATCCACAAAATATTCGAATACACATAGGAGGTACTACGATTAGACCACAGGACAGGATGAAACATCGTGGGGTCATTTATACCCCAAAAATGAATTTCATCAAACATGTGACCCACATTCTTCAAAAGGGGCCTCGGTCGGTCTAAGCAACTTTGGCGGATTTTTGGTCTATGTCTTTGAAGTGATGTGTTCTGCCGATAACACAACGGAGCGAAAACAGCACCAATAAAACACGTAGAGAAATGTTCTGTTTTAAATTTTTGTTTTATTTCTTTGACTCTTTAGTAAAGTAAGCACTACGTCTAATTTACACTGTGTGCGGTTCTTTTATTAAAGTGACACAGTTTCACACAATTTTCTTGATTAGTCCCTAGAGAGGAAGACGCGAACTTCCACACTCGTTAAGTATTGTTCCAGTTATCAAGATGTCATATATACAACGATATACGCAAGAATTGCCTTTGGGCACACACACAAAATGATTGAAGAGACGTAATAGTGACGCACGTTACGAACTGCTTTGGCACGACAATTGATCAAACTTCGGACGACACGCGTTAAGAAATGGCCTTCGATAAACCTCGTCGGCTAGCGTTCTGCGTTCTCTCTGCAGACTGAGGTTACTTTCTCTGGGGATGATCCTATTCACCCCATAGTTTTCTTTTCCCTTTCGCTGGTGATGACTTTTCTCCTTTCGCTTTCCCTGGGTGGTGTCTTTCTCTCAATCGGGAATCTCCCCACCAGGGGAGATCGCGCTCACACATACAGCCGCGGAGGTTGCTGTCTGTTTTCTGTAGATCATTCTGTGATCATCAGAATTCTCACACTTCTGTTAGATTGCTTACGTAAAGAATCGAGTGTGTGTTTTCTTTTAGGCGATCACGGGATTGGCTCCTCGATAGTATAGTGGTTAGTATACCCACCTGTCACGCGGGAGACCGGGGTTTGATTCCCTGTCGGGAAGCCTCTGGCGCAAGACTAATGACCTTGCCCGGAAAAAACAAATCATTATGGAAAATTTAATAAGCCCCAGGATTTGCTAAATAAGGTCAAGACCGGATGCCGGTTATAGTGCCGATGATGATGATGATGATGATGGGAGGCGAGAAACAGGTCCAGTGTGTTGGCGAAATGACCATATATATCTCGTACCCGTGTTGGCTCATTGACAAGTTGAGTTAAACTTTTTGAATCAGCAAAAAGCTGGACATATTGACCTTCAGATATTGTGTGTCCGGAGTGACGAAGCCATAGTAGGCTTTGTTGGATTTGATGGATTTGATCAGCCGTTCGCGCATTTCTTCTTCCATATTGTTATCGGCCGATGCTATTGACCCAAAGTAGTTAAAGGATTGCACTAGTTCAAATTCGTGCTTGCTACCCTTATAGTTTGACCAATGTTAGGTTTTCTTTTCGCAGATGTTGCCATCATGTACTTAATGTGCAGTCCCAGTTTTTGTGTCGCCTGCTCGATCTGGGTGAAGGAGCCCTGTACAGCCAAATCGGATGTACCGATGATGTCGATGTCATTTGCGTAGGCAAATATCTAGCTGGATTTGGTGACAAGAGTCCCTTTAGTTGTAACGTCAGAGTTATGGATTGCTTTCTCCAACGCCAGGTTGAAGAGGAGGCAGGCCAGACCGTCCCCTTGTCGGAGTCCATTAAAGATGTTTATTGGTTTGGACAACAATCCCATTATTTTTACTTGACTAGCTACGTTGGCCATGATCAACTTATAAAGTCTTATCAATTTGTTTGGAATGCCGAACTCTCTCATGGCATTATACAGTTCCACCCTGGCTATGCTGTCGTAGGCGGCCTTAAAGTCTATAAACAGATGATATAATGGAATCTTAAATTCCAGACATTTTTTCATCGCCTGCTTCAGGGTGAATATCTGATCAAACGCTGATTTGCCTGGGATGAAGCCATACTGATATTGACCTTGTCCGATAGAGGAGAGTATCTTATAGGCGGTACTCAGCAATGTTATACCCCTATGGTTGCTGCATACTGTGATATCTCCCTTCTTATGTATCGGGTAAATTATTCCGCGACGCCCCCACACGTGCACCTCGATCTCGTGAATTGCGTGATGTAACGCTGTCCCTCCCTGTTTCATCAGCTCAGCTGGTATACCACCAGCTTTGTCATTTGAGCTGTCTTATGGTTTTTACCGCCTGGTGGCGGCAGCATTTTGTCTTGATCTTGCATTGATGGACCCGCCAATTCTTTTGTGAGCTGACGATTAGCAATTCATTGAAGAGCGCTTCCCTTCGCTCTAGAATGCCTTCAGGATCGGTGATCAGATTACCCTCTTTATCCTTGCAGTAAATGCAGCGTGGTGTGCACCGCGTCATACTGCGGACCTCGCGCTCTACTTTTCTCTATTTCACAGACAAGTGTCTTTTATTTTCTCTGTGGAGTCTTTTTTCAGATCTTCTGAGCTCTTTGTATTTCTACTCGGGTACCCGTGTCTTATAAGACTGCTGCATTGCCCACTATTCAGCATTCTTACGTTCGGTCGCTAGTTTGCACTCATCATCAAACCAGTCGCTGCGATCTGTACGACTGCTGCCTAAGATGGAGGTGGCAGTACTAATGATAGTATTCTTAAAGCGTAAGGCAGCCGTGTTTGATCCGAATCTGATCCGCGGATGCAATACGTCTCCGTAGGCCAATCCGCGCTCGGAAAACTCTATCAACAAGATAGTGATCCGAGTCGACGTTGGCGCCTCGATACGGTCGTATCGTCATCAGGCTCGATGAGTGGGGGCGATCTATCAACACATGGTCAATTTGGTTGCGAGTGGCTCCATCAGCTGATACACAGGTGGCTTTATGGATGTTTTTATGCGGAAACCTGCTACTCGCAACGACCAAGTTTGTTGGTGCTGCCACTTCGATGACTCGTAGTCCATTGTCATTAGTGTTCTCATGCAAACTATGGGAACCTGCATAGTGGCTGAAAACTGGTTCACGACCTATTTTGGCATTCGAATCATCAAGAACGATTTTCACATAGTCTCTTGGGTAGCGATTGAGGGTCCGTTTAAGGAGTACAGTGCGAGCGGATGGAGAGGAAGTAGATAAGGAAAGGAGGTGTCGATGTATATTGGTCTTGAATGTCTGGACATCACAACGGCCAGGAAACACATGATCAGGCAGAACATTCCACATCCGCGTGGCTCGGCTAAAGAGTGACTCTATGTTTATTTGTGCGCCTGAAGTCCACTTTCAACGTGAACTGATGCGCATTCACAGATTGACGGGTATCGCGGGAAAATGACTGAAGGGACGGAACACATTCAGCAAGCTCAGTTGGGCAACGACCGTGGAAATACCTATAGAAAAGAAATAGGCATGATACGTTGCGCCTATGTTCTAACGACGGAATTGATCTGTGGTGAGGATGTATGTGCACCGGCGTACGGCGCTGATTAACTTCCTCCTCCATCATTCACTAATTAATTAAGTTTGGCCGAATGTCGCAGCAGGAACAGGAAACGCACTTTAACAATGAAAGGTGTCTAGTTTTGAATTTAATTTACTTTTAAATTTTGAAAATCAAACAGTTAATGAAATTTATAAATTGTTTATTGTTTGTCTTTTACATTTTTTGTTTTGATTTATACGTTTTCACAAAAACTATTGAGCACTTCGTATGAACTTAAGGATATTAGTAAAGAAACTATTGTATACCGATTTTTGCTGCACTATATGTTTTCGATAATAAACAATTTGGGGATCAATAAATTTACGTTATTTCATAGATTCACGGATAAATTTACGTGGAAAAAAATAAACTACAACTTCCTAGAGTTGAAAAATAAAACACACACGACTCCGGGTATATACTCGCGTGTTACTGTTTACGCTTCTCCGCTGGTGGCGCGGAGAGCGGGAGTTTTACCGTGCGACCAGCGTGGTCGGAGGATGGAATAAGACTCAGCGATCGTCATCTCATGCAGAGATGATTTCGCTAAGGAAAAAAATGAAGAGAGAGAAAAACTCTTCTCTTAAGGGTGTGAATATATCCTTGCCAAGGATATGTTTTATCTCCCACAAGTGTAACGTAGAGTCTCTCTTATGGGAACAAGAAAACCAGATCTCGTAATAAAGGTCATGGTGGTATGTGTGGGATCGTTCAGATAGATGCGTTTCACACGTGCAGTGGAACGACGAAACAGGCAGGCGGCAAAGACAATAGGGAAAATGAGCAAATGCCCGTTGGTAATGCGGGTCATTGTTTACACGACGCCTCGTCGCTATTTTCGACGTTAGGAGAAAAAGGTGCTAAAAGCAAATTGAATGTTTATGGCATCTCTGGCTGCAATAGAAACCGGGTTCATATTTGCATTAGGAAATGCTGGAGAATTTGGTTTCAGCGTCTATTGCGCTAATTATATGCAGCTGCTTGGGTTGTTTGTTGGTAAGACAAACAAAAAAGGTCGCCAGGCAATGTATATGAAAAGGTATATGGCGCGGCTGTGAAAATAGACGGCGCGATATTTATGGTATTTGTCTGGTACCGAATTGGTTCAGAATACCAAATAAGCAAACAAAGAAATCTTATGAAAAATTGTATGCGAAGGGATGCATGAAGGTAAGTTTTCTTTATAGGGATTTTAGGGTTATAATAATTGGGTCTGTTTGATGCGTGAAGCATCTAAGATGCTAATGCGAATTGCATTAGCGAAAGCTGGTGCAGACCCGGGTTATGGTTATGGGGTTTTTTTCAGGAAGGCGAGCCGTGGGATCTGGCGGAATCGCCACAGTACTCCCCTCCCAGTGACGTAGTCACGAAAAAAAAGGTAGGGGCGAGGGAATGCTCGATGGTGGGTGCTGTGATGATAGGGAGGTTGCTTCGGAATGCGCTGTGGTAATGTTACGGGACTGTCGTGGTGACCAGTTCCTGGTTATTGTTTGGGCCTTTATCGATAAGATGGACACAGTTGTTACCGCTTGATGCCATCAAGGGCAAATGTGTGCGGCGTGGTCCATCGGCCTGTTATGGGTCTCGTGGACCAACAGGCTTATCGCCCGAATAGGTCGGAACCTATCGGAAATCCGCTCGCATCCGCAGTGACGAAATAGTGTGTGCGAGAAGGAGGGGAACTTATCCCAGGGTAATTCCCATCCGCAGTGACGGGTTGCCGTGTGCGGAATGGAAAGGGACCAAGTCCAGAGCGGGTGTCTTTTGTCCATACGTTTGTATGGCGATTTGTTTGCCGCTGTGACTGGTAAAAGGGGGCGGGCGCTCCAGTTGCGCGGCTTACCGATCGAGGGAGGTCCGATATATCGGCTCCGGTGTCGACCCCGGAGCTTGATAAACGGCGACCGCGACCTCGACCAAGCGGCGCTTTGTTGGGAGGGCCGGCCAATCGCGCTCGTTTAAGTTGGGCGACTTAGGTTACGGGGCTCCTGGGGTATGGTTGGTTGTGTCTAACCACAAGGCGGCCTAGAGTAACTGCTGCACTCTCCGAAGTATTATGCACCTAGGTATTTGAGGCGGCGTAGAGGGGCGTGTATAGCCTTTAGTTGCCGCTAAAGTGGAGCCATGGCGGCTAAGGGATTGGGGAAACAGGTATGTTGTCTCAGCCCGATGGTATCGGTTTGATTTGTGGGCCGGTGTTGCTGAGACATTTGGAAGACGTAGGAGATCTAAGGACGAATGTCCTGAAATTTAAATAAAGGGGCAAAACCAGGTGCCCTGATAGATGCTACGCGTAGTAGCTGTGGTAACGAGGGAAGCTGGCTTGCTGAAATCGGGTAGAAGGTCGAGCATTGATGAACGGTGTCGCGTGATAACTGTCTTTGGCGTGCATGGACGCCAATATTGGACAGAGGCAGAAAAAGTTGTTAGAGGTCACGCAGAGTCGAGAAGGGTTGCTTGGGGTTGCGTGAAGGCTATGGTTGGTGAGCGTGAGCGCCAACCTTCAGAAAAGAGACAGAAAAGGGTGAGGTGTTTCACGCGAGACAAAACCGGGCGTCCTATTGATTATATGCTACGCGTAGTAGCTGTTGTTAGCTAAGGGGCCGGTTTGCAAAAAAAGGATGTTGAGTAATGGCGAGCGTGTGCGCCAATATTTAGAAAAGGAGCCTTAAAAGGGTGGATAGAGGCGAGTTTTGTCAGTATTTAAAGAAAGCCAAAGGTCATCACTTTGAACTCGAAGAGTCCGAAGGGTGTAATGAGGAGCCGGTTAAAGAAGTTCAATTGAGCCGATGTGGGGTCAAGTCAGGTTGGGTGGAGTCGAGTACTTATTGGGCATTGTGTCCCGATGTAAAAGACGAGCTGTCAAAAGAGGAGTTGGTTGTGGAGGAATGAATGGAGTCGAGAGGAGTCGAAAAGTCGAGAGAAGTAGTAAGCAGAGTCGTGTGGAGTCGAGTAGCGTTGAAAAGGTTTAAATAGGGGTGAGCGAAATCGTGAATGTGCTGGGAACGGTTGTGCGCTACTTAATACCCTGAAGGGGCTTACAATATTTATTATTTGTCCGTAGAGTCGTTTAAATAATTATTTTATTTTTCTTTGCTTATTAACAATTGTAGTTGTATTGGTAAAGCGAAAAAAAAGAACAATTGTGTATTTGCTTGGCTATTATTACAATACAATAATTATCCGGGGGAATTCCTACTTAAACAATCCATAAAGATAATCGTATAATACAAATACAGGAAGTGAGTAAGGGTTTTGGAACTTTGGTTTGTTAAATATATTCTTTCCGCGTGAAAATAAAATTTGGATTCGTGAATTTATATTAAAATTGTTAAAAAGGTGTTATGTCTAGAAAGGTTAAGTTCAATACAAGGCTATAATAAGATTAGTTTATATAACCAGCCGATATGTGGCTTATGAAATTACTGCTTATAGTTAAGAACGATTGTTGCGTTTGGATTTAGCGACGAAAGGTAGTCGGTAAATTATATTAAATCATTATATCATCTATCATTGTGTGTGTACACGGTTGCACAGTTTTGTGTAAAATAATCAGGATTTTCAAAATTTGATATTATTCACTCTAATAGTTTTCTAAAATCTATCAATTCTGGCAGCGACCGTTTTTATTTAGTTGGGTTTACGGAATATTTGAAATGGGCAATAACAAATTAAATGAACGAAGAACAGTAATCTGGGAAAGTCACAAAAACAAAAAAAAAGTATTAATTAGACGCGGTTGTTAATTACATATATACTTTGGTCACAATTGTGCAATGCATTCCAGCCACTACAAACATTTTGCAACAACGAGCTCGCTGCTGTGTTCATGAGAGGGGACAATAAACGACAGCTTTTATTGAAGCTACGGTAGGAAAGTCGAATAAGTACGACCATACATATCTTCACACAAATATCAATATAATGTTAAATTAAATTATTCATCAAATGCAAAGCACACTCATGCAGAGATGATTTCGCTAAGGAAAAGAAAAGGAAGAGAGAGAAAAACTTTTCTCTTAAGGAAGTTGTGGTCGTGTTGGACTATACACCAGGCACGGGTGCGGATTCAGCCAACACCCACCGATTGACGCTGTTGACGACGCACCAAATCCAAGAAAAAGCCGGAGAAATAAATACACCACCGAGGGGGAGACAAATCACCAACGCACAAGAGAAGATGAGAAGAGAAAAACTATTCTTTTAGTTGTATCCAATGTTCTTTATTTGACGTCACGTTTTTATTCCACAATGCTGTTTACTTGGTTCTTAGATTTAGGATTTATGTTTGACTTACATGGCACAACGTTGTTTAAACTGTTCTTAGATTTAGTATTAATGTTTGACTTTCATTGCACAACGTTGTTTAAACTGTTCTTAGATTTAGTATTTATGTTTGACTTTCATTGCACAACGTTGTTTAAACTGTTCTTAGATTTAGTATTTATGTTTGACTTTCATTGCACAACGTTGTTTAAACTGTTCTTAGATTTAGTATTAATGTTTGACGGACTTCGAAACTTATTGCTGATTTTGAAATTCAGCGAGTCTTTGAACACACGAATTATATCGACGCACCGTGGATGATAAAACAAAAAAAAAAAAACTGAGAAACTCGACTTCCTTTGTTTACCGAACTACTGCTCGCGACTCTTTTAAACACCGCGGTCTCGATCTGAGTGTCTGGCTAGATAAAGAGTTAATCCTGCACACTAAAACATATATCTTCGTACCCGACTGTGGATAAAATCTGACTGGAACAACTGTTTTTTTACATTTAATGGCACTGACATTTACTACGGATTAAAATTACTCGACACAGTAAGGCTCGCGCGCACTCTCCGGGTGTTGGTATCTGACTGCCTGGAAATCATCCAAGAAAAGGGAACCTCAAAGAGACTGAAAAAGAGGCGGAGTTACACGATTAACTCGAGGTGGTTAATCGTGATTGGACCGGGTGAGATAGGCATAAATTACGCATGTATGCGTATGCCATGCATGCGATCGTCCAGCGACCGTGGATGGCGGGCAACATCGCTAGTGCATTTTCTAGGAATGCAAATAATAGCATCTGGGGTGTGAAAGTCCCAAACCGATGATTTGGTCATCCTAATGGAAGGCCATAAATCATCATTTCTGTTGCCGATGATTAAACATTGCACGAACATTGGGTGCAGCCATTGCCAGATGTTAAAAGTAAACATTTTCTGGCTGCATCCAGTTCGCGGCTCGTTTTACGGTCCCTGCTGGTGAGGATCGATAATCGGGAAACCAGCGATTGCTAGTTATTAGGGTCATGTTTGTTCTGCGTCAGCCGAAACGTTGTCGGCGATAGCAAAACAATAGGGCAAATAGCCGCATGCATTTATACCGAGGGTAAACAATACAACGAGTCACTAGGAACTCTTGTTGATTGTTGTTTCCATAGCTTAAGGCTATGGAAACGAGATGCCCTGGCCGAATGTATGCCTGGTGTTTGGATTTCGGATGCCATGGCAATGCAATGATTTTGCCGTGGACTTATGCATTTTATTTAGAAGATAAAATACGCCTCGGGGGGTGAATTTTCGATGCCACAGCAAGGCGATAAGCTTTGCCGTGGGGTTAATGTTTTTTTCAGGAAATAATGTACACCTCGGGGGTGAATATTCGATGCCACGGCAAGGCGATAAGCTTTGCCGTGGGGTTAATGTTTTTTAGGGAATATGGTCTGGCCGAGGTGAGTTTTCGATGCCACGGCAAGGTGATAAGCTTTGCCGTGGATTTAATGTTTTCAGAGGTGATGCTGGTGAAAAGGGGGTTTGGATGGAAATCCCCTACAGAATAGGTAAGCTGCCTAGCATAAATTCAAAACGGTTATCCGATTGGTTAACCGTATTAATTCCGGCGATTTGGCTGAGGGTAAATGCCGTAGCAAGGTTACGCAACCTTGCTGAAGTTCGACCGAAAGGTAAGTCGTTCGCCTGGAAAGGTGGGGATCGAGCGATGTATGGCTCTTCGGGCCCTGAAAAGCCCCACATCACTCCCTCCCCAGTGACGTAGTCACGAAACAGGTAAGGCAGGTTAGGGGGTGGTTAGTTGGTTCTGGGCGCGCGTTTGAGCGCGAGTACGGGGGGGTTGTGCTGGTGGAGTAGGAGCGGTGTCGGTAGATGGAGGTGATTCTGGAGCGGAAGCTTCCAGAAAACAGGGCTTAAGCCTTTCGACGCTGACCGTGGATCGCTTGCCTCTAATGTCGATCTCGAAGACGCGGTCACTGATGCGGCGGAAGACTTTGAATGGGCCATCATAAGGTGGGTCGAGGGGCTTCTTGACCTTATCCACCCTGACAAAGACGTGCGTGCAGCTGTGCAGTTCAGGGTGGACGAAAAGTTTTTTGGAGCCGTGCCTGGTTACAGGGGTTGCCCTAACCTTACGTAGCAGGTCACGGAGATGTCCCAATTCGCGAAGTTGGTCACGCGGTGTTTCGCCATCCAGGAAAAGTTCTCCTGGAAGAAGGAGGTTGGTACCATAGGTAAGCTCTGCTGCCGAAGCACCTAGGTCCTCCTTAATGCTTGTCCTCAGGCCGAGGAGGACGGTTGGTAGGGCGTCAAACCATTGTGTGTCATTATGACACATGAGTGAGGCTTTAAGAGATCTGTGCCAGCGCTCTATCATCCCATTTGATTGCGGATGGTAGGCGGTGGTACGACTTCTTTGGCAGCCGAGAAGATCTGTTAGCTGCCTAAACATTGTCGCCTCAAACTGTGGACCTCGGTCCGAAGTAATTGTGGTTGGTACACCGAAGCGTGTGACCCAAGTTGAGTAAAAGGCCTTGGCGACTGATTCGGCAGTAACTGCCCGGAGAGGTGTCGCCTCTGGCCATCGCGTGCAGCGATCCATCATAGTGAGGATATAAGAAAATCCTCTTGATGGAGTAAGCGGTCCCACTATGTCTATGTGGACATGGGCGAAGCGTGCCGTGGGAAGCTTGAATTGCGCTGGCTCCAGTACATTATGTCGCGCTACTTTGCAGCGCTGGCACTGGAGACAAGCACGGGCCCAACCGGTGAGGTCTTTGTTCATCCGGGGCCAAATAAATTTGCGACGGACAGCAGCGGCTGTTGCTCGGCCGCTGGGGTGGGCAGGGTTGTGGTAAACCTGGAACACGCCCTTACGAAGTTTCTCGGGAATGTAAGGTCTAGCGGTTCCAGTGGAGACATCACACCAGATTTCGCCCAAAGGGTCGCGAAGGGTAATTTTCTTGAGCTCTAGTGCCGTATCGGCAGTTAGGAGGGACTTGAGCTGTTCGTCCTCCTCTTGAGCTAGGGCAAGATCAGCGTTATTCAAGGCGGAACGCAAGTGAATCGTATCGATTCGAGAAAGGGCGTCCGCCGTGACATTCAGTTTACCGGAGATATGCCTGATCTCCGTAGAATATTGCCCAATGAGGTCTAATTGACGCTCTTGTCGGGGGGAGGCATTTCCCGACTTCTTCCGGAACGCGTAGACCAATGGCTTGTGGTCTGTTAAGATGGAAAGTGAGCGACCTTCTATCATATGACGGAAGTACTTAACAGCGCTGTAGATCGCGAGCAATTCACGGTCATAGGCGCTGTAACGTCGCTCAGTGGGACTCAGCTTCCTTGAAAAGAAGCCGAGTGGTTCCGGACGGCCTTCAATGTCCTGTTCAAGGACGGCTCCGATTGCGGTATCCGATGCGTCGCATTGGATAGAAAGTGCCGCTCCCTCGAGAGGGTATCGGAGTAAGGTGGCATTTGCCAATTGTTCTTTGGACAGTTGGAATGCTCTATCAGAGACCTCTGTCCAATTAATGAGGCGCTTATCGTTGCGCTTAGCTCCTTTTAAGAATTCATTCAAGGGAGCTTGAACTTGGGCAGCGTTCTTCAGTGTTGGACGATAGAAGTTAAGCATGCCCAAAAATCGACGAAGCTCACTCACGTTAGTAGGCCGGGGGTACTTCATGAGGGCCTCCACACGGTCTGGAAGTGGGCGAATGCCCTGGTTGTCAACGACATAACCCAGATAGGTGATTTGCTCCTTGGCGTATTGACACTTATCTGGGTTGATGACAAGACCGAATTCGCGGAGGCGCTCTAGGACCTGACGTAAGTGGCGTTTATGTTCGGCGAGGTCTTTGGAGGCGATGAGAATGTCATCAAGGTATGCATGGCAGCAATTAAGACCACGTAAAGCCGTGTCGATATACCGCTGGAATGTCTGTGCGGCATTCCTGAGGCCGAAAGTCATCACTTTGAACTCGAAGAGTCCGAAAGGTGTAATGACTGCGGTCTTGGGGATGTCTTCAGGTGCCACCGGAATTTGGTGGTATGCCCTGGTGAGATCCAGGGTTGTGAAGACATTGCACCCTCGTAACTTGTACGAAAAATCGTAGAGGTGTGCAATTGGGTATCTGTCCGGGACAGTTGCTGCGTTCAACAGCCTATAATCGCCACATGGGCGCCACTCACCAGAACGTTTCTTCACTAAGTGGAGTGGGCTTGCCCAGGGACTGTCCGACGGTTGGCAGATACCTAGTTCGATCATATGCTCGAACTCCGCGCGCGCCGCACGTAATTTTTCCGGAGCCAGTCGACGTGGACGCTGGCTCACAGGGGGACCACGTGTTTCTATATGATGAAACACCGTGGCTTTATGTCGGCGTTGGTTAGGTAGAGGAATTGTTGTACTCACAAATTCCTGTACCATAACCTGGAATGGGTCTGTGCACTTTGTGGCTCCTGAAGTTTCCGCTGGTGATGCCGTCATGGGCAAGGGGGGTGCGGTTGGAGCCACTAGTCTGTTATGGGTCGAATCGACCAACAGATTATGTGCACCTAATAGGTCGGAACCTATCAGGGGTTCATTCACGTCCGCAATGACGAAACGCCAAGTGATCGGACGACAAAGACCCAATTGCAGTGTCAGCTTTTTACGTCCGTACGTAAGTATCGGCGTATTATTTGCAGCTGACAATTTAAGAGCGGCTGGCACGCGGTTACGCGGAGCAAACGATCGCGGGAGGACTGAAATATCGGCGCCGGTGTCGACAGTAAAAGCGATATTCAGTTTCGAATCCCGGATGGTTAAGCGACTTATCGTAGGGGTGCCGGCCGATTGCGCGAGGGTGTCGGTCGGCAAAATTAGTTTAAAGAGCGCCTCTGGTTGGTGGAAGGTTGCGTCCAACCACAAGGCGCTTTGCAATTGAATGCGCGATCACCATATCGCTGGTGATTGGCGCACCAAGGCAGAGTAACGGCATTATCAGGTATGTTCTGCCTATTAGTATTGCCGTTACGGGGAGGTCGAGCCGGAGCTCGCTGGGAGTTGGCCCGATGAGGGCCATTTTGAGAGGAATTGGCCCTCTGAGGGGCATTTTGGGAGAAATTCTGCCGATTGAGAGGACGGCTCGGCATGGCTCGATTCTGGGCGCTTCGAGGATTGTTCCTCACCTCCGCACGCAATTGAGTTATCTCGCGGAGGAGTGAGGTTTGGAGCGCCCGGAGGTCAGCAGGAGTTAGTTGGGTGGGCGCATTTCTTTGGTTAGGGTTGGGGCCTGCCACTGGATTCCCCTGAGGGAAATTGGTTGAGGCGGGCCCTCTAAAAGGTAATTGGGTTTGAGGAGGATTGGGAGTTGAGACCAATTGATGGGCTGTAAAAGGTAGACGAGGGTGCCGTGCAGGCTGGGCGGCGTGTTGAGAAACCGCCGCTACCTGGTACGCAGGAGGCTCAGAATACTGATCTGAACTTTCCATAATTGCGTCCGCAATTTTGGATAAATAGCCCAAACTCTGATTGGGTTGGGCTATAAGTGCCGAACGGGCATGCTGGGGAAGACACCTCAAAAAGTGAGGCCTTATTAGGTCGTCCCCAATCCTGGTCCCCGCTATAGAGCGTAAATGGGTCAGGAAAAGAGATGGTCTCATCCCGGATAAGTTGGTTACAGCGGCCAAACGTTGTTGCCGCACACTTCCAGGTTCGTCCAAAGCTTCGAGCAGGGCATCACGCATGTTGCTATATGGGTTGCGGCCGGCCGACTTTATTATGTGTGCAACATGCGGTCGCTGAGTGCGGTCAAGCACTTTCAACAGCTCAACTGCACGAAGTTGTTCGTCGTGCAAGGCTGAGGCCTGGAAGATGCGGTCTGCCACTGCAAACCAAAGGTCCGGGTCCTCCTCATCGGAGGGGGGAAGTCCTATATTAGGGTGACGAGTCCCATTCCCGAGGCTGGAAGCATCGTGGAATTCTTGGGACTCTGAAGGTCTTTGGGGTTGTTGTGAGGTGCCGGCACCAGTTGTGGGCATTAAAATGCCGGAATTTGTCAAAGGGCCGATACCAGGGGCGTTGGGAGAGGTTGGGAGAGCGTTAGAAGATTTGGGTCGGTTCACGACGCTGGGGGCAACGGGTGGTGCCAGAGGAGTAGATTGTCCGGGCAGGTCTAAGTCAGTATCGACTTGCTCGGTTGGGAAATCGACGCTGGATGCGTCGTGAAACTCAAGGGGCTCGGGTTGTTCCAGAGCCTTTTTGGCCATGGTGTTTCGCGTGTTGACCATTATGGATAGTAACACGAAACTGAAATAAAAGGCGTAAGAGGACGCGGAGAAATGGGAGAGATCGCCAAAGAAAAGTCGTGTAATGCGGGTTGTAATTGGGGATATTACCGTTATTTATCTCTTAATGAGATTTCGATTTAAAAACTTAGTAAACTCCCCTAGTTGGAGTTCGTGGTTAGGAAAAGGGGCCAATGATATTAAAAAAAAATCACGGGGAGTCGAGAGTAGCCGAGTGGAGTAGTTAACGAGGACAGGCGGAACTATAGTGTTGTCTTACTTAATTTCAAACTGAAGGAAACGTTAATTTAATGATTAAAACGGGATTGAATTGGAAAATATTTAAGTTACTTTCGCGCGTGTGTGTCTCTAAGTGTTGAGAACGTTAAAGTCTCCTTGTGTGTGCTGCAGATATATCTTACTTATTTTATTAAAGTTTGGAACGCCAGTTATAGTATGACAATTAATTACAAATTTCGTTATTTGCAGCCTTTTTAACAGTATGAAATTTATTCTATGTGAATTATTATTTTTTGTATTCTTGGGCGGTTTCTTTTTGAACAGCTATGTATGATTAATTTACAAAGTTTAGTATTGATGGTAAATATTGTTTTACTTTTCTTCAATTTCGTATTTGGGAGCTCTGAAGGAGCTTACAAGATTTTCTCTAGTTGCTGTAGGATTATTTCTGTCTTTTTATTTAAATTTCAGAACAACTAGATCAAAGTGTAGGACCTTTTTACTACGCGTAGCGTTTGTAAAAGTCAGTCGAGTTCCTTTTTTATTTGGTAAAAGACAAAATAAAAATTAAAAAAAAAAAAAAAAAAAAATTTTAAAGACACTAATAAAAACTTAATAATACTAGAGAGAAAAACAAGAACAGGAACTGCGAATTATTAAGGATGTTATTGTTTGTTTACAGTGTTAACTCTCTTCTTAGTTATCTTTAATTACTAAAAAAAGGAATAGGTCGTGACCGGTGAAAACTATAGTAGTGATGGCGCTGAAAGTGTAAATTTATTGCGTTTAGGTAAACTAGGTTTCCGAATACTTCAACAGATGTCCTGTCTCAACTTATTTTTGTAAGTGCCTAGACGGCTTATGCGGCTGTATCAAAACGATTCCTCTTTAATTTAAAGTAAAACATTTGGTAGGACACGCGTGTTTTGACTTATTCATTTAAGTGTTAGCAAAACTTTCACAGGACAGGTTGGTATTTTCTTTCGGCTTTTACAATATTGTACGCGGTGTGAACACTTAATAGCATACTATTGAGTCTTACTACGGTTAAACTACTTATTTATTAGAGAGGATATTCTAACATCGTGCCTGCTTAATTTTATAAAGTCTAATGCCGTAGGTATTGTATATTTATTGCGTATTACGTTCTTTAATTTTGTGCGAAAAAAATGTTACATCTTACTTTGCGTACCAATAATTTAAGAGAGCACTAATACATATATATATAATAGTTTATTTAACTGGTGATCACTTAATTAAAGATTGTGCTATTGCACGGGTTCTTTGTAAAAGAATAAATGAAGGTAAAAAAAAAAACGAAAGTACCTGGTCTTGGTGTAATGTTGCGGTTGCTGGTGTTAAGCTGCTTTTGTAAATACCGGAAGTCCTCGGCCCGGCGATCTTGGAGAGGCTGGGGTTTTTGTCCTGCTGGGGAATCCTAGTTACTTGCGGCAACGCTGAGCTGGTAAACTGGTAGTCGTCATTGGATAATTAGCACTCACTGATACTGGTTATTGTTCTTAGGCTTCTCTGGCACCGGGAAAGTTTAAAAAAAATGTTCAAGAGGTGGCGTATTTCCACTAGGTGTCACCAATATGGTTCGCGCTGTTTTGGCACCAACTTATCTCGAGGTGGCGTGTTCTAATTCGGGGTCTCCAATGTGGTCGTGTTGGACTATACACCAGGCACGGGTGCGGATTCAGCCAACACCCACCGATTGACGCTGTTGACGACGCACCAAATCCAAGAAAAAGCCGGAGAAATAAATACACCACCGAGGGGGAGACAAATCACCAACGCACAAGAGAAGATGAGAAGAGAAAAACTATTCTTTTAGTTGTATCCAATGTTCTTTATTTGACGTCACGTTTTTATTCCACAATGCTGTTTACTTGGTTCTTAGATTTAGGATTTATGTTTGACTTACATTGCACAACGTTGTTTAAACTGTTCTTAGATTTAGTATTAATGTTTGACTTTCATTGCACAACGTTGTTTAAACTGTTCTTAGATTTAGTATTTATGTTTGACTTTCATTGCACAACGTTGTTTAAACTGTTCTTAGATTTAGTATTTATGTTTGACTTTCATTGCACAACGTTGTTTAAACTGTTCTTAGATTTAGTATTAATGTTTGACGGACTTCGAAACTTATTGCTGATTTTGAAATTCAGCGAGTCTTTGAACACACGAATTATATCGACGCACCGTGGATGATAAAACAAAAAAAAAAAACTGAGAAACTCGACTTCCTTTGTTTACCGAACTACTGCTCGCGACTCTTTTAAACACCGCGGTCTCGATCTGAGTGTCTGGCTAGATAAAGAGTTAATCCTGCACACTAAAACATATATCTTCGTACCCGACTGTGGATAAAATCTGACTGGAACAACTGTTTTTTTACATTTAATGGCACTGACATTTACTACGGATTAAAATTACTCGACACAGTAAGGCTCGCGCGCACTCTCCGGGTGTTGGTATCTGACTGCCTGGAAATCATCCAAGAAAAGGGAACCTCAAAGAGACTGAAAAAGAGGCGGAGTTACACGATTAACTCGAGGTGGTTAATCGTGATTGGACCGGGTGAGATAGGCATAAATTACGCATGTATGCGTATGCCATGCATGCGATCGTCCAGCGACCGTGGATGGCGGGCAACATCGCTAGTGCATTTTCTAGGAATGCAAATAATAGCATCTGGGGTGTGAAAGTCCCAAACCGATGATTTGGTCATCCTAATGGAAGGCCATAAATCATCATTTCTGTTGCCGATGATTAAACATTGCACGAACATTGGGTGCAGCCATTGCCAGATGTTAAAAGTAAACATTTTCTGGCTGCATCCAGTTCGCGGCTCGTTTTACGGTCCCTGCTGGTGAGGATCGATAATCGGGAAACCAGCGATTGCTAGTTATTAGGGTCATGTTTGTTCTGCGTCAGCCGAAACGTTGTCGGCGATAGCAAAACAATAGGGCAAATAGCCGCATGCATTTATACCGAGGGTAAACAATACAACGAGTCACTAGGAACTCTTGTTGATTGTTGTTTCCATAGCTTAAGGCTATGGAAACGAGATGCCCTGGCCGAATGTATGCCTGGTGTTTGGATTTCGGATGCCATGGCAATGCAATGATTTTGCCGTGGACTTATGCATTTTATTTAGAAGATAAAATACGCCTCGGGGGGTGAATTTTCGATGCCACAGCAAGGCGATAAGCTTTGCCGTGGGGTTAATGTTTTTTTCAGGAAATAATGTACACCTCGGGGGTGAATATTCGATGCCACGGCAAGGCGATAAGCTTTGCCGTGGGGTTAATGTTTTTTAGGGAATATGGTCTGGCCGAGGTGAGTTTTCGATGCCACGGCAAGGTGATAAGCTTTGCCGTGGATTTAATGTTTTCAGAGGTGATGCTGGTGAAAAGGGGGTTTGGATGGAAATCCCCTACAGAATAGGTAAGCTGCCTAGCATAAATTCAAAACGGTTATCCGATTGGTTAACCGTATTAATTCCGGCGATTTGGCTGAGGGTAAATGCCGTAGCAAGGTTACGCAACCTTGCTGAAGTTCGACCGAAAGGTAAGTCGTTCGCCTGGAAAGGTGGGGATCGAGCGATGTATGGCTCTTCGGGCCCTGAAAAGCCCCACAAAGTAACTAGTGGCGCAGTGGTATATGTGCGCGATCGAACAGATTCAATGCTGTTGCATGTGTTCGAAAACAGTTTCTCTTCCTTTTAGTGAAGTGACAATTGGATGGAGGAGGAAGTGAACCGTGTGCCCGTGTTCGGCATAATACTTCCTCCCCTACAGATCGATTTCGACTGAGTCCCCAAAAAGGTTCACTGCACGTTTTTGCATCCTGTCGACCACGTGTAGTGCAGTTTTGGATGCGCCTGACCAAATATGGGAGTAGAACTCCATTTTTGGACGAATATACGCCTTATAAATAGTGGGAAGGTTGGATGGAGTGAAGTATCTTTTGCATCTCTTAAGGAACCCCATACATTTGGCTGCACTTTTCACAGCTTCAAATATATGGTCATTCCAGTTAAGGTTCCAATTAATCCGAGCGCCGAGGATTGATAGTTCCTTGGCTTCGTCGATGCAATTGCCGTTCATAGACAGTATATTTACTTTGGGGCTCGCCTTTGACGACAAGAGACAGCACTGAGTTTTTTGGGCATTGAATTCTACTCGGTTAGATAATCCCCACTGATATATGTTGTTGAGATCTGAATTCAATGTATCAAGCATAAGTTGCTGATTGGTAGTGACGTTCGAAGAGTTTGGAGGGGTGTGGTCGTATGAGTATGAGAAACTCAACGTGCTATCATCAGCAAACGAGTGAATTGGGTTGTGAGTAATTGACAAGAGATCATTTATAAAGAGCAGGAAGAGAGTGGGTGAGAGTACCGAACCCTGGGGAGCACCTGCATTAATTTGATGGGAGACATATTTAACACCACCAAGAACCACTTGCATTGAACGGCCAGAAAGATAGTCTCTTATCCATTGGATCAGGGAATTGTCCGCTCCATATGGATGCAATTTTGACAAATGGGCTGGACGCCAAACTCTGTCGAAGGCTTTTGAAATATCCAATTCGATTACTTTGCTTTCACCGAGGTAGTGGATGGAATGGCTCCACTTTTCATCAGATCTCCTGTGGACCTTTTGCTATGAAAGCCATATTGGCGGTCATTGAGGAGTTCATTTGATTCCAAATATTTCGAAAGTTGACGGTTGACAAGTGATTCCCTTACCTTGGAGAGAATAGAAGTTAGTGCTATGGGTCGATAAGAAGAGAGGGTTGATTTGTCGCCATTTTTGGAAATCGGCTGAATGTTAGTTGACTTCCATCTCCACTAATTTTTTCATTTTTGCCTATGCAAGCGCAATAACTTCCCCAAGCATTCTCCCACCGATTGCATTACCTTTCGATTACGCAAATCGCATCCAACATCAAGCATCTGCCCATCAAGGACATTCACGCAATTAACGCGTTATATCAATCTTCCCTAGAAGAAATTCGGTACGCCAGTACCGCATACATCAATGCATCTCAGCATTGTTCTAAAAAGAAAACATTTCGGTTGCCATACTAGATAACCGAAGTGGATTATGAAAACAATCAGCAGAACCCCTGTCTGCCTGCATTTACTGTCCCACACGTGCGCAACAGATTTTCATGTTGCACCAGTACTCACGGCGGCTTTTATGGAATCTTCAAAGCACCGGCGCAATTCGCGCCTAGCTGCCAAGAGCCGAATTCAATGCCAGTGTAAATACTCACACTGGAATTCGACCCATGACTCCCTAGGAATGCAATACGCAATTAACATGGTTGTAAACACAACCATCATTGTGTAATTATTCCAAATGCATCCTAATCCCTAGCGTAGTATTCGGACAGCTGCAAATACTTATCCCAAAGATGCTTTTTCATGAATTTTCATTCCCACGGTTCGACCACCAATGAGCTCGCATCACGAGCCAACAAGGTGATCCGCGCGCAAAAGTAGTGGAGTCGATGGAGTGTTTCAAAACGGACGGAATGTCCAATAGTTGACCAGGAGTCGAGGAAAATTAATAACGTAGAGTGTCCGAAGTTATCGAGTTTGATACACAGAGAAGTGCGACCGCACGAGCAAAGGTTTGCTTTAATTTTCCAATTAATTGAGTGCGCGTAATCGAGCGGGTTCACTGTAATACCGCTAATTGAAACGTGTAGTTATAATTTAAAACATTAAAAATCACTTGTGCAGTTAAAACGTAAAACAACCAGAATCGCTTGTATAGTACAACTTTAAAACAAATAAAGTCCCCTTGCTGTGTAATATAAGAACTAGCGTTAATAAAAGTCACCATGTATCATAAAACATTTCCCGAAGTTTTATATTCTTTGCTGGAACAGTGGCAGTAACCAGTTGGACATCTGAGTGTTTCTGTAAGTGTCCTGAGTGCGTCGTAGAGTGAACTAGGTTCTTCGGAATTCTACCGAACTATTATGTTAGGACACTTGATGAACCTTGCCAAGGCCGGCATATAATCAAGTGTCTTTCCTACAGAACATCTCTTCAAGAGAATTGATGGAATGCCATCCGGACTAGCAGATTTGTCTCCATTTAGCTTCTTGAGTGTGTGGAAAAGAGTACGCGTTCGGAAGTGAATCTGCTGCTTATGCTCAAGTTGGGCCGCAACTGATGTGGTATCAGCCAGCGTTGAGTTGGCTGCAACATGTGCAGCAAGTAGATTCGCCTTCTTTATTGCAATGACTGGTCTGTCATCGACTATTAGCGAAGGAATGGATGAGGAGATCGAGTTTTGGATGTTCTTCACAAATGCCCAGAAGTTTCTACTACCTGTGGGCGAGTGTAGTATTTTTTGTCTCACTCTCTGGTCATGCAACAACTTGGTGCGTTGAATATACGCGTCATTTCTAGCTCTCTTAAATCTTTTCCGGTTTTCTTCAGTATTGTTTGATTTATACAACCGGAAGCTCAACCCTTTAGCCTTAATGGCTTCTCTGCACCCGGAATCGAACTACATATTTGTCTTGTGTTTGATACTCTTTACTCTGTGTGCAATAAAAGTCCGCATGCCAAGTAGAATCGTGTCTGCTATAGAGTCAACATCTTTATTGAGGAAAAATAACGACCAATTTAACGTCACAAAAAAGTCGTTCAGACCTTCCTTTCTCGTAGAACCATACTGTTCTTTGGGGAGCTTTCTCATTAACGTTACTGTTGGTTAGAGGAAATTTAGCTGACACGACACAGTGGTCTGAAGTGCCCAAGGGCGAAGAAACTTCAACTGTGTATTTGTTTGGGTGGGAGGTGAGAAACAGCTCCTCGATAGTATAATGGTTAGTATACCTGCCTGTCACGCGGGAGACCGGGGTTCGATTCCCCGTCGGGGAGCCTCTGGTGCAAGACTAATGACTTTAGCCGGAAAAAACAAATCATTATGGAAAATTTAACAAGCCTCAGGACTTGCTAAATAAGGCCAAGACCGGTTCCCGGTTGTAGTGCCGATGATGATGATGATGATGATGGGAGGTGAGAAAGAGGTCCAGTGTGTTGGCGAAATGACAAGTTGAGTTAAACTATTTGAATCAGCAAAAAGCTGGACATATTGACCTTCAGATGGTGTGTGTCCGGAGTGACGAAGCCATAGAGAGTTATGCACATTAAAATCACCCGCAATAACGATTTCAGTGAGCGGATATAGGGTCAAGATCCTATCGATAGAATCAGACAGAGCATCAAATTCGTTAAAGGTACTCAATTAAGGGCACTCTGAACTCTTAGCCGAGTTCGAGAGGGAGGTCTTAAGGAGATTTGTTGGCCCCGTATGTGAGGGAGGACGATTCCGGAGACGCTACGACCAAATCTTGTACGCAATCTACCTTGAAGCTAATATTGTAAGAAAAATCATGCTCGGTAGACCCCGGTGTGTGGGATACCTACCTCGAGTGAGCGAAGAGAAGCCTGCCCGGAAAGTCCTTTGTGGCAGGATGTATGGAAGGAGACAGCGCGGCAGGCCTTGTCGCGATGGAGAATGGCGTAGAGCAGGACGCCCAGAGCCTGGGAGTACCAAACTGGATAACATCGGCTCGAAATCGGGACCGGTGGAGAGATTTGTTATATAAGGCTAAGGCCGGATCCCGGTTGTAGTGCCGATGATGATGATGATCGTAAACAATTTGTCTCATCGCAAGTTCGAAAATGAATTTGAATGAAAAAACTTTTAAAACTCTCAATTGATATTGTAATTTTTTTATTTATTGCATTTAATTTATTGTAATGTTTTTAAGTTTTCCGTGTATGAATTTTTTCTTTGTTTTTTAAAGATTTCTTAATGTATTTAAAGATTTATTACATGAGAAATATATAATTTCTTACATACAAAACGAAATAAAGATAATCAAATGTTTTTACTTTTACTTTACTTTAACTAAATTACACTATTTACAATAGTATTTGTTCTTTTTTACATTGATAAATAAACAGATATGTTTTAGTTCAACAAAAATTTCATTATACAATTCATGAATTAAATATTAATATCGTATCGTGCATGTAATCAAACGTATGCTGTTGTTAAATATTAAAAGTTCACATGTATATATATATATATATATATATATATATATATATATATATATATATATATATATATATTTATATATATATATTATATATATATATATATATATATATATATCATATGTATTATTTCTCTTTTATTTGCAGTATCTTTAAACTGTGTAATATCTGGAAATGTAACGCATGTAATTTACATGTCCTGTATAAATACAGTTTACTTCATTGTATATATATGCTAAAATGCATAACTCTTTCTAATTTATTTACTATATATGTATTTGTTTCATTAAGTTTTCATTCGCATGCTTATGTTATTCCAGTATGAGTTTAAGTAAAAAAAAATCCGTATGTTATTGGTAAATTTTATTTATACTTTTAATGGTTTCGTAATGGAAATGATATTTTTTTAAGTTAATTTAATTTAAATATCACCTTTTGGTTTTTTGGTATGTATAACAATTAAATATTCTTTTTAATTTGTAGAATTGTATGAAAATTTTCACTATTTCGGTACAAGAATTTTATAAATTATTTATATATGTTTTGGGTTTTTCTTTTTCTTAGTTTTATTTTTCTTATATAATTAATATTTAACAATAAAACATATATACAATATTTTGGTTTTTTTTTTAATTTTTTTTTAAATGATATGTTAAAAATATGTCTGTTGAATTTTCTTTTTAAAAATGATGTGCCTCGTTTGTACCGAAATTTATGGAAATTATATGTATATGTTTTTGTTTTTATATAACCAATGTTCCTTGGCGGTTTTTAATTATTTCGTATACAAACATTTAAATATACTTGCTGAATTATGAACTAACTATTGTTTTTACGTGAAAGAGGAAATTTTTAAATATAATTCCTTCCCTTCCTTTTCGTGTTTATTCCTTTGTTTCATTTGTTTTTTGTTGTTGTTTTGTTTCAATTAAACGAACTATATTAATATATTGCACTTTTTTGACACCTTCTGCAGTTTTATACTTATGGTTAAGTTTTATTTTTGTTATTTATCTTACTGTAAAACGACAAAAGGTTATTGGTAATATTATTTGGATGACGTGACAAGTTGACTCGTGCTATATCCTTGGGTATTGCATGTGGGCAAGGCAAATGGGTTGAATCCTAGACTACCGACTCCTGGAAAGAAAAAGACAAATATTGAATATTATATGAGTGATCTATGTTCTAATCACATTGTGGTTAAAACATACTATGTATATGAACAAACTAGTTCAATTAAAAAGGAATATATATATATGCTATTTATTCCGTTATAATTGTATCAAATTGCTGAAACTAGAATTAATTTAAAACTAAACTGTAACCTGTAGTGCTGTTAGTTTTTACTAGGTTAATTGTTACATCTATTAATTACTGAGGGTAGAGAGTGATCCAAACAGTGTTCGTAACTTTTTTCTTCAAATTAAAGACAACAATTTACAATTCTCTTAAACTATTTTTATGGAGCACGTCATTGCTTGATTGTGTTAAATGAACAAGAACTTTTAATTGATACTTAGTTGAAATAATCTCTTTGGATTTGCTACCGATATAGTGTCCGAATGATTTTTCCTTAGTTAGCTGGTCATTCAGCTATTCAAGGAAGCGCTCCTCTCTTCCCATGAATATCTGCTTGGAATACGCGATTCTTTATCCTTGCAGCAAGGTGGTATGTAATGCGACATGACTCAAGCTGTCCAATAAAACCCTCGTATGGTTTGTTTTCTCCTGAACTGTTCAAATTCAGATAACATCATTTTAGTGGTTTTATCTTTCACCTGTGAATTTCCTTTTGGGCTCCTTATATTCTTCCACATATGTTCATATTCTTTTTGATTAGGGCATTGTTTAGTGCGCATCATTTCCGTGTTCAGTTGCTTACTTGCACTTATCACCGAATTAGTCATTCTTCTGTATGGAGGGCGACAGCGTGGCAGACCTTGTCTGCGATGGAGGGATGGCGTGGACCAGGACGCTCGCAGTCTGGGAGTGCCATCGGGGCGAAATCGGGACCGGTGGAGCGACTTGCTAAATGAGGTCAGAGCCGGATCCCGGTTGTAGTGCTGATGATGATGATAATGATGATGATGTTGATGATGATGATGATGATGATGATGACGATGATGATGATGATGATGATAATAACTATTGCTTATGATGAAGCTGTCAGAACAAATAACAATGATCGTAAGACGTGTCCAGACCCACATCGGATATCTCTAGTTAAAACGTGATTCTTTCATTACCAAGGGTGAGTTATATAACACTGGTGTACGAGGGTTGCCTTTTATATTTCGGGATTAGAGAACAAAAACAAATATTGATCATCGAAAATCACTTTATTGTTTTTCAAAATATTCCCCATGAAGATCTATACACTTTTGCATGCGTTTGAATCAATTGTCGAAGCACTTTTGCCACTCTGATTGAGGTATCTCCAACACATGCATTCTGAATGCAGCAACCGCTTATTCAGGTGTCGAAAAACGTTGACCTCTCAGTTTGTTTTTCACGTACGGGAATAAAAAGAAGTCATTCGGTGCCAAGTCAGGACTATACGGCGGATGACCCATCAAATCGATGTTTTGGGTGCTCAAAAATGCAGTTGTCGCAGCCGATGTGTGAGAGCTCGCATTGTCGTGGTGAAGAGTGATCCGTCTTCGGCGGTTGGTTTTCCTGATTTCTTGGAAGACAACTGGCAAACAAATGGTTGTGTACCACTCAGAATTGACTGTTCTGCGTTGTTCTAGTGGTACGGTTGCGACATGTCCAGTTTTTCCGAAAAAACAGGCGACCATTTGCTTGGAAGTGCTTCGTGCGCGAACAACTTTTGTTGGATTTGGCTCATCTTGAAACACCCAGGCAGTCGACTGCTGTTTACTTTCGGGCTCATACGCGTAAATCCACGATTCATCACCTGTCACGATGTCATAGACGTGTTTCGAAGCACCGCGACCGTATTTTTTGAGCATTTCTTTCGACCAATTGACACGAGCCTTTTTTTGGGCGATTGACAAATTATGTGGGATCCAACGCGAACAAATTTTTTTGACAGTCAAATGTTTATGCAATATTGAATGTATGCTGGTCCCACTAACGCCTAAGGTTGTCTCAATCTCACGATAGGTCACATGACGATCTTCCAATATCAGTTCGCACACAGCATCAATGGTTTTCGGAACAACAACTGATTTTGGACGACCTTCACGAAATTCATCTTGGAGTGAACTACGACCACGATTGAATTCACCATTCCATCGATAAACACTGGTCCTTGATGGAGCTTCATCGCCAAAAATTGAATTAATTTCATCCATGCACTGTTGCTGAGTTAATCCACGCCGAAAGTTGTAAAAAATAATAGCACGAAAATGTTGACGATTTAATTCCATTTTTGGGCCGAGATGAATCTTTTAAGTTACTGTAAACAACACAAATAGCGCTCGTATGTCAAAACGTTCTGAGTGCGTATAACCTCAAAAATGTCCAACTTTACGACAGAGCTGTCAATTGCCGGATTGCAACACTAGGGTTGCCAAATCCCGCAACATAAGAGGCAACCCTCGTAGTTGTTTCTGGCCCTTATGTTAAGGAATCCCTATTGATCCGAAAATGATTCGCAGATTCAATACCACTTAGTTTCGCACTAGGAATACTATACTAACAAGACAGTAATCCGATTACCTCAGTCCGCCAGGTACAATGTGTGGCGGTTAATCAACATGTGATGTAAAGGGTCATCCACAAAAAGCGCTTACATTCAGATGTGACGCCTAAATAGCAACAGGGTACATTACTCATACATCCTGAGAAAGGTTGGCGCAAGGCTAATAACCTTGCTCGGAAAAACAAATTATTATGGACAATTTAACAAGTCTCGGATAAGGACCGGATATCGGTGAATAGACTTGCTAAATAAGGCCAAGACCGGATCCCGGTTGTAGTCCCGATGATGATGACATTACTTACGCGTGATGTTTTTTTCAAGCTTATACGGTTAAAAATACTACCTTCTACTAGTACAAAATGGGGTATACCATTTTAACAAGCGTCAAATGTAGGTATTATACAGTGTCGCCATCTAGGCATCACATTTGGACGTATTATTATTATATGTTATTTATTGGTCTGTAAGAATCTGTAAGTTCATAACCTCACTAACTCGGCTACGCTATTTTGTGTATTTTCACACCAATCTTACTTTTTCAAGGTCGCGCTTTACATTATTCTCCCATCTCGGTCGCAGTCTTCCCGTCGGATATAGGCGATGTTTTTTTTTTTTATAATGTTTGATTGCGAATATCAGTTCTACGGAATGTCCACTCATATTTTCACGTGTAGATCTTTAGTTGCAACAACCACATCGTTGTTTATTTTTAAAATATCCTCATGGTAAAGGGACCATTAATCTCGGCGCAAGGCTAATAACCTTGTCCGTAAAATTAAATTATTATGGAAAATTTAACAAGCCTCGAGACTTGCTAAATAAGGCCAAGACCGGATTCCGGTTGTAGTGCCGATGATCATGATGATGATGATGAAATGGACCATTAGTACCCGTTATATTGTCAAAAGATACTATAGCGTTTGAAATAATAGTGAAGAAGATCGTGTGATTCGAACTGACGCTATGACAGCTCGAATCACGAAAAAAATTTTACCTAAGCGTTACACACCAGGCTACTGACCGTGTTTAGAGTTTGATTTCCAAACTCGACTATATTCCACTGGTGTGAATTATTTTTTGTTATTTATCGCTTGGTATACGGTTCTGATGTATTTTTCTTATTCGATTTTTCGTTCGTGTTCTTCACTATTTCGCTTGTGAATCGTGGGTATCTGTTAGAATCGCTACAATACAAGGAATGGAGAAGAAGGAGTTGGAAAAATAGAAAAATATACGGGGTGAACCAAATATAAAGGGTAAATTTACGTTTTTGCTTAGCAACAAGTTGTGGGCTATATAATCTTGTGCGTGGCTGTTGTTTGGTTTATGAAGAGACTAGAAGTCGCGCTCGAATGCTGTCAGTACAGCCATGGGTGAGTAAGAGGTACATATGTCTGTTTCTGCCGAACGCCACGGATGTTGTCATCTGTACGAGTTGTCCTTGGGCGCCGATCATGACTTTCGTTTTCGATACGTTCTCGCCAATTTATAAATTCTCTGGCCGACGTATACACACGATTCTGAGACAGTGTATCATCACAAAACTGTGCCTTCAATCGAGGAAAAATTTCCAAGGGGTTAACCCCTTTATTTGTTAATAATTTTATAATAATCCTTTGCGTAACAGACGCGTGTATCTCTTGCTCGCTCATGGCTCTACTGACTGCAAACGACTTAATTGCGATGAGCGGCCAAATGTGAATTAACGAGTGCGGTATCATTGAGAAATATATTGACAGTGACTCCAACTTTCTTTTTCATAAAATTCAACGACCTCGATCATACTTTTGGAATTTTATATCGTGTTGGAGACGGAGCTGCACACAACTGCCGACTGGCAGACTGAGGATCGGCTATTTATACCAATTGCTCTCTTTGTTGTTGTGACAAACATGCGAACGGGGGAACGGGGACACAGGAGAGAATATAAGCGGCGGCAGTTGGGGAGTTGACTATAGCCTCAAAGACGTGATGTGCGTTTACTACCACACTCAAGACTTACCGGTCTTGTTCGATTTCTATACCACCATCCCTCCATCCAAGTAGTTAGAGAACACCTGAACTAACCCTGTCCACACTATCCTTAGATACCTTATTGGGGAGCGAGGTCGTGGTGCCGGCGTACGACACGGGGTTCTACTTCGTTCCATGAACTGTTCGCTGATGAAACAACACTGAGCAACGCCGCACAAATACTCACCAAAAGTCATCATCATCATCGGCACTACAACCGGGGACCGGTGTTGGCCTTATTTAGCAAGTCCTAAGGCTTGTTAAATTTTCCATAATGATTTATTTTTTCTGGGCAAGGTCATTAGTCTTGCGCCAGAGGCTCCCCGACGGGGAATCGAACCCCGGTCTTCCGGGTGACAGGCGGGTATACTAACCACTATACTATCGAGGAGCCCACTCACCAAAAGTCACAAAGTTCAAAATACGGGACAAACACAGCATAGCAATAAACACACTGGTATTGTTTTCTATAAATGATTTTATTATTCCGTCTGGTTAATTTTATTTCACATAACTTATAGCGAGGTGACGAGAACTTTATTACACAACTCAAACTACCGTCAAATGTTACTTATTCTACCTCGACAATGTATTTGACATATTTCGGAAGTAAATGCATGTTAAGAGTTTATTATTTACACTCCGGATATAAGGGAACTTTACTGACGTGCGCACGTAGAAAATCGCTTGTGTGACGTGCCGTAGCGTGTACACGGTACGGCGAAGGGGAGACGACCCGACCGGCTCCTATGATGGTTGTAATACGACTCTATGATTCAACCCTCGTTTGGGGTGAGCTTGGTGGTGTGGTGGTAGATATCCTCTCCACTAAGGATGTGTTTTTCCTTACCACTAGAGAAACGTAAAGTCTCTCTTGGTGGAATAGAAAACCAGATCTCGTAATGGAGCTCATGGTGGTATGTGTGTGATCGTTTAGATCTGTGTTGTTTACTCATGCGCGAAGGCAATGGGAAAACAAAGCAGGCAGGCGGCAAGGACAAAGGAATCGGGAAGATCGTGGTTTATGATGTGCATGGCGGCTAAATAAATAGACGACGATGCATCGAATAAATGGTGTTAAAGAAAAAGATGGGACGAGGGCATCATAAAAGTCTTAGATGAGTGATGCCCTTGTGTAAATAGCCGAATAGCCATTAGAAGGAGGTGCTAATGGATTACAATACTTTATACAACGAGCATTGTATATCGTGTCTTGGGTCGGTGGCGGAAACGAATCCCTTGCTTGCATTTGTATATGCAGGGAAATTCGTTTGTGGGAAACGGATTCTATATTTGCATTTTTTATGCTTTGATTTCAATCCGGCGGCTATGCGCGAAGTCGATGATTGTTTGGAGATTCAAACAAAGGAGCATTTCTGGGTAATTTGCTTGCAGCTGTATCGATAGTTGCAAGTTATTGCGAAGCAATTCAGATGGTTACACAATGACGGTTTGTATAACATCTATGGCAATTGTATATGGCATCTAAGGCGACTCCAGGGTCGAACTCTAGTGTGAGTGTTTACACTAAACGAGAATTCGGTTCTTGGTCCCTAATGCAGAGATGCATTGATGCCTGCATGAATGCCCTTGAGGGGGAAATTCTTTACAGGAATTCCTAGGTAATGCGTATGTATGATTGTGATAAATTTGGATAGAATTCTTATGGGGAATTTTTAGATTCGAATGAATGAATGAAGGTAACAATTCTTTTCCAATAGCTTTTAAATAAATAAATTTGATTAGCTTGATGCGTGAAGCATTTACAAGTGCTTAATGCGATTGCATTAGCAGAAAGTTATGATGGCTGGGTAGCAGTTATGGGGGTTCTTCGGGTAAGTAACAGTGGGGTTTGGCGGAACCGCCACACCTCCCCCCTTTTTCTTTTTCAGATCTCTCGAAACCACGCCCAACATCCTCATGGATGTAGGTGATTCTGATTATCGCAAGATGACCAGACGCCAGAGACAAGATGAAGGACGTATCTGTCCTTATCTCGCCAACGTCGGCCGCTCGCCACCATTTTTTTTGTATATTACAACGATCGTACTGGGCAAGACAACAACGCCCTTTGTGCAGAGCAGAATCCGGTTCTGGAAGTACGATACGTCAATCAAATAATAAGAGCGAGTACAAGTTAAGCAGTCAAACGCTGCTAATCCAATAGAGAGATCTTGACAAATTGGAAAGGGCTTGCTCCATTAATATTCAGAAGGTCAAAAAAAACTAACTAAATCAGTAATTCACCACCGATCAACCAACTGAGTTTACATATCGTACTACTTTGGGCCGCAGTTCCTTCCGAATGATTATTGTGAGCATCATGCCCACCAGTTGGACGTATGTACGTTCCTCAAAGTAGGCCCCTTTATGCAGGTTATCCTTAATCTTATCCACATCAAGACGAGTTTTACTGAAAGTAATGATGGTGGTCGCTATGAGTATGCCTTTCTAGAATCTGCCATTTAGCTGTCTCATGCTTAGCCGCCTGCTATCAATCCTAGCCCCAAGAACGGATTTTGTTTCCTTGTTGTTACCACTGTCAATTGTCCGCTACCTGGTTACTGAACTTTAGCCTCTTACATTTTTTTTGCTGTTAGTCCTGCACTTTTTCCTTGCCAGTGCTCTTTTTAGTTGATTCTTCAGTTTGGGTGGTGTCCCAAACAGCACAGAAACTCTCTGTCTCCTTGGAACTGAGTATTTCGTTGTATAGGGCCCTGATGTCACGAAGACACGGCCACCCTGCCCACGCTCAGACGTTGTGATTTGTTTATTTTTTTTTTTTTATTGAAAATTGTGTTCGAAATAATATGAGTAATTCCAGCATCCTACACAAAATAAACATTTTTTTTTAGAGAAGCGACGAATGTGAAGTGTATAATTGAACCGCTTCCTGTTTTGCGGGATGCGTTCTTCTTGCCAGTGTTTGTAATTGTGACTTCTAAAGGCGCGAATGCTTCCAGTAGTCGGTGTCCACTTATATTAGTATATTTGCTGTCCCTTTCGGTCGCGCATGCTTTAAAGCTATCGGCACAAAGGACTACCATGAAATTGTTTGGCGTGGTTTGGTATGTTATTCATTTATTGTCCAGCCAGGTCGTGCATGGCAGCGACAAAAGTTGACTCCATTTATTTTAGCTCTCCGGTAGTCTCTCTGTTGACCCCCGATATTTTGAAAGGCATGTCTTCCGCATATTCATATGGCTGATTGTTTTGTCTTATCAGTGATCCATATATTGCTATCAAGAGCTTCATATTGTTTGTTGATCAGTACCACGTCAGGTTTTTCCCCTCTGGCCATTTGTGACAGGATGTCCTGCGACGTCTCATCATGGTTTAGATTAATTTAAATAATCTTCAACGTGATTCTTGGCTTAATCTTTTCCTTAACGCCTGCCAGATCTTTCTGATAGCTGGATGTTTTGCTTATTTAGGGTTCACTTTGCTATAAAACACCTCCTTGACGGAATCTTTTGCGATACGTGCTCCACACTGACCGCACAGTTGGAAGCGGCTTTATTTTTGGAGTAGTTGGCCATAGGCCCGAACTTCAAGCATTGAATTTGTTTGACTAGTGGGGTTCATCTTCGGACAGGAGACAAGTCATCCAATTTTAATTTTGCCGGCGTCTTGGAGTTTTTCTATTACGACTGTAGGGTGATTGTTAGTAGCAATTTGGGTACTCCCAATTGCTTTCCTCGGGGGGGTGGGAGCGAACATACAGGGTAAAGTCTCTGATGGTTTTCAACCCGGCGAAGGCCAGGGCGATACTTGACCCTGTTCATTCCAAGTTGACATGCAGTCTCCATGTGACACCCCTGGATAGCTACTTTGGCACCCGCCAAGTAGTGAACCCATGCATGCAGCGGTTTCCTGAGAAAGGTTGGGGCAGGGCTAATAACCTTGTCTGTAAACGCCTTGAATATGGACCGGATACACGACGACGACCACGGAAACGAAAATGGCTAAAGGATTTAAGAATTTTCTCATGGAACGTCCGCTCACTATACAGAGCTCGAGTTGCACAGCAGCTAGCCGATGCCCTGTCCGAATATAAGAGTGACATAACAGCATTGCAACAAATAAGATGGACGGGGAGCGGTGTTATTTAAAGAAACGAGTATGACATTTATTACAGTTGTCATGCAAAGCACCATGTGTTCGGGGTAGACTTTCTAGTCAACCAAAAACTGAAGCCTGCCATCATCGGCTTTAATGCAATAAACGAAGCAATTTAAGTTTAACGGGCCCTCAATGGCTGCACAAGATACAATGTGAAAATCGTTCTTGGTGATTTGAACGCGAAAATTGGTCGGGCGCCGGTTTTCAACTTAGTCGTTGCAAATACCAGGTTTCCGCGTAAAGATATCCACAAAGCTGCCTGGGTATCACCTGATGAAGTCACTCGCAACCAAATTGACCACGTGCTGATAAATCGCCACCAGCAACACCTTTGGTCATGCGCTAAGAGAGTAAGTCCTGGGGCCAGAATGCCGGGCGTGGAAGAGAAATGGACACGCCTTAAGAATATTGTCATTAGTACTGCCAACTCCATTTTAGGCAATAGTCGTAGAGATTGGAGCGACTGGTTTGATGATAAGTGCAAACTAGCAACTGAACGTAAGAATGCTGCATACCGGGCAATGCGGAAGTCTCATAGGACGCGGGTACGTGAGGAGAAATACAAAGAGCTCAGAAGATCTGAAAGAAGACTTCACAGACATAAGAAAAGTGCCTGTAAAAAAAACTTGTCAGTGAAATAAAGAAAAAAAGAGCGCGAGGTCCGCACCAGGCGCGAAAGTTCTATCAAATAATCCGCAGTATGACGCGGTACACATGACGCTGCACTTACTTTAAGGATAAATGGGGTAATCTGATCACCGGCCTTGAAGCCATTCTGGAGCGATAGGAAGTGCACTTCAATGAATTGCTAAATGTTCAGCTCGCAGAAGAATTGGAGGCTCCACCAATGCAAGATCAAGTCAAAATGTTGCCGTCACCAACCATTGAGGAAACATTAAAAGCCATAAGACAGCATAAATCAAATAAAGCCCCCGGCGCTGATGGCATACCAGCTGAGCTGATCGAACATGGAGTGACAGCGTTACATCACGCAATTCATGATATCGTGGTGCACGTATGGGAGCAAGAGGAGATGCCGGAAGATTGGCGTCGTGGTATAATTCGCGCCATACATAAGAAGGGAGATATCACACCGTACAGCAACTATAGGGGTATAACATTGCTGAGTACCGCCTATAAGATACTCTCCATTATCCTACAAGATCGGATAGCCCCATACGCTAAAGCTATCATTGGTCAGTATCAGTGTGGCTTTATCCCAGGCAAATCGGCGATTGATCAGATATTCACCCTTAGGCAGGCGATGGAAAAATGTCTGGAATTTAATACCCCATCTATTTATAGACTTTAAGGCCGCCTACGGCAGCATAGCCAGGGTAGAACTGTATAATGCCATGAGAGAGTTCGGCATTCCAAACAAATTGAAACGACTTTGTAGGTTGACCATGACCACCATAACTAGTCAAGTAAAAATAGTGGGATTGCTGTCCAAACCAATCATCATCATCGGCACTACAACCGGGATCCGGTCTTGGCCTTATTTAGCAAATCTCTTCACCGGTCCCGATTTCGAGCTGATGTCATTCAGTTTGGCAGACGTCCAAACGAATACATGTCTTTAATGCACCCCGACAAGGGGACGTTTTGGCCTGCTTCCTCTTCAACCTGGCGTTGGAGAGAGCGATCCGTGACTCTGGCGTTACAATTAGAGGGACTATTGTCACCAAGTCCAGCTAGATGCTTGCCTACGCAGATGACATCGACATCATCGGGAGAACCAAATCGGCTGTACAGGACTCCTTCACCCAGAATGACCAGGCGGCACAAAAACTAGGACTGCACATTAATGAGGGGAAAACTAAGTACATGGTGGCAACTTCTGTGAAGTGAAGACCTAACGTTGGTCAAATTATCAGGGTAGTGGGGCACGAATTTGAAGTAGTGCAATCCTCTAACTACCTTGGGTCAATTGTATCAGCCGATAACATTATGGAAGAAGAAATACGTGAACGGCTGATCAAATCCAACAAAGCCTACAATGGTTTATCAAGGCTCTTTTAAGGGGACATTCCGGTTTGTCGGGTCAAAAAATAGGTTATTTTCATGATTTTTTTTAAAGAGAAAGTATTAAAGATATAACAACATGTTTTTTTTAAACATTTTATTCATCTTTCGAGTACGTTTTTAAATTTTTTCGAGTCACTCGGGAACCGGAAACGCCCTGCTCCAGGTGTTCAAAGTTAGCCATCCGTTTTGCTCGTGTAAGGGTTATTTTCGTCCCCGGTGAAAAAATACGAAAAATGCAAAAAGTTTATTGAACTTAAATACATTTAGTCCAATGTGAAAAAAATTTCAAATTTGATAAAAAACAACAAAATGGCGGACTATTGAAAAAAGCATTGATTTTTCGGCCCCTTTTTGCTCTATTTATTAGTTATAACTTAAAAAATAAATAAATAAATAAAAAAGTAATTCACTCACAATTTGTGTGTGCTTGTTAAAAATGTGTGTGCGAACTTTCATAAGAATCGCCGTTTTTTTCATATTATCGCTTACACCGCACTCAAAAAAGTCGTTTCGAGAAAAACCCATTCAAAGTTTGGAATTCGAATTTGTATCCGCGGGAGACCCGACCCTTTAATGACCTATAACTTTGGAACCGCCTAAGATTTCGTTTCCAAATTTTAACATATTATTTTTGATGGATAAAACTATCGATTAAGCAAAAAAAAAGAATTGATTTTTTGAACCAAACAAACCGGAATCTCCCCCTAATAACAAAACGTATCCAGAACATCCAAACTACTACTATACAAGACCATGGTCTTACCAGTACTCTTGAATGGATCCGAGACCTGGGTGCTCAATAAAAGGCACTATGAACTCTTACCCGCGTTCGAGAGGAAAGTCTTAAGGATAATTGTTGTCCCCGTATGTGAGAGAGGACGATTCCGGAGACGCTACAACCATGGGTTGTACGCAATCTACCTTGAAGCTAATGTTGCAAGAACAATCAAGCTCGGTAGACTCCGGTGGGCGGGACACCTAGCTCGAATGGGCGAAGAGGAGCCTGCCCAGAAAGTCCTTTGTGGCAGGATGTATGGAGTTAGACAGCGCGGCAGACCTTGTCAGCGATGGAGCGATGGCGTAGACCAGGACGCCCAGAGGTTGGGAGTGGCAAACATGATGACATCGGCTCGAAATCGGGACCGTTGGAGAGACTTGTTAAATAAGGCCAAGACCGCATCCCGGTTGTAGTGCCGATGATGATAATGAATTACTTTCCGCAGTGGTACGATGCATGAGAGTGACATGTCGAGGATTCCAAACTGGAAACCTACTGCCTCAACGATATCCATTTTCTTGGTTTTTTCGTCTAGATCTTCGATTTCGATACATGTCGAATGTGGAAGCCTACTTATTGTTGTCTGTTTTCCCAGTGCCCCTTAATGGTGGTTGTGTACTCTGTCAAGCGGCCGCTCATTTTTTTCAGCTGAAGAAGTAGACCCCATTTCCGGGTTCTCCGGATTCTTCCTTCCTTCCTTACTCCTCTCAGCTTGGAATCCGCCCTTATGTTTCTAAGTTGTGTGATAAACTTGTTGCAGATTCTATTAGGATGGCGTCCGGATTCTCATGGTTATCTGCCATCTATCAATCCTAGTCTCAAGAATGGATTTTGTTTTCTTGTTTTTACCACAGTCAATTGTCCGCTACCTGGTTACTGAACTTTGGCCTTTTTAGGTTTTTTTGCTGTTAGCACTTTTTCCTCGCCAGTGCTCTTCCTGGTTGATTCTTCAGTTTGGGGGGTATCGTAAACAGCACAGAAGCTCTCAGTCTCGTTGGAACGGAGTATTTCGTTGCACAGGGTCCCGATGCCACGAAGACATGATGACCATGGCCATCCCCACACGTTGTAAGTTGTTTTTTTTTTTTTCATTGAAAATTGTGTTCGAAATTATATGGGTAATTCAATAACTTTTTTTTTAGAGAAGCGACGAAAAAATGTAAAGTTTGAGTTATAAAAGCAGTGTTGTTCAACGCTACCCAATTTTTGCCTCCACTTGGCTCCATTTTTAGCTAACAACTATTTTCCGTCGAAAAATTCCCAACAAATCGCGGCCACCCTAATATGCATTAAAGGAAACCAGTTGAATTATATTCTTCAATAAGTTTGGCTCAGATCGTAGTATCTAAAACCCTTAAAACTAGGATAATTTCGTTAGATGGGATACGTTCCAAAATTAAGATAAGTTCCACGATATGTCCCATAAACCCAAATAAATCTTTAAAAAATAATAAAATTACAAATAAAAATTGTGCAAATACCATTTGAAGTCGTGTCATCCGCTTCAGCACTCGTCAGGTTTGTCAGCAGCATCGTGTGTTTCTATGTAAAGTGTTCAGAATGAATTGCGTGAAGCGCAAGGATTCTCACGTCGATGAAGCGGTGAAACATATCGGCATGTCAAGATAAAATGTCGTGTCATTACTTTTAAGTTTATTTGGCACCTTTTTTGTTTTAGTCTAGTTACCACTGGTTAAGTTTTTCTCTTTTTGTTTTTACTTTAAGCTGTAGGCCATTTTGTGTTTTTATATATGTATTTTTTTTGTTTTTAAACAGCTGCAGTTGCAGATATTGCTGTTGGATTATGCCACGGCTGATGTGGATGATGTGAATGCGGATGCGGGTGGTGATGATGGTGATGGTGATGATGTTGTACGAGTGCTTGATGCCACTGGGAGGACACTGTTGAGATTAATGGCGAAAAGGCACTAGCTGAGCGGATTGTTTTTATCGGTTTTTTTTTTGTTTTTTTGTAGTTGTTGTGTTGGTGCAGTAGCAAATAAATACGAGATGCGACAAACGATACCATATAACCATGCAAGAGGATGAACAAAAACAAAAAAAGAAGAAGAGAAAAAAAGAAAAGAAAAGATACATTAACCAAAGGACAATGTAAAACGTAATACAACAAAATAAAATATCAAGAATGCTTATATTGTAATACACAAACGACAACAGAACATTTGGGTAGGTTATTCCCTTGAAATCTCTACTCACTCGATGTCGAATTGAATACGCTCCCGGGTGACGATGATAAAGCTCCCATGTTCGGAGTAGGTCCATAACCGTTCGCCGTGGCTCCATAGGATCCACCTGACGAGTGTGGCGTCGATGCGCTACTACAATATCCACCACGTGGGCTTACACTACTACTTTGTGCTCGTTGGTATTCATCTTCGGCCCATTGACCAGTTCCATCTTGCACACTGACGGCTAGTTGACCGGCATATGAGTTGAAACCAGTTGTACCACCGGGAGATCTAAGTTAGATATCATCATTGTTTAGATTGAATGATTACTTGTGTGTGTGGGTGGGTTTAGTCTCTTACCTGGGCATTGAGTAGAGAGCCTCTACCAAGTCAGCAGCACGTTTTAGAATAATTTCCTTCTGTAACTTTTCTGGATCACCCGGATGCCGGGGAATCAATTTTTGTAGCCGCTGAAAGCCATAATCTATCGTCGGTTCATTAAGGGCTGCTTGACGAAATAAATACAAACGATAGGTTTTTGTTGTTGTTCACCTTTTTGGATTGTAGTTGATATAGGATTACTTACAAACATACACAAATCGCCCCGGGGAGCCCTTGCAAAATTGTTTGCTTTTATATGACAATGTTACTTCCACAACACCGGGTATATGGCGTGGTGGTGTCTGCACACGAATCGCATGCGATGTTATTAATTCGCTCCATACTAACATCGTACCGAATACAACCTGTAAACCGTCGAAGAAATTATCTCCCACAATGATGACAGTTGCTCCGCCAGTGGTCCAGCCTTCGCTAGGTGATATCGCCTTTATACAGGGTGTCGCTACCGGTAAAGGTGGATAGAGGCCTGAATCAAGTAAACCAAACCATAACGAGGCAATCATTAGTAAGATAATCTTTTTTGTTAGTATATATTAAGACTTTCAAAGGAATTTTTGGATGCTGTCTTCAAGGATCATGCAGAATTCATTGTTATATTATTTTTAATATAATCAGAACCTAGACTTGAGGCAATATAATCAGGAATTTTAATAAGGGCTTTTGTTGGAAATCTCTGTATTCGTTTCGTTTTCGGTCCTAATTCAATCTAATAACAGTTTTTTTGCTTTCTCACAAGGGCGAGCACAGGAATTCGGCTTTGGGGACGTGGAGATAGCAGGACAAATGGAAATCATGACAGCGGGATGAAAGCGCAACATTGTTAGTCTACTTTGTAGGACTGTTGTAGAGGTATAGTTTATAAGTAATGCTACTAGGAATAAAGGGGAGCTGTAGATGTATATCATGGTTGCGCCATTATTGAAAATAACGTCTTTGTTTATACAAATATCTATTTTGGATACAAAAATAACATTAAAGGGGAATATTCCTTAGATCCATATTATTCAACAGAGTGGTTTTTTAATGATGACAATAGTGAGTAATGTGTAAAAGTAAGCTAATAATAGCAAACGAGATCTGACAAAAATGTTGGTTTGCGAGGTTGATAACTATCACTAACTGACGTGATTCTTGTTTCCTTGTCAACCGATTGGACATTATTTAACCATACCTACATAAATGAGTTGATGGAGTCTTAATTGTCCCAATACTAGGTAATACGTGGATTAGAAATTTTCTCAAACATGGTTACATTTACTTTTGATTATTACCAATTTTCCACTTTTTTAAATATAGCAGAAGTTTGGATTTGTTTGATCAATATTTTACGAAATATTGGGTATCTGGTCGAAGATTCATGTTTTTCACCCCTAACCCACGGTAGGGTTCGTTTTTGGCATCCTTAAATGGTAGGGTCGTTCGAAGCTTTAAAAAGTACCTTAAAGTGCTAAAAAAACGGAAAAAATCCATGTTGCTCATTAGCTATCCTTGTATAAGGACGAATCGCTATATTAATGATTTTTTAATTTATTTAAACAATAGAAGTAAATAAGTAAATACTTCCCTCCCACTTTTTGAAAAGGCACGAGTGAACCGAGCCCGCCATTTAAGGGTTAAGTATGATTATCTCAAAATGTAATAAATGGTGCAAGAGGACGGTGGTGATATTCGACTCGCGAATCATGGAGTTTTTCCAGTCATTATGTCCCAGTGGAGAACGACGAGTGTTCGCTATAGAAGAGTTTATTTTTAAAGGCAATGGTTTTTAAGTTATCGTTTGTCTAGAACTTTATTCAGGGTTCAATATTCGACAATTGAACGATGAACGGAGTGTTAACTGCTCACGAGAGCAGAGGTTTCGCGTATTTGATTCGGTCATGAACACGCTTCGGAGGGGTTTATTTGATCATCGAGGACCCTTTCAAACATCGAAATCATGGAAATCGGGTAAAATCCTCGCCTTTCCATTCGGAAAAGGACAGGCTCATTGGGAATTCGAAGAGCAGCAGTATAAAATTTTTGGAAAAGGACTGGAAGTTATATCTTTTTAAGATTCAAGAACTCAAAGAATTTTTTTGTTCTTTTTACACTAACGTGCGCACAAAAGGCGATTTTGAAGTACCCTTAAATGCCAGAGCACTGTGCGAGCGAAGGGAGGGGAAGTGGATAAGGGAGGTATCGATATCTATTGGTCTTGAATGTCTGGACATCACAACGACCAGGAAACACATGATCAGGGAGAACATTCCACATTCGTGTGGTTCGGCTTAAGAATGACTCTCTATGTTTATTTGTGCGCCTGAAGTCCACTTTCAACGATTTTTTTTTTTTTTTAGTTTTTAAACCATATTTATTTTCCTAATTATTTTTACATATTATGTATAATATTAGGGGTAGATGTTAAACCCTATGTTACCATGACAGTTCTTAAATTAACTTACTGGCTCTGTGCGAGCTCTCTAAATTACACTTTCAACGTGAACTGATGCACATTCACAGATTGACGGGTATCGCGGGAAAATGTCTGAAGGGGCGGAACACATTCAGCAAGTTCAGTTGACCAACGGCCATGGTAATACCTATAGAAAAGAGATAGGCATGATACATTGCGCCTGTGTTCTAACGACGGAATTGATCGACTTACCACTGAGTCCCCAATAAGTTTCACTGCTTGTTTTTGGATCCTGTCGAGCATGTGTTTTGCAGTTTTGGATGCGCCTGACCAGATATGGGAGTTGAATACAATTTTTGGACGAATATACGCCTTGTAAATAGTGGCCAGTTTGGTGTAGTGAAGTATCTTTTGCATGTCTTAAGGAACCCCATACATTTGGGTGCACTTTTCGCAGCTTCAACTATGTGAATTTCACTGTGGTAAATGATGGTGCAGAGTCCAACTCATCTTTGACTTGCGTAGGCGCATTGTTTTTCAAAACAAAAATTTAATGACAGCTCTATACCCAATTTTGTCAATTTTCACAAAAACGCCAATTAAGAATCGAATTAATTCGAGTGTTCCTTGCCTTTTCACAGCTTCAAATATATGGTCATTCCAGTTAAGGGTCCAATTAATCCGAGCGCCGAGGATTGATAGTTCCTTGGCTTCGTCGATGCAATTGCCGTTCATAGACAGTATATTTACTTTGGGGTTCGCCTTTGACGACAAGAGACAGCACTGAGTTTTTTGGGCATTGAATTTTACTCGGTTAGATAATCCTCATTGATATATCTTGTTGAGGTCTGAATTCAATGTATCAAGCATAAGTTGCTGCTTGGTAGTAACGTTCGAAGAGTTTGGGCGGGAGTGTTCGTATGAGTATGAGAAACTTAACCTGCTATCATCAACAAACCAGTGAATTGGGTTGTGAGTAATTGATAAGAGATCATTTATAAAGATCAGGAAGAGAGTGGGTGAAAGTACCGAACCCTGGGGAACACCTGCATTAATTTGATGGGAGACAGATTTGACACCATCAAGAACCACTTGGATTGAACGGCCAGAAAGATAATCTCTTATCCATTGGATCAGGGAATTGTCCACTCCATAATGAGACAAATGGAAGAGTTTCCGCAGTGGTTTAGCGAGCGAAGAGGAACTGTGGCGTTTCTACTAACGTCACTGCTACCTTTTCAACCTACCTCCAAATCTTCCTTCCTAAAGCTCCACTAATTTTTTCATTTTTGCTTATGCAAGCGTAATAACTTCCCCAAGCATTCTCCCACCGATTGCATTACCTTTCGATTACGCAAATCGCATCCAACATCAAGCATCTGCTCATCAAGGACATTCACGCAATTAACGCGTTATATCAATCTTCCCTAGAAGAAATTCGGTACGCCAGTACCGCATACATCAATGCATCTCAGCATTGTTCTAAAAAGAAAACATTTCGGTTGCCATACTAGATAACCGAAGTCGATTATGAAAACAATCAGCAGAACCCCTGTCTGCCCGCATTTACTGTCCCACACGTGCGCAACAGATTTTCATGTTGCACCAGTACTCACGGCAGCTTTTATGGAATCTTCAAAGCACCGGCGCAATTCGCGCCTAGCTGCCAAGAGCCGAATTCAATGCCAGTGTAAATACTCACACAGGAATTCGACCCATGACTCCCTAGGAATGCAATACGCAATTAACATGGTTGTAAACACAACCATCATTGTGTAATTGTTCCATATGCATCCTAATCCTTAGCGTAGTATTCTAGCGTCTTCCATCTATTTGAGAAACGGCCAGTAGAATAAGACAAATGGAATAGTTTCCAGTGGTTTAGCGAATGAAGAGGAACATCTCTTCAAGAAGATTGAGGGAATGCCGTCCGGACCAGCCGATTTGTGTGAGTTTAGCTCTTTCAGGGCGCGGGCAACAGTACGCGTTCGGAAGCGAATCTGGCTCATGGTGTGCTGCTTATGCTTAAATTGAGGTGGAACTGATCGACTATGAATGACGAGACCGAGTTTTGAATGTTTTTCACGAATGCCCAGAAGTTTATACTACCTGTGGGAGAGTGTAGTATTTTGGTCTCACTCTCTGGTCATGCAAGAACTTTGCGCGTTGAATATACGCATTGCAATTATTTCTAGCTCTCTTGAATCTTTTCCGGTTTTCTTCAGTATTGTTTGATTTATACAACCGAAAACTCAACTCTTTAGCCTTAATGGCTTCTCTGCATTCGGAATCGAACCACATATTTTTCTTGGGTTTGATACTCTTTACTCTGTGTGAAATAAAGGTTCGCATGCCAAACAGAATCGTGTCTGTCAATGTGTCCGCTATAGAGTCAACATCATTATTGAGGAAAAATAACGACCAATTTAACTTCCCAAAAAAGTCGTTCAGACCTTCTCAATCAGCTTTCTCATAGAACCATACTGTTCTTTTGGGAGTTTTATCGTAGGCGTTGCTGGTTAGAGCAAATTTAGCTGACACGAGACAGCGGTCGGAAGTGCCCAAGGGCGAAGAAACTTCAACTGTGTATTTGTTTAGGTGGGAGGTGAGAAACAGGTCCAGTGTGTTGGCGAAATGATCATATATGTGTGGTACCCGTGTTGGCTCATTGATAAGTTGAGTTAAACTATTTGAATCAGCAGACAGCTGCACATACTGACCTTCAGGTGTTGTGTGTCCGGAGTGACGAAGCCATTGAGAGTTATGCATATTAAAATCACCCGCAATAACGATTTCAGTGTGGCATTCTTAAGCGTAAGCTCGGAGACTGAAAAGCCAAAAATAAGGAAGAACTTTGGTTCAAAATAAAAGATGAATGGTACTCTATACCACCCGCGACTGGTACCAAACTAGTCAATTCCATTGGACGAAGATGCGAAGCAGTCATTAAAAACAAAGGGGCAACAACTAAGTATTAAAAGGATATGAAACACTTTTACTGTAAATTAATTCTTCACAAAACACAAAGAGAAAACTAATTTGTTTCTATTATTTTTCCAGGCAAATCCAAGGCAACCCGGAATCAATATTTTTTTTCACTATTTCTCGCTTTTTTTTTATTAAAAATTTAGTATGTCTTTTATGTATTACAGTGCAATCTATTAGTGTATTTTTAATTCTTATTTTTCCACAAATACATTTTTTCTTAACGATTAATGTCGAAGATTTTTTCCACCACTGTATGTCTGGTAACATACCCGTGTTGGCTCATTGACAAGTTGAGTTAAACTCTTTGAATCTGCATAAAGCTGAACAGATTAGCCTTCAGATGTTGTGTGTCCGGAGTGATGAAGCCATAGAGAGTAATGCACATTAAAATCACTCGCAATAACGATTTCAATGTGCGGATATAGGGTCAAGATCCTATCGATAGAATCAGACAGAGCATCAAATTTGTTAACGGATGCGTTTCTATCCAAGTTTGGGCTTCTGTAAACAAACCAGTAATGTATGATATGCTTACGAACGTGAAGTTTTGGCCAAGAGAAATTAATTTCTAGGTTGGAACAGAGCCGATATTGTGACAGAAGCTGATAAGCTATATAATTTCGTATGTATGGCTATACCACGATGTGGAAAGAACAGTGACACTAAGTTATATCCAGGTAGATTAAAATCGGAAATATCTGTATTAGTAATTACTTGGGTTTCGCTAAGTGCAAGGATAGATGCTTCCGGTAAGATACGTGGGCAGACACATAAAAGAAATTATATCTCAAGCCGCGAATGTTACACAAATCAACGTGAAATCCCCGCTCCATTGAGATGGCCATACACAGAAAGCCAATATCGCCTCGAGAAAGGAAAGGAAATCAGTCGAGAGTATTGATGCCCGAGGGATGCAAACAGAGGTACGAAAAAAGGAAAACAGACATAAGGGATGGAAAGAGTAAAGGGTTTTCCCGCACTGCATATCACCAGCGCGTATATTCTAACACTTTTCACAGCACTAAGGCGTGTGTGTAGAGATCCGTTTATTTGCGTGTGTTTTGTCTATTTGTTTGTTTAGGATTACACCGTAAGACTTCTCGCGCAAACCGATGGTGCAATTGGGTATCTTATGTGTATTTAAGATTCCCAAAACGGATTGCACAATTGATCCGATGGTACGGATCAAGAGGCAGAATCGCACGTGCTGCCTCTTTGGCGGTTTTAAATCGACTGACTTTGTTTTATGCAAAGAATTTTGTGAAAAGATATTGCAGAAGTTTCGAAATTTGAATTCCATTTTTTGGGTGATGGGGCCTGTTTCCATTTAAATGGGCATGTTAATAAGTAAAACTGCCCAAGGACCTTTAGTCCCTGACTCAAACAGCAAAGACCAATGCATTGTTCTCGCATGACTGCTTGGTAGATTTTATCCACAAATGGAATAATTGGGAAGTTTTTTGTTGTTGAAAGTGCCCGAGACCAGGGGAGAAATATTAATACTGAGAATTATGGAAGAATGATCACGAATTTCTTTTCGCTGAATCTGCGAATCCATTCGTCGTGCTCATCACACACTTGGTTTCAACAGGACGGAGCCATTTCAAAAAAAAAAAAAAAAAAAATGGGTGGCGAGAGGGCCGACTTTGGCGAGACAAGGACAGATGTGTCCTTCATTTTGTCTCTGGCTTCTTCATCTTGCGATAACCAGAATCACCCACATCCGTGAGGATGTTGGGCTTGGTCTCGAGATATCTGAAAAAGAAAAAGGGGGGGAGGTATCTAAGGATAGTGTGGAGATAGGGTTAGTTCGGATGTTCTCTAACTACTTGGATGGAAGGATGGTGGGAAAGAAATCGTACAAGACCGGTAGGTCTTGAGTGCGGTAGTAAACGCAGATCACGTCTTTGCCGTCTGATAATCTGCGCTTTGGTCGGTGTGTGTGTGTGTGTGCTTGTGTTGTCTTGTACTGTGCGTGCGTGTTTGTAGTGTGTCAGCAGTAGACCCTATGGGATGGGTCCAGGAATCCTCTATTATAGAGGAGAATGTTGTAGGGAAGGGTGCTTTCTTCAATTTTGTACTGAAGAAGAAATTGTGGTGGTCTGATCCGAAGAGATTGAAAGAGAGAAGGGTCAAGAACGCAAGATTGCCGTACAAGTGGGTTCTCGCTGTTCTGAATGTTTTCGAGGTACTTATATGCTAATTCTAGCAAGTACTCGTCGATAGGGATAATCGAGGCACCTTCGTATAGGTGAGAGTTCGGGTAGTGGCTGCCGTCAGGCCTTCTGTAGTGATTGGTGCATCTTCTGAGGAGTTTTCTTTCGAAAACTCCCAGTCTTTCCATTTGGGCCGAAGATATGCAAGACCATATGGGAAAGGCGTACGATATTCCAGATCGGATTAGCTGCTTATAGCAGAGAAGCTTAACTTTGGTGTCAACTTTGTTGATCCACTTCAAGATGTTGTGCAGTTGCTTAGACCGGCCGAGGCCCCTTTGAAGAATGTGGGTCACATGTTTGATGAAATTCATTTTTGGGGTATAGATGACCCCAAGATATTTCATCCTGCCCTGTGGTCTAATCGTAGTACCTCCCGTTTGTATTCGGATATTCTGTGAATATCGAGAAGTAGGTTGGGAGTGTTTACTACTCAGAATTATAGCGATGGAGCCACTTCACACACGTCCAGACCTTTTATTTGTTTATTTTTCCTCAAAAACAGATTAGATGCTGTGGTGACATGCAATAGCCACCCAAGTTACCCCGATCGGTTCTTTTAATGAGGTTATCTCAAAGAAAAAAAAGTGTACCAAAACAATCCGTTTTTGGTGCATACGTCGCAACCAAGCAAACTTTGTTTTTTTTTTACACTAACGAGCGCACAAAAGAGGATTTTGGAGTACTCTTAAATGTCAGAGCACAGTGCGGGCGGAAAATGCAGATTAATAACTATAGATGAAACATGGATACATGGCTATATTCCCGAGACAAAAGAACAGTCAAAACAGTGGTATGTTAAAGGCGAACGGGCTCCAAAGAAGGCAAAGAAGGTGAAATCAGTTGGAAAGGTTATGGTTATTTTGTTTTGGGACTATTTGAAAAAGGTACAGATGGTAACTGGACAATATTTTACGTCATCATTAGGCTAGCTAAATGAGAAAATAAAAGAAAATCGTCCTCATTTGGAGAAAAAAAGTCCTTTTTCTTCAGGATAAAGCACCAGTGCATACGTGCGCAGTTTCAATAGCTAAAATTGAGGAATTGAAGTTTGAATTGATAGACCGCCACTATATTCACCAGATCTGGTCGCGACTTACTCTTTTTTATTTATAAATTAAAAAAAAAATGGCTTGGCGGACAACGGTTTACATCAAATGAGGAGGTTATCGCATGGGCAAATGATTATTTTGAGGAACTACCACAATCATATTTTTCTGAAGGCTTATGAAAGTGTAGGGATGTCTGTCAAAGCGTGTTGAACTAGAAGGATATGATGTTGAAAAATAAAAAAAAAATTACCCAAAAAAAAAAAAAATGGTTTTTCCATCTTTTTCTAAGGACTTATTGACCTGCTCTTGGGTACTGTTCTTCGGAGATTCGTGATACTGTTTCGCGAAATTCGGTTTATATGTGCTCCACAAGACAATTCGACGCATCCCACCAATTTGCTGGTCATCTTCCGACTTCGCGAACATCTCTGCATCAAAACTCGTTCCGTTATAGAGCGAGAAAGGTGCGGAATTCCCTCTCTGCGCGAATGTTCGCGAACCGTTAGAACCTGGTACTGTTCAAGAAGAACAGTTACAATTACTTAGTGGCACCATGGGGCGGTATAGATTCGACTCTCCTGAGAGAAGTATAATAAAAAAATAACTTACACTACCTTTATCAGGAGTTATCAAACATAAGTTCGCCTCTCCTGAGGCAAAAAAAAAAAAACGTTTTGTTCGAAAAACGTTAGAACATCGCATAAATGGAAGCCATCAGAGCAATGGGATTGTTTTTTTTTTCCATTTTTTATCATATATTTGCGGCAAACCTACAATAGTGAGAGTAATCAAGTCGCGAAGGTTAAGATGGGCCGGATATGTAGCGCGAATGGGCAACGATAGGACCGTGCGTAGAATTCTTAATGGTAGACCAACGGGAAAGAGACCGACAGGACGGCCGCGACGGAGATGGGAGGGCAATGTTAGGTTTGACCTTGAGGAGGTCGGATCAGATGGTCAAGCGTGGAGGGAGAGTGCACAGGACAGGGAGCGATGGCGGAGTCGAGTCGGTGAGGTCATGAACTTCCGGGTTCCTACAGGCCAATAAATAATAATATTTGGGTCTGAATAGTGATAATTTCCTGTCGAATATTGTTTTTCAAAGCTTCCAGAATCTGCGGCTGGTTAACATATACTTTCAACTTCAAATAACTCAACAGAATGAAGAGGCGAATGCAGAGGCCAGTCAAATTCCCAATCGGTTTTGGCGATATTCACAAAGTTTGCATCATCTAAGTGACGTGGCTTGTCGACGGTGCAAATTTGCTTGAGCTGACGCTTTGAATGGAGAATATCACACGCGAATATGAAGACATATGTGAAAGTTACAGGTTTGCTATATGCCGAAGGTTTAAAAGGCTCACCCTGTACAAAAAAGTGCCATATTCGTAGTGTATACTTATCTAATGCGAACTTTTATTAACATTTGAAATATAAACTATGTATTTAAAAAGTTGTTTCTTAAAGAAAAAGTTTGTTTTTGTAAGAATAGGTACAATAGTAAGTTGGTCCTCTGTCCGGATATCGTTGTATCATGCTGTAAGATTGGACGAACATTTTGAGTTTGTTTCGGAGTTTGACGGATGGTTCACTCAAGTGTTGGTTAAATGGCATGATGTTACCTAGTATAACATTTTTAACGTAAAATAGCCCCCCTTCCCGCACCGCCAAAATCAGATATCAGCGAGATGAAAATCGGGAGCTATTTTTGGGGTTTGAGTGAGCCAATGTTTTTTGCTTTTTTTGGAGCCGATTCCCCCTTTGCAGTCCACTGTTTTAACTGTTGATCGGCCATTGAGAAAACCATGTTGCCTTGGTGGAATAAAAGATTTCCAACGAAAACTAAGAGATTCGTATAGAATATTTTCGAACATCTTGGGTAAGTGGGAGAGTTTGGCAATGAGGAGGTAGTTCGCATCATCGTTTGTGTGCCCCTTTTAGTGAGTTTGACAATCGAATGAAGAAGGGAGTCAGTAAATGTTTCGGGGTTTACTGATATGATTTCCTATTCTTGTTGGTGATCGTAAGAGTTGTCTTATGAATAGGAGAATGGAACTTTGGGCCTCTTTGAACTAAGATAAGATTTATTGCTCTTTAAGGTCACCGGCCATAATGATTGAACATGTGTGAATTCGTAAAATTTGGACACCTGGAATAAGTACTAGACTATGAAAAACAAGCTCTGATAAATAGGAGAGTTATGCGGTGTCAACCATAAACCGGGTTGTGTCCATCTCCGACGTCCGTTTTGTGTTGCTACCAGATTTACTAAGTAACTTTCATCTCATCTCTTTGTGTTTGGGACAAGGTATAGGCGACCCATCTACTTTTTTCATCTTTTTTTTAACAAAGGCGCGAGTTAAGATACTCAACAAAAAACAACTTCTCACCCCGAAATTCAGCTCTGGTACAAACTTTTATTTTAATATTTCCTTTTGATGATTAAATCGTTTCACTTTGTTTCCACACACATACGAGGGTTTCCTGAAAAGTTTCCGACCTCAACGTGAAGAAAGCGGCAGTCGTCATTAAAGGCTAGTGAATGTAGTTGTACATCTTTTGGCAGTTATTCACCAAAATTTCAGCCCATGGTAGTTTTTATTTGACGGTCGTTTGAGTGAGCCGATGTTTTTTGCTTTTTTTTGGAGCCGATTCCCCCTTTGCGGTCCACTGTTTTGACTGTATTTTTGTTTCGGGCGTATAATGGTGTATCCATGTTTCATCGACAGTAATTATCCACCCCAAAACTCGGACACCCCTAAACTGACCCAACAGAGCGTTGGAAATGTTCATTCGAACACGTTTTTGGTCTAATGTGAGCAAACGCGGCACCCAACGCGCGGACAGTTTTCTCATGCCCGAATCTTGATGTAATATTTGACAAACATGTTCTTTGGACATTTTTATAGCCTCTGCTATCTCTCTCACTTTAATTTGGCGGTCGTCTAGCACCATTTGGTGAACTTTACCGAGGTTATCGTCAGTTGTTGCAGTTTTTGGATATCCCGAAGGTTCATCGTGTCCCAAGTTCTCACGGCCACGTTTAAAGTCAGCTGCCCAAAATTTCACTGTGGTAAATGATGGTCCAGAGTCCCCATACACAGAGTCCAAATCATCCTTGATTTGCGTAGGCGTATTGCCTTTCAAAAACAAAAATTTAATGGCAGCTCGATATTTAATTTTGTCCATTTTCACAAAAACACTCACATCGCCTCACTCAAACGACTGTCAAATAAAAACTACGCATTCAAAATGGCTGAAATATTGGTGAGTAGTTGTCAAAAGGTGGACAACTACATTCACTTATTTTATTGACGAGTGCTGCTATCTTCACGTTGAGAAATTTTCAGACAATTCTGAAACTCAGACCACCCCCGTATAGCTTGAATTAAGCCAATAAATGGGGTGTAGCCCCACAAAACTTTAATTTATTATTCCTGTTCGATTAAAAGCGTAACGTATCTACGAGGGTGAATCCAATAACTTTACTTTCGTGCTTAGCAACAAGTTGCGAGCTAAATAATATTGTGCGTGGCTAGTGTTTGGTTTATGAAGAGTAGGGGAACCTCAAACGACCTCAAATGACTGTCAAATAAAAACTACGCATACGAAATGGCTGAAGTTGGTGAATAACTGTCAAAAGATGCACAACTACATTCAGTAGCTTTTATTGACGAGTGTTGCTATCTTCACGTTGAGGTCGGAAACTTTTCAGTCCAGCTGTGTAATCTCATGAGTAGCGAAATAACCTCTCAAATTCAAGGCATCTCGCACACTAGATAATGCGACCAGAGTGCAGGATAAACTACAATATAAATGTCTAGAAATCACAGTGAGCACTAAAATATTATCGTAAAGTCGTAAGTTATTTGGGAAGGAAAATCCAAGTCAGTCCGCGGAACGAGTGGATGAAGATGCAATCAATCATCATCATCATCATCGGCACTACAACCGGGAGCTGGTCTTGGCCTTATTTAGCAAGTCCTGAGGCTTGTTAAATTTTCCATAATGATTTGTTTTTTCCGGGCAAGGTCATTAGTCTTGCGCCAGAGGCTCCCCGACGGGGAATCGAACCCCGGTCTCCCGCGTGACAGGCGGGTATACTAACCACTATACTATCGAGGAGCGTGTTAATTCGATGGCCGTGTGTTGTTGCTGATTTTTCCTTCATAGAGTAGTTAAGCCTGATTACCGTAAACTCTTTTCTCCCGTTCATGCTTTTTTTTTAATGCCGAACCACACGAATGTGGAATGCTCTACCTGATCATGTGTTTCCTGATCGTTGTAATCTCCAGGCATTCAAGACCAATATATATCGACACCCCCTTTCCTTATCCACTTCCTCTCCAATAGCTCGCACTGTGCTCTGACATTTATGGGTACTTCAAAACCCTCTTTTGGGGGCGCGTTAGTGTAGAAAAAAAAATGTATACACACAAAACCTTTCCTACCTACTGGAAAACCGCTCGAATCCAGCTAATTTCAATGAAAGGGAAAAAGTGCCTTGTGCAAAATTACTGGCCACTAGCTTTACTGTCTTACCTTGACGACGAAAGGCAAAAGAAATGAAAACAATTGAGCAGTTTAAGGGGATTGCGCAGTGAAATTTTTGATAAGGCTTTGGCATGTGCAAGGACGCTGTGCTAGAGATTCGAATCACGTTCTTCACTTCATTGTAAAAGTGAGCAAAGATGTTCTAGTAACGATTGAAAATGAAATATTTTTCGCCCGTTCAATGAATATTTCTAAGTTTGGAGGATCGAAAATACTCACCTGAATTACTTTCTACTTTTGTTCCACGAGGTAATTAAACCTACGACTATTGCGTTAATAACATGTCACCCTACTTGCGGTAATGGTTTGGAAATCCTGGGAACTAGGAACCTAATTATAATTATAAAATTCAACTCCTCAGTGAGTGCATTTTAGAGTGTTTACGAAGACCCAACAAATTATTGTCCAGAAAAAATGGTGGAAACAGATTTCGGAAACTATATTAAGCAGCCAGGGGACCGCAATGTGCACTTTTATAATGCGAGTGTAGAATAAACTATATGGACTCGGGTTGTAATATATGTGATTGTACGCGAAATAAATGCGATATCAATATAAAGAGTGAAGGTAAGATTCCAATATCCAGCCGCGTGGTGAAATACAATCCCGGAAGCTACTGAAATATGTGGGAGAAATGCTTGATCATTTTTCAGATGGACCCAGTTGGAAAATAGCATGACAGGATGCCGATTCAGAACTGTAGGTGTACCTTTTCTGAGAGACGTAAAAAAAGATATCTAGTTAAAATTCCTGTAAATCTATTTCTTTAAAACTGTAAGTTTCTATATAATTCCTATTTGTAATTTAGTTAACTGTGTGTTAAACTACAATATTTTCTCAACTTTACGCATTATGTTGACCTTCAAAAGATATTACACTTAACACCATTGATTTCTAGTCGTGCGCTTCAAACTACCGAATAATAAAAATCTCACCAATTTGGAAATCATGTAATAAAAATGAAAGACCAAGATGGACCCTTCCCTTTTTATTTACAGAAACAGCACGACAACCAAATACACTTTTGTTCTATTTGCTATTTATATGATTCCATTGGTCTCCTTATTGATATCCACCGGCCATATCCCGGAATATAGTATGTGACTAAATGTGCGCAAGGACTTCAGCTTCGATACCATCCTTATGCCACAATATACATGTTTGTACACTTTTCCCCCATTTCATAGCTTATAATGTTAAACTAGCGGTTCATGGCGTCACTGTGTATCTCTGTGTGTTGATGCACGTGCTTTAGATATGAAGTAGTCGATGGTGTCCTTTAAAGAAGGGATATTTTACGGGCTTCTTATTTGCCCTTTGATATCTTTTACTCTGTTTATTTTTTTTTATCTGTTTGATAATTTAATCTAAAAAGGAGAGCTTAAGCTATAAAAACTGTCTGTCTCATCAGCTAAGGCCTAAAATACTGTGTATGTGAAAATTGTCATCACCAAGAATGAGATCACATTAAGATAAAAGGATAAAATATATACGCACTAATTTATGTGAATGTTTTGTCTTATACAATACTTGACAAGTAAAGTAAAGACTATGTTAAATAAATATATATATATATATATATATATATATATTATATATATATATATATATATATATATATCTATATATATATATATATATATATATATATATATATATATATATATATATATATATGTGAAGGACAATTTCCGTCGTAGAGGAAAGGGACACAATTGTTTTATTCTATATCCGCCTGCCCTGACAACCTTAAATAGTTTTTGTAGGCTTTTTCGTTTTTTTTCTTCTTTAAAATCTGATTTCTATAAAAAGGATCCAAAGGTAAAAACTTAAAATTCTAATTTTGAATAATTTTATAAATAAAAAATAAAAAATATTTTTGTTTTAAATTTTTGATCGTATGTAACACAAAAACAAAAAGCAAACACAAATTTGCTACAGACCGTCATAGGTACTGTCAGGCGCAAGGGGGTGACCCGAAATGGACAGGGGAGAATTTCCTGTACCTTCCGTGGCGTCCATCCGTTTAGCACGTCGGCCATGTTTGGAATTATTATGAACAAACATGTTATCGGAAATAGCTAATAGAGGCCCGTCAACGGTCACTTGCGTTGATATCACAACCTGCAAAGAAGAAAATTCGATGTAAGTTTTTTATTTGAAATTAACTATAATCTCAATAATTATAAATTATATAACTGTTTTTATATATTGAAAATGTATATTAAAATTCGTGACAGATTGAATTGTAAAGCAAGTCTATATTTTCATTTCCAACATCACTGATTTTGCCATTCTTCCAGTAATTTATTTCAAGAGTATAGTTAATCAATTAATTTTTAGGTAATTTTAAACTGTAATTTGTTTGCTTTGTTATTTAGGGTGCGAGTATATTCGCGAGGCACAACAACAATTCTTACAGAAAACGGAAAAATAGAAAAGTGGTTTATTATTAAACATGCTCAAGCTGTCAATTTCATTTCAAACTATCTAATAATAAATGTTTAATTTCACCAAACACCGGCATCTTCAGTATGAATTAGTGTAATTTACTATAGTAGATAAAGGAAGAGTGGGTGGCATTAACCAAATTATTTAGAGGAGTGTTGATTTTAGAAACTTGCTTTATTTCTCTACATGGAGAGGGGTATATATTAATAACAATTAATACTCGTGGTGCGTCAAAAAAAAAAAAAAAACACTGAGTGCGAAATAAAATACTGAGTGTTGAAATGAAGTAGGCGGCTATTACTGAAAAACGAACCAAAAATTAAAAATAGAACTCTCAGTATTCCAACTTGTAGCCAATCAGACGCACTTACATAGTTGATAAGAGAGCTCACAAAATTTAAATAAAAAAACAATCAAGAAGAATAAAAAAAATAAATGCGAGAGACTTAAAAGAAAGAAGGAGGAAAGAATAGAAGTAAAGTAAAGGATAGAATAAGAATAAAAATGAAAAGAAAAGAAGAAAAAGAATCAAAAAGAAAAAGGAAAGCCATAAACAAAAAGAATACAGAGTAAGATAAAAAGTGAAACCGAAGGAGAAAAACGGAAATTAACAACAAAGAAAAGACGAAAATAAAACAATGAAGGAAGAATAATTTTAAAAAAACATAAAAAACATTATTTATTTATCCATAACACCTGTCTCTACAGCTACGAATTTAATGAATCTGCGATTTGTGTGCTACAACGCGAAATATGTGTAAAATTGTGGCGAATTATGGATCGACAATCTCAGGGTCTAGCTGGAAATAAGACAGGCGATATCTTTAAAATGGCGCAAGGCTAATAACCCCAAAAAAAAAAAATTATTATGGAAAATTTAACAAATTTTACTTGCTAAATGTGGCCAAGACCGGATCCCGGTTGTAGTACCGATGATAATTATGATGATATCTTTAAAGCCAGAACGCAGATGAAGAAGAGGATAACGAATGGGGTCATTTCTGCACATTGCTCTTAAATGTCCGCAGATTGCAATGTCGAAAAAGCTACTGAGTCGGTAGCGCGTCCTGTAGTTCGACTCAGTCTGAAGTTCATTTTTAAAGTAAGCGGATTGTCATTCTGGGGCGAACATACAGGGCAAAGTCCGTAAGTGGACTGTATTTTTTTTTCTTTGTGGATGGAGGACTGATAAAATTCCAAAAGGTAAATAACAAGTCCCAATCTGAAGCTAAAACAATTTTATTACTTTGACGATAATTTACTACTATTTTCCTTTGCATTGACGGTTTTTGGCAAATGACGGTTGTTGAACGATGACGATGTCAGGTTCAGTGAGGCCTGTTGTTAGCGGTGGTGATCTTCCTGAGCGAACATATAGGGCAAAGTCACTGATTGCTTTCAACCCGGCGAAGGCCAGGACGATCCTTTCCCTGTTCAATCCAAGTTGACATGTAGTCTCCAGGTGACACACCTGAATAGCTACTTTGGCACCCGACAGGTAGTGAACCAACCCATGCAGGGATATCCTGAGAAAGGTTGTCGCAAGGCTAATAACCTTGCCCGTAAAAACAAATTATTATGGAAAATTTAACAAACCTCGGATATGGTTCGGATACACGACGATGACCACGGAAACGAAAATGGCTAAACGATTTGAGCATTTTCTCATAGAACGTCCGCTCAATATACAGAGCTCGAGTTGCACAGCTGCTAGCCGATGCCCTGGCCGAATATAAGGGTGACATAACAGCATTACAAGAAATAAGATGGTCGGGGAGGGGTGTTACGAGGGTTGCCTCTTATGTTTCGGGATTTGGCAACCCTAGTGTTGCAATCCGGCAATTGACAGCTCTGTCGTAAAGTTGGACATTTTTGAGGTTATACGCACTCAGAACGTTTTGACATACGAGCGCTATTTGTGTTGTTTACAGTAACTTAAAAGATTCATCTCGGCCCAAAAATGGAATTAAATCGTCAACATTTTCGTGCGATTATTTTTTACAACTTTCGGCGTGGATTAACTCAGCAACAGTGCATGGATGAACTTAATTCAATTTTTGGCGATGAAGCTCCATCAAGGACCAGTGTTTATCGATGGTATGGTGAATTCAATCGTGGTCGTAGTTCACTCCAAGATGAATTTCGTGAAGGTCGTCCAAAATCAGTTGTTGTTCCGAAAACCATTGATGCTGTGCGCAAACTGATATTGGAAGATCGTCATGTGACCTATCGTGAGATTGAGACAACCATAGGCGTCAGTGGGACCAGCATACATTCAATATTGCATAAACATTTGACTGTCAAAAAAATGTGTTCGCGTTGGATCCCACCCAATTTGTCAATCGCCCAAAAAAGGCTCGTGTCAATTGGTCGAAAGAAATGCTGAAAAAATACGGTCGCGGTGCTTCGAAACATGTCTATGACATCGTGACAGGCGATGAATCGTGGATTTACGCGTATGAGCCCGAAAGTAAACAGCAGTCGACTGTCTGGGTGTTTCAAGATGACCCAAATCCAACAAAAGTTGTTCGCGCACGAAGCACTTCCAAGCAAATGGTCGCCTGTTTTTTCGGTTGCGACACCGTACCACTAGAACAACGCAGAACAGTCAATTCTGAGTGGTACACAACCATTTGTTTGCCAGTTGTCTTCCAAGAAATCAGGAAAACCAACCGCCGAAGACGGATCACTCTTCACCACGACAATGCGAGCTCTCACACATCGGCTGCGACAACTGCATTTTTGAGCACCCAAAACATCGATTTGATGGGCCATCCGCCGTATAGTCCTGACTTGGCGCCGAATGACTTCTTTTTATTGCCGTACGTAAAAAACAAACTGAGAGGTCAACGTTTTTCGACACCTGAAGAAGCGGTTGCTGCATTCAGAATGCATGTGTTGGAGATACCTCAATCAGAGTGGCAAAAGTGCTTCGACAATTGGTTCAAACGCATGCAAAAGTGTATAGATCTTCATGGGGAATATTTTGAAAAACAATAAAGTGATTTTCGATGATCAATATTTGTTTTTGTTCTCTAATCCCGAAATATAAAAGGCAACCCTCGTATTAAAAAAAACCGAGTATGAAATTTATTACAGCTGTCATGCAAATCATCATATGCTCGGGGTAGGCTTTCTAGTCAGCCAAAAGCTGAAGCTTGTCATTATCGGCTGTGCACTATTCGCGTACAAGGCACAAGGTTTAAGAACATACGCCTCATGGCCAACGTAACTTGTCAAGTAAAAATAGTGGGATTGCTGTCCAAACCAATAAACATCTTTAATGGACTCCGACAAGGGGATGGCCTTGTGGGGAGGACCACAGCACCTTATAGTTTACGTTTAGCGCACGTTTTAAAAATATGTAAATCTCGGAATCGGTGAAATATGATTTCGAAGTAAATAAAGTTAAAGTAGCTCGACTCCTTGTCATAAAAACGCTCAGAATTCGGACGCGCAATGTACACCAACAGGACACGATAGTGGTCATACCACTCTGATATATTCAACCAAACGAGAAAGTACACTTCACGATCAAACACTGGACTGGAAATGATAAATTAAAATGCAAGTTCATATCGTTGGATTTATGAGTTTTATGTAATTTTTCCGAAACCGTTTGGTTCAAATAAAAACAAATGGACAAAACACCGCTCGACTTAATGGATGGCGAATAAAATTCACTACGCCAATGACTCTGTATATCTGCGCTTCTCCGCCGCGCGCGGAGAGCGGGAGATCGCATGACCGTGGCGGTCAGTGGATGGAAAACGACTCAGCGATATCTTGCTCGTGCAGAGTTCACTCGCTAATCGTGATCATGGTGTATGTGTGCATTGTTTTTTCATCGATGAGAACGAACCTAGAACAAAGAAAGGGCATAAAGTTCATTCATTGGATACGATTTCGGTAAAGCAAATAAAACCGAACTCGTCGGATGCTAATGGGATCTTTGTTGGAAATGTGCGCCGCGGCTAAACAAAGAGACGACGATGCGATGTGGGAATGTGCTAATGGATCTTAGCTAGGTTATTGGGAAATGGTGTTTATGGCATCGCTAGTAAGGTTCGGTATTGAATTCCTATTTGCATTTGCTTATGCTGTAGGATTCAATTGATGCCAAGAGACGCGGAATGCGTATTTGCTTTGGTCCCTTGGGTGTAAGTCGCCAGCCAATGTGTATGTAGGAACATTGTTGTACACATGGCGCGGCTGGGAAAATAGACGGCGCAATATTTATGGTCCCTGTCATGACGGTTACATTGTATGCAAACCGAATCATTTTGTTTACAGGAATTTGCCTTGTACCGAAGGTGCCGAATTGGTTTGGAATTCCAGATAAGTAAAGCAAGAAATCTTACGGAAAATTGTATGCGAAGAGATGCATGAAAAGGTAAGTTTTCTTTACAGGGACTTTTTAAGATCATCGATTTAATCTATATAATGCGTGAAGCATTTACAGGCGCTAATGCTGTTGCATTATCAGAAACTGATGTAGATTGGGCTGTAATAATGGGGGTTCTGCCTGATAAAGTAAAGAAAGAAATCATAGATTTGATCTATATGATGCGTGAAGCATTTTCAGGGACTAATGCGATTGCATTATTGAAGTTAGGAAATTGGCTGAATGTTATGGGGGTTTTACGGTAAGTAAACAGTGGGGTTTGGCGGAACCGCCACAGTTTTGGCCTGCCTTCTCATCAACCTGGCGTTGGAGAAAGCAATCCCTGACTCTGGCGTCACAACTAGAGGGATTATTGTCACCAAGTCCTGCCAGATACTTGCCTACGCAGATGACATCGACATCATCGGTAGATCCGATTCGGCTGTACAGGTCTCCTTCATCCAGATCAAACAGGCGGCACAAAAACTGGGACTGCACATTAATGAGGGAAAAACTAAGTACATGGAGGCAACTTCTGTGAAGAGAAGACCGAACGTTGGTCAAAGTATTAGGGTAGCGTAGTATGAATTTGAAGTAGTGCAATCTTTTAAACCTTGGATCAGAAGTATCAGCCGATAACAATATGGAAGAAGAAATACGCAAACGGCTGATCAAATGTAACAAAGCCTACTATGGCCTATCAAGGCTCTTTTAATCCTGAAATTTATCCAGAACACCCAAGCTACTTCTGAACAATACCATGGCCTTACCAGTACTTATGTATGGATCCGACACCTGGGTGTTCAATAAAAGACAATCTGAATTCTTAGTCGCGTTCGAGAGGAAGGTCTTAAGGAGAATTGTAGGCCCCGTATGTGAGGAAGGACGATTCCGGAGATGCTATAACCCTGAGTTGTACCCAATATACCTTGAAGCTAATGTAGTAAGAAAAATCAAGCTCGGTAGATTCCAGTGGGCGGGACACCTAGCTCGAATGAGGGAAGAGGAGCCTGTCCGAAAAGATCTTTGTGACAAGATGTATGGACGGAGAGAGCGCGGCAGACCTGGTCTGCGATGGAGGGATGGCGTAGACCAGGACGCCCAGAGCATATGAGTGCCAAATTGGATGACATTGGTTGGAAATTGGAACCGGTGAAGAGACTTGCTAAATAAGCCCAAGACCAGATCCCGGTTGTAGTGCCAATGATGATGATAGTGTTGTATTCCAAAATACTACCCTTATTAAATTTAACACTGAATCTCCTTACACATCCTTAAAAACTTCCTTTAACATATATTACATTCTCACTTAATACATATCATTCATAAACATTCACAATATTGCCAGTTACAGCACATTTAATAACTTGCCCCTTTTTATTTCAAAACAGAGCACTTTGATTTTCGTTCAAATTTTATTCAATTTAAAAGTCACAGAAACTAAAGGAATACTTTGAGAAAATTTGTTTTGTTCATATTACAATTTACAGTAAATTAGAACACAATGTTCTATAAGTAGAGAAAAAATTCAATAGTAAAATCAGTTTGAGTTTGGAGTTGAGTTAGAGAACAGAGTTAGTTGAATTGCTTACAGTCTCAAGTAAATTTATGTTTTGAGTTGAGAAAAAGTTTTCCTTGAGTGAAGAAGATGATACACAAAATAAACAATATTAAGGAGACGGAATTAGTTTTTTTCTTAATTAATTAATTATCAATTGCAACAAATTTCCGCTCAAACGTACTTTCTATCGGAGCGGAATAATAAATAAAAGGAAAAATAAAAGGAATAATAACTAAAAGAAAAACAAAGGGTCCCCGCTCTTCCCTCAACCGAGGAAGCACGGCGCCGGACGTCAACAATGGTGATCGTTTGACATTTTTCGTTTGATAAGTATTTATATTTATTATTATTATTTATTGGTATATAGGAACCCGGAAGTTCATGACCTCAACGACTCGGCTGCGCCATCGTTCCTTGTCATGTGCACTCCTTCCACGCGTTACCATCCGATCCGATCTCATCGAGGTCCAACCTAACATTGTCCTTCCATCTCTGTCGCGCCACATGTCCGGCCCAGTTTAATCTTCGCGACTTGATTAATCTCACTATTGTAGGTTTGCGGTATAGCTCTTCCAATTCGTAGTTGTGGAGTTTCCTCCATTGTCCTGCCTCCTCGTCATATTTACCTCCAAAGATACTCCTTAAAACTTAATTCTCGAATACGGGGAATTTGTTTTCTTCCCGTTTTGTGAGAGCCCATGTTTCGCACCCATATAGAACAATCTTATGGTTCTATAGACACGGAGCTTTATATTCTGTGATAGCAGTTTGGATTTCAGCAGTTTACTGACAGCATGCCAACTAGCGTTGCCGCAGTGTAATTTCCTTCGACATTTCGTTACTGGCCGTCAGTATTGTTCCCAGATATTTAAATTCTTTGACATTTTCAAATATCTTGCCCCTGATGTTTATGTGTGTTCTCTGATGTCCGCCTGCTCTCGCCATAATCACGTATTTGGTATATAGATATAATAGATATAAAGATATGAGGGTTAGAATTTTGAAGTGAGAAGGTGAACACCTTAGAGGAGTCACTTGAGAGCAGTCGTGGTTAAGAATTCAGTGGACGATTCAAACGAGTATTAAAACATTATTTTAGTGTGTAACAATCGAGTCGAAAGTTTTTCTTGTTGGGACAGTTTTCGCCCATTTATGTAACAATAATAAATAGTAACTCGAACGAGAATTAAAACATTATCTAGTGTGTAACAATTAATTATGCTATAACTATAATTACTTATGGAACCTGTGATAAAATTCAACGTGAAAGCAAAATTTAATAAAAACCAGGTTCTATGAAAAATTAACTGCCTTTTCTTTCAACGACTTAACTTGCCTTTGAGTAGCAACACTGGTCGCATTGGTCATCTGTCGTAACGTCTTCTCCGGGTATATTCAGTGAACACGTTGGAGATAGTAGTGAATCCGTTTCCGTGCCGGCACATCAACTAAATCTACCCCCACAGGACCAACAATCATCAGACATCCATACAGGATTCCATCGTTCGTTTCTCTTCCTCGGTATTACGACAAGCACGGAAACGAACCGTTGTAGCACACACCTAGTATTACTAAATAGGGAGGTGTTAGAGGATGGTGTATTTGAACGAAAAAAAAATCGCAAAAAAGTGGTGTCTCTAAGTAACCGTGTTATAAATCGATAGTACCACACTTCTGAAAGGTTTTCGGGTTTTTAATAAAAACGACCTTTTTGGGAAAACTTGTATTTATTCCTCAACATATGTTAGTTGCCTTCAAGGGCGGTACACTTGGCATAGCGATTTACTAACATTTCGATGCCCTTTCTGTAGTAAAACGTCCAAGCCTTCGAAATACGCCCCGATTTCCACGATGCCGTCTTCATTCAATCTGAATTTCTTTCCCTGAAGCCACCCATTGGGGTTTGGGAACAGATGACAATTTTTGGGGAGCAAGTCTGGAGAATACGGTGTGTGAGCAACCAATTCAAGTCTTAATTGGTCCAATTTGGATATCGCTTTCAAGAAGGTGTGGGACGGTGCGCTACTGTGATGGTACAGAACCTTTTACTTCGCCATATGGGGCGGATTTTACTTTATTTCGACGTTCAGTTTGTTCAATAACGCTGCATAATACTCTTTTGTGACTGTTCTTTCGTTCTGAAGATTATGCCATGCGCACCCAAAAAAAAAACCGAGGCCATATTCTTTCCAGTCGAGCGTTGTTCTTTTGGCGGCTTTCGTGACTTTCTAGCCACTCTGCAGACTGCGTATTGGACTTTGGCGTATGGTTATGTGCCCACGTTTCACCCATCGTCACAAAACGTCATAAAAACTCCGCTCGATTACGACGCAATAACGCCAAGCCGGCCGTTAATCATTAATGCGCTGTTGATTTTGGTTGACAATCAGCAAACTCAGCATTCATCGCACCGTATCCCGCCCGTTCTTTTGAGATTCCCACGGCCTCAGCTAACTCGTGCAACTTCACTTTATGATCACTCAAAATGATTGGCTGCACTTGCTTTACGATTTCCTCATTCTTAGCCTCTTTAGGCCTTCCAGAGCGAGGTGCATCTTCGGTGCTTGTACGACCCATTTTAAATTCACTAAATCACCGATAAACTGATGTTCTCGAGAGAACAGATGTGGGATAACATTTCTGCAACCATTGCCGTGATTGTTCAGAGGTTTTTCCCATAAAAAAACAATGTTTTTTCAAGATGCGGTTTTCCTGTTTTTCCATTTTTTACGAAGGCGAAAGTACCGTCACTCAAACGAGTGCAGCTTGTAAACGAATGGACGAAATATCATGAAATGGACGAAATATCCATAAACTAGTGACAGATGAGCCTCTCGAAATGGGTCATGTTCATTTTCTAGTGGCACCACCTATAGAAAAATTCCGGGACTTTTCAGCCCATCTCATAGTTATGAATACTACATCGAATTACTTACACATCCATTTATTATCCCGATTTGGCCTCTAGCGACTAATATATGCTCGAACATCTCAAATAATGACAGCCTGTTAAGAAAGGTTCAACAAGACGTTCTATAGGTTCTATATAGACTGATGGTGTCACTCTACGCAGGGAATATGTTGGTGAAGAAAAGTCAAATAAAGTTATTGAAAAATAATTCTCGAGACTCTTCAATCGACTTGCTACAACGTTAACACTAATAATAGTTCTAATAAAATGTATCTTACCTGAAACCGCCTCATATCTCTGGGGTTGCCGGCGTTTTTTAAACAGTTTTGATTGCACTTCAAGAAGAACTTCAAGAAGAACCTGAAAGAAAACAAGATACACATATATATGAAACAACATCGTCACCGTCGTAAGAATTCAATAAACACTTTCATAAAATTAATATTCCTCACATATCCTGCATCGAAAGCAACTTTAACGACACAATCTGTAATCGGGCGTCAATACAAGTACCGCATATCGTCAGCTTTATATTGTCGTTATCCTTTTACTTCAACATAAAGCACTTTCTTTTATACTCCTACAACGACGATGATTTTTAATATCAGAAATCTTCTTTAATGAGTTCCATTCACGGACGACATAGTGGAAAGATGCCCCCCACCATATACCTTGTATCCTATATTACTTGGTACATCATAAAATAAAATTATTACGCGATTGTTAAACTCAATTTCTTCCTTGTGAATCCTTGTGAGTACGATATTCTCTTTTCTTATGCAGTCAGCAAAAGTAAAAGTAGAAAAACACATAATAAAAAAAAATGGAAATCCTGTTGGTACATTTTCCGCTCCCCTCGAGCAGATACAGATCATACATTGTGTATAGGGACGGGGACCGTCATCTTTTGTCGGTTTTAGCGGTCGACAATCGTATTTAACTCAAACGCTTGTCATGATAGATTTAAACTTTCCCCATCCTTGGGCAGATTAAGGCGACAACAAGTGAACAAGTCGAGTAGTAATTTACACCTCCGCTCGCGCAGATGAATGGGGAAGAGCCACCGAAATAGGCACAAGTCTCCCTCCTAATTTGGTTACTCGAATTGATCTGACATCCTCAATGAGCACTTCGAACAATTCTGACGTTTGTCTAGTGCCCGCCGTGTGATCTTGAAAATTACGACCACCAAGTGCCCATCTGGGCTGTTGATGGCGACATCATCAGTGTCGGAAGTGTGGGTGAAATTAAAAATCGATTCCCGAGATTCAAAATATTGACACATTCCCGTCTTTGAGTGACTCCCTGTTTTTCCCTGTTACGCTGGGGAGGGGAGAGAATGTCAAATGATTTGTGGTCGTTGTCGGGAAGTGTTGACATGCGATGTCTTTGGGAAGACGTTCGTAATGATTACCGCGGTCGTGCCGGTGTGATGGATATATTGCTATTTGATTGCTTTCTTTTGGGTGCTTTTGCCGGAATAGGGAGATGAGAATGTTTTGAGGGAAGTTTTAGCAGCTGTTCGACATGATAGACTTTTAACTGGTTTGTTGGTTAACGATTGTTGAGGGAAAAGGTGTGAATGTTTGTAAAGGGCGAACGTATCATGTGCTTTATGGCAGATGAAAGAATTTTGTCACTTCATTAATGTTGGAGGATGTTACTGACACTTTCGAAACATGACAGAGGAGTTATTGTTACCTATTTGTAGAGATCACACGAAAAAAATTGATGGTGGGCTTTTCGGCTGTATAATTGTATTGAAGATGAATGTGTTTTATCATAGTTTTGCTAAACAAAGATACAATAGATTGTTCAATGCCGATTTCTGAATGTGAATTGTGTATTCGAATTTGATTTGGACCAGGATCGAAGCAGATATTATCGCATGTGCTTATACAGCAAATGGATTCTCATTTTCCTTCTGGATTTTGATCTATTGGATTCGATTTTGTGTAGAAATATCAACACAAGGAAAACTATATGAACATTATAATTTTTTAATAATATTCACATTAAAGAGGTATTTTCTGATGAAAGGTATTTAAAAGGTGTGCTGTTTACATTGGTAAAAAAGGCATATACACACATGTGTAACGAGACCAGAATAGGGAAAATAATAGAAATAATGGTAATAACAGTCATAAATAGACAACTGGAAGACATCCAGGTCCGATAGCGTTCAAAATATATGAATAAAAAAATCAACACAATTTTTAGTTATGCATTTCCCAAAACAGTTTGATCAGTTCGAATTTATGACTGTTTATATTATCAAACATGCAATTCATCGGAAAACCCCTACTTCGGTAAAAAATGTTATTAGGCCACAGGAGAAATGGGACTTTTATATAGTTTATTCATAGCAAATCTCCTCAATAGTCAGTAATCTGAACAATCTAACTCCATTAACGAGTTGTTGCAGGACAATATAGAATGTTTCACATCGACAATTTCCACGTCTAGTTTTTGGTTTGTATAGTTATGGGTCGGACAGACGAGTACAAACCGGATGCCTAACTGTGTCTACGAACAGTCTGAGTTTCTGGTTTTTTTTTTTCGTTCGTTTTCAACAACGTAGGAAGCGGCTCCTCGATAGTATATTGGTTAGTATACCCGCCTGCCACTTGGAAGACCGGGGTTCGATTCCGCAAGACTTTGGCGCAAGACTAATTACCTTGCCCGGAAAAAACAAATCAAAATCATACTAGATGTTGGCCGGTTGATTTTGTATCCAATCGACGATGTGTGAAAGGTGTTCGACGAGTTTCGCTAGTCGATCGTCATTTGCGGAGCAATAAAAACACCGAAGAAATTTGACGTCTATCCAAACTACGGCCAAGTCGGTAGGTTCTAATGCTTCTTCTCTTTGGCTAGCCAATTTAGACCGGGGTAGACGCAGGCTCTACTTATGAAACAAAATCTCGCAAACAAGTCGCATCTTGGGAGTTCGTCGGTTGATGAGTCTTTTTGGTCGTTAAACAATTTAAAGAATTAAGAAAAAAAAATAATAAATTTTAGATATGTATGTAAAAGAGGATGCCTGTTACATATATATATATATATATATATATAGATATATATATATATATATATATATATATATATATATATATAGGGTCGAGCAAAATTAATCATACCGTTCAAGCTCAACAATGGCTTTAAAAGTATTACTCCGACTCTGCTAAAACGTGGTCGGACACAAATGGTGCTGAACGATGCTGAACGCTCTGGCCGTTCAAATGAAGCAATGACTAAAGAAAACATTATGCAAGTCCTGAAAATCGTGATGGAAGATCGAAATGTGAACGTGCGCCAGGTAGCTGAGATCATGACGATATCAATTGGTAGTGTTTTTACTATTTTGCATCAAAATTTGGCTTTGAAAAAGCTTTTTTCCGATTGGATTTTTGGCGTAAGTATGTGACAATGGAGGAAACATGGATTCACCATTTCACTCTGGAATCAAATCGGCAGTCAGCTGAGTGGAGAGCATCGGGTGAAAGCCGTCCGAAGAGTCCGTCCGTTGTTTTTAATATTGTAAGAATCATCATCATCGGTACTACAACCGGGAGCTGGCCTTGGCCTTATTTAGCAAGTCCTGAGGCTTGTTAAATTTTCCATAACGATTTATTTTTTCGACGGGGAATCGAACCCCGGTCTCCCAGGTGACAGACGGGTATACTAACCATTGTAAGAATTGCTTCACTTAATTTACTATGACAGGCGTCCAACATTTTAAATGAGTATTTTCGAAAAGTACTCAGGCATTCGATTCACTTTTAAGTACATTTGAAATTTAACAAAATGGCAGACATGCAAACTTTAGGTAGCTTTTTCGCATTTTTTACTTGCTGCTTACTGCTTGACTGCTTTTTAACGTTGAATAAAAATAAAGAAAAAATCTCTAAATTTAGGTTCAGACTCCAATAAATTTAATTTACTTGATAATAAAAAAAAATCCGATCCATCGAGTAGTTTTTGAGATGTCGTGGAATGCGAAAAACATGGTTTCGAGAAAAACGCGTTTAAAGTTTCAAAATGCTATACGAGGATGCAGTGAAAGGTTTCCAGCCTGACCTACAGATGGCGCCAGCACGTCTAATTATTATGTTCTATAGTACTGTCTCATTAGCTTGTACATACATTTTCAGGTCGATTGCTCCCTTAGTTTACATTGGAGAGCCTACAGAAAAAGACGCCTCAAAGTGAAAAATAAACGACATCACTTGATCTCGTTATGCTGTAAATTTTTTATAAAATTTTTGTCGCAAAAACGGTTTTTGGGGACTAATTCTACACACTATAAGCTATCAAAAAATGAAAAGAAAAAATTTAAAAGAAAAAAATCTATTTTTTAAAACTTCTTGATGAAAACCTCCTCTTAAAAGCTAATGAACCAGTCTTTCTTTGTTAAGGATTCGAGAAATAATTGTTAATTACTTTAATAAATGTTCATATTTTTTTTAACAGAAAATAACCAGTTATGCTTCAAAGATATTAAACAATATGCAACAATTCTTAGATAATTATATTCAACCGTCTTTTCAACAAAAAATCTAGAAAAAGCATTATTTCGCCTCCATAACTGCTTATGCCGTATATATGAAACTTATTGTAGGAAAACATTAGTAAAATATTTAGAAGAAAAGTTAACGTTTTTCTCGAAATTACATTTCTTGATCCCGGAGGACAGAAGCTCTACTTGACTGGTTTTCAGAAGTATTGAACTATTTGATTCGTTGTTTATAGTATTGGACCATAACTCTGCAGAATTTATATTACTACGCCTTGTTTTTCAAACAACGTTAGTTTGCCCAACGAAAAAAGTCCCAAACTCGATCATTTCAAAAAAATATGAATAACACAATAAAATAAAATAAAATATTTTACAGGTTTTTTTGTATGGTGAAAAACCTGGGGTATACATTGCTTTTTTAATTTTGTCTCAGTTTGTTTACAAAAAGTGCGGAAACACCCTTTGCCGCCATCGGAAAGAACTAAACGTTGTAAAAAAACACGTTTTTGGTGGATATCCATATTCGAATAGATCGAACTTCTTATCTTAGTTTTTGATAATGCAATTCATTTTGGGGATCTAAATCTTTGGAAAGATACCCAATTAATTAAAATTTCATTAAAATTTTGGTTGGCGCTCGAAAACAAAATAATTTTTTCCTCATCGAGGTTCTTTGAAAATAAGGCTTTTATGAGTCTATCTGGACTGAAAATTCAAATTCAAAAAAGTTGAATTCAATATAATTACAGAAATTAGTGATTATAAATAATTTTAAGAAAATTAACCTAAAATATATAAAAAATGGCTCCTCGATAGTATAGTGGTTAGTATACCCGCCTGCCACGCGGGAGACCGGGGTTCGATTCCCCGTCGGGGAGCCTCTGGCGCCAGACTAATGACCTTGCCCGGAAAAAACAAATCATTATGGAAAATTTAACAAGCCTCAGGACTTGCTAAATAAGGCCAAGACCGGTCCCGGCTGTAGTGCCGATGATGATGATGATATAAAAAATACTGAGAGAACAGTTCAAAAATTTACAAACTATACTTGGTTTCATCAAAAATTATCCCCAAATTGCTGACCATACCGAAGGCCTGTGTAATCAATTTTGTGAGGGATCGGGAGTAAATAAACGGATTTTCACCCACGTGTGTCTGAGTGCAGTGTGAGAAAATCTTCCGATTGTTTCTATAGCATTTGATTTTTTTTTGCACTTTTGTTGCGACGATCAAACAAACATGTTCTTGAATAACTTTCTATCATTCGAAAATATGGACGATCATCATTCTATCCCTAATTATACACTTGTGTCTAATCCACGAACCACTGGGCCTCGTGGAGGTACCGGAATTCTAATACAAAATAAATTCCAATTTTCCACCAATATAAATAATATTGAGTACACGGCAATTAAAATCTTTTGCAAAAGCAACAAAGTGCTTGTACTGTCGTCCGTATACATTCACCCTTCTCGGGAACCAAACTTCCCTAGTTCCGACATCACTGAGATAATCCAACAGTCTCTACTTGCACCTTTCATAATAGGAGGAGACTGGAATGTTCGGCATACTTCATTCAACGGCACTAAGTGCAATAAATACGGTTGCCAACTTCTAGCACTGCTTCCACTCCATCCATATATTTACGCGGACTCTTCATTAAAGCCAAAACGTATCTCCAATTTGACTAAATCAACAATAGATTTTTTCCTAAAATCCGTAGACGTCTACTCACCTAACCCCCCTACAGTATTCTTCGAATTCCCATTCGATCATGGGTCCGTCCACACCCCTGTCCAAATCCCTGCCCTCGAACCAAACTACTCATTCAATTCGATCCCGAATTTCTCCAGGACAAACTGGAGAAGAGTCAATAGGGACATTACTGTCAGTTTTACAGGCTATACTTTACCAGCGTCTTCAAACCTACTCCCTGCTGAAATTGATCAAGCAGCCTTAAGAATAGAGTAAATACTAAAAAATGCCCTCTTCAGCCACACACCTACATCCATCCCTCATAATCACCTAGGAAGACTTTTACCCAACATCCTAACAAAATTGTTACATGTAAAAAAAAACAGCTTAGACGAAAACTACATAGCATTCACTCCCCTTTTATTAAAAATCAAATCCAACTCTTAACTACCCTGATAAATGGACAACTAAAACAATTTGCCGACCAGGATTACACATCTATACTTAACAATAAACCCAATCGTGATTTATTCAAAAACATCAACCGACTAACGGGTCGAAAATACAAACCCAGAATTGATTATATTATCAACCCTACTAACAATCGCCCAGTCCAATCAGATATTGGCATAGCAAACTGTCAAGCTAATCACTTTTATAAAATCCATCAACAAAACGACTCCCTCTTAGTCTAAAAATTTCAAGTTACCGTAAAGGACTACGTCTTACGCACAATGATCCCATCCTTCACCCCTTTCATCGCGGAATTCAACGAAACAAACAAAGCGTCAGGTCTCCTGGATAATGCGTCATTCTTAACACCAGGCGAATTATCAGAATTTATAACATCACGCAACAACAAAAAGTCGACAGGCTTAGATGGAATTCCAAACCTTCTTTACAAAAGACTTCTCCCATCGAATCTAGTCCCTATTCTCCTTCTTCTCAACCATATTATTAACGCATCACATTTCCCAGATAACTGGAAAACCACGGTTATAGTCCCTATCAATAAGTCCAGTCTTTCCAACAACCCCAGCAGCTATCGTCCGATATCATTATTAAACACATTAAGCAAGATACTGGAATGCAAGAAATATCGAAATTTCCTTTAATTTGCTAATGACAACGCTATTATCCCAACTTCCCAGTTTGGCTTTCATTCATATCACTCCACCTATCATGCTCTTTTAAAACTATTGCACGATATCACAACTAATAACTTCAAAACCAAAGCCCGACGGTCTGTATCTCTCTCGACATATCTAAGGCATTCGACTGTGTTTGGATCTCAGGACCGCTTTACAAGCTGCAGTACATATTTGGATTAAACACCCACACCACCAAACTTCTCACTTCCCACCTCTCTGGTAGAAAATTCATGGTCAAAATAAATTCTTCTCTCTCCCAATCGTATAATATAACCGCAGGGGTTCCGCAGGGCTCAATTCTTGGACCACTATTATAACTACTTTATACTTCAGACATACTGCAGCCTCAATCACCCAATAACGTAATGTTGAATTACGCTAATTACAACAGAGTCTACTCCAGCAGCAAGTTTTTAAAAGAGGCAAGAAACCGCATTAATAACTTCCTCCCAAATCTATTAACATACTTCAATAAATGGGAAATTCGTCTAAATCCTGATAAAACCCAACTTATAGTATTTAAGGGTAAAAATGAGCACCACACAAATAACACAATTAGACTCACACTAAATAACACCCACATAAAACCTTCCAAAACTTTAAAATATCTGGGAATAACCTTTTCCAATGATCTTTCAGTTTCCACCGACATTAAAAATACTTTACGCAAAGCCACAATACAACGGAATCTCTGTAGAAGAGTGATGTGGAAACGAAACGGTCTCTCCCACAAAGTTAAACTGCTCATCTATAAACAAATAATCAGACCCACACTCACATATGCGTGTCCACTGTGGTATCTTATAACTCCAGACCAAATTGAGAAGCTATGCACTTTCGAAAGGAAATGCCTCAGATTGGTCACTGGCCTCAACCGACAACCCAACTCTTGCAAATGTTACAATAACAGCTTGCTATACAATGCTGCTAACGATCAGTCTCGATAGACGCTTCTTAGAGTTGTCTATCAAATTTAATGAAAACCTTACAAATAATTTCAACCCCTATAATAACTTCACTACAACCAACTTCTCTAGATAACAAGGCTCACTACCTGAATTGTCTCCATACTAGAACTTTCTTCACCCCTGGAAGATTGGTTAATGACTCCAACGAGGTTACGTGGGGGTTCTCTATACTACATTGGGAACCAACCCCCTATTTCAACCTTATTTCGACCGCTAACAGCGTGTCAAATCACCCCCCAATTCCCCCTACCAACCTATTCACCTGGAAATCATGTTTTTAAACGGACGCATAGCTGAATTCATTATTCTATGCAGGTAATGCATAATTGAATTCAGCTACCTTTTTGCCATACGGCAACTCCAGTCCTCTAACCCATGAGATTTCCACCGGAAATTCCAATTCATGTTGGTTAGCAACATCAAGTCGAATCAAACGACGCGGGTGCACCATTATCCAACGGCTTGTGTAATTATCGAATTCCACAGCGTGTTTCCCACGATAATATTACCCTAGCCAAAGTAGCGTCACTTCGACTTTTCCCAGACACTCTATTCGGTGAATAGCGCAAACTACATTTTCCTCTCCTTCACAATTCTGTCTTTCCATAGTTCAATAGCACTCTGAGATCACCACAGTCACCGCACTAGGTCAGTGGATCATCCTCAGAAGCTGCATTAATACACACATACTAAGCCAGATAAAGCCTGGGTTATTGCGCTTTCCTTTCGATTTCCTCATCCTTTCTATGCCATCGACCGTCGAACGAATATACAAGTATTTATTCACCTCGGTGAGCGTAGAGAATTGAAAGATGTACAAGAGAGCGCGATCACCATTGGCTGATCGTTGTGCAAAATTGAAAATCCGAATTTCATCCCTAATTCCAGTTAGTCAATGACCAACACTTGAGGAGAGAAGTCGAGATTGAATTGCCGCCGGGGTCAACCGTAAAAGTAAAAAAAATAAATAACCAAACCAAGTCGAGTGTTATCTGTTGGCTGCAGCCATTTAATAAATAAAATGAACTTCGAAATATGTGCTAGTAATCGTGTCCCGTTATTGTATCGCAACTAAAAGCGAAAATCAAGTGTATATATATGTAAATAACGAAAACTATTTTGGAAATACAAAAAGCAATTAAATAAATTAAATAAATTTTCAACAAAACAAAGTGTATTCATATTTTCGTTTCTCCTTGGTGAAGTGGTTGTGGTTTTATTCGCACGGAGACGCGAATAATGGTGTGAAACATTGCCCCCGTATTGGCATCCATACTACACCCCCACAGTAGTGTACCATAACACCGAGTTGGCACCCAATCAGTTCAAATACTGTAACATACAACCATTCTCCAACATTCTGCGTTTTAACGAACAACCAGAAAGTGTTACCCCACACGAGATCACTAACATATATAACCACGCCAACCTACCTTCTTAAGCATCAATCCCTATATTTCCCAACTCATATTACATATTTAACTTATCATAATATTAATTTCCGGCGCAAGACTAATGACCTTGCCCGGAAAAAAAAAACAAATCATTATGGAAAATTTAACAAGCCTCAGGACTTGCTAAATAAGGCCAAGACCGGTTTCCGGCTGTAGTGCCGATGATGATGATTATGATATTAATTAGGTTAAGCTAGATTAAGTTAAGTATTACTTTAGACTAAATTAACAAAATAAACATCCTGGTTTTCTGACCTTTTCCAGGAAAACTGTCAATATTAAAACCTATAATACTCATATAGTTATTCACGCATTCAGTTATGTCTGAAAAATGTGTAATGTATACATGTAAACAATTGTATCAGTCGAATTATAAGTTAGCTGTAGTACTTAATGTAAAAATTGATTATTGGTCAAATAAACACGGTGTGTTAAAAAAAAAGAAGATGATCATCATTCATTCTTTAGCCGGATCACACAAGTGTGGACTGCTCTTCTTGTTCACACATTTTCTCGCCATTATTGCGTACAGACATTCGAGATCTGCTTTCCTTATCCTTTTTTATTTCCCTTCTTCCACCCGTAGTGTGCTTCGGCAATTAAGAGTATTTCAATCTCCTTTTTTGTGCTCCTTTCGTATAAAAAATGTTGTTGACGATCTTTTTTTTTATACATTCTCCTTTATATATTACTGAATACCTTTAACTTCTTGCATTAACAATGTAATTACTATATTAATATTTCTGTCGGACGGTTTTTCTTCAAAATTTTGTGCCGATTCTAAAAGATTACACGCACTCAATCGTAGTGAACAGCAGATCACCAAAAGAGAATCGAAATGATAATTTTCAGACCTGAATATCAGCTGAGTAACATTCACAGGTACGAGTTAATACATCCTCGTGTACACGCGCTAGTTAACCTATCACGCTTACTCATCACAATGATACGTAATTTTCCACAGTTTTATTTTTAAAACCACATCTGGTGTTACGGGTTAAGATAACGATGTAGTACAATGATAAGTGTCTGTTTGGTTGATAACAACGTAGTATAAATGGTATGTTAATCTGGCCTTGTTTTGTACCAAAATATTAGCGAATAAAGTATCGAACTCCGACCGTAGGTTGGTAAAGAATAATTTTTTAATTTAAAGTAAAGAATAAAAGTTTAATTTAACTCGCTCGTGACCTGCTGCATTGATGCTTTGGTTTTAAACTTTTCATAGCTTGGGCTTGAATCATGTCCTTCACTACTTCGTAAAATGCTATCGATTTTCCCTACTGGTTGGCAAATAGGTATATAAAAGGTATTGCGAGCTAAAAACTGTATACTAATTGAAGAATGGGGCGAAAAAAAGGCCTTTAGGGGTCATGACTAGACCCGGTTGCTGAGACAGATAAGTAAGTCAATACCATCCGCATTTGTAAGAACCAATGGCTTATCAAACTGGATGACATCAGCTCTCCAGATGGGAACTTGTGACAGGGGTACAAGATCAGATTATGTTCGTAGATTTGAATTACTTAATATGTCGTTTTTTAAACAGAAATTCAACTTTTATTTGGTGTACATAGTTTGAGGCAACTTAATCAAATTGTTAGCTATGTTTACAATGTACTTTCTCAATATTTTATCTATAAAATCATTCAGTTGATTTTTCAATCTCACCAAAAGGACATTTGTCAATTTGCAATTCGACCTTTTCAAAATTGTGCATTGTTCTATAGTGTTTTCTTTTTTTACAATGTATTTGATTCGCAATCAATCCAAGGAGTCCACTTTCAATACTAAGGCATTGAACTTTAACAATCATACTTCTTAATAGAATTTACGGGCTATCTGTGAGCACCGTAAATTATGTTACTTTCGATTTGTACCTTTAGTACGTCTTTCGAAGATCAAGAAGCCGCCTTTCTGGTAATTATGGTAGGGGATTTGTAAAATATGAGCAATCGTGCGTGTGTACGGTCAATTGACGGTTATGTATGACTTACTAGCTCCAAGCATTATACCACGTCAGATGCTTAACAAAACTTGCTGTATTTTGTGGCTATGAATTTAACCCTCACTGTTTCGATGAAAGATCGAGCAATAAGCTGATTATTTATTCCTCAAAACCCTCAACGATTTGGTGCACAATGAATTGATTACAGGTATTTGAGCTGTAAACATCCCAGATTAAATGATTTTAGTCTTATTATGTACCCCGAAGTGCTGTCAGCACACAACTTCTAACATGTTATCTCTAATTGAACTTTCTCGCTCGATTTCGCGACCTTCCAAGGTGCGCACCTTCCGCGTTTGCGTATAAACATTTAACAGCTAAAGTGCACAAATTGAATTTGATTATTCACTTCCACCCACTTTCAAGTCTGTCGTTGAACTTCAGCATTTAACCCTTAATTGGTTGATTCCCCTCATGAGGACCATTCGGTCAAGACATTGTACAAGGAATCGTTTACACTTTTCGGAAGCCTAGATGACAACATAACCTCGTGCATGTGGTTGGATTAGTTTCAACATTTCAAAACTATGAACAGATGTTTCGCCCAAGGCAGTCAGTATTTGTAGATGCAGAATGCTAACACCATAAGAACGTACTTGGGTGTACTTCTTCAATTTGGGGCGTTGTAGCTTTATTTTTTATGCACACACACCCTTCAATGATAAACATTGCACCCCGGGTTGTCCTTATGTTACGATATTTCAGGGGGCCATTACCGTCTAAAGATATCATTTGCTTTCCTTTTGCGCTCAGGGGAAACAATGATTCAGTTAGGGATAAAAGGAAACGGATACTGGTGCAAATGTTCTTCTGTTTTGGATTAACTGAAGTGCCATAGAACGCTGGCATTGGGTGATAGGAAAATGCAAATTATTTGTTTAATGAATCTTGATATGTTGCGTTTATGTAGGTATAACTGATGGGCACTTGAGGTAATGCACTTACAAGAAAGAGCCTTGGGTCATTTAAAATCTAAATCAATAAAAGTCATCAAATACATTGATTAGGATAGATCGCGTTTTCATATTGTATTTACCAACTTACTAATCCAAGTACAATATAATTATAATCACTATAATATTGCATCAGAACATTTGCATTTTCCTTCCGTGTGCTATTAATTTGTGCAATTACCTGTTGCTCTATTTTAACCTTCTTCTACGTAAACATTGTTGACATCGGTTCTATATAGATTTTTTGACATCTATTATTGCGATATAACTTTTTCGGTTCTACCATTCTCCGGAAAGGTCTCGGATATAGCGTGGGGAGGTGTTAATTTTATGATATAATTATTAATATGATATAATAATTATTATTAAATAATTTTTGTTTTATTTATTATTGTAAAGATTACATGTATTCCTTTTTCACCGTATACTATATAAGTAGTTGCTTTTCAATTCTCTTGATTATCCGTTTACACATTTTTTCCAGTCGCAAAGTGCTCTGAAATTTGAATGGTAAGTCACCATTTGTGTTGGCGCAAGGCTAATAACCTTGCCCGGAAAAACAAACTATTATGGAAAATTTAAAGAGCCTCAGACTTGTTAAATAAGGCCAAGACCGGATCCCGGATGTAGTGCCGATAATGATGATGAAGTCATCATTTGTGTGCGAGTTACGGTAGCCACCTTTCATCTCGTAACTTTTCAACGTGCCATCAAAGGCACCATTATAAACAAATAAATGAGAAAATACACATTGTAAAATTAAGGAAAACTTTGTAATTGCCTGAGAAGTGCATTCAAGGAATTGGTGCCCTTTGAACTTCCTGTCTGATCCCGAAAATACAAGAGACTTGGCCTTTTCCCTTTTTCGTTTACACAAGTTCGTCTATAAACACTGTTTTTTTTCTAGATTCTCTTTGTTTGATAAATTATTAATGAAGATTGCAATAAATTTAAAAGAAACAAAGCCGAAAGGCAATAATACATGACAATAGTCACCTCAAGTTTAACTAAGAGTGTTCGCAGGGGACCGGTTAGTTAGAAATTAAATAAGCTTAAATTTAAGCATTTTTTGTCTAGCAAGTAAGATATATATAAGAAAAAGAACAAAATAAAAATGCACGTAAAATGGAACATTTTCACACAAATGCTAATGTAAACACTTTCCCCTAGGACTTCGAAGTCGTACCCTGAAGCCATTCTTCATGTCTAAATTGGATTGTTTGCATATGATAATACATCACTTGGTGATTCTTGCAGCAACATTCAAAATCACTAATATATAATGGTCAGTGTGTGCGCAAGTGCACTATTAGGTAACAAACACAAAGTCACTCTATGTTGGTACGATCTATGCATTCTCTAGATGAAGATACCAATGTAGATGCTCTGAGGCTGGGGATTTTAAATAAACATTGTGCGGAACCAATTATACATGGGTGGCCTGAAAAGTTTCCGACCTCAACGTGCAGATAGCAGCACTCGTCAATAAAAGCTAGTGAATGTATAGCATTTGCGGCGATAGTGAAGAGCGTGTGATTCGAACCGACGCTATCGCGGTTAAAATCACTAAAAGATAGAACCAAAGCTCAGCACATCAGGCCACTGCCGCGTGTACGAATTCGATTTTTAAACTCAAGTACATTCGACTGATGTGGAAATGCGACATTATTGCTATGGTATACGGCTTTAATGGATGTGCTTTTGTTGGTGTTGTTCTTCACTGTTGGTCGTATGTATCTGCTAGAAACGCCACAAATGTAGTTGTGCATCTTTTGATAGTTATTCACCAAAATTTCAGCCATTTTTGACGCCTAGTTTTCATTTGACAGCCGTTTGAGTGAGTCGATGTTTGAGGTCGTGTCACGTTGAGGTTGGAAACATTTCAGGCAACCCTTGTATGTGTGTGTAAACAAAGCGAAACAATTTAATAATCAAAAGAAGAATATTAAAATTAAAAATTTGTACCAGAGCTGAATTTTGGGGTGAAAAGTTGTCCCAAACACAAAGGGATGAGATGAAAGTTACTTAGTGAATCTGGTAGCAACACAAAACGGACGTCGGAAATGGACACATCCCGGTTTATGGTTGACACCATATAACTCTCCCATTTATCAGAGCTCGTTTTTTCAAAGTCTAGTACTTATTCCAGGTGTCCAAATTTTACGAAATCACACATTTTTAATCATTATGGCCGGTGACCTTAAAGAGCAACAAATATTATCTTAGTTCAAAGAGGCCCAAAGTTCCATTCTCCTATTCATAAGACATCTTTTACGATCACCCACAAGAATAGGAAATCATATCCACTACTACAGTAAACCCCGAAACATTTATTGACTTGCTTCTTCATTCGGTTTTAAAATCACTAAAAGGATAATAGAACGTATCTTAATTGAATCTAAGCTACTTAAACTCAAAGACGAGTTCACTTCAGGTCCTGATGGTATCTCCGAAATTCTCTTTAAGAAATGCTCATCCATTCTCTTGGATCCCCCCTCGATGATCCTCCATCTTTCACTCTCTCAAGGTGTATTCCTTAACGTTTTGAAAGTCGTGGCGGTTCCCTTGAACGCCACCAATCATCTTCCCATTACCCCATGTAAAAATTCCCACCTAGGGCATACAAACTTGGAAAGCAGGTACTCACCTGTTTATAGTTGAACCATAAAGCCTTAATAATCATAATAAAATAAAATCACAATATTTGCTGATGCTAAATCCATCAGCACCAAACAGGCATGTTCCTTATGGGCAATTTGGCTGCATCACCACACAACCAACATGAATCGAACCAATCCATTGAACATGTCTCGGTTCGATTTCCATCATGTAACAGGTATCTTCCACACATTAAGGCAATTTGATTGCACCATCTAGCAACCAACATTGCCCGAACAATATCCAGGCGATATACCTTTACGCGCCAGCCGCACACACACAAGAAATACTTTATCTTTCCCTTTGCATACATGCCCTCATCGATCGGTCATCCGACCGACAAATACATGAGGGCATCTGGCCGACCGCCCAAGCAAGTCGAGTTCTCAAAATGGAAAATTACCATCGAGAATTCGACTACGTGGAGATGCCACCAGTATGTGCACGATCAGCATAAATACTTTACACAGTCGCTGATCGTGCAAACACTTCAACACCTATGTCGAGATATGTACACCAGCTGCTATCATGCCAGCTAGGGTTCCCCTTGTAGATTTGATCGATCCACGGACCGCATGCGTGTGGACACACACACGCCATGAGCTGCAAGATACGATTATCGTGTGTGTGTTTTACCCATTCTTGCTGGACTAAATGCGAGAATGATACCATATATGGTCACTGAAGCGATGGATGGAATTTTTGGTAATTCTGTCGCTTCGGTGACAGTAGTCAAGCGCGATCTGGATTCCGTGGAGGCAAGTCGGGCCTCCACGTTAAATAAATACATAGGTGTCAAGAGTCGAGTTTTAGTGGCCAAATCGTACGGTCGTGCCGTAAAATCAAAATAATATATCATTTTAAAATAATAGTCGTTTAGATGTTCGGTGCTCTGTTTTAGAATTAAATTAAAGAAGTGTCACGATAATTCATTTTTGGTTTACATAGTTTACATTAACTGTGCTGAAGAACAGAATTAAATCAAAGAAGTGTCACTACAATTTGTCTATTGTTTATGTTAAATGTAAAATAGGATAACAATTAGTCGTTGGTGTAATTTGTGTATATGCTTTATTAGTTAATATAGTACAGGACAATAAAGAGAATTTGTTTAATTTTGGAACGTGCGTTTTACTCCTTTTTTGTTGTCCACCGCGAGTGGCTCAGTCGCGCAGTTAACCGACTGTTAACTTGGAGTCGAGGACAGTTTCGTGTAGAAGTTAAACCTACGAAATTACCACAAAGTCTCCTTCATCACCTCTATTCATAAGAAGGGAGCCACAAACGATGATGCGAACTACCGCCCTATTGCCAAACCCTGCCACTTACCCAAGATGCTCGAAAGTATTCTATACGAATCTCTTAATTTTTAGTTGGAAATCTTTTATTCCACCAAGGCAAGATGGTTTTCTCAATGGCCGATCAACTACAACCAATCTTGTTGACTTCACTTCTTATACACTCTCAGCACTAGAGCACGGTAATGGGATGGCCATGGTCTTAACCGACCTCAGTAGAGCACTTGACAAAATCTCGCACTTCTTATCCTCTTCTAATTATCCAGCCTCGGCTTCGAACCTGGGCTGCTGAAATGGATTCCTTCCTATCTAACGGTTAGACCTTTTTCCGTTGGGTTCATATCCATGCTATCTAACCCATTCCCTACTGCATCTGGGGCCCCTCAAGGAAGCTACTTAGAGACTCTCCTATTTATAGCTGCCACTAATTGATATACATTGATAAGGTCACTAAACATTCCTGCTTGCCGCAATAACGCTAAGTTATATAAAATCATCGAGTTACCACTTGATTCTGGACTGCTGCAATCAGACCTTGATAACTTCTCGACTTGGTGTGATAAAAACTGCTTGTACTTAATATCGCCAAGTTCCGATCTATAAATCTTTGCTCGTAAGCGTATTCAGTCCCCCCCGTGCCTCTATTCCCCGCATAACCAACCCCTGACCATTGTCTAATCTATTCGAGACTCTGGGGGCCAGAGAGCTTAATTTCCCCTCACACATTGACGCGTCGATCTTGAAAGCCATCTTTGCCCCCGGGTTCATGAAATACTGGTCTAAGGAATTCTCCAACCCCTATATAACTCAATCCCTTTACGTCATCTTCGTCCGTCCAGTACCAGAATATGCTAACCAGGTATGGTCTTCTTATCACAAGATCCATATCCGTAGAATCGAAAGTATCCAACGTCGTTTCTTTCGGTTTGCTCTCTGAAGGCTAGGATGGAAAACCTCTTAAGCCTTCCCCCGTACATTAACAGCCTCAAATTAATCAACCTCAGTACCCGTGAGGAGCGCAGGGCTCTGCCTGACATTTTCATAACCTCTGCTATCTCTCTCACTTTAATTCGGCGGTCGTCTAGCACCATTTGGTGAACTTTAGCGATGTTGTCGTCAGTTGTTATATTCTGGGCCAGAATGCCAGGCGTAGAAGAGAAATGGACACGCCTTTAGTCTTTAGTGCTGCCAATTCCATCTTAGGCAGTGGTCGTAGAGATCGGAGCGATTGGTTTGAAGATGAGTGCAAACTAGCGACTGAACGTAAGAATGCTGCATACCGGGCAATGCGGCAGTCTCATAAGAAGGGCACCAAGCGCGGAAGTTCTACCAAATAATCCGCAGTATGGCGCGGTACACATGACGCTGCACTTACTATAAGGATAAAGACGGTAATCTGATCACCGATCCTGAAGGCATTCTGGAGCGATAGGAAGTGCACTTCAATGAATTGAGTCAGCTCACGGAAGAATGGGAGGCTCCACCAATGCAACATCAAGACCAAATACTGCCGCCACCAAGCATTGAGGAAACAGCAAAAGCCATAAGACAGCTCAAACCAAATAAAGCCTCCAGAGCTGGTGGCATACGAGCTGAGCTGATTAAACAAGGTGGGACAGCGTTACATCACGCAATTCATGAGCTCGTGGTACACGTATGGGAGCAAGAGGCGATGCCGGAAGATTGGCGTCGCGGAATAATTTGCCTCATATATAAGAAGTGAGATATCACATTGTGCAGCAACTATAGGGGTATAACATTGCTGAGTACCGCCTAAAAGATACTCACCTCTATCCTACAAGGCCGGATAGTCTCATACGCTAAAGTCATCATTGGTCAATATGAGTGTGGCTTCATCCCAGGCAAATCGGCGATTGATCCGATATTCACCCTTAGGCAGACGATGGAAAAATGTCTGGAATTTAAGATCCCTTCATGTCATCTATTTATAAACTTTAAGGCCGCATACGACAGCATAGCTAAAGTTGAACCATATAATCCCATGACAGAGTTTGGCTTTCCAAACAAATTTATACGACTTTGTAGGTTGACTATGACCAACGTAACTTGTCAGGTAAGAATAGTGGGATTGCTGTCCAAACTAATAAACACCTTTAATGGACTTCGACAAGGGGACGGTCTAACCTGCCTTCTCTTCAACCTGGTGTTGGAGAAAGCAATCCGCGACTTTGGCGTTACAACTAGAGGGACCATTATCACTTGCCTACGCAGATGACATCGACATCTTCGGTAGATCTGATTTGGCTGTACAGGACTCCTTCACCCGGATCGAACAGGCAACACAAAAATAGATACGGCACATTAATAATGGCAAAACTAAGTACATGGTGGCAATTTCTGTGAAGAGAAGATCTAACATTGGTCAAACTATAAGGGTAGCGGAGCACGAACATGAAGTAGTGCAATCCTTTAACTACCTTGGGTCAATAGTATCAGCCGATAACAATATGGAAGAAGAAATACGCGAACGGCTGATCAAATCCAACAAATCCTACTATGGTATGTCAAGTCTCTTTAAATCCCAAAATTTATCCAGAGCATCCAAGCTACTACCGTACAAGACCATGGTCTTACCAGTACTCATGTATGGATCCGAGACCTGGGTGTTCAATGAAAGGCACTCTGAACTCTTAGCCGCGTTCGAGAGGAAGGTCTTAAGGAGAATTGTTAGCCCCGTATGTGAGGGAGGACGATTCCGGCGACACAACAACCACGAGCTGTACGCGATCTACCTTGAAGCTAACGTTGTAAGAAATATCAAGCTCGGTAGACTCCGGTATGTGGGACACCTAGCTCGAATGAGCGAAGAGGAGCCTGGCCGGAAAGACCTTTGTGGCAGGATGAATAGAAGGAGAGAGCGCGACAGACCTTGTCTGCGATGAGGGATGGCGTAGGCCAGTGCCAAACTGGGTGACATCGGCTCGAAATCGGGACCGGTGGAGAGACTTGCTAAATAAGGCCAAGACCGGATTTCGGTTGTAGTGCCGATGATGACGACGATGATGATGAACTTATTTTTCCGTCTGTTCTTTTGGTCTCGTACACCGCAAATTCTTTTGTTCGATCTTCTTCGGTTCTCTTGGTTTCTATATTTAATTTAGTGAGGACAACTAATTTACATGATAACGACTCGAACCTTTCTAAAATTCGAAACACTTATAAGAAATTATTTATAATAATTTCTAATACTCAACATTTCATTTGGTTTTTATATTCTTCGTGATGTCTTGGTTCTGGAGCAAGGCTAATAACCTTGCCCGGAAAAACAAATTATTATGGAAAATTTAACAACCCTCATACTTGTTAAATAAGGCCAAGACCGGAACCCGGTTGTAGTGACGATGATGATGATGATGTCTTGATTGTTTCGATCTCTTACCGGCCCATAAAATCAGTTGTTTTCTCGCCGCTTACTTCCTTTGTTCTTTGTATTCCGCCACAACGTTAACGTTGCTCTTCTTCTCTCCAGGGCTTTTGTGGTGTTTTTCGATCAAGATCAATACGGTTGCGCTGTTTTCTTGAATTCGCCTCATTAGTTCTTGTGTCGCAGGTTTATGTAATCAAAACTGAGATAATCGGTTGTGACACCAGCTAACACCTCTAGTGTAGAGGGTGGAGAGTTATTTAAACATGTTATTATATGACGCACCCTGACCATAACTAGTTGCATCGTGAAACAACTACATAACACGCTTTGTATTAACTAACTGTGAATTATATAAACGACTTAAAAACAACAGACTATGTATTTTAAAAATAATGTTTTCGTTCAGTATATAAAAGACATTTTTCTAGAACAGTTGGTGCGGAGTTTAGAATCTAATAATTGACTGTCGAATTATACGGAAGCAAATTGCGAAATTACAAGATCAATTGAAACTGATACTGTATGTTCACCACAGCTAGCGCCTTGACAAGCGGAATCTAGCAATGGATAGGGCATTGTAGCATATAGATATTTATTTTTAGCTGGATGCCATACCAAAAGCAAAACATGTGTGGCATGAGTGCATGTCGCTACGACTTTCGTGTTATCTCATAATTTTTTATTTTGTTTCCTTTTCTTGTTGTTTTGTTCTTGTTTTCTCAATGGCATTACAAGATAAGAAGGGTAGAAATGGTTAACTAGAAATTCGATCGTTCCAAATTAAATGAGCTTGAAACCCGATGATATCATCACCGGCATATTTAAGCGGGATACCGGGGTTCGATTCCCCGTCGGGGAGCCTCTGGCACAAGACTAATAACCTTGCCCAGAAAAAATCAAATGATTATGGAAAATTTAACAGCCTCAGGCCAAGACCGGTTCCTGGTTGTAGTGCCGATGATGATGATGATGATATTAAAGTTAAACTGACAAAAGCCTCCGTGCATTCATTTTTGTGCAAGTAATGTTAAAACTCCGATTGTTCTTCAACCGACCGTCACATGTGTCATGTGTGATCTTTCCTTTGTTTTTAACTTCAAAACTTCTCATTCATTTCATTTCACAATTAACTGCTGTCTCGAACATTGCAAATTCGTCTGGGATTAATTCCTAGTTAATTCCTGTAGCAAGGGGAGAGAATTTTGTCTATTTTTCTAGTAATTCAATGAAAAAAAAGAGATTTGTCTAGGACTTAAAAAATCCTGATAGCTCCAACGCCATTTCTTCGTTGAACGGGTTCAGGAAACATAACTCTTATTAAATTTCCAGCCACATTGTCGAGGTGAAAAGGACCAACTAAACAGAGGAATACTATCATGTCGAGCAACGCCCACACAGCGTACTTCTAAATCATCTTCTTTCCTTCAATTTATTCCTCCTCAAGGAACCGTCTTGTTGTACTAGGGGCGTAAGATTTGTGGGTAACAAGTTTAAGCAGATTTAAATGGCCAATTATGCAGTTCATTGGTTTTCTCCCAACCACCATCATTCTTCAAGTCATTGATTGCTTAGTTGTGGAGCGAAATAAAAAGGACATCCTCTAGCTAAGGCAATTAAGTGTCTTTTTCCTCTTGCTTTATACAAAATACTCTGCATTTTCGAAGCAGTTTTTAAGGACACACTCGTGGTTCCTTTTCACTTTTTTTTCCTTCGTGTTTTTTTTTTGTGTTCCTCTCCCGTCTTGTCCTTCTCTGGTTGCTTGTGGAAACTGTGTCTATATTCGGTGCTCATTCGACGACGAAATGAAAAAGATTTTACATTTCGTGGCGGAGAAAGATTTATTGAGATCGCGTGAACGGAATTTTTAATTTTCACTTCTCACTCTGAGTATCCTTGAGTTGTTTTCTTATTTTCTGTGACGCAATGAAACAAAAACAGCAACAAAAATATATTGTATCCTTTCCGATGACTGTAAGCTGAGATGAATCTCAAAGAAACAAATAAATTTAAATATTCCTACTGACAGGTGTCAGCGCTGGGAACAGCCCTGATAATATCCTGTCAATGTTTTCAAACACTTTGAAAGTAACGAACGCACTCAACTCATCGCGTAATTTGTTACCTAATGATAATGATCCCGAAATGAATGTGTAAGATACTCGTACATAAGTGTAACTGTTTTAGCATTTCCCAAACCCATTTGTTGCCAGAGACCGAACTCACAGCTCGTAATTTGATACTCAAAAACTGTCGCGTAAAGATTAGTAAGAGATCTGTCTCGATAAGTGTTTTCCACTTAAGTATGGAATGAGCAGACTGATTCCCGGGCTGGTTTTGTCCGGGGTGAATCAATGGGCCATCTGGTAATTTTGGTATGAAGTGCGGCGCTATAACCCAAATGCCAGACGTGATGGGTTTCATTTAAAATTGCACAAAGATACATTTAATGTACAATCGATTGGTCAATCCCCGGTATCGGTGCTCTTGGTGTGGGGGACAGTTTAGCAGCTGTTTGACCGAATTGATCGGATGTGGTCGTGAATTCGAAATCAAGTTTCATCTATTGTAGGGGAGTCTTTTGGGAATTGGGGTTTCTATTTTAATTTATACAATTGGTTATTGCGCCAGCCGAGTCCATTATCGTCTTTTGAGAGACACAAATATTAAATGACTTGAGTTGGGCGTCTTATAGATCGACAATTACGATGGTTTTGTTTTTGTGGTTTCATATAACATTGCGACGGTTATAAAGTGAGATAAGAGGAATTTTTTAAGCAGATTTGTAGTGAACACCGGCCCTCGTCTTTCCTTGGACCATACATACCTGAGGTTAAGGTTAAAAATAAGAAAAAAGGATTTTTTAAGAATTCCAAGTCCATGTAATCGCTTAAAAATCTGCAAGTATGGATGTCATTGCCGCTATTCTTTCAACAACGTGTTCCGATAAATCACTACATGGCTCTTCCAGTCAAATTGATTAATTCTCAAACAGATGGAGGTTACAAGGCGAGTTATTTTCTCTCTGATTGACCCAGAGCAGTAATTTTCATTCTGGCGAATTAACTACCCATTTTCGAAATAACTGGAAATATCATCATCATCATCATCATCGGCACTACAACCGGGAACCGGTCTTGGCCTTATTTAGCAAGTCCTGAGGCTTGTTAAATTTTCCATAATGATTTATTTTTTCTGGGCAAGGTCATTAGTCTTGCGCCAGGGGCTCCCCGACGGGGAATCGAACCCCGGTCTCCCAGGTGACAGGCGGGTATACTAACCACTATACTATCGAGGAGCCCAACTGGAAATATATGTCATCCTTAATCTCTCTGTGGCAATTCCAACAGGTCCAGTGCACACAGAGGTATCGAATAAAAGACAGCACAAAAAGAAAGTCGAATAGATTATCAGCGCAGTATACGCAAGCATCAATGTAGCAATTACACATCATATAGCGAGTGAGGATATTCTCACATATACTCAGCCGTGTTCGTTGCATTTTGTCAACAAAATAGATATAAGTCTATGAATATTCAAACAATTCTCGGGAAGGCCGTTATTAACCCATAGCACTAACTTCTATTCTGTCGAAGGCAATGGAGTCGCTGATTAACTACCGGCTTTCGCAATGTCTGGAAACAAATGCTCGTTAACAAAAGTTTCGTAATGGAGCTATCACTGATTCGATGAAAGTAAAATTGTTGGGCTGAAAATGTATAAGCGTTCGACGCCTAGCCCTATTCTTAATATTGCATTGGAGTTGACAACATATTGACTCAAGTGACTATTTTTCTGTCCGCCCAATCCAAGGAGTTTTGCGTGGTGTCATGTCTGCCCCCTATCAAATTAAAGCATGTGATCCACTGAGTTTTGTTTCGGTTAGCCCCCATTAATCGGCTTCAGAACAAGCTATCATCATCATCATCATCGGCACTACAACCGGGAACCGGTCTTTTAATATATTTTCCATAATGATTTTGTTTTTTTCGGGCAAGGTCATTAAGTCTTGCGCCAGAGGCTCCCCGAGGGGTAATTGAAGCTCGGTCTCCCGCGTGACAGGCGGGTATACTAACCACTATACTATCGAGGAGCCTATACATAACTTAAAAACGAACTTAAAATGTGGATACATGAATATGATTGTTAAAATACGATTATCAAAATTTTACATGTTATAATAAATGTAAAGCTAATTATTTGGGAAAAGGTAAATAACGAGAAGGCTCAAAATTAATGTCAAGTTATGTGTGTAGTGTGGTGGCTTATAAGGAGACGGAGCTTAAGAGCAGAAGTGTTAACGTTAAAGTTGAAGGAGGAGTTGTAATGCGCTTACGCGATGGAGTAATTGACTTGGGTTTATCAACGTTAAGCTCCAAGGTATTCTTCTGGCACTAAACCGCAAAGTTGTCGGGATCTATTTGGAGAAAGGAAGAATTAAGTGGAGAATAAATGGTTTTGAAAAACTTAGTGTCATCGGCGTAGAGAGAGATGCAGGAATACTTGATAATCATATCAATGTCGTATATGGTTAGTATAAATAGGAAGGGACCTAAGTGACTGCCTGTGGGACTCTCGTGATGGGGAGAAAAGGATTTCAGGGGACGGATCTGAAACTAACTTTGTAGAGCCAACACTTTGTCAATACCGGTTTGAAGCCCAGGGCGGATAATTTAAGAAGTATTAGTATGTGTGAGATTTTATCGAATGTTTAACTGAAATCGATTGCAGTAACGCCGTCTTCGTTGCCATCTTCTAGGACTAGTGTGTGGGAAGTGAGTTCAACTAAATTAGTGATCTTAGATCTACCACCAAGAAAACCACGTTGCCTGGATTAATTAAGGGACTTGCAGAGCAAGCATAAGACTTGCTACATTATGCTTTCTAAAAGTTTTGTTCGGCTATGGGTTGGTAATTTGAGATTTCATTTTTAGTTCCTTTTTTATGTGTAGGTGCATGAAAGAAGTTTTCAAAATGTTAGCGAATTCACCTTGAGAACGCGACAGATTTAAGATAATCGAAAGGGAGGAAGGTCATATATAGGAGCATTTATTAGGGAATATAGAGAGGATGTAGTGCTCCAAGAAGCCCTACCATTTTCCTCCCACATTACATTTTCCTCCCACATATAAACAAATCCTACCTACAACAAAATCTATTTCACATCCCCAGCATAACATTGAATTCAATGTCAAACCAAATCGAACTAAACGTTCAAATTTTCATTTATTGAATTCAATGCATTTGTTCAATTCAATGCATTTGTTCGATTCAATTTCCTAAAATAAAACAGCATAATGCATTATTTTCCCATGTATGGTATAAGCAATTAACACCTAAAATTCCTACAAGATCCAAAACTTAAAAGTGCATGTGTGCAAACAAATGCATATCTATTTGGTACGCCGACATACAATTATAGCAATCATAAACATCCAAACGCATACCAGATGTTTTATGACTTGCTAATAGACACGGATTCCCAGATCCTAAATTAACAACCAATTTCCACGGATCTTGTAGCCAGATGGCTAACACAAACAAAAACCCCAAAAAAGGATCAAATGATAAGTGGCGATGCGTCTTGACCTTCGAAAGGAGGTAAAGATATTTGAGAATTAGAATTTTGAAGTGAGAAGGTGAACACCTTGAAAGAGTGACTTGACTGGAGTCGCTTGGAAGAGTCAGTGAGTAGCGCGCATAAGGAGAAGACCTCCTCCAAACTTATGAATGATCAAGAAAATAAATTTATCCTTTAAAAATGATCAGTCTGTCTTTTACTTTACGGCTCAACAAAAAGTTTCTTTGTCGCTATAGTGTTTTTTGAATCGCGATTTGATCGTTTCCTCCCCAGCTAACAATAGTGATTTTCATCAATAGTGTTTACGTCGCTAGTGAATCAAGATAATCGTGCAATATTAAGGACAACAACGGTAGCCCACTCTTCCCCGGGAACTGGAAGCACGGTGGTGCACCAAAAAATATTATAAGGATTTCAAGTTGGGTTAGTTTATTTTCAATCGTTAGGGGATCAATAAAATTAGAAAGAAATGAACTAGTGGAGAAGTTTGTGGATGTGCTGAGGTTTCTGATTGAAGGAAGGGGAGGTGGGACAACTTTCGGGTTCAGGTTTGTGATTATCAAATTGAAAACAATTTTTTTGTGTCATTTGTTAGGTCTAGTATTAAATTAATTTGTTAAGATTGTTCTATTCATATCGAATAAAGGATGTTATTAAAAAAAAAAAAAAATTTGTTAGGTTGATCTGTGTTTTCATTATGCTGTTTTGGTAAAAGGAATTGTAAAGTCCGGTGAAATAGAGATAGGTGCCAAAGTAGCTGGAATTGTCGCAGATAACGATTACGCAGGAAGGTACCCTACTGCTTGTTCCTCTGATTACGAAACGAGCGAAGCTTGCGGTTATACCAATGAGGTGAGGAGTTTGAAGTTTTATGCCTAGAAGAGTGAACGTAAAGGGGAATGGAATTTAAGATTTCTATGCAAGATGGGCGAGTAATTTTTTTGCAAAACAGCTTGAGTCTTAGAACGAAGGCCTCTGAGTCTCAGCTATTGTGGTATAAAAATAAAAATAAAAATATTGCTTTTACTCTCACCTATTGTGGTATAAATATATTCGCTTTATTAAACTTTTCATGACTGACGCTATTTTATTTTTTTGCTCACCCTGCCAAGAGTGCCCTGCTCTGATTGAGTGATTGTGAATCATCGGACTAAAAAAAATTCAGCTTGTCTCTATTGTCATGATGTGACTGTGAACCATAAGTTTATCTCAAATTCACCTCCGTCATTTCCATTCCACACTATTATACTTGTTATCCTTATGAACGAGCTCAAGTTTTCTAATCGCAACCAATTCATTCCTTTGCTAATGATGTGTATGCGGTGAACGCAGCTCTGAATATTGTCGCTGTGTGCTATATTGTGTCCAAGTTTCCGGAGACATTGTTGTATCATCTTGTCCTGGAATTGAACTATATAGGTTTTCTGTATAGTGGGAATGTATCGCGGTCTGTAGGAACGTATCGTGACAAAAAACGTGTCGAACATCGTCCGGTCCGTCTCAGAAAAACGGAGTTATCTTTTTAGAGCCAAGAAATATTTTACTCCGGCCCACCTTTTTCTCCTGTATAAATCCCAAATTAGATCGCGATCTAATATTGCCCTCATCTTTGGAGCTCTGCTCCCAAGAATACCCTCGACCTACTTGAGAGCATACAAAGACGGGCGATCAGTCTGATCGGTGATACAGCGCTGACGTCGGGACTACAGTCGCTATCACATCGAAGGCGCGTAGCTGACCTTTGTCTGTTTTACAGATATTATCACTGGGACTGTTCTTCGGAGTTTCGTGGTATTGTTCCGGGCAATTCGGTTTATTTGCGCTCCACTAGGCCATCCCAAGGATAGCACCAATTTGCGGTTAATCTACCGACGGCACGAACACCCCTGCATCAGAAGTCGTTCCGTTACAGAACGGGAAAGATGCGGAATTCCCTCCGCGTTCGAGTGTTTTCATTTTTATGTACAGACCATATAAGAGAAAAAAACTACTACTTCTACTACATATTATTTTTGGGATTTTTCAAACGAAAATTATGGTCTCCAGAGTGGTCGTAGTTTCTTTTATGGGTCAACTTTTGCCCACTACACAGCCGCCATTTTGTTTTTAAAAACTTTTTTAATGCTTTATACTCATATAACAAGCCTACAAATTTTCACTACAATTGAATAAAAATTTCTATAGGAAAAAAAAAAGTTTAAAAGTGCGTTTTTGTAACCTGTCTAATTCCATATCCCCCCTTAAACTAGGAATAGCTGTGTTAATTGCCCAGCTGATTTACTTTGCGATTTTTGTGTGCTGTGTTTCACTATGGTTGCGCGTTCGTCTGCGTCAGTTGGAATCGGGAAAAGTCTGTGTTGGGGTATTATCTGCGGTGGATATGATTTTTCTACTTTTACGAGAGTTGGAAATGTATGGACTATACTGGGAAAAGGAATGTTGTGCATCTTTGGATTGTTATGATGATGTTCTTTATGTATGAGAGGCATTGGATTTAAGGATGTCAGATTTCTAAGGTTCTTTGTTACACAACGCCACGTACTTTCACATCGGTACACTGTAAATGTTGACACAGGGTCACATTTTCCACGTCTACTAATGTTTAAGTGGATCCGCCGGTGAAAATATAATGGATAACGGATGATCAGAGGAATTGAGGAAGAAATCTCGTCGGCGTCTCTACAAATACCCACAAAAGCGCACAATTTACGACTCTCTTTGAAACACCACCGACTGAGTATTCCTCCATGGAAATCTTCCCAACTGTAACATGCGAAATCGTTATGAGAAATTTGCTTAAAAGAACTCGGCGTTGGGTCTTCGTTGGTACTTGATTGACATCATATTCCACTCATAATGTTAAAGAGCATGTATCCGATCAGTGAAATATAAACTATTAAAGTATATTACATTTAAAAGTTACTAGAAAAACCATCGACCTGGGATACAAGAAACACGTTATCTAGCAATGCGGCTTCTGCATATGTTTTCCTTATCTTTCCTTATTTCCTCTTTCGTCTTCCCAACTATGCTTCGACATTTAGGGATACTTCAAAACCCCTTTTGTACGCGTAAGTCGTTTTTTGAAAATTTAAAAACAGTGTGACGCTCTTTTCAACCAACTTTCTATTGAAAGGAAAATTGTCCAAGGATATTTAACCGACACATATTTTAGGATATTAAACTTTCTGGTAATCTACCATATCAAATCAGATTGACCGAATAAACTTTATGTAATTGGGCCATATCGCTTGAAAAACTTTTCTTCAATTCATGAGTTCTACATACCAAGTGATCCAAAACTCAGCAACAAACTTATTCCTTTAAAGTTATAATCCTTTTCTTTAAGGATATCTATCTATTCGGTATGTTGTAGCTTGTTGTTCGAGGCATTTCTTATTAACAGTGAACAATGTGCCAAGCAATTAGCAATTAATTAATTCCTTTATCACAACACAATCGGTTTGTGTTAGGCCAACATCACAACTAGTCCTTGTTGGGTGTTAGGCTACTGGTTTACAAAGGGTTAAGGCGGTGTAAGGAACCATTTAACGGCATCATCAACAACGCATTAAATAATATCATCTTCTTGCTAAGGCATATTATGCCAAAGGACATTTTACACGCTAACAATAATCACAAGCTCACCGTCCTCCACCACTATTCGTTGTCTTTGAAAACTCAACACAACTCAACAGTCAAGTGAAAAGCAAGTCAACCATCATTTTGTATAGTTACTCCCAATGCCATTGCGTATCTTGTGTATCCTTTATTATACCATATAATCCCAAACATATCGACCAGAAGTCAGCCAGCCAGCCATCTCATGCTTTTGGGAGCTAAGGACTACTCTTGGGCACAAACACTATGAAAGTGGTTGAGAGGGTAACTAGCATGGATGGGTGAATGAGTGAATGGGTGGTATTATCCTTTTCAGTAGAATCATCATCATGCCTTATCCTAGACGCCATTCTTGATTTCTTGTATGCGATACGACCATTTTCTTTTCTTCTCCTAGCGATTTTGCCAGTTTCACAGGATCTAAATATCTTCCTTTGTAATCCTAGCGGCGTTTCGAACTCTGATGATGACGGTTTCTTGCCAGAAGGGGTGCCACAACTATGGCAAGGACGAAATAAAATGGCAGAAGGATTGAATAAGAAGCTTTTCGTAAAATACTTTCCCTCTTCGTCTAAGACGTTTGGAGAGTGTAAGTTTAAGAGAAAGTGAAAGTATACGTATTCCAGCATCTTGAGAGTGAAAGTTTCCCGCGTTTTTCGTTCTTACCGATCCGCTGAATAGCTGAATATCTTAGCCTTGGATCTTCCTCTTGCTGGAGAGGGGGATTTCGTCATCCGTGCAAATGTTATCGTCCGACACAAAGTTTCGTTTTCATGAATGATTGTCTAACTGGCTGCCTTGGAGCCTCTTATCTTTCGAGTCATTGTACTCTGTTTACATATACACTGAGGAATGCATGTACCGCCATTTAGCGATGGTCGTTCTCTCCTCATAGTATCTATATATAATACAAGTTAGCCAAATAAAATGGGGGGATGTTTTTCTGTTTCTTTGGCTGAATTCTCAGTTGTGCGTTGCGTTTGTATATTGTGGCGCGGTATCCCTGAATGTTTGGGTGGTTGTTGCTTTGGGATTCAAGCCATGCTGTTGGGACCAGGGAAATCCTCTTTGTCGTCTACATACGAGCATAGTAAAAAATTTATATTCCTTTTTTTCCTATTTCTTTTTCCTTTTCCTTTGTGTCCTTCTTGTTATTGTTTCCCCGTTTTGTCAGGTTCGCTTTTTTTTGTTTGGTCCTTGAATGGATGTGCCGTCTGTTGTTTACATTGGATCTCATTGCGTTCAAGCAAGATATCATTTCTCTATTACGCATCCTTATATGCAACATAATAAAGAGATGCGTACCTTTATAGGCGATGGGGTTAACTGAATACACATGTTGGAAAATAATTTAAATGTGCTTTAGATTTTACGTTTCATTCATTATATATGAACACTATTTTGGATAACAAAAAGAACTAGGAGAAACAGTAGAACAAGGAGAAACCAAAACAAGTTGATGACATATAAGGATTATTCTACTATTAAGTCCTTGATACCGTTATCAACATTGACCTGTCAATTATGCATAAAGTTCAGATACCCACTTCGGGATATCCCGATGTGTTTGTACATGTATAGAGGTGCGTGCATGCCAAATGGAGTATGCATAACGTATCCTGTATCCAAGTCTATCTTAGAATTTTCCTTGTTGTTATCAGGATAGGAAAGGTATTATGTAAGCGGCATTAATTAATTTTCAACATTATTCAGTTTCAGGATCGTTGCTTGGGCATATTTAAAGATATGCCAAGCTTTTGCCTAATGGCTTCTTATCACGGGACAATGTGATAAGTTAATTGATTGTTAATTATTCAGTGTGCAGGATGTGTGGTGGAACTTTCTTCGGTTACCTGGTTTATGGAGTCAGCAAGTGAATTTATTTCAGAGAATAATCTTTTCACAATCACAGAATCCTGTCACAAGCATTTTAGAGAAGTTACATATTCGAAGTCAGAAAAAGGATTTGTGACTTGTCCTGTGCGGTGATGAGGCAAAACTTCATTTGATATGCGAAAACATATCAGATGGATGTTAAGATATATTTGGGCGCGTTAAGGATATTCTTAGAACTATGAACGTTTGTGTAGTTGGAAATCAAGATAAGTTGACATTTTGATGAACAAAAAATCTATTTGAACGTTTGACAGAGAGTTCATGTACAGTAAACACATTATGTTGATAATATAGGGGGATGTGATTTTGGATTTAATGGAGTACATAAACAATTAAGTCTAATCGAAAACTGTACTTAACGTATTGTTAATGCGACCGGTGTATATACTGTGGCTAGAATCCTTTTAATAAAACCTAAAAACTGGCAAGGCCTTAAATGCCAGCTTTTGACCCACTTAAATTGTGCTACTATGAAAAATTATCACCCGATATTGTCAATTTAAATTGTGCGGGTATATCAAACATCCATGGCGCAAGGCTAATAACCTTGCTCGGAAAAACACATCATTATGGAAAATTTAACAATCCTCGGGACTTGCTAAATAAGGCCAAGACCGGATCCCGGTCGTAGTGCCGACGATGATGATGATGATATCAAACTTCAATTAACGTTTTCAATATGACAACGTTAGGCTTGTGTTTTATGAGTAAGAAAAGTGAAATCGGTGGTTTTTACAATATCTAAATTTATTGAGCAAAGAATTTCCACAAAGTTTTGTGTAGGTAATGCAATTTGAGCTGCAAACATATTGAACATATTGTTGAGGGTCTTCGGTGACCTAACTAGGTCGAAAACAAAAGCGTGTGGTTGACATAAAACGTTCAAAAAGGGTCGTCAACGCCCTGAAATGAACGATGAGGTTAGAATCTAAGAAAAAGATCTCGATGTCAAAAAGAGAGTTCAGAATAGACGCAATAGGTAGATTTTTTTTTTTTTTTTTTTTTGTTTTTTTTTTTGTTTTTTTTTTTTTTTTTTACCAATAGCGTCGAGTGGGCGCCCCGAGATGCCATCAAATAACTGTTGCAGTTCTTTTTGAACATTTGCAGGTTGTAACGTTCCGGGAACACTCGCATGGGAAGGGAATTCCACAGCTCTGTAACGAAACGAGTTCTGATGCAGGAATGGTCGCGCCGTCGGGAGATGAACCGCAAACGGGTGCGATCTGTCGGATTGTCTTGTGGAGCGTATATAAGCCGAGTTGCGTGGAACAATACCACGAATCTCCGAAGAACAGTATCCGTGATAATAACAGTAAAACAGACAGAGGTCGACTACGCGCCTTCGATGTGATAGTGGCTGTAGTCCCGACGTCAGCGCCGTGTCCCCGATCAGGCGGATCGCTCGTCTCTGTATGCTCTCAAGTAGGTCGAGGGTATGTTTAGGAGCCGAGCTCCAAACATGAGAGAAATATTCGACCGCGGGTCTAATTTGGGATTTATATAGGAGACGAAGTTGGGCCGGAGTAAAATAGTTCTTGGCTCTGAAAAGATAGCTCAGTTTTCCTGAGGCTGACCTGGCGATGCTCGACATGTGTTTATGCCATGATACATTCCCACAGACCGTGACGCCGAGCAATTTCAAGCTTACCCCAGCCTCGGGGGCCTGGCCATTCATCATCAGCTGTGGAACCGATGATCCACTTTTCTTTGTGAATGTTGTATATTGTGTCTTCGCTGCATTGAAGTCGACGAAATTGGCCCTTCCCCACTGCAGGACCTTATCTAGATCCTGATTCAGAGAGTCAATCTGTCTACATCTCAGCTGATGCGACGCTGATGCACCAATCGGCCGAACACTCGAAAAGGAGGAAACAAGCGTACTATCATCCGCAAAACTGAACACTTTGTTATCCGTTGTCTCCAACAAATCATTTATGTGAAGCAAGAACAAGGTTGGAGCCAAAATAGAACCTTGGGGGACCCCCGAATTCACAGGATACAGATCCGAACACTCGCCCTCCACAACAACCCGGATCGATCGATTCTCGAGGAAGCTCCTCGTCCAGTCGCAAAGCTGTTGGGAAAGTCCATATGAACGAAGTTTGCTCAGCAATGCCCCGTGTCAGACGCGGTCAAAAGCCTTGAAGATATCCAATGCGACCGCCCTTGACTCACAATGCCGTTCAATCGCAGCTGTCTATATATCGGTTATAAGTGCCAAAAAGTCTCCCGTGGACCGCCTGCCACGGAATCCGTATTGACGATCATTCAGAAGTCTGTTGCACTCCAAATACTTAACTAACTCTGTATTGATGACTTTTTCCATTACCTTAGATAAAATAGAGAGTAATGCTATCGGACGGTAATTTTGGATGATTGGCTGAACTCGAGAGATTTTCTAGCAGGCAAGAAAGGTCCTCCGTGCATAAGATAAGCGGAAGAGTCTGCCAAGAACCGGCGACAGTTCTGGAGCACAGTTCTTAAGGACTATTGCTGGTATTCCGTCCGGACCGGTTGCCTTCCTACAATCCAGTTCACGTAGAATGCGTTGAATAGTGCGCGGACGAGATCTCACATCCCGCATCGAAGACTGTACCGGCGAGATCACAGGTGGCTCGGGATCGAGGTTTGAATCCGCGGAAAATAAATTCGCGAACACATTAGCTTTATGCTTTGAATTCGTGACTAACGTCCGCTGTCTGTCACCAACGGAGGGAAAGAAGAGGATGTGAAGTTACCGCTGACAGCTTTTGTCATTGACCAGATGGAGCGCGAACCAGTTGGGAACCGAAGGAGTTTATTGATCACCCTGTCGTTGTGAGCTTTCTTCGCGGTATCAATCGCCCGGTTGCACGCGTTTCTGATTATAACAAAAGTCGTTCTGTTAACTTCGGTGGGATTGGAGCGCCATTGCTTAAAAGCTCTATTTTTCGCCCCTGTAATCAGCTCGCATTTTTTATCAAACCAATGTTTATCACACGAACTTCGTTTCATGGAATGTGGAATATACATTCCCATCCCCAGAATAATTTCTGATACCGACTCCGCGCAAGCGTTAACATCGGAGTTTCCGAAGCACACCTCCGGACATGGAAAGGATGCGAAGAAATCTCGCGAATCGTCCCAGTTAGCAACCACATACTTCCACACATGGCGAAGCTGCTTAGGCCGGCTATTCGCTTGATATGCAAGTGCTTGCGCGACAGATACCAACCAGTGATCCGAGTTTCCCAGTGGCGCAGGAACCTCTACGGATAAATAATCGGTTCGGATGTCAAAAACAGATCCAGGGTGTTCGCATAACCGCCTCGGGCATCCGGCACTCTCGTTGGCTCCCCCACGAGTTGAGTCAAGTTGTGGCTTACAGCAAACATCTCTACCAGCCTCCCAGCCTCGTCGGTTCTGTTAGAATGTAACAACCAGCCGGAATTGTGCACATTAAAATCGCCAAGGATAACAATTTCAGAAGCTGGATGGTTGATCTGTATCCAGTTCGGTATGTGAAAGATGTTCGAAAAATGTCGCCGGTCGATCGTCATTCGGAGAGCGGTAAAGACAACAAAGAAATTTAACGGAATTCCTCAGCACGACCCTCCCACATGATGTCCACATTATTGGGTTCCAACACCTCCATCCTCTGGCAAGCCAGATCGGACCGCGCGAAGACGCAAACTCCATCCTTAAAACGGAATCTCGAATGTAAGTCGTATCCTGAGTAACGAAGATATGTCGAATCAGTTGACGAATCAACCTGGGTCTCAGTTAGGGCAAGGATATCAGGTTTCGTTGTTTGCAAATGTTGGTGGACGGCGTTTACATTCGTATTGGTGAAACCGATGCCGTCACCAGTCGAGCGTGGGCAGAGCCTTGAGAGCGAGCCCGATTATGCGATGACGAACCTCTTAAAGTTCCATTATTTATCATGATATCTGCATGATGTTCCCCCTGGCATAGTCCCCCCAGAGATCCGAATGGGAGACTGCTGTACGAATGCGGAAATATAGCAACACTTATCATTCAAAAACTAGTAGAGGATATTCTGTGACGAAGATTTGACTATAAAAATGCTCCAAATTAAGGAGCACGTGTTCAAAAGAATTGTGAATAGCAACTCACTATGCCACGGAAATCTCATTTATCAAATTAAGAAAAAGATCTTCGTCTTTGATATAGTAAGCACACTCAAACGTTGTGACGTGTGTATAGGGTTTGCAGTTTGTATAGTATAGCGTATTGCGACGATAGTGAAGAACGTGTGATTCGAACTGATGCTATGGCGGTTAGAATCACTAAAAATTGAACCAATGCTCAACACATCAGGCCACTTCCGCGTGTACGAATTCGATTTCTAAACTCAAGTCCACTCAACTGGTGTGGAATTGTTATGTTATTGCTATGGTATACGGCTCTGATGCTTTGCTTATTAGAATTTCCTTTCTGTGTTCTTCACTATTTGCTTGCATATTGTGTGTGTATCTGTTAAAAACGTCACAGATGTCTTTGGCTATATTTTTTATTGGCTTCTGTCAATGATATAGTTTTTCCTTTTGACATTTGTTAGCCTTGCTTTCCTTTAGAGACAAATTGCGCGTATTTTTGTGAAAAGGTATTAGTTTGGCGTCTGTTTTAATATGGACTGCAAAAACGAGCGTTTTTTTTTGTCATATTTTACATTTATACTTCTGTAAAGGAAAGAACGCAGTCCAAGCTGCTAAAAAGTTACGTGATGTGTATGGTGAAGAAGCCTTAAAAGAAAGATAGTGTCGGAATTGGTTTTGACAAATTTCATTGCGGAGATTTTTCACTGAAAGATGAACAACGATCAGGTCGACCATATGAGCTTGATGATGATCAAATCAAAGCCATAATCAAGTCGGATCGCCACTGTACGAGATATGGCAAAACCAAATTAAATGTCACATATAGCGATTGATAAACATTTAAAATGTATGAAGCTCGTTAAAAAACTTGATGTTTGGGTTCCACATGATTTGAAAGAAATTAATTTACCGAACCGTATCAACGCTTGTGATTTGCATCTTAGACGCAATGAATCCGACCCTTTTTAGAAACGAATCATCACTGGCGATGAAAAACGAGTTGTTTACAGTAACGTCAATCGAAAACGATCTTGGTCCAGGCTTGATGACCCAGCACAATCCACCTCGAAAGCTGATATCCAGCAAATGATGATTTTGCTCTCAATGTGGTCGGATTCGCAAGGTGTGGTGCATTTTGAGCTGCTCCCAAGGAATCAAACGATTAATTCAGATGTGTACTACCAACAACTGGACATATTAAATACAGCGATCAACGAAAAACGGCTTGAGTTGGTCCATCGAAAAGGTGCCATTTTCCACCAGGACAACACTAGACCACATACATTTTTCGTGACTCGCCAACAATTATTGGAGCTTGGTCGGGAATTGATGTTACATCCACCATATAGCCCTCTCCATCAGATTACCATTTATTTCGATCTTTGCAAAACTCTTCGGATCTAAATACTTTTAATGATGATGACGCTGTGATGTCGCACTTGATTCAGTTTTTCGTCGATGAAGATCAGAAGTTCTACGAACGTGGAATTATGAAGTTGGCAGAAATATCATCAAGAGTTCATCGATCAAAATGGAAAGTATATCATTGATTAACGTTTATTCGTTGTATTTTAAAAAATGTGTTTTGTTTATCTGAAAAAAATTGGAATTACCTAGTTGCCAACCCATTAGAACTCAATGAACATTGCAGAGTGAAGAAAAATGAGATGATAAGATGAAGTGGTTTTGATTTATGTATGAATGCTTGTTGTGTTACGTGCGGTTGCCGCCACCACCATCATTTGATAATTTGTATTTAATATAATTCTGTTTTAAGATAGTTTGATGGTAAGGTGGTGGAAGAATTGCATGATCCACGAGTGAGTGTTCGAACGCGCCCCGATTCGAGTGTGGATCGTGGGCGAGTTCGAATTCGGTTTTCGAGGTGGATGTCGATGAGCGAGAGAGACAGAGGGTCAATGTTTGTCGAATACGGTTTTGAATTCCGTTGTTGACGGGTTTTTTGACAACGGAGAAGAAAAAAAAAAAGGTTTTTTGAAGAAAAAAAAAACGGAAGAAGCAGAAAAAGAACAAAGAAATGGTCCCGCGTTTATTTTTGGGTTTTTGTCAAGAAAAAGGAAAAATGTAAAAAAGAAAAGGATTAAAGACGTAAGAAAAAGTAAAGAGTAATTTTTTCATCGAAGAGCAAATGCCGAAAGGCAAACGTTGACGTTAAAGTGGTTTCCGTTTTTTTACTGTGAATTTGTGTGGCCTCTGTCGTTGCTTTCCGGATATAATAAGCACAAATTCAATTAACAGCGGTGGTTCAACAAACTAAAAGTAACTAATCAGTGCTGAATCAGTAAAACATCCAGAGGAGCCGACACTGGATAATTTACGAACTACTTATTACTGGAATCAGGGCCACAATCATCAGTTCAAGTGGTGATTATTGATTCTGCATCAGGGTTCTTCCTTCTCCAAGTTGAACTGGTGCCAAACCGAATACCGGCAGACAGGGACACCACAGGCAGGATTGTGCCTGGGCAGCTGCACTGACCTGAGCCGAGCACAACAAGATTCATGAGCTGGTCACCACGAGGGAAGAATCAGGTAACCACTGTAACTTTATGCTAAATATAAAAATTTTTGTGGTGGTATACACTACAGTTGATTAAAATCGCAAAAGATGGCCAGACAGAAACTTTCATGATTGTGAAGTTCCTCTAAACGAAATTTCGTCGAGTCTATGTGCCAACCTAAATTTGATCTTGAATATAACCCAAAGCGCACTCCCTGATTGATGGATTTGGCGATCCAATACCTAATGAGGACGATTGCAACTACCGAGTGCAATTATGTAATATTTGTGGTAGTACTCGTATTTATTTAGGGGGATCGGAGCGAACATACAGGGTAAAGTCTGTGCTTTCGATCCTTGTCCCTGTTCAGTACAAGTTGACATGCAGTCTCCACGTGAAACCCCTGGTTACCTACTTTGGCACCCGCCAAGTAGTGAACCAAGGCATGCAGCGACATCCTGAGAAAGGTTGGCGCAAGGCTAATAACCTTGCCCAGAAAAACGAATTATTATGAACAATTTAACAAGTCTCGGATGTGGACTGGATACCGGTGGACAAACTTCCTAAATAAGGCCAAGGCCGGATCCCGGTTGTGGTGCCGATGATGATGATGATAGAATCGCTGGGTAGTACAATATTCAGTTTAGCGAATGATAGTGCATTTGTGTCCTCATTTTTGAATGATCGGCCGATTAATTACCCCGAAAAACAAATTATTATGGACAATTTAACAAGTCTCGGATGTGGACTGGATACCGGTGGACAAACTTCCTAAATAAGGCTAAGGCCGGATCCCGGTTGTGGTGCCGATGATAATGATGATAGAATCGCTGGGTAGTACAATATTCAGAAAAACAAATTATTATGGACAATTTAACAAGTCTCGAATAAGGGTCGGATACAGGTGGAGGGGTTGGCGCAAGGCTAATAACCTTGCCCGGAAAAACAAATTATTATGGACAATTTAACAAGTCTCGGATATGGACCGGATACAGGTGGAGAGCCTTGTTAAAAAAGGCCAAGACCGGTTCCCGGTTGTGGTGCCGATGATGATGATGATGATGATGACAGGTGGAGAAACTTGCTAAATTAGTCCATGACTAGATTCCGGTTGTAGTGCCGATGATCATGATGATGATGGCACGTATTTATTTATAGCAGAAAAGATCCTAAACGTTCTTGAGCTTTTTTTTTTTATAATGTCTTGCTTATATGTATTACCGTGTCAAAGTTATCCCCTTGAAATGAAAGAAACAAAAGATGTAGAATATTTTTTTTTACCGACATAATGGTATAAGAATCATTAAAGTGATAAATTAGCATAGAAAAATCGAGAAGGGTCGAGTCAGGGTTCATGGGGATTTTGCGATAGCACTACATTTTGACATTATTAGAGGGGGAAAAATGCTACATGGGATACAAAATTTGTATCACAGCACGAGCTATCTGATATGGAATCATCTTTTTGGAACCAAATGTACTGTAGATTAAGTGGTGATCCCAACAAACATACACTAATCACAGTGAAGAGCACGGCTCCAAAAGAAAATTGAAAAATAAATCATCAGAACTGCAACAGTTATTTAATGGCATCTCGGGGGGCCCACTCGGCGCTGTAGGTTCGCCTCTCCCGAGAGAGTTCTAATAAAAAAAAAAAAAAAAAAAAATTATATATGTTATATGACCTATTAACATTGCAATGCATTGCTCAAACAGCGAGAAAATACAACCTCTTATGTTCGCAGCCGTGGTTGGATATTTAAAGCTTTGGTTCTAACATTTTGCTGTGATTCCAACCATTTCTTGCCGTATATTCAGATCATATTCTCCACTTCTCCACGATTCTAACCATTTCAGGGCGCGAGGAGTGACAAGTTTCTCTTAGTTCCGAAACGCTGTAGTCTAATTGATTTTTGGCACAAGAAAGTTTTCTTTTATAGTTGTTACGGTATTTCCTTAAGCAAGTCTACGAGAGTCTAGTGATCTTCGATATCACTTGAGGATCCCAATAGCGGCTATTTTGCTTATTAACAAATCCAGCCGACGTAGTCCTCCACGAAAGCCCTACCATTTGCCTATCACACTTCCCTTTTCCATATATATCCTAAATTGAATCCAATGTCAAACAAATTGAAACAAACGTTCAATTGTCGCACATTCATTCAAATCCTATCAGAAAAAATCCAACATCTGGTAAATGAAACAAATGTTCATTTGGTTCGTATACAGGCGAAAATTACCAAAACCCTGTATAAGCCCGAATGTGTAAACCAGTTATTCACTCATAGACGCATAATCAAAAAATATTCCTTAGAATCATAAAATGCATGTCTGCAATATCTATTTGCAGACCCCCCTCAAGAATTTTGTCGATACAAAATTCTTCGCCATTGTTTCCTGCCGAAGTGCATTTACAATCTTTTGTTCCTTTTTTCTTTTGCCTTTTTCGAATATCGGGGTTCCAAAAAGATAGACGGATGACGGTAGCTCGGAGAGTATTAGAGCTTGAGTTTGGCGTTGTATGGTTGAGGACGAGGGGGCACGCGGTCGCGGTCCTGAGTTGTGTCCGCGGTATTAAAAACAAATATAGTTAGCATTTTTTAAGTGAATTAAAGTACAAAAGTTAGAAGTGTAATAAAGTAAAAAAAAAGTTAGAATTGAAATTAATACACTTTAATTTAAATCCACAACGGTAACCACCGGTCATCTCAGAGGCCACGGAAGCACGGTGGGGCACTGCGAACACATAACACCAAGACAAAAAGTGCTTCGCCATCAATAATTATGTAAACAACAGCAACAAACAATTATTTAGGAAAAATAATTTAATTTTTAACAAATAGTGGCGATATTAACGGCCCCATTAAATTGTTACGGCTGTCAAATACCAATCGATAAGTCTCATTCAATCCTAAATTGCGGCTAAAAAACGATTTGGACCAAGGAGCTCAACCTGTACATTGATTCCAAATGTCTGGTTATTACAATGACGAAAAAATACACAATCAAGTAGACCATTCCACATTAGTGTAGCTCGGCTGAAGAGTATTGAATCCAAATATGTGATTATTACAAAAACGAGAAAATACACGATCAAGTAGAGCATTCCACTTTAGTGTACTTCGGCTTAAGAATATTGAATCCAAATATCTGATTATTACAAAGACGAGAAAATACACAATCAAGTAGAGCGTTCCACATTAGTGTAGTTGGGCTAAAGAACGATTGTCTATGTTTATCCACAAATCTAAAGTTAACTTTCAACGTGAATTGATGTAAATTATTTTATTGACTCCTATCACGGGAGAACAAGAACAGAGTAACAATTTTGTCGGGACACTTTGCACATATGTTCTAATGCGACATATCCAAAGACTTCTACCTGGGTTTCTAATAAGTTTCACTGCTCGTGCTTGCATACTACCGAGCGCGTTTAGCGGTGTTTTATATGAATCTGGATAATCACGAGACTTGAATTTCAGTTTAGGACGAGTTGGGAATTGTGTTCAATCGGGATTGATTGAAGTGTTCCTTCCAACTCTTAAAATATTTCCACAGGGATAGTGTAAATAGACAGGTTAAAAAAAGTAGTAAAAGAGTATACGAAGGTATCAGTCAGTAAGATAATTAGCATCGTTGTTATAAGCTGGTTGTGGCAGCTGCGGCCAGTTCCGGAAATCTCAAGGACCTACAGACTGCGGCCACATTGGACACCGACACTAAGAACTTATCCAAAATTAAAATACTGTAACGATAGCCTGCGATCTCTGTACTATCGACTCTCCCATTATTTTGTCCTGAAAATAACGCTTGACGGGAGAAGAATTGCTTAGCTTTTGCGTTGCCATACGGTCACAAACATGCTACGTATATCCAGACGGAATAGTGGTGACAGGAGTCCAGGTTGCGTAAAAGATTAATGACTTTATTATATATTATATTATTATTTCTTAATTGTTGAAGTTTTTGTATTCGATTTGTATAATAATGCGCGTCGTTTTTCACAATCATTTAAATAACAGCAATAAACAATTATTTAGAAAAAAAAGTTTTCATAGTTTTAACAAGTTGTTGCGATGTTAACGGCTCCATATTGTTATCTCCAATAAATTGTTATCGACAACTCTGTACGGCTATCAAATACCAATCGATAAGTGTTATTCGATCCGAAATGGGGGCTAAAAAATCGATTTGGGCTAAAAAAGCAACATGTACATTGATTTGTTGGTGTCCAACACTTCAGACGCCAATCCTGATATTCATATCGAAATCACAATTCGCCGAACTTTTATACAAAAGTTTAGTTGAGATTTGTCGGAATAAAAGTACTTAAAAATCCCTGAAACCGTCGAAAGATTAGCTCAAATAGAATTTGTAGGGGTTTCTCTATCCTATAGGAGAAACAGCCCACAATTCCAACCACAATACCTACCCATTTCCTTGATAAGTTATTTATCTGTAAAACATGTCAAAGGGACGCATAGCTAAACTCATTATTCTATGCAGATAATGCATAATTGAGTTTAGCTACAATCAACGACATACGGCAACACTATTGCGCTAACCCTGGGATTTCCACCGGAAATTCCATTCGTATTGGTTAGCAACAACCAAGTCAAACCAAGCGACGCGGTTGCGTCATAGTCCATAGGCTTGGGTATTTATCGAACATTCCACAGAATGGTATTATATCCCCAGCCGATGCGGCGTCCTATTGACTTTTCCCAGATCACCCATTCGCTTGGGATCAATGATCTCTTTTTGCTGGTGAATAACCTTAGCCAGGTTTTCCTCTCTCTCGTATTTTTGTCTTGCTATAGTGCGTTGACCTAAGAGATTATCACTAGGTATACCGTATACACGGCACTGACGCACACGCACCTAGCCAGATTAACCCTGGGTTATTGTGCTCTTCCTTTTGATTTCTCCATTCTGGCCACGCCCATCGACGTCGAACGAATACACAAGTACGTTTCGACCTGGATGAGTGTGGTGAGTTGGGGAACACACAAGAGAGCATGATTACCATTGGCAGATCAATGTGTAAAAAGCAGAAATTACGATTTCCACCCTAATTTAGTCAGCCACTATCGTATAATCAATGTGGAAGGTCGCGCCGCCGCTCGTCTTTATTATTTCGTTATTTCTTCTCTATTGCCAAATGTTTCTAAGTTTAGGAGAAGTTTTATTAATTGGCTGTGAAGCAATTGTATATTGAAAATATAGCATGATAATACTTATAGAATAAATCAAACAAAAAACTACGCCAGTGTGTTTTCAATTGTTCCTGTCTTCCTGGAGTTACAACATTTTCGTCGAAGCAACATCGTTGGGGAGTGAGTGAATACTTGCCGTACGTCGGCATACGACTTTAACCCCCACAAATTAATTAAATGAAGTGGATTAGAATTCCGTTGAAAGAATGCAAAAAAGAAGGACAACGTTCATACCAAGGTGCTCATTTTATGAGATACCATCTCATCACACTGTACATTCCGCGATATTGTTGGGAGAAATATTCGACTATGTTCTGAGCGTTTGGTTGATGGCCCGACCTGAAATGGGGATAAGTCATGATGGTACATTCTGAGATAAAGAATTCCTGAGGTACAGTAGTTCCCCATTCAAATCTCTGGAAGGGACTATGTCATGGGGAAGATCATACGAATGTTTTGATAAGTAATCAAACTGTAAACCACTCGTCACGGCATACTCAGGTTCGTCTGTGAAACACTGTCAACGCCCAACTAGTAACGGCATTTTTTAACATCGAGGTCATCGGTTTCACTAATAAATGCCGTCCACTAACATTTGCAAACAGCGAGATCTGCTATCGTAGCCCTAACCGAGACCCACGCCGATTCATCAACTGATTCGACATATCTTAGTTGTCCAAGATACGACGTACATTCGAGATTTCGTTTTAAAGGTGTTGTCTGCATCCGATCTAAATTAGCTTGCCAAAGGAAAGATGCATTAGAACCCAATAACTTGGACATCATTTCGAAGAAAATCAGACCGAAGAGATTTGTGAAATTTCTTTGTTGTCTTTACAGCTCCCCGAATGACAATCGTCCCGAGACACTTTTCGACCATCTTTGAAGCACCATCGACAGGATACAATTCAATCATCCGGTTTCTGAGATTGTCGTTTTTGGTGACTTTAAAGTACATTACTCCCACTGGTTGGCACATTCTAACAGAATAGACGAGGCTGTGAAGCTGGCCGGGACATTTGCTGTTAGCCACAATTTGATTCAACTAATGGAGGAACCTACGAGAGTGATTATGCGAGACCCTGGATCTGTTTTTGACATCCGAGCCTAGCGTTTAGAGCGTGGAAGTTCCTACGCCACTGGGAAACTCGGATCACTGCTTGGTATCGGTCGCGCAACCAGTTGCATTGCGGCCACCCTGAATTTTTTTCTGACATCCGAGTCGGCCACTTTAACGCGGAAACGACTGCGCCATTGGGAAATTCAGTTCAAGGTTTGATCAATCGCAATCATTTACATTTTACATGAATAACCAACCAAAGCAGCTTCCCCAAATATGGAGATAGGGAACTGCTATTTGGGCCGATTTTCGGAATTATTTTGCATTATTTCCGTAGTCAGGGGTGTGCTTTGCAAACTCCGATGTTAACCGAAGTCAGTGGCGGAGATTATTCCTCTCGGGATAAACCTTTACATTCCGCATCCCATCAAACGAGTTTCGTCTGATAAACCTTGCTTTGATAAGAAATGCGAACAGATTACAGCGGCAAAAAATACAGCTTTTAAGCAATGGCGCTCCAATTAATAGAATGAAATTTGTCAGAACCAGAAGCGCGTGCAACCAGGCTATTGATACCGTGAAGAAGGTTGACAATGACAAAGTTACCAACAAACTGCTTAAGTACCCAACTGGTTCGTATACCTTCTGGTCAATGACAAAGGCTATCAGCAATAACTTCGTTGTCCCCTCTTTTCCATCGATCGATAGCATTACAGTCTATGTTATCCCAGGTGATGGAAAAGAACAAACAGGGCAAAGTCTCTTCTTTCAACCCGGCCGGCGAGGGACAGGACGATCCTTGTCCCTGTTTAATCCAAGTTGACATGCAGTCTGCACGTGACACCCCTGGAAAGCTACTTTGGCACCCGCCAAGTAGTGAACCAGTGCATGCAGCGACATCCTGAGAAAGGTTGGCGCAAGGCTAATAACCTTAACCGGAAAAACGAGTTATTGTGGACAATTTAACAAGTCTCGGAAATTGGACCGGATACCGGTAGAGAGACTTGCTAAATAAGGCCAGGACCAGATCCCGGTTGTAGTGCCGATGATGATGATGATGATGATGATGAAACTGATCCTGTAACTCACTATCCGCAGTTTGGAAAGACATTATCTACAGAAAAACGCGTTAAGAACATTTGTTTCAGCGTGTCTATAAACTGAACTATAAATACAGCACGCGTGCTGTAGTTCTCAGCAGACGCAGCCAACGCAGAATCGTTTTAGGTTCAGTGTGCACGGTTCGATCACCCTTGCCGCGGCCGCCACTTGAGAGCCCTTTTCTTCCCCAGTGGTTGACTCCGTACTCGTCTCAAAGTGTCGGTTTGGCAACTTATCTTTTTCTTCATACACAAAGGTGGGTCCTTTGAACCACCTAGTCGCGCTGCTGAACTCGTTGGGTGTTCCTCTAGTAGTGTCGTCTTTTGGGTTTTCCTTTGCTGGCACCCATCTCCAGCCCAGCGGTCCTGTCATCTCTTCGATTTCCACCAATCGATGGGCCAAGAATGTCTTGAACTTACGTGGGCCTGATTTTATCCACTGCAAAAACGTACTGGAATCGGTCCAATACCATTTCTTCGATATTTGGAGCCTAAGGTGCTTCCCTATCGTAGCCGCCAATCTGCTTCCCAACAAGGCTGATTGTAATTCTAGCCGAGGCATCGACACCGGCCTTGTCGATGTTACTCGGGCTTTACCCAGCGATCAAGGTCACGCTTACTCTCCCATCGGGCTCCACCGTTCTCCAGTAAACTGTTGCGTAGGCCTTTTCGCTGGCTTCGCTGAAAGTGTGTAGTTGGCCTACCCCCCGACTGCCCGAGAAGCACCTGGAAATTCTCAGTCTTTTAACGATGGACGCATCTTTTAGGTAGTTGGTCCAAGCGATCCCCTGTTCCTCGGAGATCTCATCATCCCATCCGATCTTGGCGCGCCAGATATCCTGTATCAGCTTTTTCCCCTTTATGAGCACCGGCGTTGCAAATGGCAGTGGGTCAAAGATTGACATTACGGCACTGGTGACTTCTCTTTTGGTAGGCACCCTTTTCCCGGGGAGGACTTCCGAGGGAGTGTTCCGAAACTCTACGTTGAAAGCCAGGGTGTCTTCCGTCATTAGCCATCTGGGCCCAAGGGTTTTTTCTTCCTTTGATAATTCCAATCCTTCTGATTAGGCCTGCTCCTAAAAACCTTCGAGAATCTGGGGTATGTTGCTACTCCCCCCTTGAGTCGGAATCCCGCCCTTGCATGGATCTTTTCCACTATCTTTGCTATATTTCTGACCCCTTCTAAAGTCGAGAAACACTGTAGGTAGTCATCCATGTAGTGGTTTTCACGGATGGTTTTCTCCGCTGCCGAGTGTTTCTCCTCGAGTTACTCCACGTTTCTGTTCATCACGTAGACTGTTGTCGATGGTGATGATGTGGCTCCGATCACCACGGACGTCATGTGGTATTCTTCAGGCTTGCTCTCCGTGTCTCCGTCGAGCCAAAGAACCGTTTAGCAGTCCCGCTCGGACTCACACATTTGGATCTGGAGGAACATTTCCTTGATGTCAGCGACGATAGGGATTGGTCTTTCTCTGAATTTGACCAGCACCCCCAAGATCGATTGGAAGAGGTCTGGTCCGGGGAGTAGGTCTTCGTTAAGGCTCTTGCCGTCAAATTTGGCAGCTGCGTCGAGTACTATTCGCGGCTTCTTCTTTGTCGGGTGTATTTGTGGGGATTGGGAGTATTGTGCCAAACACGGTCTCACGGTTCACTCCAATCCCTATCCGACTGTCACTAATTGTTCCGACACGTATCAAAGGAAACACCAACACAGGACAAGTAAAAATAGAAAACACACCATTTTCTTGTTTAGTTGTATTTTTATTTTAAAGAAAAACACTATTATTGGAATAACTTGTTTGAATCCATGGATTATTGTTCCGTTTCATTTTCTTATTGGATACTAACATTTTACGGTAGCACTGCGTGAAAGTTACAAAGTGAAGTCAATAAAAACACAATCTTCGAAGACTGCAGCAAATATAATATTCGACATGGCGGTGTAGTACGGTTCGCTTCCGTGCTTCTCGATCAACGAGGAAGAGAAGCGAACGATTGTTGAATTCGGTCCTGGCCCAATAAAATGCTTTTTATTTTATTAAATTTTAATTTTATTTTTAACTAAATTTATTGTAATTGATTGGCGACCTTAAACGTCGGACGCCAACCTAGAGACTGATCCTCGAATACGAATTTCATTACCCTTATAAATGAAACCAAATCGAGATTTTGTAGCGGTTGCAAACACTGCCCTGTAGATAACCGAATTTTTACTTTTTTAGCGCGCTTACTCGACTCGTGGTGTACTCGCGTCTCCATGTGCACCGGCGGAGAGCGGAAGCGGCAACGACCGTGGCGGTCGGCGGATGGAAATGGACTCACCGAGGATAGAACTCTGACATGAATTCCATCCTAGGTTAGGGTTAAGAACAAAAGAAGAGAGAGAAAAACTTTTCTCTTAAGAGTGCGGCCGTCAAGGAAATACACTCTTTCAGTGCAATGGTATGCGTGTGTGACCGCACAGATCGTTGTTATTTACACGTGCTCGAAAGCAGTGGACAACGAAACAGGCAAGCGGCTAAGACAAAGGAGATTTATGATCCGTGTCTATGCTGTGCATTGCAGCTATCATAGGCGGCAGTTCATCGGAGAAATGTGGTAAAAGCAAATAAGGGCATCATACAGACATGGATGGGTGGTGCGGATGTGTAAGTAAATGTATCCCCATTAGGAAGAAGTGCTAATGGTTTTTCTATTTACACAATGGGAAATCTGCAAACCAGCGGGTGATGCTAAAGGGATCGAATTGTATACATGATTGCATGCGAAGGAATTCGTTTTATGACTCTAGGGTAAGATGAGAGTATTTGCTTTTGTCCGGTGGTCAAAGAGCTGCCGCGGCCGTGGAAATACCAGGGACATGTGGTATGCACATGTACGGCGGAATTGCATTGGTGGAGCAAGGGTGCCTAATGGTCGGGAATCTATGGTGCATATGCACGTTAAAGAATTGTTTTTAGGAATATCAGATAATGCGTTGTATACATCAAATGTCCTCGGAGAAGGAAATGTTTTCAGGTGCCAATGCAAATACATTGGCGGGAAACAATGGGAGTTGTGGAATTCCTAAAAAGGTAATGAAGAATTCTTACAGAGAATTGTATGCGAAGAGATGCATGATGGTAAGTTTTCTTTTACAGAAGCTTTGAAATAAATAAATTCGGTAAGCTTAAGGCGTGCAGCATTTACAGGTGCTAATGCAATTGTATTAGCGAAGTTAAGAGATTGAATGGGAGTTATGGGGGCGTTTTTAGGTAGGTGTACCGTGGGGTTTGGCGGAACCGCTACACATTACTGCGAAGTGTGAGAGACAGAAGGTTCTTCCTGGGGTTGTGTTCGCCGGTACCTTTTCTGCATACCCGTTTTATAGCAAATTGCTCGTTTGCTTTGTGTACATTTCTTTCAATTCCACACCTTGGCCCAATTTTCTCTCGATATTCAGGAGCCGTTGATAGGCCTGGCTGTAGTTTGTTTGGCAGCACTTTGTCATCGCTTTTTCATAGAAGCCCTGCCTCGTATCTTCCATTTGACAGTCAGTCCGTCGATAAAATTATATTCGTAGTCAGCCCAATTACGAAATCTTCTCGTTGTATTTAAGTAAAGTAAAGTGAATATAAACAGTGTCGAAGTGGATGTTTATTTATTTAGTAATTGAATAATTCCGATCGGTTATTTCGATATACATTCGCTCCTCAACATCATCATCATCATCGGCACTACAACCGGGATCCGGTCTTGGCCTTATTTAGCAAGTGTCGAGGCTTGTTCAATTTTCCATAATAATTTATTTTTACGGGCAAGGTTATTAGCCTCGCTCCTCAACATACATTTGTTTTATGGTAGTTTCCATCGCGAACCATTTTTTCTCTTTTGCTAGTTTCCGAAGTGAAACATATTGTAGACAGGGCAGAGAACACGTACGTTTTTAAACTGTTACTTTTTTTCAAATTATTCATAAAAATTTGTTTAGGATATGAGGTATAAGCAATTGAAAAATACGATAGATTCGATTATTGAGAATTCTAATCCGTAGTAGTCCTTTAAGAAAACCATTTATTTTAAATTCATTTGTATTTGTAAGCTAAGGACGAATAAATAAATAATTTAAAAGATTACTTGAAGCCATTTAAAACCCAGTTTGCCCATAACTGTCATAAGCGCTACTAATCAAAAAAAAAAAAAAAAAAACTTTAACAAAGTATAATGAAGTGAATTATGATTCGCATGCATGATTGATATTGCTAAATAAATAAGTGTAAATAGTTATTTTTTAATATATTCTAATAGATCTGATTTTTTCACATGTTCTTCCAGAATTTAACGATGGAAAACACTAATTAGAGATGCTCTTTATTTTCTTATCTGGCTAGCATCTACTGGCTCGCTGGGAACTCTCCTCCAATGTGTGCTTTCGTAGGGACCAGCTGCATCTGAACAAATCCATTTTAGGATGCCCGTAGCGACACGAATAACATTCTGTCAAAGACATTCCGTCAAAGCTCACTTGAATCAATCAACCTAGAAGCAAAGCGCCCTCTAGCTGTCCTCCCCTCTTTTGGTCTCGCGAATCCTGGAATTAAACCTGCGTGTCTTATTGCCGCCAAGAGCCTGCTCGACATTTTCACTACATAATCATTACTATCACGTTAATAATGATTGTTTCGACTTTGATTGGATAGAATTGAAAGGCCTATTCTTTTTAATAGCCACCGATCCGGCGATTGCGATATTTATGATTATTGATTCATGTCTCGCTATTTGCCGCAGAGATAACAAGGCAAACGAGTTTTAACGAGTGAACATTACCAAAACGGTTAATCCGTCGTCTGTCGTCATAGGACTTCCCGCGATCTACCACCATATCCAGAGGATCATAGTTAAAGCCGGATCGATTGATCAGAGTCGGTGTATTGTGAACAATGTAACCAGCACGTTCTGGAATACAATCGATTCGCATTGAAATGGCCACGAAAATTGCGATGGTTTTGTCTATCCGAAGAACCATGGCGGTTTGGTGTACAATGGCCTGTGGATGTGGTGCACTTTTACCCTAGAATAATTGATGGTCCGAAAATTTTACGCGAAAGCGTGTGTACGGCAACAGGTAATGTTAAGTGACGCACGGTGGCATGGCGGCAAACCATTTCGCACGACAAACAACAATGATGACTACGCGAGGCGGCACACATCAATCTGTGATTGTGCCGCACAGGCAGGCAGGCATGGAGGTCCTTGTCATTGGATCACTCACCGTCGTTGTGGTGCTGGACAATTGGCCAAAAGATGACTGGGCTGCGCACCATCAGATCATCATAATGGTCGTTGCTGAGGACGAATTGTACGATTCTCAGAGCCGCATTGCATGATACCGACGATGATGATCGTGTTTGATGATGTGATCGCTTGGCCATCTCTATCGGTATCGTACTTTGTAATTCAAGACTTTGGCTTCATTTAAGATAGAATAAATAAAAAAAAAAAAACAGTAACGAAAGACAACAAACAAAACAGTCAGTTAAGTCCGGAGGTGTTCTGTGCTCAATGCGTGTGTGGCTTTATAACTTTAGAACAATGTGCCATGTTTTATTGATGAAGTGGAAGTAGACTCACGAACAATCGACGACATCCGTTTTGGATCGAAAATTAAAATTTTATGTATGACAAGGAATTTTTGATACCTCATCGGCTTGTAGACCGTAAGCAGATGTCCTTGGGAATGCGGTTCTCTTCACGGAAGAATGCTTTATATGGATTGATTTCTTTTGTGAGGAATCGGAGGTGTTGTGGCGGGCTTAAGAGGAAAGTATGGATACAATCTTTACCGGAAGAGAAATTTACTGGATATATGGTTTTACATCCTGGCGCAAGGCTAATGACCTTGCCCGGAAAAACAAGTTATTATGGACAATTTAACAAGTCTCGCATTCGGATCGGATACCGGTGTAGAGACTTGGTAAATAAGGCCAAGACCGGATCCCGGTTGTAGTGCCGATGATGATGATGATGGTTTTACATCATCGAAAAGGGTAATATATTCGTATTTCTTTACATTTACGATATCGAAAGATGCTGTGCAAGTACAACCGAGGGTAGTGAGAACCAAAAAGGAAAGGCCAATAATGAAGGTATACAAATAGTAGGTAGTATTTATCCTTCTTGGCTAAATAAAAAGGAGATATGGAAAGTAAGAAGAAAGAAAGGAATAACAAGGAGAGTCGTTAATAAAATAGGAAGGATAAAGAAATTAAAGCATATTTAAAATATATGCGCAAGAAAGCGATTTTGAGGTATCCCTAACTGTTAAAGTACAGTGTAGGCATAAGAATTGGGAGAAGAAGCATCGTTATATCGATTGGGCCATACATTTTTGCAAATGGCAACATTTAACCTTTTAAAAACCGTTAGAGGGAGAGGCGCGAGTTATTGTTGTTATATTTTATATAAAGAAAAAATATAAACTTTTTTGGAGGCTATGCCTCTTTAGTTTATTCATCAAATTACAGGTCGCTATGAACACTCTCTGGCGCAAGACTAATGACCTTGCCCAGAAAAAATAAATCATTATGGAAAATTTAACAAATCTCAGGACTTGCTAAATAAGGCCAAGACCGGTTCCCGGTTGTAGTGCCGACGATGATGATGATGATGAACACTCTGTGAATTTTTTTTTTTTTTTCAAAACTGTATTTATTGACCATAATTAGAATTTGTAGAATTAAGTAATACAGTGACTTAAAATTAATTTCGTAACAATTGCTTACATGTAATTATTATAATAATATATACATTTTCCAAACAATATTTTATGGGATACAAGATAGATGTGTTTTATAAATTTAATAGTATTATCTTCCTGGAAAAGGTCAGAAAACCAGGAATTTGTTTTTTCAACTTTACTTAATCTAAACTTAATCTTAATTATATAAATAACTTAACCTAATTTAGTCTGATTAACTATATCGCAAACCTACAATAGTGAGAGTAATCAAGTCGCGAAGATTAAGATGGGCCGGACACGTGGCGCGAATGGGGAACGATAGGACCGTGCATAGAATTCTTGACGGTAGACCAACGGGAAAGAGACCGGTAGGACGGCCGCGACGGAGATGGGAGGACAATGTTAGGTTTGACCTTGAGGAGATCGGATCGAATGGTCAAGCGTGGAAGGAGAGTGCCCAGGACAGGGAAGGATGGCGAAGCCGAGTCGGTGAGGTCATGAACTTCCGGGTTCCTACAGGCCAATAAATAATAATAATAATTTAGTCTGATTACAGTATGATTTTCCTAAAACCATAAACACTCTCTGCAGTTTTTCTATGCTATTGTAGCGAGCTTAGGGTTCGCTGGATTAATTATTTGGAATAAATAAGAGCCGTTAAATCGACTTTGAATTAATATAACACTTTATTAGTCCGTTAACCACAACCGTTACTTTTACCGTACACGACGATTTCTTGACTTATCGCTTCCGTACTTATCGCGTATTTTAGTTCTTATTTATCGCTTGCTTCTCACTCGAGACTTATTACTTTCTACTTACTTACTCGAGACTTTCGCTCCCGCACGTATCGCTTGCTTCACTGCCTTAGTTATGACTCCTCTCCATGGCCTGTGTGCGACGTATTTATACCGTTCCCTCATTCTGATTCGGCGTTTCGTTTCCGTCCGTTCCATAATCTCGACTTTTCTATGCCAGTGTTCCAGTACTTCCTAAAATAATCTAGTACTTTGTTTCGGACTTTCTTGAAGATTCCAGTCCTGATTGTCATATGCGTCACACTATTTATACTTAAATTCTATCTTAGCCTAGGAATCTCCTAATGTGTTTTTAATGACCCAACGTAATAGCTACATATGTTTTGCTTCTTAGCATTTTATTTTGGGTTTTTTTGGATCTAGGTAAATGATGTCTACACACAATTTTAATGTTAAATATTTTAAGGAATGAATACGAAACACATTCCTAGAAGATTGTAAAAATGCAGACGCTAGTTGTTGTTAGATGAATTTCTTATTTCAAGGTGAACATAAGGATGCATAGTGGTTGGGTGATTCATACGTTAACTCCCCCCTCCGTTAAAATACAATGTCCCCATTGTTTGTTTATGTGTTGTAACTCTAGTAATCTGTTATTAAAGATTTTTTTGATTTTAATTTATCTTATTTAGTTTTGTATTCATTGTACCTCTTATATAGTATGTTAAAAAAATTTACGAAGAAATATTATACTTTTAAAAAGGAGTATACAAATTATGATGCTTAATACTGGATTATCTTCTAAAGGTATTATAAATTTCCTCATTTAGTCTTGAGTTTGAGTATAGTATATTAGTAATTTTTATCTCTATCTTATTGCTATGAATTACAATTTGATTAATTCTTTCTATTGTATCGTCTGCCATTGTTATAATTTCATTTACATATATATATTTTTTTTGTATATTCATTAGTTGCAAAAATTGTCTTATTACATACTACGGTTTCTGGCATGATTTGAACTAATCCATGGAATGTATCTAGGGCTAAATTATCGTTGGGTATTTGTCGAAGATTGTATCTTTCTTCCTATAAACAAATATGTCTGCGTAGGCTAGGATATTTATTAATGGAATATTTTAAGCTTCATCTTTTATTATTTCTTTAAGTTCTGGGATGTGATTTCTCTGTAAGGGCTCATAATTTATGTTAGATTAAATGGGTGAATTAATATACTTGAGTTTTCATATACACATACGTCTGGGATTTTTGTTGAGGTAAATTTGTTGTCCTTTAAAGGTATAGTTTCCATATTTCCGGTGATTGTTTCAATTATTCCCAGCACGAATAAGATCCTTGTGAATTCTTTTACCTCCATTTCCAATTATCGTGGTTCCTTGATCTTCCACTACAATATGTTTTGTGTAACGAGTTTCGTTTTTCCCTCTCGAAAGTGCGCGAATAAAATGTCCATTTCATATGGTTTTATCACCGTCATGGAGTGGATGATAGTGGAGCGCAAGTTCAACGGCATGTGCGAACGTTTTTTCTTGATTCAATTTATGAATCAACAAGTTCCTTTGCCCTATTCCTCAGAATTAATGTGCCAGAAGGAGTAAGAATCGTACAGTGGATATATAGATGAATTGGCGATAGTCTTGGTATAACATTTGATAGTAGGACGTCTGGTAGGATTATGGAAGGTATTAAGAATATTGTCAGACCAATGCCGCACATCAGAAAGATTTTATTTTTTATTTTTGTTTTTTTATATACGAGGCGAACCTATAAACCCGGCGCCGCAGGATGCCACTAAATAACCGTTGCAGTTTTTCCTGAATAGTTGCAAGTGGTAAAGACAAAAAAAGAAATTTAACAGAATTCATCAGCACGACCTTCATTCAAACGATGTCCATGTTATTGGGATCCAACGCCTCCATCCTCTGGCAAGCTAGATTGGAGCGCGGGAAGGCGCAGATTCGGAATCTCAAATGTACGTCGTATACTGAGCAAAGAATATGCAAAGAATCAGTTAGGGCAAGGATATCAGATTTCGCTGTTTGCAAATATTGGTGTACGGCGTTTACATTCATATTGGTGAAACCGATGCCACTGATGTAACCAAATGTCGTTATCCGTCAAACGTTGAGAGAGTTTCAAGAACGAACCCGATTCAGCGATGACAAATTTCTTAAAATTCGGTTATTTATCACAATATTTGCATGATGTTCCTCCTGACATAGTGCCTCCCGGAGATTCGAATGCGAAACTCGTTTACCTCCGGAATTCTTTATTCCAGAAGGTAGCATTATGATTTATCTCCGTGTCAGGTCAGGCCATCAATCGTACATCCGAAACATGATCGAAAATTTCTCCCTAAGTTATCGTGGCTGTGTAACAGCGTCACGGGGTGGTATCTAACCTTGGCACCGACTTACCACCTAAATCACCCTTTTCTGGGCCCATCAGCTCCAAAAACTGACCAGGAATTTCTCCCGACCATTTCGTGGAACCTACAGGTTGATGGGGTGGTATTTCACCGGGTGATGAGTGTTGATGATGTGACAGGGGGTTGGGACCCCACCTACCACTTGGTTTTTATTCACGTCTTACGACAAGCCGGGCTAGCTGTGAGTATATGTAAATTAATAACTTATATCAATACTTTTATGGTAATGCTAGTAATGCTAGCGGATAGCGTCCATTAGAAATCGTACGAAAGGAGGGTAAATTCGGCTATACATAGACCTTAACCTTAAAAGTGTGTAGCGGTTTCCGGACCCTATACGATGATGTCATAAATGTTATGACGGGGAAGATGGTTAGGAAAGGGCTCTATAAGAGGTCGCAGCAGTTGCACCGGATGGTTTAAAAATGTGTTTTTAAATAGAGGATTGCAGTCAAAAGGAATGGTAACAAAGATAGGATGCGTTTCTAAAAGCAAAATGAACCCATGCCATTTAAAAGTAAAAAGTAAACATGACAAACTGAATTGCCATCAAACTCCACTAATACTGTCACCCACGGGTGGTTTCGTCGTTATTTGAACAAGTTAAATGTAAGTATGTCAATCAATCATTTTTGCTTCAAATGCTGGATTAAAAATACGGGAGAGAGTTTGCGAGATTCGAGACCGGACTACGGACATTGGAGCTATACACTTTCTGTCCTAAAAAAATCCAAATAGTCTATTAATTTTACCAAAAAATCATTTTATTTATTCAGATAGTCTGTCTGAACTAAAATACACCAATTTCCTCGTTCGACAAGTATATCAAATGACTTTTGTATGTTGTTGATTGGGGCGGCGGTTGCCGTCATCGTTTGATGACCGACATTCAGCACTTCGATGTTTTGGTTCTGGTTCGAATTCATCACCAATTAACATAGTTTTTAATAAGTTTTCTTCGTTTCTTTACAGTCTTCAGCTTTCTTAGACCACGTTTTTCAGTTATAATGCCATTAATTGTTGTTTTCGATTTGTTAAGCCCCATTTCCACGAATTTCACTGAAGTTTTCTTGGAAACCCTCACGAAATCTCGTACTCTTTTTTTTTTTGTTTGGTAATCACATCAGACCGTAAGGGCGGGCACGTGTACGTTTACCGTCATACACATCTTTCTTGAATTGTTAAAAACATTCAAACACTTGAATTCTTGAATCGTTGAAACGGCTTTTTTTGAATCGTTGAAACACTTGTGTTTTGGGAAAACAATTATCACTACAGGCTTTTTTCAGCAATTCAAACGTTTCGGTAGCTTTTTTACGATTTTAAAAACAAAATTTAATACAGACACAAAAACTACTGGCACTAAAAAGGGCTTATCCGGTCATCATTTCAAAAAAAAAATCGATTTAATTTTTTTTAAGAAAATGCAACATTTCAGAAATATTCTCCTCAAATTTCGAATCGATTCGAAGAAAATTGAATGAGATGGAGCATTTTAAAGCCCCAACATTCTGGCTGGCTCGTTTCGTTACTGAAAATTTTAAATGCGCTTTTTCCAAAATAGCAGTTTCGAAGTTAGTTGACATGATATCTCAAAAACGAATGAACCGATTTTCGAGGATTTTGCATCCTTCTCTAAGACGAGATTTACTCGGGGGTGGAAGAAGGATCATTTTCAATGATTAGAAATTGTTTTCCAAAACAAAAATGGAAACCGTGATTTTGAATTTAAAGTTCTCTAAAAATCAAACATTTCATTATATTTCAGTTTCCACACAAATTTCATCAAATAGTGTTTTAGGGAAGATTCATCCTACATAAATTAATCGCCAGACAACAGATGGCGTCAACTGTTCTATCTGTGGCGAGCGATTCCAGTTTATTTTGGGCCAGAGGAAGTATAACAGGGGTTGTGATGATATACTTAATATAACTTATATAATGTGTTAATTATATTCTTATTTTTCTTATGTAATTTTTTTTTAAAAATGTGAAACATTTCAGAAATATTCTACTGAAATTTCGAATCGATTCGAAGAAACTTGAATGAGATGGAGCCTCTTAATAAAGCATGTTTTTAGTAAGCATCGTCCTCATTAGACATCTGTCAATTTTCATTTTGTTTCATATTTCAATATGAATCATGGATATCCTAACCTCCCGAGATGAAAGAACAGTCAAAACAGTGAATTGTTAAAGGCAAACGGGCTTCAAAGAAGGCAAAGATGGTGAAATCAGCTGGGAAGGTTATTGCTACTGTGTTTTGGGAAGCACGTGGCATTACCTTCATTGAGTATTTGGAAAAGTGACAAACGATAACTGGACAGTATTACGCGTTATTATTAGGTCAACTTAATGAGGAAATAAAAAAAATCGTCTTTGTAAAGAGTTATTGATCTCGTATCAAAACAAATGACGTATATAGATTTCAGGAGTAAATTTATTTGAAACGTAGTTGAGCTTATGAGAAGAAGAGATGGCAATGAGGGATGAGACAAATCTGTTTTGGATTTTTAGGAGGATCCCACTATCGGAGGTACCAAATTGGTAAATAAAGAATGCGTCACGATGCATGAATGTCAAAAGATGTTTGGATTACATGCTTAGACAGTAACCCTGATTGTAATGAGCGAGAAAACAAAGTGTAATCAGAATTGGAACCGTTCGCCAACGACCTGCAGGGGATATATTAAAGCGATTGAAGTGAAATCGTCAGTGAAGACGGTCATTTTAAAAGCCGTTTGTGTAATAAAAGGATAACAATATTCGAGTCAAAATCAAAGCGTTTTTCGAAACTGTTATCTTGAAAGACAGTCCTATTTTTAAACCATTAAATAATTAATTAAGATCCCAATTGAACTTTGTCGAGATCGAGTGTGTATTTGCTACCATAAGCAGATAGCAGTTCACTATTATATTCATATTATGTTTGCTGATGGAATGATATGTGAGTGCTTTGTGTTTCCTTTAGTTGGAAAATAATTCGGTATTAAAATTAAACGCCAATAACGGAGAGAGCAAATTTAATATTAAAAACTAGTGAATGTTTGAGACACACCTTTGGTATCCGAAGTTTACGATGACAGAAATGTTCCGAGGAGTACATATTAGATGAGTTTTGATGGTGAAACCAGCACAATAATAAGATGAAATATGCAAAAACTATGTTGTACCAATTTATTTAAAATAAAGAAATATTTTTAAACTAAATGTGTGTGTTTTATTTAACAAACAATATGAGGGACGTTGTAAGATGGTCTACAATAGTTAAAAAAACAGTAAAAACTGTTGCGAAACTCAAAGTGCTCCAAAAACAGAAGCATTTAAACGCGGCGTATAAAAATCGATGGCAAGCAGATGGTAGTATGACAGCAAAAATCTGCGATAAATTATATGCGAACATACTAAAGCAGTGAATATCATTAACACGGCAATTTCGTTAATAAAATTAATGAAAAACCGCTGTTAGAACTGAAAAGTCGTTTAAAAGTCCTGATTGACACACTAAAAGCTAAAATACAAGACGTATTATAAAGTGTGAGGAACAGTGATCAAAGTAATGATGTTTGAATGCAGAAACTTCTACAATAGTTAAAAAAACAGTAAAAAATTGCGAAACTCAAAAGTGCTCCAAAAACAGAAGCATCTAAACGCGGCATATACAAATCTATGGCAATCAGATGGTAGTATGAAAAATCTGCGACAAATTATATGCGAACATACTAAAGCAGTGAATATCATTAACACGTCAATGTCGTTAATAAAATTAATGAAAAACCGCTGTTAGAACTGAAAAGTCGTTTATAAGTCCTGATTGACACACTAAAAGCTAAAATACAAGACGTATTATAAAGTGTGAGGAACAGTGATCAAAGTAATGATGTTTGAATGCAGAAACTTCTACAATAGTTAAAAAAACAGTAAAAAATTGCGAAACTCAAAAGTGCTCCAAAAACAGAAGCATCTAAACGCGGCATATACAAATCTATGGCAATCAGATGGTAGTATGAAAAATCTGCGACAAATTATATGCGAACATACTAAAGCAGTGAATATCATTAACACGTCAATGTCGTTAATAAAATTAATGAAAAACCGCTGTTAGAACTGAAAAGTCGTTTAAAAGTCCTGATTGACACACTAAAAGCTAAAATACAAGACGTATTATAAAGTGTGAGGAACAGTGATCAAAGTAATGATGTTTGAATGCAGAAACTTCGATGATGTTACCACTGTTGATGAAATTCAGATAGCGATCGTAACATGACTTCCTTCCCTGAGCACAACCCCAAAAGAGTCGATAAAGAACCTAAGTAAGAAGCCCAATGGCATGGCATGTAACTAGCCTACCCAGCGATGGTGCGATACAAATCTATATTAGTACAGTCAAGTTACGTGTTAAAAAAATATGTATATTCGCATATTCGAATTTATTTAGTTATTGATGCCGAGATAGTTTCTTGAGTGGTTAGGATGGAATATTCCGGTGAATATGATATATTTTATAATACACAAATTAAGCACGCTTCGCAACAGTTTTTTGGAATCATCTTAATTACGCCGCTGCTTGCTTAATTTGAGCTTCTACAATATTTCCCAAACACTCTCTGATGTCACTGTTCCAAATTAAACAGATTTTCGTTTTAACTTTTGGATAAAGGCAATTAAGAGACGTTGTTATTGGTTCCAATTGTTAGTTCGTTATCTGAATTTCTAAATTTCAGAAACTGGAGAGAAAACTTGAATAGACTCGCAACACCTTTTTAAATAATGAAGTACTGATGTTAATAGATACTTAGGATATTTGCTTTACTTCTATTCATCCATATGCCAGACTCAATTCCAGAAGACATCAGTTAATTGTTTTCTAATAAAATGTCTTAATTGGATACTAATTAGTAAATTTGCAATAATGTTTCGAAAAAAGATTTTCAAACAAAGAATACGTGATAACAATTAGTTGACTATAAAATGAAGCAAGCGTTGGTGGCGGCTTCAGTAAGTAATTGTACCGAATCTTGCAAACATGTGGAAGATGTTTTTAACCATAAGCCTTGCTCTGATTATCAGTACTTGTAAGTAGAATTCCTTACATCCTTGTATTACCAACTTATAAAATGCTTTTAATACAGTGTCTGTGAGTGGTCAGAGCTGTAAAGGACCGTATGAAATTTATCTTCCACAAGGAGTAGCACCAAATTGTGATACAACATGCGAAAACCTTGGACAGCCATGCTATATTCAATACTTCCAGGCTCCATTTGGCTGTTATTGTCTACCCAATTACGCTAGAAATGCTTTCGGTGTCTGCGTACAACAGGGTGAATGCGGTGTCCAATGCGGCTAATATATGTAATGTAACGTCAATGTTAATAAAGCGACTATTCAATCATTTGTCTCTCACAAATAAAAGTGTTTCTGAGGTACCCTGAAATGTTAAAGCTCAATACGAGCGAAGAAAAGGTTGAAGAAAAAGAAAGGTGCCGTCGATGTACTTGAACTTGAATGCTGGATTATTACAAAGGCGAAGAAACCCGTGATCTGACTGAGCATTTTTCTTAGACCACGTTTTTCAGTTAAAATGCGATTAATTGTTGTTTTCGATTTGTTAAGCCCCATTTCCACGAATTTAACTGACGTTTTCTTGAAAACCCTCACGAAATCTCGTACTCTTTTTTTTTGTGTGGTAATCACATCAGACCGTAAGGGTGGGCACGTGTACGTTTACCGTCATACACATCTTTCTTGAATTGTTAAAAACATTCAAGCGCTTGAATTCTTGAATCGTTGAAACCATTTAAATAGTTGTGTTTTGGGAAAACAATTATCACTACAAGCTTTTTTCAGCAATTCAAACATTTCGGTAGCATTTTTACGATTTTAAAAACAAAATTTAATATAGATACAAAAACTACTGTCACTTAAAAGGGCTTATCCGGTCATAATTTTCAAAAAAATCGATTTAATTTTTTTTTTAAGAAAATGCAATATTTCAGAAATATTCTCCTCAAATTTCGAATTGCTTCGAAGAAAATTGAAAGAGATGGAGCATTTTAAAGTCCCACCATTCTGGCCGGTTCCTTTCGTTATTGAAAATTTTAAATGCGCTTATTCCAAAATACCAGTCTCGAAGTTAGTTGACATGATATCGCAAAAACTAATGAACCGATTTTCGAGGATTTTGCACCCTTCTCTAAGACGAGATTTACTCGGGGGTGGAAGAAGGATCTTTTTCAATGATTAGAAATTGTTTTCCAAAACAAAAATGGAAACCGTGATTTTGAATTTAAAGTTCTCTAAAAATCAAAAATTTCGTTATATTTCAGCTTCCACACAAATTTTATCAAATAGTGTGTTAGGGAAGATTCATCCTACATAAATTAATCGCCAGACAACAGATGGCGTCAACTGTTCTATCTGTGGCGAGCGATTCCAGTTTATTTTGGGGCAGAGGAAATATAACGCGGGTTGTGATGATATTGAAACAGAAGAAACTTATATAATGTATTCATTATATTTTTATTTTCCTTATGTTATTGTTTTTTAAGAAAGTGCAATATTTCAGAAATATTCTCCTGAAAATGGAATGAGATGGACCATTTTAAAGCCTTAATAAAGCATGGTTTTAGTAAGCTTCGTCCTCATTAGACATCTGTCAATTTTCATTTTGTTTCGTATTTTAATATATATCATGCATACCCTAAACTCTCGAGATGAAAGAACAGTCAAAACAGTGAATTGTTAAAGGCAAACGGGCTTCAAAGAAGGCAAAGATGGTGAAATCAGCTGGAAAGGATATTGCTACTGTGTTTTGGGAATTTAAAATTTAAATTATCTTCATTGAGTATTTGGAAAAGTGACAAACGATAACTGGACAGTATTACGCGTTATTATTAGGTCAACTTAATGAGGTAATAAAAAAAATCGTCCTCAATTTGTAAAGAGTTATTGACCTCGTATCGAAACAAATGACGTATATAGATTTTAGGGGTAAATTTATTTGAAACGTAGTTGAGTTTAGGAGAAGAAGAGATGGCAATGAGGGATGAGACAAATCTGTTTTGGATTGGTAGGAGGATCCCACTTTCGGATGTACCAGATTGGTAAATCAAGAATACGGCATGATACATGACTCTTAAAAGATGTTTGCATTGCATGCTTAGACAGTAACCTTGATTGTAATGAGCCAGAAAACAAAGGGTAATCAGAATTGGAACCGTTCGCCAACGATCTGCAGGGGATATGTTAAAGTGGTTGAAGTGACATCGCCAGTGAAGACGGTTATTTTAAAAGCCGTTTGTGTAATAAATGTATAACAATATTCGAGTCAAAATCAAACCATGTATCGAAACGGTTATCTTTCAAGGTGGTCCTATTTTTAAACCATTAAATAATTAATTAAGAGCCTAATGTGGACTTTCTCGACGTCGCTAGCATAAGCAGCGAGTAAATATTCACTATTATATTCATATTATGTTTGCTGATGGAATGATATGTGAGTGCTTTGGGTTTCCTTTAGTTGGAAAATAATTCGGTATTAAAATTAAACGGCAATCAGCGAAAAGAGCAAATTTTAATATAAAAGTAGTCAATGTTTGGGAGACACCTTTGGTATCCGAAGTTTACGATGACAGAATTGTTCCGAGGAGTACATATTAGATGAGTTTTGATCGTGAAACCAACACCATAAAGAGATGAGATAAGCAAAAATGATGTTATACCAATTTATTTAAAATAAAGAAATACTTTTAAACTAAATGTGTGTGTTTTATTTAACAAACAATATGAGGGACGTTGTAAGATGGTCTACAATAGTTAAAAAAACAGTAAAAACTGTTGCGAAACTCAAAGTGCTCCAAAAACAGAAGCATTTAAACGCGGCGTATAAAAATCGATGGCAAGCAGATGGTAGTATGACAGCAAAAATCTGCGATAAATTATATGCGAACATACTAAAGCAGTGAATATCATTAACACGGCAATTTCGTTAATAAAATTAATGAAAAACCGCTGTTAGAACTGAAAAGTCGTTTAAAAGTCCTGATTGACACACTAAAAGCTAAAATACAAGACGTATTATAAAGTGTGAGGAACAGTGATCAAAGTAATGATGTTTGAATGCAGAAACTTCGATGATGTTACCACTGTCGATGAAATTCAGATAGCGATCGTAACATGACTTCCTTCTCTGAGCACAATCCCAAAAGAGTCGATAACAAACCTAACTAAGAAGCCCAATGACATGGCCTATAACTAGCCTACCCAGCGATAAGGCCAAAATCTTGAAGGTCTAGATTTTTCTGAGAGTGAGGCGGATAAAGTGAAGTTTCGAGATCACATCATACGCGTATGATGTTAAAAAAATGCTCGGAATGGAGATGTGGCATAAGGTAGATCACCCCAAAGTCTGTCTGAAATGCATTGCAAATTGGCATACAGTATATGATAAAGCGTGTTAACACCAGAGGTATACAAAGTGAACGGGAAACGACAAACCATGAAATGTTATTCATGTTTAATTTAACATTTGAGACGTTCAAGCATTGATAAATTCAACCATGGAGCGATACAAATCTATACTAGTGCAGTCAAAAAAAATGTGTATATTCGCATAATCGAATTTATATAGTTATTGATACCGAAATAGTTTCTTGAGTGGTTAGGATGGAATATTCCGGTGAATATGATATATTTTATAATACACAAATTAAGCACGCTTCGCAACAGTGTTTTGGAATCATATTCATTACGCCGCTGTTTGCTTAATTCGAGCTTCTACAATGTTTCACAAACACTCTCTGATGTCACAGTTCCAAATTAAATGCGTTTTAACTTTTGGATAAAAGCAATTAAGAGACGTTGTTATTGGTTTCAATTGTTTGTACGTTAATTGAATTCTAAATTTCAGAAACTGGAGAGAAAACTTGAATAGACTCGCAACACCTTTTTAAATAATGAAGTACTGATGTTAATAGATATTTAGGATATTTGCTTTACTTCTATTCATCCATTTGCCTGATTCAATTACAGAAGACGTCAGTTAATTGTTTTCCAATCGAAGGTCTTAATTGGATACTAATTAGTAAATTTGCAATGATATTTCGAAAAAAGATTTTCAATCAAACAATACGTGATAAAAATTAGTTGACTATAAAATGAAGCAAGCGTTGGTGGCGGCTTCAGTAAGTAATTGTAGCGAATCTTGCAAACATGTGGAAGATGTTTTTAACAGTAAGCCTTGTGCTAATCATCAGTGCTTGTAAGTATAATTCTTTACATCTTTGTATTACCAACTTATAAAATGCTTTTAATACAGTGTCTGTGAGTGGTCAGTGCTGTGAAGGACCGCATGAAATTTATCTTGCACAAGGAGTAGCACCAAATTGTGATTCAACATGCGAAAACCTTGGAAAGCCATGCTATATTGAATACATCCAGGCTCCATTTGGCTGTTATTGTCTACCCAATTACGCTAGAAACGCTGACGGTGTCTGCGTACAACAGGGTGAATGCGGTGTCCAATGCGGCTAATATATGTAATGTAACGTCAAGGTTAATAAAGTGACTATTCAATCATTTGTCTCTCACAAATAAACGAGCGGACAAAAAAAAAAAGTGTTTCTGAGCTACCCCGAAATGTTAAAGCTCAATGCGAGTGAAGAAAAGGTTGAAGTAAAAGAAAGGTGTCGTCGATGTACTTGAACTTGAATGCTGGATTATTACAATGGCGAGGAAACCCCTGATCTGACTGAGCATTCCAATTTTGTGTACTTCGGCTAAAGAATGATTTTCTGTAGTTATTCGTAATTCTGAGGGTGATTTTCAACGATGTGGTGCGCACTCTATGATTGGTGCGCATTGCGGGAAAACATTTGGAGAAGCGGGTGGTGTTCATCAAAAAAATGTGTACAACGATCGGGATAAATTCTATTGGAAAGAGGTAAGCAGGATACAAGTATGTTGTATTGAGATGTTAAAGAAGGAATTGAAGGACTTACGCCTGGCTCCATAATGAAATTCACTAGGCACTTCTGCTCCCTTTCGAGCACGTGTATCGATTTTCTATATGCGCCTGATCTAATATGGGAATCGAATTGCAGTTAAGGATGAATAGACGGTAAATTTTGGATTAGCCAGATGGGGTAAAATATTTTTTTAAAAACCCTCTACAACCCGATGTACTTAAAATACGTGTTTTCGAATTAACTCAAGCATCAAGGATTGACTTCGACGATGCAAGTGCCGTTCATCAACAGTTTATCCATTTAGAGATTGGTCTTTGACTCAAAAGGCAGCACTATGTTTTAGAGGAATTTGTATATAGACGGTTAGATAATATCCAGTAGATTGTCTTGCTGAGGTCAGAATTCAATATGTTGGACATATGCCGTTGACTGATTACTACGTTTTTTATAACATATCCGAAAGAGTATAAGGAATTCAACGTGGTATCATCACAAATAAAAATTGATAATGAGTGAACTAGGTTTTGACTACTGGGTGAGATATGATTTATAAATATGAGTAATAGAGTGGGTCAGGGTACGAAGCCCTGAGCAACTCCACCATTTATTTGATGACAGACAGTTTTGAGACTCTCTATGACTACTTAAATTGAGCCACCAGTAAGAAAATCCCCTAGCCATTAAATCAGAACAGCTATTTTCTTAGTTAGAATCTTTATCCTACTTAGGCCACAATTTGGATGTTAGAATTAATTGCTCAGACAAGAAAGTTAACTCCGAGGAGCATGAAAATGGACAGATTCGAAAGTGCGCGAATAAAATGTCCATTTCATATGGTTTAATCCCCATCACGGAGTGGATGATAGCGCAGCGCAAGTTCATTATTAACTGAAGCTTGGATTGAGCCTAATAAACGAAATTTGATTACGTTTATCGGTATCTGCGATCGTTTTTTCTTAATTCAATTTCTAAATCAACAAGTTCCTTTGCCCTATTCCTCAGAATTAATGTGCCAGAAGGAGTAAGAATCGTACATTGGGTATATAGATGAATTGGCGATAGTCTTGGTATAACACTCGATAGTAGGAAGTCCGCCAAGATTATGGAAGGTATTAAGAATATTGTCAGACCAATGCCGCACATCAGAAAGATTTTATTTTTTGTTTTAATTTTTTTATATACTTCTCTCAAGAGAGGCGAACCTATAGACCCGGCGCCACAGGGTGCCACTTAATAACCGTTGCAGTTGTTATATATTCTTATTTTTCTTATGTTATTTTTTCTCTTCCATTTGATTTTATTTTATTCGATTTGAGAAAGAAAACTTTCTTAGTTGAATGTTTTTTATTTTTATTTCGATTCATGTTGTTTTCTTATCTAGATTTGTTTTAATTTTAATTTTACTTTTTCCTTAATTTTATTAATTGATAGATATAATTTAATCTTTGTCTTGATAAATTTTATTTCGTTATGGAATTTATGTTAATTGAATTTAACTTAATTTAGTTTATCTAACTTTGATTCATATAAATTTAATTTGTGTACGACTAATTAAGGGGTAACGCCTCTCTGTTAGGTAAACCGTGAGAACCGAGACCGACCAAATACTTTTATTGACATTCGATCTGTTAACCAAGCGACATGCTGCTTGAATCATTTCGAGAACTTAACCTTACTTCATGGAGTTTTGTGGGAATTGCGCATAACTAGCATTTCGCGTAAAAAGTTACTAATGTATGCGCACTAAGTAGGTTGTTGGTTCCCAATTTCCATCCACGCGGTAAAATATCACCTCATTAAACTATAGGTTGCGTGAAATGGTTGGAAGAAGATCCTTGGCTATATTGCGGAGCTTGGCTGATGGACGTGGTCGAGAAAAAATAGCATCTCCGAGTGCCAACTCAGCGCTGTAGGATCGTTTTTCTTGAAAGAAGTATATATAAAAACCGCCTCCGGCAAACCGCCAACAATCCAATTGTTGATTACCAGTAGTTTCGACATTTCCCTGATATTATTTAATACCCAATTGAAACAGTACCTATGTTAATAATGTCATTTCTAACTTATTGATTTCTTCATCGAAATGTTACTGTCAAATACAAGAAATAGTAGTATGACCCACCAAACTGGAATCTTTAAAGGACTCATAATTAATATACAATATCAACCTACCTTGTCAACCCACCCTCTTAGCTGGCCGTAATTACAAAAGAAAAGCCAATTATGCACGTTGATTTATTACTCAACGTCAAGCAAACATTTCTTACCCGTTTGACCCAGTAATTTTATGGCAGGACTTGCCGCCACACACACAATTATCTTGTACTTGCTTTAAATGCTTAAGCATACATAAGGCTAGTAGAAGCCGTCTGTTACGAAATTCCACCTCCTTAATCGCGATTTCGATTGGTAATTCAATTGACGGTTTCGTTTTATTTCAAATGCACCAGGACATATCGGTCGGCGCCAAATTGCACTCCGTACAAATGTGTGAGCTATGAATCCATACGATATCCTGGCGGCACTCATCCTGTTTATTAATACCACTCTAAGTTCGTACCAACTAGCGAAGTACTCTAAAAAATTATTCAGGAAAATTTAGATTACATCCTAAATACAGTCCTGTGCCAGGATATTTTTCAATATGCAAACGCTCTCTCTTTTTCCACGTAAAATATGAAAAGCCATCCATTGCGTCGCCATCCGCCCTCCCTCTTCGCGACTGGCCATTACGGTAAGTGGTTATTAATTTTACTATCCACTTGCGTGTCACGTCGATACCCATCCTGTGTAGACTATAACAGCGAATAGTGTAGTTTAGGTATTTGACGTTGTCCTTTTTCGTTAGATTAAGGACATGCTGAATAAAAAACATAAAAAAAGTGAGACGAATACAAAATTGCTAGACACACACGAATTACATGCGATGAGAAGGAAGCACATATCATAGCGGAGGAAGGATATACTGGCGAAAAAATTGTCAGTCAACCTGGCGAGAAGTGTTATGAATCAGCATCACGAGAGTGAGAAGCAAATATTTGTGGAAAAGTCCACTATGATGGAAGAAGTTGATTTAAGGAAGAGGCTTCAGAATACTAGAAGATTTTAGCTTGTTGTTAACACCGATGGCTTCCTCGGCAGTTCCGATTTCTAAAAGAAGCAGGTATCAGCGCACCCTCATTGTATTTTTGCGTATGCAAATGCATAAGAAAAGCCTTAGGAATATACCGACTCTGAATCCTGGAGGAAGGTTGATGCTAATCCAATATGATGGTTGCATAGACAAAGGTACCGAGATATTTTTTTCATCTATCCTCGGTGTTTTCATTTTTATTTTATTTCCCCTTTCATCTTTTATTGATTTGAAGTGACTTCATTGAATGGCTTTGAGGTGCATTTTGCATAATGATGAAAGTCCTGTAAGAAGTGTTCAAAATGGTATTAGACGGGTGGTGATATATAGGCTGTCTATCCAAAGGAGTGAAAGAAGTAGATCTTAAGTTCAATTACCGATTGTTGTGTCTATATGTGGAAGGCAAGGCGATGGATCCTAAAAGACATTTAAAAGAGCAAGTTCTAGTCTCACCATCGGAAAATATATCAGGTGTACAAGTTTGCTTCCGCTGGTTTTTCCCGAAATTCAAGGCTTTATTGTAAAAAACAGGTTATATATTTATGATTCAAAGTATTGTCTATCGCTGACCACTACTTTCTCCCATCTTTCGGGCAGCATACGAATCCATTTCTTCATATTAAAGCAGAAAATTAAAACCTCCCGCAAATGACGAGAATTTGGCTCGTAAGCTGACATGTTTAATCGAGAATAACTTTCTGACGCAGACACAAATCGACTAATATTTCGATGGCGTTATGTTTACAAATACCTAAGCTTATTGTATGACATCTATGATCTATTTATTTCAACTACCACTTACCGCTACAGCCATCTATTGCAAAAAATGCATAATACATTTGTTTGAACTTGACCATTGTAGATATAAGAACTTGTTCCAATGTCTCGTAAGGAGCTTGCGACATATATTAGTACGACGACATTAGCCGTTAGCTAATCAACTTTCCAGTCCCTCTGCAGACTGTCTATTGCACTAAGGCATATGGTAATGGACCCAATTTTCATCAATCCGCACAGGTCGCCAAAAAAAGTTAGCTCGATTACGTTGCAACAACACCAAACCGGCCATTGAATCATCAACGCGCTGCTGTTTTTGCTCGACGGTCAGCAAACGCGACACCCACCGTATGGTAGTTTGTTCATCTACAAAAGATCGTGGAAAATATATCGTGGCCGTTCTTTTGATATGGCCACGGTCTCAACTAAGTCGCGCAACTTCACTTTACGATCACTCACAATGATTCACTGCACATGCTTTACGTTTTCAGAATTCGTAGAGATTCATTTTGACGTAACTTAAAATTAGGGAATGACGAACTAAACAATGATGGATAGAGAATAGTATAGGTGGTAAAACGGCGCCGGGGGGGGGGGGGGGGGGGGTTGGGGGGGCTATGGTGTGGGTTTTTGTTTTTTGTTATACTTCTCTCGGGAGAGGAGAATCTGTAGCGCCTATATACCTATAGCGTGTAGCCCCCCCCCCCCCCCCCAAATAACTGTTGCAGTTCCTCTTGAACAGTTGTGGGTTGCAACGCTCCGGGAACACTCGCGGGGGGGGGGGGGGGGTTCCACAGCTTCCCCGCTCTGTAACGGAACGACCTCTGACACAGGGATGTTCGAGACGTCGGGAGATGAACCACAAATTCGTGCTTTTCGTTGGATTGTCTTGTGGAGTGCATATAGACCGAATTGCGCAGAACAATAACACGAATCTCCGAAGAATAGTCCCAGTAATAATATCTGTAAAAGGTCTGCTACGCGCGCTCGATGTGATAGTGATAGTCCCAATATCAGCGCTGCGTCCTCGATCAGGCGGATAGCTCGTCTCTCTTTGCTTTCAAGTAGGTCGAAGGCATGTTTAGGAGCAGAGCTCCAAACATGAGATCAATATTCAAACGCGCTCCTAATTTGGAATTCATACAGGAGAAGAAGTTGAATCGGAGTAAAATATTTCTAGGCTCCAAAAAGATAGCTCCGTTTTCCTGAGGTGGACCTGGCGATGTTCGACAGGTGTTTATGCCACTATACATTCCCACAGACCGTGACGCCGAGCAATTTCATGTTTTCCCCAAATTCGAGGGCCTGGTCATTCATCGTCAGCTGTGGGGCCGATGATCTACTTTTCTTTGTGAATGTTGTATACTGTGTCTTCATTGCATTGAAGTCGACGAGACTGGTGTTTCCCCACTGCAGGACCTTATCCAGATCCTGATGCAGAGAGTCGATCTGGTTACATCTCAGCTGATGCGACGTCGATACACTACTCGGCCGATCACTCGAAAAGTGGGAAACAATCGTACTATCATCCGCAAAACTGAACACTTTGTTATCCGTTGACTCCAACAAATCATGTATGTGAACCAAGAACAAGGTTGGAACCAGAATAGAACCCTGAGGCACCCCGGTATTAACAGTATACTAATCCGAAGACTCGCCGTCCACAACAACCCGGATCGATGGATTCTCGTGGAAGCTCTCCGTCCAGTCGCAAAGTTGATGTGAAAGTCCATATGATCGAAGTTTGCTCTGCAATGCCCCGTGCCAGATGCGGTCAAATAGCTTGGAGATATCCAGTGCGACCGCCCTTGACTCACTGTGCTCCTCAATTGCAGATGTCCATATATCGGTTATAAGGGTGAAAAGGTCTCTCATGGACCGTCCACCACGGAATCAGCATTGGTGAGCATTCAGAAGTTCGTTGCACTCCAAATACTTAATTAACTCGGCATTGATGACATTTTCCATCACCTTAAATAACATACATAATAATGCTATCGGCCGGTAATTTTGTGGGAGATACTTTTTTCCCCTCTTCGGGATTGACACGAAATATTGTGCCTAACACGGACACTCCGTTCACTTCCTCCTCCATCATAAATTGTTCGCCGCGTAAAACACCGAACCGTAAGAACGAAGCGGCGCCACGTTTGTTCGCAACCAGGGGCAAAGGGTGAGAGATAAACACCCAGGACACTGCGACACAGCAAGGAAACAAAACCGTCGAAATAAAACACCAAGCCTTCACCGCACAGTAATTGAAACGCGTTAGATCGTTTATTAATTAAATGTTTTCTTTATTATTATGTTTTAGTCTCAAGATAAAAATAACTTTGTTCTCCGCCATTATTAAATACAATAGTGTCTTTATACTTTATTTGAACTTATTATGATATTACGACTCGGGGGGATATTCGCGTCTCCTTGCGCACCGGGGAGCGGGAAATCGTGCGACCAGCGTGGTCGGCGGATGAAATTCGACTCAATCGAGGGTTAGAATCTAGTTCTTGATTCACCCTCGATTCGGTGGTGGTGGATATCCTCTCCACTAAGGATATGTTTTATCTACCACAAAAGAGACGTAAAGTCTCTCTTTGTGGAACAGCAAACCAGATCTCGTAATGCGGATCATGGTGGTATGTGTGTGATCGTTCAGATCTGTGTTGTTTACGCGTGCTCGAAGGCAATGGGTGAACGAAGCCGACAGGCAGTAAAGACAACAGGGAGAAACGACCAAATGCGCCGTTCGGTAATGCGGATCATTGTTTACGGATGCATCGTCGCTACAATAGACGTTGGGAAAAGGTGCTAATGGGATTGGTGGCCGAACGAATCCCTTGCATGCCATTGTATATGCCGGGTAATTAGTTGCAGCAGGGAAAGATATTGAAGATTGTTTGTTAGTGGGAAAACAAACGATGAGTTGGGTCTTATGCATGTTTACATGCGTAGAAATATGGTTTATGGCATCTCCGACTGGTACAGGAACCTTGTTCTTGTTTATACTAGAAAATGATAGAGGATCCAGTTCCGATGATGGTAATTGGGATGCGGGAATTGTTTGTCGGTTTATTCCAGCTGTAAAAACAAGCTGCCCGACATAGGATTTTAACACAGACAAAGGGTGCCGACTGGCTTGGGATTCATGATGCCATATGCTCTTTAAAGAATTATTTCTAGGAATTTTAGACAATGCGTTGTATGCATTAAATATCCTTGTAAAAGGAAATGTTTCAGGTATGCTGTGTGGAGATTGCGGTGCAGGTGTGGGAAAGTTGAAATTTACCTGGGGTTCCTGAAAAGGTAAAAAGAAATTCTTACAGGGAATTTGTATGCGAAGGGATGCATGAAAGGTAAGTTTTCTTTTCCAGAGACTTTTTAGATAAAGGATTTGATCTCATTAATGCGTGAAGAATTTAAGTTGCTAATACGATTGAATTAGTGAAGTTATGAGATTGGATAAAAGTTATGGGGGTTTTTCAGGAAAGCGAACCGTGGGGTTTGGCGGAACCGCCACAGTTATACGGGGAATTAAAATCAAAAACTATAAAAAAAAATATGTCGCCAATAACTTTTGCTTGAATAAGTTCCCGCAGAACACTTCTGGATAATGCTTTTGATCATATCTAATATCTTCAACGGTTTCTAAAAACAACGAGATGTTATTCAAGGCCAAACATAAATAAGCGTTCACTGAAATGTTGTGATATAAAAAATAAAAAATTTTAACACATGGTAATTTTGAGTGGTCACCCAGATTCAGAAAATTAAAATAACGAAATTCATTTAGAATTATATCTTAGAAGGTGTCCATTTTGAAGAAAGTGAAAACGGAGATCTTTACTAAGGATATTAAACAAAATAATATCCACCCCTAATTCCCAATTAACCTCAATCGTAGAACTAAAAACGACACTTAGATTAACTAGAAATTCTGACTGGTATGTAACTTTGCCTAACACCACCCTAGTTATTGAATTTCGTATTAGGACCGTGCAGGTATTGTGCCTCCACGAAGTTTGTCGTTTTTTGTCGGTTTTTCAGCTCAACTCCATAGCGCCTACAATGTAATCCTTTCTACAGTGAGTTCTTCTAGGCGAAATTAGTACACTTCGGTAATCAAAGAAAACCTTAAATGATGAATTCCAGTCTTTTATGCACACAATATACAGCAAAATGCTTTGAAAACTATTATGTACTTTGAAGTTAACATAAGACTTCATTGTGAAAAAACAAATCCTCAATACGTCTTACTCTTAATACTATAGTTGCATAATACTTAACCACAGATAAACTGACGAGAATATGATCAAAAAGTGACAAAAATAAGTGTTGTTGATTCCGTAGAAACACACCATTGAAGAATACTACCAATAGGCTTACAAAGCCATTAGACTACATATAAACCGCTTCGATTCCCATTAGGGAATTGACAACAATTATATGGCTAATCTATTGTATTGCAATGTTTTTAATAGCCAATCAACGCCACCAGGTCAGTCTGCTATACTTACATACTGTTCTCCCGAGGTAAATAAAAACACTCCACCCAATAACCATAAACGGCTTTAGGTATCTTAATTTGCTCATTTTCATTTAATTCTCGCCATTAGCGTACAGTTTTTATTAGCTCACCACACAATGTATTTTGCATTATAAAATTCAATCGAGTTGCAGCACTGTAAATGCATGTCCTTTTCCAGGTGGTTGTCCAAAAGCCAAGGAATAAGGAAGAAACGGAGAAAAACAAAAAGAAAACTTCAAAGGCTGGTCCACCAAAAAACCAAAAGGTATCCATTCATCCATCCATCTCACACGAAGACCACCCAAGTGTCTTAATTTGTTCCGCCAACTATGGCAATCAAAAGCCGCCTAAAGTTGGTCATCTTAGCCAATGAGATACAGAATCAACCAACCGCAAGGTAATTAAGATTCAGTGCGCAATGTTTCAGGAATATCTTTCCGTCGTTCACGTGCATGTACACCACACACAGTTGTAAACGCAGACTCCAAAAACCGGAACAAAAAGTAGTGGCAACAACAATAGCAACATCACAGAATAAAAAGTATCTGCACTTAGCTGTATATGAAGAAAGGTAAATAAAAAACTAAGACTACAGAGACCCTCTGATAGACCAAGAACTAAGTTGCAGAATAGGAAAAGCCCCAGTGAGGCAATCAGTGAAAATCAGCGAGAAAAATTTTGTCCGTCTAACCAAATGGGCAATATAGAGGCCTGATGCCGCACGCATGCGCAAGTATCGGGTGCTTTTGGTCTGTCCCGTCTTTGACAGAGCGACACATTCTAGATACGTGGTGGACTGCCAAACTTGGTCACAACAAAGCAATGCAGTCCCTATGTCTTCCTTTTAATGTCGCCTCGAGTGATTTCCAACAAAACGCTTCAAAATCCCCAACAAACACACACTGGATTTGTGGCGTGTGTGCCCCTTAGATCCAGGTTCAGAATTAACTCTTCCTAGTCGTATCGCAGTACCACGATCACTTATGATCGTTTTCAATATCAATAAGCACGGTGTTTCTTTTCCTAGCTACTGTCGCGGTGACTGGTCAAATTTAATTGGACTGACCGTCGATCGGTTAAGCAGAGAAGAAAGGGGTACAGCTTTCAGCAATCGATGCTAATTGGATTGGACTGATGGTAGATCCATCGGTTGTAGGGTACCTCTTGTTCGGTCTCTATCACTCTATGATGATCGCTGTATCGATTGTCTTTGCCGATTCTGTCAGTTTTATTGTCAAACTTGGCGCGTGATAGGAATCTATAAGTGCTTGGTTTGAGTGGATGGATATGTGCGTTACCGGCGGCAAAAATATCTTCGGGTAGAAATTCCACGGCACAGAAACAAAAAGTAAACACCGTGCGGTATGATCTCTGGGATGACGATCCTCCTTGCAGATCTTCTTGTCATTTGTGGCCAATTTGTAGTTTAGTTATTATGGATTTCTCTGATTGTTGTCGAGAATATTACCAGTGGGATAAAGAAGCGCCAGAACTAATGAATTGAGAATAGGTTTTTTTGATATTCTCTCAAAAGTATTAGGTTGGTAAATGGGTTAATTTTGAAAGGCACACGCATTTGATCTTAGAACTAAAATCTTTTATTGATGGTGTAAGGACCGGTTATTGAAGCTTTTAAGACAATTCCACAACAAAAACACCGTGGACAAGTAACTAAGTAGACTCTGGTGACGCGACATATAAAAAGCTTGAGATACTATATGATGTAGGACTTATAGTATACGAATGTATAGAGTGTTACACCTTGCTGAGTGGATCGGGTTGACCAAGAGGCGGCGACGATAAACTTGGCTATTCAATAGTCATCGCTTCGCAGATGCGACTTGCGTAGAGAAAAGTTAAAAAACCTATAAATGCACCCCCCTTGTACATCGCAATAAATGAATAATTTCTGACAAACCAGGACAAGGCTACTGCGCATGTAAAACGTGGTCCCTCTAGAGGTATATAAAGTGAATTGGGAATGATGTCCAAATATCAAATGTAGATCACTTTTTTGACATTCGTGAAGTTGAAGTATCGGCAAATTGCGTCATGGGGAGATCTACGCTTTGGCAACACGTTTAAGGAGTGGAAACGTTTACGAAATTGGGGGTTAAACAAAGGTTACGTAGTGCTATTAGCTAATGTCATCGCCAAATCGTGGTCACAATTTGGAAGATCATACAGTAATTGAAAACACTGGGTCTGTGGTGAACGTAGCCCCGAAATACATACCTTTGTCCTACCCGTACCATTAAGAATATCACTAGTGTGCATGATTGTGTATGTGAGCATACGGACACATAATTTCGTTATCGTACCCAGGACCTGAACCTTGTATCGATTACATGTTCAGGATTTTGAAGAAGGATTTGAACCTATCTACAAAGTCGTTAACTGAAGCCTATCCGCCAATTGCAGTGTTTCCAGTGCTCTCAATGAATACATGAGTCTGAAGTGAATGAACTATTTCAGCGCAAAATCGTTTACAGTGACGAGACACTTCCACCATAGTGGAGTAATCAACAAGCAGAATTGTCGCATCTGCCAGTAAGAAGATTGGTCGTTAAGAAATCCATGTATGCTGCGATTTTTGGGCTGTAGCCCTCGTCGGTGCTTACGGTTTCGAAAACAACATAAAAAAAGCAGTGACGATGAACGAGGAACGCTACCCACGTAAGTGGGATTATGTTGTAGAAACTAGATGATATGGATCTGGACGACATGTGGTCTCAACAAGACGAAGCAATTCGCCACAGAGCGACCGAAACCATTGGGGTTGTGGCGAAAAGTTCCATTCATTTATCTTTAGAATTGAAGATCAATCTTCAAAATCACGATACACCTAATTGTCATCGGCCTTTGAATCAAATAAAAGAGTTGTTATGGAAATCGGATGGAATATCGTTGTTTTGTTCAATGGCTTCCTATAGCACTGTTGCGTACACTCTTTATGGTATTTAGGAAAAGCCAATTTGGTTTTTAGAATGTTGTATTCCGATTTTTTTTTTGTTGTAATATAAAATGCGCTCTCAAGAGAAAGTCTGTAGTACTGTGGCGACCATATGAGTCCTCACAAAGCTCGGAAAACCACCAAATCGGGTTACAGATGGTCAGTATCGCTACACGTTCCACAATGCACGGGTTTTGGCATTCAAGTGTCCCCAAAATGGTTAAGCGTAGGTGTGTCCTGAGTAAACAAATTTGTGGGTTTTGTCTCTTCTATTTGCCCACCCATCACATGTCTTACGGCTCTAATTAACCCATTTCGCGAATGCAAGGTTGGGCCAATTTTCACCCCGGGTTCTTTAACTTCAATCTCACCTCTCCCGCTCTCAAATATCGTCTCCTCTCTTACCCCTCCTGAACCTATCCCGCTCGCCGCCTACACCCTCCCGCACTCATACTCACACCCTAGCATCCGGCATATCTACCCCACTCCCTGTCCTATCACTTAGACTATTATTCTATCCATCTTTGTTTAGTTCCCCACTCCATTTCTAAGTTACTTTAAAGTTAGTCCACCACCCCCAACCCACATGCCTTCGTTTTTAAGGTAGGTCCTAAGTCTATTTATAATTTTATATGTTTATACGACTTTTATTAAGCGAAATAAACTGAGGGTTCTGCCCTCTATTCATTCATTCATTCATTCGTTCATTCATTCGTTTATTCATTCATTCATTCATTCATTCATTCATTCGTTCATTCATTCGTTTATTCATTCATTCATTCATTCATTCATTCATTCATTCTTTCATTCATTCATTCATTTTTTCATTCATTCATTCAATCATTCATTTATTCATTCATTCATTCATTCATTCATTCTTTCATTCATTCATTCATTCATTCATTCATTAGTGTAAAAGAAAACACGAACTTCGTTTAACAAAAACCAACACCTAATTCTAACTGTGACCACAAGACGATTTGACTTTACTGCAACAAAAAGGCAACTACTGCATCGACTTAACTGTGTCGTTTCAGCCGAGTCGTTCGTCTTTATATCTAACATAATACTAACAAAATTCTAATCGACATAAACCGAACCTGAATCCATTTGCCCATCGCCTCAATTACTGTCGCCCAGGTACCTAAGTTTTTAACAACATGTGTGTGTAACTTTATTCGACTCTTATACAATTATGTATATCATTCGCAGCAGAATCCTGCGACATGCGGTTGTACACAGTTTTTGATAATAAATTATAACACTATAGCGGTTCTTGGTAATAAATTATAAGATTATGGCAACACAACCAAAATACGCTCGTAATTCTCGATACCACATATTGGCCAATCGCAGCTTCACGGAAGCTGGAAGTCTCCAAAGTCCCAGGAGGCAGGAGCACAATCAAAACGTCGTCAAATAGTAGCAATACTCATGATCCTTTTTGAGCCAGCACCGACTGAGTTTTCCCTCGCGGAGTTTTTGCAATAGGAACTGCATAAATTACTATAAGATGGAGTATGCTGTTGTTATACTGTGGCATACTGCCTAGAATTAGTTAATTAGATGAAATAAACAACTGCCACTGTGACCGAGTATGGCGAATTTAAACCGTACAGGGGAAGGCTATTGTTAAGCAGGAACACCCGACAAAGTGGAAGAATCGACTGGAATTTATTCGCAACTGGGTTTTCCTTAAAAGAATACGATCATGAGTTGAATCTGCACCTTGCTAGCTTTCGTACAACAAGACGGAAGACAAAAACCGTACTAGAGCGGTGCGCAAATGAAGTAGGCGACTAAAAAAATGATAGCAAGGAGTCGTTGGGCACGAAGTATTTCTAAAGTGTGGCTGGGCTTCGTGCCAGTCTTTTGTTCTCTACCCACAAGTAGTACTGAAGATTTAAGCTGTCTAGTTTCTTAAGTACAACAGGTGGAAGAGATGACGACTTGAGATTTTAATACTTTTTGTCCAACCGGTAAATGGTAAACAATAAAGAAAATTAATTTGAAAAATTGGCGAACAGTTAATAAAATAGAATTGTTGTAAAAACAAAATTAAAAAAAAAAAAAAAAAAAAAAAAAAAAAAATATATATATATATATATATATATATATATATAGATATGTATATACATATACATATACATATACATATATATATATATATATATATATATATATATATCGACATATTTTTGTGTTTTCGGTACACGCATATATCCTTCCAAATATTCTTCTTAGTGGCCCAAAATAGAGAAAGGAGGGATCGATTAAGAACTTTGTAATTCCTAAACCCGTATAATCTGCTAACGTAGTCAATTACGATACCACTTTGACGGGGTGACTTGAAATATTTCTCCTAATTTTTTATTTTATAAAGCAATTGTTTTACATCCTTAAATATGAGTGAACAACTAAGTCGGAAGAAAAGGCAGAAGGCCAGGAAAAGCGGTGTCGGCAGACATTGATTTTGAACGCCTGAAGATTACTATCGCTCTGAGACACAGGATGTTACAGAACAACTGAGACTCGTGTAGCACAAACTAAAAAGGATTTTCTGTGTTTGTCAGACCGTTTATAATTTTCGCATAAATATACTCTTAAAATTGTCACGCCCGGCTTTGAATTCGTTGTATTGAAGTATATATATTCGTCATCATCATCATTGGCACTACAGCCGAGATTCGGTGTTGGCCTTATTTAGTAAGACTTTCCACCGGTCCCGATTTCGAGCCGATATCATATCTTCGTACCTGAAAGAAAAATATCGATTTTGCAGTGTGTCTCAGATTTTCTAGCTAGTTCCGATATCCCACAAGGTAGCCACATAGGTCCACTCTTTTTATACCAACTATAAACAGCATTCATGAGTTCATCCTCGCACTCTTGGCAATACCCTATGCCATTTGATTCTATTCTCCTACAAATAGATCCCGACAACTTTTCAATTTGGTGTCATAACAATAGTTTGGAGCTTAATATTGCCAACTGTATTATGCGATGTCTGATGCGTCGCACTCTATCGACAATGGGGCTCCTTCGATCGGCTGTCGAAGTAACGTGGCGTTAGCCAGCTGTTCCTTTGATAAGCGAAAAGATTGTTCGCTAACTCAGTCCATTTTATCGGTTGCTTGTCGTTTTTCTTCGCCCCGATCAGGTACTCGTTGAGGGGGACCTGGACCTGGGCGGCGTTTCGTAATGTAGGACCATAAAAGTTTAACATGCCCAGATAACGCCCTACTCAGCCCTGTGAGTGGGACCTTCGAATATATAGTCACAGCAAAGCCAGCTTGCCGTAAGAGGCGACTAAAGGACGAGTGGTAGGTGGGGTCCCAACGCCCTGTCGCCCAGTGAAATACCACCCCATCCAACTACAGGCTCCGTGAAATGGTCGGGAGAAATCCCTGGCCATATTTTGGAGCCCGGCTGATGTACCGGTTCGAGAAAAGGTTGGTTTAGGTGGTAAGTTGGTCCCAAGTTGAGATACCTTCTCGTCACGCTGTGCATACCGCGATACCGTCGAGAGAAATCTTCGATGTCGTTCTGGATGTGCGGCTGATGGCCCGGACTGATACGGAGACAAATCATAATGGTAACTTCTGATATAAACAATTCCGGAGGTAAGCTAGCCTCCAACTCGGATCTATGGGGGCAATATGTCAGGGGGAACATCATCATGTTATGATAAATAACCGAACTTTAAGAGGTTCTCCATCGCATAATCGGGGTCGCTCTCAAGGCTCTGCCCACGCTCGACTGATAACGGCATTTTGTAACATCAGGGGCATCGGTTTCACCAATACGAATGTAAACGCCGTCCACAAATATTTGCAAACAACGAAACCTGATATCCCTGCCCTAACTGAGACCCAGGTTGATTCATCAACTGATTCGACATATCTTCGTCAGGATACGAATTACATTCGAGATCCTTTTTTAAGGGTGGTGTCTGCGTCTTCGCGCGGTCCGATGTAGCTTGCCAGAGGAAGGAGGTGTTGGAACCCAATAACATGGACATCATATGGTTGAGGGTCGTGCTGAAGAATTCCGTTAAATTTCTTTGTTATCTTTACCGCTCCCAGAATGACACAAATTCACATACCGTCGACTGGATACAGATCAACCACCCAGCTTCCGAAATTGTTGTCCTCGGCGATTTTAATGTGCACAATTTCGGTTGGTTGTTACATTCTAACAGAACCAACGAGGCTGGGAGACTGGCGGAGATATTTGCTTTTAGCCATAACCTGACTCAACTCGTGGAGGAACCAACGTGAGTGCCGGATGTCCGAGGCGATTATGCGAACACCCTGGATCTGTTTTTGACATCCGAATCGAGTATTTATACCGTAGAAGTTTCTGTGCCACTGGTAAACTCAGATCACAGCTTGGTATCGGTCGCCCAAGCACTTGCATATCAAGAGAATAACCGCCCTAGGCTGCTTCGCCATGTATGGAAGTATGGGGCTGCTAACTGGGACAACTTGCAAGATTTCTTCGCATCCTTTCCATGGTCGGAGGTGTGCTTCGGAAACTCCGATGTTAACGCTTGCGCGGAGTCTATCACAGAGGTTATTCTTCTCTGGATGCAGATCTACATTCCACATTCCATCAAAGGAAGTTCAACTGATAAACCGTGTTTTGACAAAAAATGCGAGCTGATTACAGCGGCACAAACTAGAGCGTTTAAACAATGGCGCCCTAATCCCGCCGAGGTTAACAGAACGAATTTTGTTAGAATCAGAATCTCGTGCAACCAGGCGAATGATATCTCGAGGAAAGCTCACAACGACAGAGTGACCAATAAACTCTTTCGGTGCCCGACTGGTTCGCGCTCCTTCTGGTCAATGGCAAAAGCTATCAGCAGCAACTTCGCTTCCTCCTCTTTTCCTCCGTTGGTGACAAACAGCGGGACGTTAATCACAAATTCAAAAGATAAACCTGATGTGTTCGCAAATTTATTTTCCGCGAATTCAAATCTCGATCCGGGTCTTTTGGAGCCACCTGTGATCGCGACGGTACGGTCTTCCATGTGGGATGTGAGATTTCGCTCGCGCACTATTCAACGCATTCCTCGTGGGCTAGACAGTAGGAAAGCAACCGTCCCGGACGGAATACCAGCAGTAGTCCTTAAGAACTGTGCTCTAGAATTATCCCCGGTTCTTGACATACTTTTACGCTTGTCTTATGCACGAGGGACCTTTACTACCTGCTGGAAAATCGCTCTAGTTCAGCCAATCCCAAAGACGGGAAAAAAGCGTCTCCCACGAAATTACCGTCCGATAACATTACTGTCTATGTAATCTAAGGTGATGGAAAAAGTCATCGAGACTGAGTTAATTAAGTATTTGGAGTGCAACGGACTTCTGAATGTTCGTTAATATGGATTCCGTAGCAGGAGACCTTTTGACACTTATAACCGATAATGGACATCTGCGATTAAGCGGCATGGTGAGTCATGGGCGGTCGTATTGGGTATTTCCAAGGGTTTTCACCGCGTCTGGTACGGGGCATTGCAAAGCAAACTTCGTTCATATGGACTTTCCCAGCAGCTTTGCGACTGGACGAAGAGTTTCCTCGAAAATCTATCGATCCGGGTTGTTGTGGACGGCGAGTGGTCGGATCTGTATCCTGTTAATTCGAGGGTGTCCCAAGGTTCTATTTGGGCTCCAACCTTGTTTTTGCTTCACATAAATGATTTCTTGGAAACAACAAATAACAATAAGCTTGTTTCCTCCTTTTCGAGTGTTCGGCCGATTGGTACATCTACGCCCCATCAGCTGAGGTGTAGACAGATTGACTCTCTGAACCAGGATCTAGATAAGGACCTGCAGGGGGAAGGGCCAATCTCGTCGACTTCAATGCAGCGAAGACACAATATACAACATTCACAAGGAAAAGTAGATCATCGGTTCCACAGCTGATGGTAAATGGCCAGTCCCTCGAATCCGGGGAAAGCTTGATATTGCTCGGCGTCCCGGTCTGTGGGAATGTATGGTGGCATAAAGACGTGTCGACCATCGCCAGGTCAGCCTCAGGAAAACTGTGTTATCTTTTTAGAGCCAAGAAATATTTTAGTCCGGCCCAACATTTTCTCCTGTAGAAATCCCAAATTAGGCCCGCGCTCGAATATTGCTCTCATGTTTGGAATTGTGCTTCCAAATACCCTGTACCTAATTAAGAGCATACAGAGACGAGCGATCCGTCTGATTGGGGACACGGCGCTGACATCGGGACAACAGTCGCTATAACATCGAAGGCGCGTAGCTGACCTCCGTCACGGGCACGGTTCTTCGGATATTCGTGGTATTATTCTACGCAATTCAGCTTATATGCGCTCCACAACATAATCCGACAGATCGCACCAGTTTGTGGTTCATCTCCCGACGGCGCGAACATCCCTGCATCAGAACTCGTTCCGTTACAGAGCGGGGAAGCTGTGGAACTCCCTTCCAACCTTACAACCTGCAACTGTTCAAAAAGAACTGCAACAGTTATTTGGTGGCACCTTGGGGCGCTATAGGTTCGCCTCCGAGAGAAGTGTAATAAAAAAAAACAAAACAAAACCTAATGATCCCATCTATCGTCTGCCACGAAGTGTCAACACAAATATACCAGTTTTTTCCTTCTCTTAACTGCAGCCATTCTTTCTCCTGTACCTGACTCCTATATAATCAACCCATAACCATCGTTCTATACTTTCGCGGTTTTGGCATTTTGTGTCTTAGGGAGCTAAATTTCCTCTTATGTATTAATGTATTGATCTTAAAATTATCTTACCTCGTGGTTTTGTGAAACGTTGGTGTTAACAAGTCTCCAATACCTACGCAACTTGATCGCTTTACATTTCCTTTGCCTATCGACTACTTGGGTATCCATACCAGTATGAATGGCACCCTTGTCAAAAGATTCATATGCACAGAATCAAGAACAGTCAGCGACGAATACGATGGGATGAACATATGGTGGTACCACCTCCTTTTATAACCCGTCTCAATCTATTTCATTTCAGTACTCTAAAAAACGCAGAAATCGACATTCTCTTCATTCATCGAACGTTCTCAATTTCGGTTAATTGGATCCGTGTTCACAAATCCGCTTTTTTTTTAAATATGAATCCCGTTCCTTATTTCCTCTCGTTATATATTTCGACTTAACTCACCTCCTACGGACTTAATAAGGATGCTGCGAAGTGTCAACTCAAATCTAACCCATTTTGACTTTACTTCGCGTCTACCATATATATATATGAGGGTTGCCTCTTATGTTTCGGGATTTGGCAACCCTAGTGTTGCAATCCGGCAATTGACAGCTCTGTCGTAAAGTTGGACATTTTTGAGGTTATACGCACGCAGAACGTTTTGACATACGAGCACTATTTGTGTTGTTTAAAGTAACTTAAAAGATTCATCTCGGCCCAAAAATGGAATTAAATCGTCAACATTTTCGTGCGATTATTTTTTACAACTTTCGGCGTGGATTAACTCAGCAACAGTGCATGGATGAACTTAATTCAATTTTTGGCGATGAAGCTCCATCAAGGACCAGTGTTTGTCGATGGTATGGTGAATTCAATCGTGGTCGTAGTTCACTCCAAGATGAATTTCGTGAAGGTCGTCCAAAATCAGTTGTTGTTCCGAAAACCATTGATGCTGTCCGCGAACTGATATTGGAAGATCGTCATGTGACCTATCGTGAGATTGAGACAACCTTAGGCGTTAGTGGGACCAGCATACATTCAATATTGCATAAACATTTGACTGTCAAAAAAAATTTGCTCGCGTTGGATCCCACACAATTTTTCCATCGCCCCAAAAAAGGCTCGTGTCAATTGGTCGAAAGAAATGCTCAAAAAATACGGTCGCGGTGCTTCGAAACACGTCTATGACATCGTGACAGGTGATGAATCGTGGATTTACGCGTATGAGCCCGTAAGTAAACAGCAGTCGACTGTCTGGGTGTTTCAAGATGAGCCAAATCCAACAAAAGTTGTTCGCGCACGAAGCACTTCCAAGCAAATGGTCGCCTGTTTTCTCGGAAAAACTGGACATGTCGCAACCGTACCACTAGAACAACGCAGAACAGTCAATTCTGAGTGGTACACAACCATTTGTTTGCCAGTTGTCTTCCAAGAAATCAGGAAAACCAACCGCCGAAGACGGATCACTCTTCACCACGACAATGCGAGCTCTCACACATCGGCTGCGACAACTGCATTTTTGAGCACCCAAAACATCGATTTGATGGGCCATCCGCCGTATGGTCCTGACTTGGCACCGAATGACTTCTTTTTATTCCCGTACGTAAAAAACAAACTGAGAGGTCAACGTTTTTCGACACCTGAAGGAGCGGTTGCTGCATTCAGAATGCATGTGTTGGAGATACCTCAATCAGAGCGGCAAAATTGCTTCGACAATTGGTTCAAACGCATGCAAAAGTGTATAGATCTTCATGGGGAATATTTTGAAAAACAATAAAGTGATTTTCGATGATCAATATTTGTTTTTGTTCTCTAATCCCGAAATATAAAAGGCAACACTCGTATTTATATAAAGAATAAGAATCTTGGATTGAAATTCGTTTTTTAAAACAACATATCGATCTACTTCGAGCATTACCATTATTTTATCAATAGTTTACTGTACGGGTATCGAGACCAAAACACCAATCAAATTTTCAATCACTTGGCTTGCATTTCCATCCTTATGAAAATTGTCAAATATATCGAATCTTTTGTTTATGAACTTTCATATTTTATGCCCTATAACTGACAACTGAAGCCAGTAATCAAAAAAACTGTCAAAGAATGTTTTCATAGTACGCAATGTCAGTTCTCCAACGAGCAGAAATCTAAATTTGTTTGACTAATACTTTACGATATAATATATATATATATATATATATATATATATATATATATATATATATATATATATATAGTATATGGGGGGATGGGTGCGAACATACAGGGCAAAGTCTCTGATTGCCTTCAACCCGGCGAAGGCCAGGACGATCCTTGTCCCTGTTCAATCCAAGTTGACATGCAGTCTCCACGTGACACCCCTGGATAGCTACTTTGACACCCGCCAAGTAGTGAACCAATGCATGCAGCGACATCCTGAGAAAGGTTGGCGCAAGGCTAATAACCAGGCCCGTAAAAATGAATTATTATGGCAAATTTAACAAGCCTCGGATATGGACCGGATACACGACGACGACCACGGAAACGAAAACGGCTAAACGATTTAAGGATTTTTTCATGGAACATACGCTCACTATACAGAGCTCGAGCTGCACAGCAACTAGCCGATGCCCTGTCCGAATATAAGGCTGACATAACAGCATTACAAGAAATAAGATGGACGGGGAGTGGTGTTTTTCAAAGAAAAGAGTATGACATTTATTACAGCTGTCACGCAAAACACCATGTGCTCGGGGTAGGCTTTCTAGTCAGCCAAAAACTGAAGCCTGCCGTCATCGGCTTTAATGCCATAAATGAAAGGCTATGCACTCCTTGCGTGCGAGGCAAATTTAAGAACATAAGCCTCATAAACGTTCACGGACCTACAGAGGAGTCCCCTGACGACGAAAAAGAAGATTACTATGAGAACGTGGAACGGGCCCTCAATGCCTGCCCAAGATACGATGTGAAAATCGTTCTTGGTGATTTGAATGCGAAAATAGGTCGGGAGCCGGTTTTCAGGCACTACGCAGGTTCCCATAGTTTGCATGAGAACACTAATGACAATGGACTACGAGTCATCGAACTGGCAGCATCGAAAAACTTGGTCGTTGCGAGTACCAGGTTTCCGCGTAAATATATCCACAAAGCCACCTGGGTATCACTTGATGGAGCCACTCGCAACCAAATTGACCACGTGTTGATAGATCGCCGCCACTCTTCGAGCCTGATGACGGTACGAACGTACCGAGGTGCCAACGTCGACTCGGATCACTATCTTGTTGGTACAGTTTTCCGAGCGCGGATTGCCTTACGGAGACGTATTGCATCCACGGATCAGGTTCGAATCAACACGGCTGCCTTACGCAATGAGAACACCAGCAACACCTTTGGTCATGCGTTAAGACTCGCCCTCGAAGAGCTCGACGGAGGGAGAGTAAGTCCTGGGGCCAGAATGCCGGGCGTAGAAGAGAAATGGACACGCCTTAAGAATACTGTCATTAGTACTGCCAACTCCATCTTAGGCAGTAGTCGTAGAGATCGGAACGACTGGTTTGATGATGAGTGCAAACTAGCGACTGAACGTAAGAATGCTGCATACCGGGCCATGCAGCAGTCTCATAGGACGCGGGTACGCGAGGAGAAATACAAAGAGCTCAGAAGAACTGAAAAGAGACTTCACAGACAAAAGAAAAGTGCCAGGGAAAAAAATCTTGTCTGTGAAATAGAGAAAAGTAGAGAGCTAGGTCCGCACCAGGCGCGGAAGTTCCACCAAATAATCCGCAGTATGACGCGGTACACACCACGCTGCACTTACTGCAAGGATAAAGAGAGTAATCTGATCACCGATCCTGAAGGCATTCTGGAGCGATGGGAAGTGCACTTCAATGAATTGCTAAATGGTCAGCTCACAGAAGAATTGGAGGCTCCACCAATGCAAGACCAGGACCAAATGCTGCCGCCACCAAGCATTGAGGAAACCCTAAAAGCCATTAGACAGCTAAAATCAAATAAAGCCCCTGGAGCTGATGGCATACCAGCTGAGCTGATCAAACAAGGAGGGACAGCGTTACATCACACAATTCACGAGATCGTGGTGCACGTATGGGAGCAAGAGGAGATGGCGGAAGATTGGCGTCGTGGTATAATTTGCCCCATACATTAGAAGGGAGATATCACACTGTGCAGCAACTATAGGGGTATAACATTGCTGAGTACCGCCTATAAGATACTCTCCACTATCCTACAAGACCGGATATCCCCATACGCTGAAGCCATCATTGGTCAATATCAGTGTGGCTTCATCCCAGGCAAATCAGCAATTGATCAGATATTCACCCTTAGGCAGGCGATGGAAAAATGTCTGGAATTTAAGATTCCACTATATCATCTGTTTATAGACTTCAAGGCCGCCTACGACAGCATAGCCAGGGTAGAACTATATAATGCCAGGAGAGAATTCGGCATTCCAAATAAATTGATACGACTTTGTAGGTTGACCATGACCAACGTAACTAGTCAAGTAAAAGTAGCTGGATTGCTGTCCAAACCAATAAACATCTATAATGGACTCCGACAAGGGGACGGTCTGGCCTGCCTCCTCTTCAACCTGGCGTTGGAGAAAGCAATCCGTGACTCTGGCGTTACAACTAGAGGGACTATTGTCACCAAGTCCAGCCAGATACTTGCCTACGCAGATGACATCGACATCATCGGTAGAACCGAATCGGCGGTACAGGAATCCTTCACCCAGATCGAGCAGGCGGCACAAAAACTGGGACTGCGCATTAATGAGGGAAAAACCAAGTACATGGTGGCAACTTCTGCGAAGAGAAGACCTAACGTTGGTCAAACTATCAGGGTACTGGAGCACGAATTTGAAGTAGTGCAATCCTTTAACTACCTTGGGTCAATAGTATCAGCCGATAACAATATGGAAGAAGAAATACGCGAACGGCTGATCAAATCCAACAAAGCCTACTATGATCTATCAAGGCTCTTTATATCCCGAAATTTATCCAGAATATCCAAGCTACTACTGTACAAGACCATGGTCTTACCAGTACTCATGTATGGATCCGAGACCTGGGTGCTTAATAAAAGGCACTCTGAACTCTTGGCCGCGTTCGAGAGAAAGGTCTTAAGGAGAATTGTTGGCCCCGTATGTGAGGGAGGACGATTCCGGAGACGCTACAACCACGAGTTGTACGCAATCTACCTTGAAGCTCATATTGTAAGAAAAATCAAGCTCGGTAGACTCCGGTGGGCGGGACACCTAGCTCGAATGAGCGAAGAGGACCCTGCCCGGAAAGTCCTTTGTTGCAGGATGTATGGAAGGAGACAGCGCGGCAGACCTTGTCTGCGAAGGAGGGATGGCGTAGACCAGGACGCCCAGAGCCTGGGAGTGCTAAACTGGATGACATCGGCTCGAAATCGGGACCGGTGGAGAGATTTGTTAAATAAGGCCAAGACCGGATCCCGGTTGTAGTGCCGATGATGATGATGATGATGATATATAGTATATATAGTTTACAGTTTAGCATATATATATATATATATATATATATATATATATATATATATATATATATATTTAGTATATATAGTTTACAGTTTAGCATATATATATATACATACATATATTTATATATATGTATATATATATTTATATATATACATATATATATGCATGTTTATATATCACTATAGACACATAGTTAAAAAAATGGATTTATAATATTATATTTTTTTTATATTTTATGTTTATTATAAGTACGAAATAAATGGATAAAAACGTTTTTCCCTTCTCTTCCTTTAAAGGAAATTCAAGCGCTATACCAAATGTGGCAGTTACTTGTATGACATATCCTGTCATCCATTTCTAACAAGGTAAAACTAGGAACTTCAGGCCAATTATAATTGCATTAAAAACATATTTCGCTTGAGCCCAATTATACATCCTCTTTCTCTGTGATGAATTAAGCACTCGTAATTGCAGTCAATTACTCAGAAGTAATTCAATTGGGCGCGTGTCAGCTAATATCTACACTAGTCATGATGTTCATTTAATATTAGGAGCACATCCTTGTGCTTTAACCCCTACAAGAACTTAACCACAATCGCCATCCAGATGCATGTAGTGAATGACAACCGCAACAAAATTTTCAATTTAATTATCCTTCTGTTCAACTATCTCCACAGTTCAACTGTGTCCTGTATTACCATCCTTCATGCGATTGGTTCTAATAGGAACAAGTCTCGTGGTTTCGTTGTTAACAAATTATAACTGTCCCACGCACAATAAAACTCCTCCTCGAGCGCGGCTGTGTAACATTTATGAGTTATATGCTCCAAAAAATCCCATTCACGCACACACGAGTACAAGTACAACATGAAGTTGGTGGCATGACCAACGACCAGGATTATTAATTGAATCGAATTGACGCGCCACATTCGGCCAGTTTAGCAATACGTGGTCCAGGAAACATAATTTTATTGAAACATTTGCAGACATGAGAGAACATCCTGGCAGGATGCGTTTGCATTTTCTTGCAACTCAATTAGCCAAACATAAAATGATTGCATAGGGGGAATGGCTGTGAACATAACAAACGGCGAACGGTGTGGATTTTAATGGCTCAAGGATGTGACGGAAAATGGGAAGCACACAATTAACATAATTTGTTTGACACGTGACCGGAGGATGCAGTATGCTGGGATGAAGGATCAAGTGCTCTAGGTGGCACTTGTTGGCGGTGGCTGGGCGCGCGCATGCATAACAAAGTACGATGTACTATTTGTCGCGACTTATAAAAGATGATTGATGGTATCAAATTACAAGGAGTGATGCAACAACGAACGGAATTGAATGGAATAAAAATATGAGGAAAAAATAATGTTCCTACCAGGATATCAAGAGACTTGCATTGTTAGTACTAGAAATCGATATCAATGTTGCATGCGGCATATTAAACCCGACAAAGAAATTGAAGCAAATGATGAAGGCTTCAATGTAAGGAGGACAACCTAAGGTTAAGGAGCTTAAAATGTCATGTTCTACTTACCGATCGATGATGACAGGATCTGAAGGAGTCTCGTTTCGATTACCACAGCTTTTTTTATCACAACAGCGACTGTAAAAAAGGAAGAAGAAAAAACAGTAAAGGCAAGATTAAAATATTTTCTATGGTATGAGAATTGTTTGATATTAAACTTTGTCTGGTGAACTTTCTGATCTCCGTCCAAGAAACGTGTTGTCAGAAAAACAAGAGAGTTTTAAAAGCTGCTTCCTCTATTTCATTTGATATTAGTTAGTTAGTCTAATTAAAGGCACTAGTATATGTCAACTACATTCTATCAAAATACAACCGGAGCTGAGTCCATAAAAACAACACAAAACAATTAATCGCCAACATTTATTTTGGCGCCTTCAAAATATGCGTTAGCGTTAGAATATACTCACAGCTAGGCCGGCTTGTTGTAAGAGCCAACTAAAGGCCGAGTGACAGGTGGGGTCTCAACGCCTTGTCGCCCGGTGAAATAAACCCCATCAAGCTATAGGCTCCGTGAAATCGTCGGGAAAAACCCTGGATATCTTTCGGAGCTTGGCTGATGGATCGATTCGTGAAACGTTTGGTTTAGGGGGTAAGTCGGTCCCAAAGTGAGATACCACCTCGTCACGTTTTCCATTCCGCGATATCGTCGGGTGAAATTTTCGACTATGTTTCGGATGTATGACTGATGGGCCGGACTGACACGGAGATAAATCATGATGATACCGTCTGAGGTAAAGAATTCCGGAAGTAAATTAGTTTCTCATTCGGATCTCTGAAGGGAACATCAAATGCAAATATTTTGATAAATAACTGAGCTTTAAGAAATTCGTCATCGCTGAATCCGGTTCGTTTTCAAAACACTGTCGACGTTCGATAATAACGGGATTTTGTAACATCAGGGGCATCGGTTTCATCAATACGAATGTAAACGCCATCCACCAATATTTGCAAACAGCGAAACCTGATATCTTTGCCCTAACTGAGACCCAGATGGCGCAAGGCTAATAACCTTGCCCAGAAAAACAAATTATTATGGACAATTTAACAAGCCCCCGAGACTTGCTAAATAAGGCCAACACCGGATCCCGGTTGTAGTGCCGATGATGATAATGATGAACTGAGACCCAGGTCGATTCGTCAACAGATTAGACATATCTTCGTTGCTCAGGACACGGCTTACATTCGAAATTCCGTTTTAAGAGTGGAATCTGTCTCTACATGCGGTCCAATTTGGCTTGCCAAGGGATAAATGCGTTAGAGCCCAATAATATGGACATCATGTGGTTGATGGTCGTGCTGAGGATTTCTCTTAAATTTCTTGTTGTGAGATCGACCAGCGACATTTTTCTAATATCTTTTACGTACCATCTTCCTGGATACATATTAACTAACCGGCGCCTGAAGTTGTCATTCTTGGCGACTTTAATGTACACAATTCCTGCTGGTTGGTACATTCTAGCAGAGCCAACAAGGCTGGGATGGTGTTAGCCATTTTTACTTAACTCATAGAGGAACCTACGCAAGTGTCGGATACCCAAGGTGATTATCCGAACACCCTGTTTTCGACATCCGAACCGAGCATTTATACCGTGGAGATTGCTACGCCGCTGGGAAACTCAGAGCACTGCTTGGTATCGGTTTCGCATTTAGCTTATAGCGTTTGAAATAATAGTGAAGAAGAACGTGTGATTCGAACTGACGCTATGGCAGTTTGAATCACCAAAAATTGTACATAAGCGTCACCCATCAGGCTACTGGCCGATTTTAGCATTTGATTTTTAAACTCGACTATACTCCACTGATGTGAATTGTTATGTTATCGCTAGGTATACGGCTCTGATGTATTCTCTTATTCGATTTTCGTTCGGTGCTCTTCACTATTTTGCTTGTAAATTGTGTGGTTATCTGTTAGAGTCGCCACACCACCCCCTTCCCAGTAATTCGTTACGATCAGCTTCGGTGCGAACGACGAGCGAACGAGATAATGTCGGAGCACGCGAGTGTGCCTTGGTGCTCTATGCAGAAGTCATGATTGTGTGTGTGAAGTTCTGTTTACTACGGGAAGTGTGTGCTGCGTGTACAGATCACGTCGTAGTCACCAATTATAGCGATTGAAATAAGAGTGAAGGAGAACGTGTGATTCGAACTGACGCCATGACAGTTTGAATCACCAAAAATTTTACCTAAGCGTTACCCATCAGGCTACTGGACGAATATGTGAATTTGATTTCTAAACTCAAATACATTCGACTAATGTGGTAATGGTATATTATTGCTATGGTATACGTCTTTAATGGATGTGCTTTTGGTGGTGTTGTTCTTTACTAGTCGTGTGTGTGTAGCGATTCTAACAGATACCCACAATTCACAAGCAAACAAAAATAGTGAAGAACACCGAACGAAAAAAATCGAATAAGAAAAATACATCAGAACCGTATACCAAGCGATAAATAAAAAATAATTCACACCAGTGGAATATACTCGAGTTTGGAAATGAAATTCTAAACACGGTTAGTAGCCTGGTGTGTAACGCTTAGGTAAAATTTTTTTCGTGTTCGAGTTGTCATAGCGTCAGTTCGAATCACACGATCTTCTTCAGTATTATTTGAAACGCTATAATTGGTGACCCCGACGTGATCTTGTACACACAGCATACACTTCCCATAGTAAAGCAGAACTTCACACACGTTCACGACTTCCGCATAGAGCCCAGCCTCCGACGTTTTCTCGTTTCTCTCTCGTTCGTCCGTCGTCCGCATACGAATCTGATCGTAACGAAGTTACTGCGGCGGGAGTGTGTAGCGATTCTAACAGATACACACAATTCACAAGCAAACAAAAATAGTGAAGAACACCGAACGAAAAAAATCGAATAAGAAAAATACATCAGAACCGTATACCAAGCGATAAATAAAAAATAATTCACACCAGTGGAATATACTCGAGTTTGGAAATGAAATTCTAAACACGGTTAGTAGCCTGGTGTGTAACGCTTAGGTAAAATTTTTTTCGTGATTCGAGCTGTCATAGCGTCAGTTCGAATCACACGATCTTCTTCACTATTATTTGAAACGCTATATGTGTATCTACTAGAAACGCCACAAGCTTACCTAATAATGACGTATAATACTGTCCGGTTATCGTCTGTCCCTTTTCCAAATAGTCAATGAAGATAATACTACGTACTTCTCAAAACGCAGTAGCCATAAACTTTCCAGCTGATTTCACCATCTTTGCCTTCTTTGGAGGCCGTTCGCCTTTAACAATCCACTGAAGTGGTGTATGTATGTAATCTAGGCAGAAACTCATCGAGTTGCGTCGCATGCGCTCCAAAATAGTCTTAGAGCAGATCACGGTGTTACGTTTGTTCTCAGCTAAGAGAAAATGCTGCACCCATCTCGCAGATATTTTGTTCATGTCCATTTTATCAGATACCTACTACTACTATTACTACTATTTATTGGCCTGTAGGAACGCGGAATTCATGACCTCAGTGATTCGATTCCGCCATCGTTCCCTGACCTGTGCACTCTCCTTCCACACTTGACCGGCCGATCCGATCTCTTCAAAATCAAACCTAACATTGTTCTCCCATCTCTTTCTCGTTGGTCTATCGTCAAGAATTCTACGCACGGTCCTATCGTTTCCCATTCGCCCCACATGTCCGGCCCATCTTAATCTTCGTGACCTGATTACCCTTACTATTGTAGGTTTGCGGTATAGCTCTTCCAATTCCTGGTTATGGTGTTTCCTCCATTGTCCTGCCTTCTAGTCATATTTACTTCCAAAGATGCCCCGCGATGGAATATCTAAAAGAAAGTTCCGCGAGGATCAACGGGAATATGTGCCTGGCGGGAGGTGGTTTTAGTCGGTAAAAGCCTGCATGCCTCTGGATCGGTCCAGAGGTATCTTTTAAAGATTTCCACCTTCTTATCGAAACCACAAAAAAAAAATACCCCTTAAAACTTTATTCTCGAATACGCAGAATTTGTTTTCTTCTCGTTTTGTGAGAGCCCATGTTTCGCATCCGTATAGAGCAATCGGCATGATTATGATTAATAGACATGGAGGTTTAATTTCGTGATAGCAGTTTCAGCAGTTTACTAACTGCGTGAATGTAGTCTTTAGTCAGTATAGTTCCCAGATTTTTTTTTTTTATTAGACTTCTTTCGGGAGAGGCGAACCTATAGCGCCGAGTGGGCGCCCCGAGATGCCACCAAATAACTGTTGCAGTTCTTTTTGAACAGTTGCAAGTTGTAACGGTCCGGGAACACTCGCGTGGGAAGGGAGTTCCACAGCTTCCCCGCTCTGTAACGAAACGAGTTCTGATGCGGGATGTCTTGTGGAGCGCACATAAGCCGAATTGCGTGGAATAATACCACGAATCTCCGAAGAACAGTACCCATGATAATATCTGTAAAACAGACAGAGGTCGGCTACGCGCCTTCGATGTGATAGCGACTGTAGTCCCGACGTCAGCGGCAAGTCCCCGATCAAGCGGATCGCTCGTCTCTGTATGCTCTCAAGTAGGTCGAGGGTATGTTAGGAGCCGAGCTCCAAACATGAGAGCAATATTCGAGCACGGGTCTAATTTGGGATTTATATAGGAGAAGAAGTTGGGTCGGAGTAAAATATTTCTTAGTTCTAAAAAGATAGCTAAGTTAGCCTCTTTAACTTTTTCGAATATCTTGCCTCGGACGTTTATATGTATGTGTTTCCTGGAGTTCACCTGCTCACGCCGTAATCATGTATTATTTTTTTTGGTCTTCATTTATTTCTAGGCCCACCTCTTCTGCCGCTTTCATGATGATTTCACAGTTTTTACTTACAGTTTCTAGAATATCGCCCAGAACAGCGATGTCATCCCCATATGCGAGCACTTGTGTGACTCCGTTCAGAGATGATCCGGCCTTGTTGTCGTCTTGTACCTTTCTGATGACATACTCGAAGACAAGGTTAAGGAGACATGGTGAGAGGTCATCGCCCTGTTTTAGTCCGTCCCGGATTTCAAATGGTTCTGAGAGGTGGTTTTCTATTCTAACTCGCCCTTTGTTTTCGTTCATGCAGATTTGAATGAGGGCGGCATATTTTTTTGGGATTCCCAGCCCAACTACAATATGGTAGAGTCTTTGCCTTGCGACTGAGTCGTCGGCTTTTTTGAAGTCAACGAACAGTTGGTGAACCGTCTGTCCGTATTCCCACTTCTTTTCCAGTAGTTGCCTTATTGTGAACATTTGGTCGTTTGTTGCCCGGTTCCGACGGAATCCGCATTGGTAGTCTCCCAATATTTCTTCTGCGTACGCTGTGATACTGGCCAGTATGACATTTGTTAGTATTTTCCATGTCGTTGGGAGCAATGGGGCTGCATGTACGTCTGGTGCGTTTATTTGTGGTTGATGGGTGTGGAAATTGAGCAGGTTTTCAAAGTACTGCGTCCAACTTGTCATCAAATACCTACAAGGAATGATGCTACCTAGTGAGGAATGATGCTTAGTAACAACAGACCATTAGCGATGCTACAAGCGGCATCATAGGCGTTTCTAAGGATTTATTGACCTACCCTCGTATAATAAATGAAAAGTACTTCGTTTCTGCTTAATTACAGCAATGACATATGTCATAAAACAAAAATGGGTTGACGTACTTTACCTATTTTATATTTTGAAGCGATTTCATTAACAGCTTTGGTGAAAGCAAGGTGCACTGGTAATATCAAGAGCGTTCAACAGAGTTTGATACCCCGCCCTGTTTTCAGAGTTGCTTTGATGGGGAATTCATGACACTGTGAATTAATGGATAAGAGACTATAGTGATATTAGTGAGGAACCCACACTAAAAACCTTTGAACCATAGTACCCACGTATCAGATCACGATCGGGTTTTTGAGACAATGTTTTAACTCGCCATACGACCTGTGATTACTATGTTAATGTTCTACCACTATCTTCCCCTCTAGTAAGTATATTATATCACTATCAATTCATTGCTAAGCGAATTCAGTGTGCACCTTTCCTTTGTGAAAAAAATGATCACCTGGTGTACTATGGGAGTGTTTTGTTGGGGGCATATACCAGATCGGAGTTAACAATTACTGCGATTTGCGAAGTAGTGAAGAACATTTTTCTGGCCGCGTTAGTCATGTAGTTCTAGATGATGTCAAAACTGACTCCCAACGTATTAATTCTGGTCTTCTCACACACTCTATTACCTTTCTTATAAAGCACCTATTAACCACAACGTAATGAATTCATTACTTGGGGTTGAGTTGACTCGAACTCATTATTAATCTGGCGGGTAGATGATATTACAGTCATTTGAAGTGATCAAATAAATTTAAATAGTTTTGAATTTTTGAATTGAATTTTTTTGTATTGTTTTCGTGTTTTCTGGGATAAAGTCCAAGATGCACACCACTCGGAGCTTATGAAGTTAAAACCTTTCTTTTCTAAGATCATACGTTAGACAGTTATTTGTGTAATATTGTGCAAACGATAAACACAATCTTCTAGAAGGCACCATGAATCCGGACATATACTTCTAACGTCTAACATGACATCCGCACTTTGCACTTCCTCAGAAGTTTTAAACTAAATTTCCCTATTCCTATCTCGAGGAAAATCAATCCACCCCGCGCATACAAATGTAATATTCACCGCCTGTGTGATCGAATATGCGATAAGGTCATGTGGGATTTTCGGTATTCCTTTTTAAAAACAAATTTTCCCTGTGTCATTTATTTATAGCATTTTGCAACGATCGCGAAGGGAATGCGATTCCAACCAACGCTATGATGGTTAGAATCACAGGAAGAGATAGAAGCCACATCAGGCCACTGTCGCGTGTAGAATATGGATTGCTCTTCTCAACTACCTTTTACTAAAATGGATAAACTATTTTTATTGTTATACGAGGGTGAATTGAATATAAACGGTAAAAACAAGTCGTACAAATGACAACATCCGTGCCGTTCAAGAGGTTATTGAAAGTGGTCGCCGCTTAACTGTTGGAGAAATCTGATCAGAAGTGGGTAACAGCTATGAAAGTGTTCAATCCATCACTTTCAATAAGAGCTCGAACGGTACGGATGTTGTCATCGATGACTTCCTCGTTGCTGTCGAAGTTTTTTATCTCCGAGCTATTTTTTAAGGTTGGGAAACAGATGATAGTTACTGGGGGCTAAATCCGGTGAATATGGTGTTTGGGAGAGCAATTCAAGCTTCAATTCTTTGATTTTAGCCATCGCAACGATCGATGTATGGAAAGGTGCGTTGTCATGGAGAAACAAGATTTGTTTCTTCCCCAACTATGTAAACAATCGAGGCGTTCAGTAGGCTCTCAAATGTATACTAACACAACAATCGACCTGAAAATGTATACACAAGCTAATGAGGCTTAGTACTATAGAATATAAGCTGATGGTGCCATCTGTAGGTCAGGCCGGAAACTGCCCGCCCCCTCGTATTATAGCTGTACGCCACAACATAGGAACTGAATTAATGGCTTCTTAATACTGCTACTATCGGCAAGGTGGCGCAAGGCTAATAATCTTGCCCGTAAAAATAAATTATTATGGAAAATTTAACAATCCTCGAGACTTGCTAAATAAGGCCAAGACCGAATCCCGGTTGTAGTGCCGATGATGATGATGATGATGACTATTGGAAAGATTTCCGTAAAGAAAAACCCAGTCGGGGTGAAGATCGTAAAATCTATTTGTGTTTGTCTGCTGGCTTCCTGAACTCTTGTCAATGCACACTGTATTGTCAGATCATTCCAATGATTTCCTCGATAACCACGTCTTCCGGGCGTTCCTACTGCTCCTCACTAAAATCTGATATTCGTCGTCATTTAAATTGATGGAACATCTCACAAATGTCATAGATGGCGAAGGGTAAACATAGATCCACCACCGCTATTACTTTTTTCCATGTATTGCTATATAAAAATAACAATCGAATTAGGAAACGATATTGATTTTTTTCATCACGAAATGCACGTGAAACAAACAGTTTCCAAATAAAACCTAATATCTAAATCAATTTGATATTTAGAATGTTGGCGTTTAAGAAAAGCAGTACACGACGATAGTAGATAGTAGACTTTCGTCAGCCAGACCATCTGTCGTCAAACACGCGTACTTATTGATCCGCCCTCGAAGTGAGCTTTACAAAACTGGGAGGATTCATAAGGGCCTTGCAAGTTATTTGCTTTATTGACAAATCCCACAACTGTCATCTGTTAAGCTACTATATGGAAATTTGGTACGAGCACGAGTCTGTCAAAAACCCGTCTCCAAATGTAAAGAAAAAAATCTCATAAATAAAATGAAAAAAAAGAAAATGAAGGGAATAGACAATTTAATATTCTATAAACTATAGTTAGGACAAAGGAAACGATCCGGAATGACCGGTATTTAAATAAACTCTTCTTAATTGGGTGCTTCACTCATTTTCGGAGAGAGCAAAGGCATCCGTGATGTTGACAATAAAAATAAAATATGAGTATAAAAAATTATCACCAACTTTTCACCGGCTTAAATCGGTTATTTGTACAAACAGGAATCCTAGAATAGCCCCTTCAAGTTACAAAGGAAACATTTAAGTAAATACTCGAAAAATTATGTCGGCATTCATTCGCTGTTTCCGTCTTCAGTTTTCGAAGAAAAGGAAACCTAAAACGACAAACGGAAAGAGCCAGGAATCGAGGAACCTTTATTTCCCGTAGACTAGTGGGAAAGGAAGACTGGAGGCTGTGAAAGAAATTAAACACGCGTAATCAATTCAAAGGGCAATCCTCAAAAATGTAGAGATAGGTGACTATTGTATGTTGGATTGCATTGCCGACCTAAATCAGCTTCACTGCGCCCCCACAGCACCATTTCTGGTAGCCAAATCCTAATCCACCCTCGGTTTGACTGTCGTCATCCATTTTGTTGTTATTATTATTTCGGAAGGGAATGCTATCCGACCAGTGAAGGCCTATGTTTTCATGGCCACTAAGCCAAGCGAAGAGAAAAACAAATGGAGGATTTCTCAGCCACCCACTCTTGTAGTCCTGTCCTCTGATCTGGGGTATACTATATATAGATATGTTATCATACCTATGTAGCATCAATGATTGCGGAAGCAATGAACCTGCATCAACCGGTTCCTTGCCGGAATGGGGGTTAACATCAGGGTGGCTAAGGGACTTTTGGTTATAAGCAGTCAACTTTAATTTTTTTTTTATTCGTTTTTCTCTTTTTCTCTCTTATATTGGGGGCCAACAATCAAAAATCACCCAACAAACGGAAGGCGAAAACCCGAAAACGGAATAAAAGGACGAAAAGCAAAAACATTCGATGAGTGAATGATGATGAGGATAAAGGGGTTGCAGAGTCGCCCATTTTACGGCACGTTGCCTGAACGATGGTGGAAGTCCATTGAATTTTCGCATTTTCTAGGCCCCAAATACCGACTGTGAGAAAGAGAAGGAGTCCAAGAGCAATAGAGATAGAAAACGCGACGCTACGCAATATTATGACAAAAAAAAATGCAGCCCAAGAACGAGGCAAACGATCAAGAAGAAGAATACGTAGAAGCACAGGATGGCGAAAGGCGACCTGAAAAAAAAAAAATCCAAGAAAATAAAGGGAAAGAGTGAAAATTTATTTCGATATCCCTGGGGAGTACACCCTCTTGAGAAATGCGTGAAAACGCTGGGGAATACGGACTTTCTCCCCCAAATCAACTTGGCTAGGCCGCATCACACGGCATACCGGGTTGAATGTGCACGGTATACAATTCGTTTGCTTCTTTGTCTAGGACTCGTAAAGGAGGTGTGCGTTTTCATGGTATCAAAAAGCCTCCACCACACAGATGCAGATATATGATGTTGTTATCGACTCTTGCCGTGTTTTTTATACACTTTTCCTTGCTCTTCTTCTTGTTGTATTGCCTATTTCAACGATGCGGAAAGAGAATTATTTTTATGGTTGTCATAGAAAGAGTTTTCGAGATTTGAATCTGAGACATTTCGGCAATTCAAGAATATGTGAGACCACTTGATACTTTGGCACGCCGTTTTGATGATTATTGTACAATTAGTAACTAAGTATCGCTGATAATAATGATCCTGTATGAGTTGGGTAAGTGGGATGTACAGCTTAGTTTAATACTTATCTAGTATTGCCAAAGTGGTTTCATAAATATCGGGAGAATAACAAGAATGACAACTCGTGTGAATTACACAATTTAATGTTTTTAAGATGACTAAATCGAATTGCCGGAATTCTTAATTAGGAAATTTAGAAATTGTTCCAATAAGACGGCTAATTTGGCATTAAGATTCAGATTGTCTTTCGAAGTACATAATACGTTAAAAGATTGTTTTTGACGTTAAATTCCTCACGCTCCTAAACGCTTCCTCATATTTATGCATCAATTGTGACCTTCGAATTATTGTTTTAATAATTGGTGTTTATGGCATATGAGTGTCGTATATCCATTACAGATTGCTCGTAGATAGTGATATATCGCACTCCAAAGCGGGGTTTGTCTTCTGTGGTCAAAGTGTTGCATGGTGTGAGAGTTTCGCATCCAACAATGCAATATCCTTGTTTGATGTGGAATTTCCTCATTTTATTTGCTCAACTATGGACCAGTATTAGTGGATTCTAATATCTATATTTTGTGTTTGAATTTACATATATTCTAAATGATAATTTAACTTAATGTCCGTAAGCTTTGTATCCACTATTGATTTCTTATTAAAATCAAATCGTGTACAACAATGATTTTTTTTTATTGGTGGGAACAATCCTCAGTGGACAGCGGATTGAGGTATAAAGTAGAATTCATCCCACTGGATAAGGTGATACCGATTAGAACTACCCATCTTTTCTCCTATGAGAAAGAAGTTGCCCTATGATTATTATAACGTGCACATCTTAAACAAGCTATAAATACTATTATAGTTTCGAGAAATGGGACTCTAAGAGACATTCTCCTCAGATACCGTTTGCTTTAAAGGTGTTCCTTCCTAAGTGTGGTTTTCTTGGTATTACTTGAATATGATCTATTTAGAGTTGGTGTTACTTATAAGTGGTGTTGCTTAGGTATAGTATTTCTTAGACGTGGCTTTCTTAACAAAATATCGTTTTAAACGTACATTTTCTTAAACGAACTATCCTTAGACCGGGTCTTTCACATGTGTAATGTCTTGTAAATATATTCTTCCTTGGACATTTTGTTTTTCTTTCTTTTTTTATGTTTAGGCGTATACATGATTATAAATTTTCTTCTTTGTACGACACATCTTCTAATAAGGATTGCATAGTGATGCTTTTAATATTATATAGGATTTTCATAACAATTTGAATTGGCAAATTATGTCATTTAATTATCGAGCTATGCATGTATAAAATAATATTTTATATTAGTGTATTCCCCTTTTCAAGGGCTGGAGAGACACAAGTTTCTTTTGGTGCATGCATTCAATAGAATTCAATTCAACGCAGAAAGATACGCGACAATTCGGAAAGAGACTCTTCAAACGCAAAAAACGCGAATGAGAGAAGACCCGGATCGACAAAATCCTAGATAATGCCAGAGCAACGAATATCAAAGGTATGTACGAGGGTTGCCTCTTATGTTTCGGGATTTGGCAACCCTAGTGTTGCAATCCGGCAATTGACAGCTCTGTCGTAAAGTTGGACATTTTTGAGCTTATACGCACTCAGAACGTTTTGACATACGAGCGCTATTTGTGTTGTTTAAAGTAACTTAAAAGATTCATCTCGGCCCAAAAATGCAATTAAATCGTCAACATTTTCGTGCGATTATTTTTTACAACTTTCGGCGTGGATTAACTCAGCAACAGTGCATGGATGAACTTAATTCAATTTTTGGCGATGAAGCTCCATCAAGGACCAGTTTTTATCGATGGTATGGTGAATTCAATCGTGGTCGTAGTTCACTCCAAGATAAATTTCGTGAAGGTCGTTCAAAATCAGTTGTTGTTCCGAAAACCATTGATGCTGTGCGCGAACTGATATTGGAAGATCGTCATGTGACCTATCGTGAGATTGAGACAACCTTAGGCGTTAGTGGGACCAACATACATTCAATATTGCATAAACATTTGACTGTCAAAAAAATTTGTTCGCGTTGGATCCCACACAATTTGTCAATAGCCCAAAAAAAGGCTCGTGTCAATTGGTCGAAAGAAATGCTCAAAAAATACGATCGCGGTGCTTCGAAACACGTCTATGACATCGTGACAGGTGATGAATCGTGGATTTACGCGTATGAGCCCGAAAGTAAACAGCAGTCGACTGTCTGGGTGTTTCAAGATGAGCCAAATCCAACAAAAGTTGTTCGCGCACGAAGCACTTCCAAGCACATGGTCGCCTGTTTTTTCGGAAAAACTGGACATGCCGCAACCGTACCACTAGAACAACGCAGAACAGTCAATTCTGAGTAGTACACAACCATTTGTTTGCCAGTTGTCTTCCAAGAAATCAGGAAAACCAACCGCCGAAGACGGATCACTCTTCACCACGACAATGCGAGCTCTCACACATCGGTTGCGACAACTGAATTTTTGAGCACCCAAAACATCGATTTGATGGGTCATCCGCCGTATAGTCCTGACTTGGCACCGAATGACTTCTTTTTATTCCCGTACGTAAAAAACAAACTGAGAGGTCAACGTTTTTCGACACCTGAAGAAGCGGTTGCTGCATTCAGACTGCATGTGTTGGAGATACCTCAATCAGAGTGGCAAAAGAGCTTCGACAATTGGTTCAAACGCATGCAAAAGTGTATAGATCTTCATGGGGAATATTTTGAAAAACAATAAAGTGATTTTCGATGATCAATATTTGTTTTTGTTCTCTAATCCCGAAATATAAAAGGTAACCCTCGTATGCCGGTATACACTCAATCAGAAATAGCTACCGAAGGAGAGGCAAAATAATTCGAGACACAAACGGTTGTCTGGTCACCGAAACAAACAATATCGTCACTAAATGGACGCAGTACTTTGAAAACCTGCTCAATGTGCGCACCCATCAACCACAAATAAACGCACCAGACGTACATACAGCCGAGCCTCAGATCCCAGAGCCCTCTTTCAACGAAGATGTAGACGCAATAAATCGATTGAAAAACAACAAGACCCTCGGAGTCGACTGCATACCGGCTGAGCTTGTGCAGCATGGAGGGGAGACAAACGCTCGAAAGATCCACCAGCTCATCAAAACAATATGGGATAAGGAAGTCACCCCGGAAGAATGGAAAACCTGAATAGTCGTCTCCATTTTCAAAAAAGGCGACAGATCTGACTGCGAAAACTACAGAGGAATATCATTGCTCCCAACCACATACAAAATACTAACAAATTTTATTATCGCGGATTCGCAATTAAATGCAGCGGGGAGAGTCTAGTACGTTTATCATCTAGTACACTCCCCAACCCCCACACATAACACACCTGTCAGCAACCAGCTGACAGTGATTCATCGCCAGAGAACTGTCATATTTTTGAATATGACTAACGTCTTTTCCTGTTGGAGTCGATCGTTGGCGTCTTCCGTATGCCGTGTGTTTTTTAACGTTATTATCCGCACTTTGTTTCTTATATTCAGTACAGTAGCTTGACTACATTTGACAATAAAAATGACTTTAAACTAACGCGCTAATTCTTCGCGCTTCGTATGTTCTGGTGTACTGTGACTCTGTCTTTCTGTGCGGCTCGTCCTTGTTTGATTGGAGCCAGCGGTAGTGTTGGATTGTTATTAGTAGCTTCATGAGATTCACCTGGTTGCAGAGAGTGCATCCTTGGTTGTGAAAAAGAATAAATACACACCCGCGCATCCACTTCCGCACAATTTCCTATATTGTGCAATGGAACTAATTCACCAGCTGCGTAGCAGAGCATCGCTAGCGGTCCGAAGGGGACATACTACAGACATCAAAAGCCAAGTTTGCTACATGGTCGCTTTTGGGTAAACGGAGTAACCCCGAACTTTTAAGAATTGGTTATCCAATATCCAATGTGTATTTTAAAAAGGAGCGGATTCATTCACGGGAAATAGTGTCAGGCAGAGGAAGTCAGGACAGCTGAGAAGTTGTGCGACGCCATCCATAGGTCGCCGGAACTCATTACATTCATTGGTGGCCGTTCGATCGCCACCATATAGTTATACTGGTGAGAATCACACCGTACGCCGAAAAAATACTAGGAGACTACCAATGCGGATTCCGTAGGAACCGGTCAACAAGCGATCACATGTTCACAATAAGACAACTGCTGGAAAAGAAGTAGGAATACGGAGACGCGGTTCATCAACTGTCCGTTGAGTTCAAAAAAGCCTACGACTCAGTCGCAAGACAAAGACTCTACCATATTGTAGTTGAGCTGAGAATCCCGAAAAAATATGCCGCCCTCATTCAAATTTGCTCGAACGAAAACAAAGGGCGAATTTGAATAGAAAACCACCTCTCAGAACAATTTGAAATGCTTGTGCCCGAGTGTGTCATCAAAAAGGTACAAGCCGACAACATGGCCGGATCATCCCTGAACGGGGTCACACAAGCCCTCTCATATGCGGATGACATCGCCGTTCTGGGATAATGTAGAAACTGTGTGTAAAAGCTGTGAAATCATCATGCAAGCGGCAGAAGTGGTGGGCCTAGAAATAAATGAAGACAAGACAAAATACGTGATTACGGCGAGAGCAGGTGGACCTCAGAGAACACATATAAACGTCAGAGGCAAGTTATTCGAAAAAGTTAAAGAATTTAAATATGTATTAAATACACTAACGGCCAGTAACGAAATGTCGAAGGAAATTAACTAAAGACTGCATTCCGGCAATGCTAATTGGTAAACCGCTGCCACGTAACATAAAGCTCCGTGCTTATAGAACTATAACCATGCCGATTGCTCTATACCGATGCGAAACATGGGGTCTCACAAAACGGGTAGAAAACAAATTCCGCGTACTCGAGAATAAAGCTTTAAGGAGTATCTTTGGAGGTAAATATGACAAGGAGGCACGACAATGGAGGAAACTCCACAACCACGAATTGGAAGAACTATACCGCAAAGCTACAATAGTGAGAGTAATATAGTCGCGAAGTTTAAGATGGGCCGGACATGTGGGGCGAATGGGTAACGATAGAACCGTGCGTAGAATTCTTGACGGTAGACCAACGGGAAAGAGACCGACAGAGATGGGAGGACAATGTTAGGTTTGACCTTGAGGAGATCGGATCGGTTGGTTAAGCGTGGAAGGAGAGTGCACAGGACGCGCAATGTATCCTGTCAACCTTTTTTCTATAGGTATTGTCACGGTCTTTATTTAACAGAACTTGGTGAAAATATTTTATAACTTTAAACATTCTCCCGCGATATCCGCAAATTAAAATCAAAAACCCATCAGTTCACGTTATCAATTGACTTTGAAGATGCAAATAAACACACAGCCTCGTTCTTTAGCCGAACCACATGAATGTAGAATGCTGTGCCTGATCATGCGTTTCATCGTTGTTATAAATCCAAGAATCGATATCCTCTTTCCCTATCCTGTCTCTCATTTAAGTATACTTCAAAACCCAATTTTTGACCCTGTTTTCTGTTTACGTAATAAAGCAAGATTTTAAGTATTTTTGTCTAGCTAATATCAGCGAACACACCATACTGGGTAAACTCTCTGCTTTCAACCCAGCGAAGGCCAAGACGATCCTTGTCACTGTTCAATCCAAGTTGACATGCAGTCTCCACGTGACACCCCTGAATAGCTACTTTGACACCCACCAAGTAGTGAACTAATGCATGCAGCGACATCCTGAGAAGGGTTGGTGCAAAGCTAATAACCTTGACCGGAAAAACAAATTATTATGGACAACATAACTAGTCTCGGATAAGCACCGGATACCGGTGGAGAGACTTGCCAAAATAGGCCATGACCGGATCCCGGTTGTAGTGCCGATGATGATGATGATGATTATGAATATCTTCAATATTAAAGAGGCCATAAAAAGTGGTTACGAAATAAACTAAATGATATCGATCCGAATGGATGTAAGTACGATCGCATTATCGTCAGGTTTGACATGTAGCGAAATCTTTTTATTTGCAATTATCTTAATTAGAGATTCTCCTGGTGGATATCCTTCTCCGCAAAATTTCTAGTCGAAACAACTAGTTCCTTGTCTGCTGTCATTTCTTTCACTCGCTGTTTAAAAAATATTCAGATATTGTAGCTATAGTATCTACGCTGTCCTCGGTATCATAGGAATATTAATAATATCTTCAGCGCAATTTGTAAACAAAAAATATTTTTAGTGCTCTAGGAAAATATTTGTTTTTTCGTAGAACGCGACTTTCAAAATGTTGTTATACTATTTGTTTATTCGTTTATCTATCTTTACAAGCATTTCTCTAACCTGCGAAGTGTTGTAATTGGTATAGTGGTTGAGATAAGGGCGTCATTATACGTTTAATTGATGGCTCTGGGCCTTTAATTATTTTTAAAGTAACATTTATTGTTTATTTCCTCTTCAAGATTCAAACAATTGCATAATATAAATTGTTCCACTTAGTTTATTACAATACTTTACATATATTGATGAGAAAACGTAATAATAAAACTCACCTGCACATGACTTCATGTGTCAATAGAACTCGACACATTTCTGGGTTCTTGTCTTGTCCTTCGTATACAATTGCCTGTAAGAGAAAACACGGTCTAAGGACTGAATTGTCTTCATTCAAAGTACTCTGAGAAAACTACCAAAAATAATGTAGCGAATATAATGTATCAAGAGCATTGCCTAACAGTAGACACCATAAACAAATACTTTATCCTTCATCGTTGCCCTTCTGGGTTTATAGAAACCTCAATAATCCTTTGTTTGTCTACCAAGCCATTACCAGTATTCCTTCTGTATTTGCTCGTTTATCAGAGATTAATATCTTTGACCTCAAAAAGTGAAACAAAAACACACTCGTCAAGTAAGCCACACGCATATCCTTAGACTTGCATATGTGCAGATACAGAAGAACATATTGACGTTCCTTATATACATATAAGTGGTCATAAGCAACCAAAAAGCCAAACAAGAGTTAACCGACAAGGATACGGACTGTTTGCACAATATGCCAAATTGTGGTTATTATTAAACAGGTTTCGTTCTTGAGTCGAGCTTCATAAAAACAAAGAAACAAAAATACCATATATCATTCAATTTAAGTAGACATTTTGTCGTGGGTCAATATTTATTCAGCAAGGACAATGAATGCTAGTGGATATGGGTGGAATCTATTTGAAGTGTCTGCAGTTATTGATGCCAACAATTTGGTGCTCAGAGCTTTTGTGAGTCGAAAAATGTCTTTATTCTTACGAGGGAAGTAGAGTATGTGTAATTATCAAATCACTGATTCAGACTTTTTGGTAATCGATGATTTTCATCGTCTTATCGACGGACTAGATGTAAATTGGTGCCAGGGACGAGGGTGAATACGGTTGAGCATTTTCTAATATACTGTGAGATAGGGATGCGATAAATAAGGCCAATACACGAAGACAATTTACTTACTAATAGATGTCAAAGAACGTCAGTTTGAAGGGGAATTAATTTAGCTTTTGATTTTATTACACCTGATATCCTTGAATTTCGATGCGCAATGACATTTGAAAGGAGAGGCGAGAATATAGAAACATGATTTAAGAGAAAGATTGAAATTGATTTTTAAAACTTGAAGATCGTTATAACAACATACTTGTGTTATTCGGCTGAAGAAAGACTTATTATGGTTTTTGGTATGTGAATGTGTAATCAATATGTACGAGGGTTGCCTCTTATGTTTCGGGATTTGGCAACCCTAGCGTTGCAATCCGGCAATTGACAGCTCTGTCGTAAAGTTGGACATTTTTGAGGTTATACGCACTCAGAACGTTTTGACATACGAGCGCTATTTGTGTTGTTTACAGTAACTTAAAAGATTCATCTCGGCCCAAAAATGGAATTAAATCGTCAACATTTTCGTGCGATTATTTTTTACAACTTTCGGCGTGGATTAACTCAGCAACAGTGCATGGATGAACTTAATTCAATTTTTGGCAATGAAGCTCCATCAAGGACCAGTGTTTATCGATGGTATGGTGAATTCAATCGTGGTCGTAGTTCACTCCAAGATGAATTTCGTGAAGGTCGTTCAAAATCAGTTGTTGTTCCGAAAACCATTGATGCTGTGCGCGAACTGATATTGGAAGGTCGTCATGTGACCTATCGTGAGATTGAGACAACCTTAGGCGTTAGTGGGACCAGCATACATTCAATATTGCATAAACATTTGACTGTCAAAAAAATTTGTTCGCGTTGGATCCCACACAATTTGTCAATCGCCCAAAAAAAGGCTCGTGTCAATTGGTCGAAAGAAATGCTCAAAAAATACGGTCGCGGTGCTTCGAAACACGTCTATGACATCGTGACAGGTGATGAATCGTGGATTTACGCGTATGAGCCCGAAAGTAAACAGCAGTCGACTGTCTGGGTGTTTCAAGATGAGCCAAATCCAACAAAAGTTGTTCGCGCACGAAGCACTTCCAAGCAAATGGTCGCCTGTTTTTTTGGGAAAACTGGACATGTCGCAACCGTACCACTAGAACAACGGAGAACAGTCAATTCTGAGTGGTACACAACCATTTGTTTGCCAGTTGTCTTCCAAGAAATCAGGAAAACCAACCGCCGAAGACGGATCACTCTTCACCACGACAATGCGAGCTCTCGCACATCGGCTGCGACAACTGTATTTTTGAGCACCCAAAACATCGATTTGATGGGTCATCCGCCGTATAGTCCTGACTGGGCACCGAATGACTTCTTTTTATTCCCGTACGTAAAAGCAAACTGAGAGGTCAACGTTTTTCGACACCTGAAGAAGCGGTTGCTGCATTCAGAATACATGTGTTGGAGATACCTCAATCAGAGTGGCAAAAGTGCTTTGACAATTGGTTCAAACGCATGCAAAAGTGTATAGATCTTCATGGGGAATATTTTGAAAAACAATAAAGTCATTTTCGATGATCAATATTTGTTTTTGTTCTCTAATCCCGAAATATAAAAGGCAACCCTCGTATAACGAAATATAGTACTCTTTTATCGTCTAATATTTTGTTATGGTTTAGTTGAAATAAACTGAAATATGTCACATCTCCTTTTCTTTTTATACTATAAATTTTAAAATTTATGTTCTGTATTAGATTCATTTTATATCTATATACGAGTGCAGATATTTTTTCTTGTGTTTACATAAACACATGTTTTTTGCGTCTAGTCTTTTCCTTTTTCTCCTTTTCATCATAATCATCATCGGCACTACTACCGGCATCCGGTCTTGGCCTTATTTAGCAAATCCCGAGGCTTGTTAAATTTTCCAAATTTTTTTTCCAAACAAAAATTTAAAATTAATGTTTAGTATTATATTTATTATTATTACATCTGTCCTCGAGTTAGACACTTTTTCTTCTCGTTAGTGTAAACGCAACAACTAGGCCAAGCCGTTTTTGACTTTCTGATTTTTTTCAATTCCTCCCCGACTCTAGAGAACTGTTTTTCTTTCCAAATGTATCCCATTAGCGAATATCGCGAAAAAATATTTGCAGACACGAGTTGCTAAGTTCAGTGTTGGGACGTGTTGTACCTATGGCTCAATAACGGGTAAAGATAGTAAAAAATAGGGGGATGGGGGAGAGAGAAACATATAGATATTTCGGAGATTTTGGAGAGGCGCTAGTATTTGGTAATGATGTTGTGGGTATTTAGACTAGGCGTCGACATGGAGCCAGGTCAGTGCAATACCTCACAACTCTATTGGAAGCACTAAATTGACTCTCCAGGAAAACACAGAAAAAGTTGATCCACCGATGTATTTAAAAACAAACACACACACAGTTGTTTAATCATATATGCTTGTTTCACTTTATTAACCATGGTTCTGAGGCGGTACACGGTGACATCGGTTCAGTCTTTTAATTTTATAACCTTAAATCTAGGCTTTTAACCGTACTATATTTACTTGCGCGTGCGGAGACGATTTCCGACAATGGGACATTAATTTACTGGCGACGATTTATCACGACTCGACTAAACCACTTTTATTGACGAAACAATTCGTATCAAACGTTAAAAGAATGTAACTTAAGGTTCTCGACTATCCTCCTCGCGTGTAATAATCTGACTCGACACTATGACTGACTGTAGGTTGATAAAAATTCGGCTTAGACAGCGCGACTGAACTCAACAGGGGATGAATTTTGACTCATCGATGTTCGTCGAGATCAACCTCCACCAGCCGCCATAAAGACGGATTTTTCATATATCCTTACAGGTCAATGTACGATGCCCCTTTTTCTGAAAAACCGACAACGAACGATCCTGCACTTGTTCATGGTTTAGGCGATGCTACATAGGAACGTTACCGTGTTTACTTAGGCGTTCACGATCATGCCGTTGCAGGCTATACTTACTTCGGTGACGATAGGTCAACCGAAGAATTGGGGTTTGTTTGTTTTAGCCGTATGTCTCTGGAGCACAAGGCGGGAAATTATTCATGGTGGTGAGAGATTTGACCTGCAGATGTGCAGGCTAACGTCTCAATTAGGGGAACTATGGTAAACAAGTAGTAAACAAAACAAACGCAGTAAGGTACTGTGTGTTTGCTTTGATTTGCTGGTGGGTCATCATAGGGCATGGCATGGGTAAGATTGTCTAAACAATGATGATATCCATGCCCAAATTCCATGATTGGTTGATAACCGATGAAAGGGACTTGGTCGCAAGTGTTGCGAACCTCAGGATAGGAGGAATGCATGTTTATTCATTGGCCATTGCGTACAGCATCAATTAGTTTGCACGCAGATTGCCAAAGTCCCATCGGTCGGTGTGTCGGGTGTGTTGTCCCATCGGTCGGTGTGTCGGGTGTGTTGTTTGTGTTAAAACAACACTGGAAATTTCTATAGGCGGCCTGCAATGGCTGCGCTGTAGGTTGTTGTTTGAACAATCGACCGATGACTTGCTGATGAGAATGAACATGTCATGCACGTGTAAAGGAAAATGCTTCTTCTCATAGAGCATTGGCATGTGCATACCTTATTGCTGGTTACCTGATGAGGTAGCCGAATTAGCTTTCGGGGACATGATGCGTTGGATGCGCGCATGACCCGAGGTGAAAGTCTGATGTCACGGTTAGATGATAGTCTTGCCGTGGACCTATGTTTTCAGCTGTGAGGAAATGCGAAGCGGCTTACGCTGCTCATTTGCAGGTAAGTAGGCGACAGGTAATTTATGGAAATGGGAGGTTATTTGGAAGTAGGTTTAGGAACCCCCACAATGTTCTCCACTAAATACATGGCAAGCATATGGTACACATGATGCAGAAAACCAACCTTAAAAGATATTTCATATATTTCGAACATTCAACTCTAAGTGAAAACTCAAAATGAATAGTGTCAAATCTGCATTCTACAAAATCACCAAAAGTAGATCTGGGACAAAACTCTAATATCATATAGATTATATGCCATTGCTACTCAAAAATTTTCTAAGTATTCAAGAATACATGATGAAATATGCTTGTTTCGTAATATTTATAAATACGAGTTGTAAAAGTTGTTGAAAGGTTGCCTATGTCATTCTACACTATTCGCGGGAAAGCGGACATAAATAGCTGGATCATCGCCCCGAGAAGCTATAAGATAATTGTGAAAGGTAATTTCGAACAGTTGCAAATTGTGGCAAATCGGAAACTCACCGGAAGGGAGTACCATTATTTTCCTGTTCTATAACAAAACAATTTTAACATAAAGATGAGTGGCGACTCAAATAGATTACATACACGCAACTGTGGTAAATAACACAGCAGAGAAGACGACAAAAAAAAATCATTAGAGCCGCTTACCAAAACATTCACGTATAGTGAATTTTTAGTTCTAATTTTTTCACAGCGTTTGTTCGAGTAAGGTTTTTTACTATTTGGCAAAACGCTATAGAAATATGGGGCGTTGAGTTTTGATTGATAGTATTAATGGAGTTTTGTTGCGGGGCAAATTGTTGTAGCGTCACTTGAGAGGATATTAATTTTCGTTCTTTATGAACGAGATCTCTTTATGGATCCCCTCAAGTTCGCCCGTTGCGATCGCCGCCGTGCTTCCGGATTTAACCGAGAAGAGTAGCGAACGATCATTGTGGAAATAGCGTTCCTGCGCCGAGCAACCTCAGCGGCTTCCGCTGGCTTCCGGGAGGGTGATGCTCGGAAAACGGAAAAGCTGAAAAGGGTGTTTTGTCACGACTCTACTCACCAGTTCTCGCCTGTGTTGAAGCAGCCAAAACTCCAAAACTATCCAAGTATCTGCATTTATATCGTTTATTATTAAACAATACTCTTTGTATATTTGTATTCCTGTTCTTCTAGGATGCTTTCTTCAGGGATACTTGCTCTTAAGATACTGTCTCTTGTGATACTCCCTCGCGAGATCACCATTCATCCCCTTTTTAAGCCAAAACCAATGATCGGATTGAACACAAGATCTCTATTTAGATACTTTGTGTGTGTGCGTGTTTTTTTTTTTTTGGTTTCGGTAGGAAGGTGGAAATCTATAAAAGATACCTCTGGACCGATCCAGAGGCATACCGGATCGACACTTTGTGTGTGGTGGCTAGTGTTTGTTTTCGAGATAGGAATTCGGTTTGGTGAATTCTAAGAAAATCTAGGATATCTAGTGTGTATGAGGGTATGCACCAGGATTAGGATTTTGTTTACGTATGGTAATTGAACATCTTGATTTTATCTGATGATTATGGGGAATTTGGATGTGAGGATGATAAACGAATATTTGATTCGTTCATCACGAATTTTGTTGGATCGGATTAGTGGGTTTGTGGGTATAAGTTTAAGGCGTATGGATGTGGGGGAAGGAGATGGAAGGGCTTTTCACAGCACTACAAAATGAACTGAACTCCTTGGAATGATATTACGAATGTTTCTGGTAATACATATACCACAGGCAACGGTCCGCAACACACACCTATGATGAGGCAGTGAATGTAGTGTTTTCTTCCACGAAGCCCCCCCCCCCCCCCTTCATCGACACCTTTTTACTTTTTTCGCAAAAACACTATAAAAAGAACCGCATGTTCGTTTGTCCCACCTCTATATTTTGGGGCATTAAATACCAATTTGCAAATCCACTCCCAGGTATTTCGTCTATACAAAATTCTTAGTCATTGTTTCCAGCCGAAGTGCATTTTTGACCTTTCGTTCCTTTTTTCCTTTTTCGAATATTCGATTCCCGAATGATAGAATGGGTGGTGCATAATAATTCAGAATATATTGATTGAGTTATAAACGGCAATTTTGGCGAAGATCGTCCCGAGGAGAGGACGAAAGTCAATCAAGTGGAAATTATTTTAAAAAGATTGTCGACTTTTCCTTCGTAAACTTCGCGTTCAACGCTCTTCTCTCGGTCGCGTGGATGCTCGACCTTTTGCGCCTTATATACTAAAGTACATGTCATTATTGTGGGGTCAATTACCAGTGTTTTAACACTGTAGAATAACTCGAGGGCATGTTTAGACGTAGAACTCAAAACATGTGAACAATTTTCGACTGATTTTTAGTTGAGAAAGTGTGGGGTCGAAATACGATGGTGAATCAATAATAAATGGTAATATATTTTTATACATTTATTGAATAATGTTTACACACTAACTACACTATCAACATTTCTCAAGATAGTCTCCTGTCTGATTTACAGACCTTTTCCATTGATTTGGAAGCTCTAAAATCTTTTGTTCGTGGAAAGATTTAGGCCGAGTTGTTAGTCAGTTGGGCACATGTTACTCGACTTTTGCATTATTTTCGAATATTTTTCCTCCAGATGATTCCTTCAAGGGTGCGAACAAAAAGTAGTCACAGGGAGACAAGTCTGGGCTATAAGGAGGGAGGTTCTCTCAAGTACCCCTTGTTAAGGACGCGGTGATGACATCTCGGATGGGCATACCTCGTCATTTGTTTCGATATGTGGCATTTTCCGACAGTGACAACTGAAAGTAGTAAGCTGCATTTACTGTTCGTTGTCCGTGAAGAAAATCCGGCTGAGAGAAGAGAATTGGTCTTCACTGGGCAGCCTTCATCCTTCCTGCGGCACTCCCTACTTGCCATTTTCGTCTCGGGAGTATAATGATGTACCCATGTCTCATCACATGTGACGATACGTTTCAAAACATCTGCCCCTTCTTATCGAAATCGATCCAGAAGTCTTCTATTGATCTCTGATCTGACCTGTGTTTGATTTGCGGTCAATACCCACTGAACCCATCGAGCAATAATTTTTCGAAGCTAAGATCATCAGCTATAATGAATTGAACACTTCCATAGCTGATACCCACTTCTTATGAGATTTGTCCAACAGTTAAGTGGCGATCGCTTTCAATAAGTTCTCGAATGGCACGGATGTTCTCATCTGTACGACTTGTCCTTGGGCGTAGATCATGACTTTCGTTTTTGATACGTTCTCGCCCACTTTAAATTTTCTGGCCCACGTATACACACGATTTTGAGACAGTGTATCATCGCCAAACTGTGCGTTCAATCACGAACAAATTTCCGAGGGTTATAACGCCCTCATTTGATAAAAATTTTATAATAATCCGTTTTGCAACAGACGTATGTACCTCTTGCTCGCCCATGGCAGTACTGACTACAAAGTCGAGCGTGACCGTTAGCCAAGCCGGTTCCCATACTCTTAAAAAACCAAACAACAGCCACGCACAAGATTATCTAGTTCGCAACTTGTTGCTAACCAAACAATTTATATTTGATTCACCCTCGTAAAATACTTTACAGTCTTGACCCACAGCTCTAGCCTTTGAGACAGACTTGACGGTATTGATCATAAGCTCATGTCTGTTCCCAATGATCGTGATACCGAGCAATTTCTGCTTTACTTTGATTTGACGAACAAGCTTCGTCCTCTTTCTCTCCCCACTAGTGACGGGCAGCGGGACGTGAGTCACAAATGCAAAAGATAAAACTAATGTGTTCTCGAAATTATTTTCCGCGAATTTTTTTCCGCAAATTCAAACCTCGATGACAGTCTTTTGGAATCACCTGTGACGCGTCGGTACGGCCTTTGATACGGGATGTGAAGTGTTGCCCGGGTACTATTCAACGCATTCTACGTGGACTGGAGTGTAGGAAGGCAACCGGCTCGAAGGGAATACCAGCAACAGTCTTTAAGAACTGTGCTCCAGAACTGTCGCTGGTTCTTGGCATAGTCTTTCGCTTATCTTATGCACGAAGGACATCTTTACTGGACGTCGTCATAATAGATTTCTTTTTCCCCAACGTCTTATAATACAATATTTTTAACTCGTATTTAAATATTGTATTTGTATTTATTTTATGTAAAAGTAAAGAAAGGCCAAATTTTACATTTACATGGAATAGCGTTGTTCCCTCGTTTAAAAATTCCACTGAAGAAAGCCCTTCATTGCATTTGTGACATTTTGATATTGCTTAACAAAGAATTAAGACATAAATCTTAACGGTAGAAAGGGTCTCAAGAAGAAAAAAATGATAATTGCGACAGGTTTCCTCTAAATGGTTCAAATGTGTCAACGGCGGAAGAATTTTTTTCGGTTGGTTTTTATCCATATAAAAATTAGATCCATCGCCAGCACAGTAACCCAATTATAATTCGTTATTAGAGAGACACGTGCCACTCACAGTCAAATTTGAGATTTCCTAACGCCTTCGTCCATGTCCTGTTGGCAACAGGGAAATGACAACAATCGAATGTATCTTTTTCGAAAAACCAACAGAGATATCTTTAATACTTTCTTTCTTTTTTTTTAGTTTTGTTTTGTGAAACACAAAAAATCCATTAGTCTTTTCCCTGAATGTCCTAAAACGACACATCATCGATCGAAGGATACACAATTTAGTTTTTCCGTTTTCCTTTCTCTGCCCAAAAGCTGCATACGTGCCCATATGCTCCTTTCGAACTATAAAACTGGCTCGTGTTTAACAAATCCCACTATCCTTCGAATGTTGTTGTTGTTTTCGTTGTTAGTCACAACACTATTGCTTTGAAGGAGAAGAACAAGATGAATATACAAATGACAAAAAGGGTGGATGTGCGATGATGTCCTTCGATGCATCATCCGCACTGAGTAGTCGTTTTTCTTTCCAATGTAACTTGATCCCCTTTTCAAAGTAACTACTAGATGTTGGCTTAAAAATTAATTTGCGATTATCTCCTTCTATTGTACAGATAGGATGGCAGGATAATAATGTCCATATGGGTGCGTCCGACTACCAGTGGTGCACCAGCAATGATCTGAGATGTTGAATGTTGCTGTCATATGCGTCCTTGGATAAAAGAAATATGCACATTTGAGGATTTGTTGTTGTCTCAGTCCTTGTATCGCTCCCGAAAGTTTGACGATGTTCTAATTGTATCAAGGACATAACAGGGTCGAAGAGAAAAGATGCGCCCTTGGCCAGTGAAATGGAATCAGGGAAAATAGATGTGTACTAGTTCTAAGCGTATCCTCTTGTAATTACAGATGAGAGAATGGAATTACGCAGGATATGTTGGTGGGTATAATAATTACATTTAAATTAAGGGTGCCAAGGAAGTTGACGGTGCTTCTAGCAAACAGGGAGATCAATGGGTGGAAAGCAGGTCCTGGATTTATTTGAAATTAGGGTTGGGCAATATTTTTGTGGTTTCAGATTAGAATTGACTGACATTTTGAGCTATGCTCTTGTTTTTCACATCTGTGAAAATTTTTTTTCTTGTGTCTGTTATTCATTGAAACTACTGAGGTAATATAATAAGGAGAGTATATGGTTCGATGGATCATTTTTGACGACGTATGATCGTAAATTTTTAATATAGTGTACCTTTGACTACAGTGGTAACTGGTGCACCCTAACTTGCATGGCTATCGAAATGGAAAAGTTGTGTTTGGATTCATTATTACGACTTCTTCGCCATCGACAGTGGTTTAAAATAATCAATCACATATGATGTATTTACTTCATTGAAAGGAGATTTCATTGCAATTATATCGATGCAGTCTTTGAGGATAAAAACAAACAGCAAAAAAAAAATTGGGGCTTCTATAGTCCATGTATCTTCAAAACTCAACTTACTTGCCACAACTTTATAATTAAAATAAAATAATACTACGAATATTTACTTTTATTTTCATACTATTCAAACTTGCAATCTCAACCCATCAGAGGTGCTCAGGTCTTAAACTCTCTATAGCCCCCCAACTATGGCGTTTACATATTTAGTGTTAAGGTGCGGCGTTATAATATACCCACAGTTATGCCAGTTTGTTGTAAAAAGCGACTAAAACTCCAGTACCATTCACTTTAAAAACGTCGGACTTGTTTCGGTTGTTCATTGTTATGTCTGATGTTTACACAGGATATACATAGGTGTCCTGGAAGTTTCCGACTTCCACGTGAAGATAGCAAATAGACAAAATTGAGTATCGAGCTGTCATTAAAGGTTTTTGAAAGGCAATACGCCTACGCAAATCAAAGATAAGTTGGACTCTGTGTATGGGGACTCTGAACTATCATTTACCACAGTGAAATTTTGGGCAGCTGAATTTAAACGTGGCCGTGAGAGCTTGGGAGACGATGAACGTTCGGGATGTCCAAAGACTGCAACAACTGACGATAACATTGCTAACGTTCACCAAATGGTGCTAGACGACCGCGGAATTAAAGTGAGCGATATAGCAGAGGCAATGAAAATGTCCAAAGAACGCCTTTGTTACATATTAAATCAAGATTTAGGCATGAGAAAGCTGTCCGTGCGTTGGGGGGCGCGTTTGCTCACGTTAGAGCAGAAACGTGTTCGAATGAACATCTCCAACACTCTGTTGGCGCAGTTTAGGCGCAATAAATGCGAATTTTGACGCCAATTAATTACTGTCGATGAAACTTTAATACACCATTATACGCCCGTAACAAAAATACAGTCAAAACAGTGGACTGCAGAAGGGGAATCGGCTCCAAAAAAAGCAAAAACTGTTTTTCGGCTGGGAAAGTGATGGCGGCTGTTTTTTGGGATAGTTACGGCGTTGTTTTCGATTATTTTCAAAAAGGAAAAACCATTACAGGAGAATGTGGCGTCTCTAACAGATACACATACAAACAAGCAAAATAGTGAAGAACACGGAACGAAAATCGAATAAGAAAATACATCAGAGCCGTATACCATAGCGATAACATAACAATTCACATCAGTGGAGTATAGTCGAGTTTAAAAATCGAATTTTAAAATCGGCCAGTAGCCTGATGTGTTACGCTTCGGTTCAATTGTTTGTTGATTCTAACTGTCATAGCGTCAGTTCGAATCACACGTTCTTCTTCACTATTATTTCAAACGGTATAAGAATACTACGCATCAAAAGGCAGAAACTGCGGAAAAACGGCCACATTTGCAGAAAAAGAAAATCCTGTTTCCCCAAGACAACGCGCCGTCTCACACCTCTGCGGTTACCATGACGAAAATCCACGAATTACAGTTTGAACTGTTTGACCATCCGCCCTACTATCCAGATCTAGCCCCTAGCGACTCCTTTTTGTTCCGTAATCTAAAGACTACGCTCGGAGGACAGAGATTTTCGTCAAATGAGGAGGCAATCACCCTCGTGAACAGTTATTTTACAGAGAAAAATGCCGAGTATTATGGGAGCATCGCTGGCAGGTGTGTAGAGTTACAAGGAGACTATGTAGAAAAATAAAAACTTTTAAGAAATAATGTTTTTTATCTTTGTTAGGTCGGAAACTTTTCAGTCCACCCTCGTATTAAGCATAACCTGTTGAATGGTAATGACGTTCGAAGAGTTTAGTCGGGAATGTTCGTATGAGTGTAGTGCTCTAAAAAGCCTTACCACCTTTTCCCCCATTCCTACATCCAAATCCCAGCAATAATACTCCAAAACCCAAAATCCTATCAAAACCCGAATTTACCCAACCATGATCCAAAATTCGCAATAAACGAATCAAAAATTGGTTTATCGCTTAACATTTGTCCCCACGGCATAATTCAATACAAAATCTAAAGTAAAATTAAAATTCATAATAAACGAATCTAATATATAAAAAGCTGTGGCACCTCCACAAAACACATTCTTTTAGATAGCGAGGTGTCACCTGACCCCCCACGGAAAACCAGCGGAGATAAGGACTGTGGCCAAATTAAGGAAGTTGCTCTTCCCTCTGGATCAGAGGAAGCACGGCGACGACCTCTTTGTAGGACGGTTTTCTCACGAGCGGTCTCTTAAAGAGATCCCGCATCCTTTTCAGGATAAGGAGACTCGCTTCCTGAAACTAAACCCCTACAGAACCTATCTTTAGTACCCTCTCTGAACCCGGAATTATATATATTATATTCGGAATCGGATAGGCCATCAAATTCGTTAAGCTATGCGTTTCGAGCTTTTATATGGGAAACACTAATATATGATATGCTTACGAAGCTGAAGTTTTTACCAAGGAAAGTTAAATTCTAGGTTGTATCAGAGACCATATTGGGTCAGAATCTGATAAGCATTATCACTTCGTATGTATCTAGTTAAGCTACATTGTGCAAAGAACAGAGACACTAAGCTATAAGTAGACAGATTGGGCCCCAAAAAATCGATATCAGTAATAAAATGTTCTTATATCGCCCTTACACCCAACTCCCCATAATATTTAACTCAATCCACAAAGACATTATCCCGATCCAGCAAAATTCCTGCTAAACGAATCAAAAATTCGTGTATCGTCCATATACATCAATTTGCTATGATCCTCAAACAAAAGTAAACATACGGTAAGTTGAACCAGATGTTTAATTTCCATACTGACGCTCATGTTTCCGAGAATTCGTCTAACCAAATTCTTATCTCAAAATACAAACATTTGACTCCAGCCAAGTATCTTTTTCGAGATTCTGCTCGCATTTTGATGCATTCGGGATACAAAGTCCCGATAAGATTTTGAACAAAAGGGTGATGAATTTCAGATTCGAAGATCCGCTGCAGGCGTACGACAGGGTTCCATTCTAGGCCCCATCCTATTTAATATCTACACCTCAGATATTCCTCGGTCTGTGGACGGGAGAGTAAACCATATATGCTATGCGGACGACGTCCTAGTATACACGTCATCCAAAGCCTTAAACTCGCAACAAATCGACTCAACCGTCACCTAGACGAACTGTATTAGTATTACAGTTGATGGAAAATCCGACTTAACCCATCCAAAGTAGTGGCTATCATTCCGAGTAGTAAATACTCCCAACCAACTTCTCGATATTCACAGAATATTCGAATACAAATAGGAGGTACTACGATTAGACCACAGGACAGAATGAAATATCTTGGGGTCATCTATACCCCAAAAATGAATTTCACCAAGCGTGTGACCCACATTCTTCAAAGGGGCCTCGGTCGGTCGAAGCAACTGCACAACATTTTGAAGTGGAGCAACAAAGTTGACACCAAAGTTAAGCTTCTCTGATATAAGCAGCTAATCTGATTAGGAATATCGTACGTCTTTCCCATATGGTCCTCCATCTTTTCGGCTCAAATTGAAAGGCTTCAAGTTTTCGAAAGAAACCTCCTCAGAAGATACATCAACCACTCTAGAAGGCCTGACGATCGCCATTACCCGAACTCTCACCCATACGAAGGTGCCTCTATTACCCCTATCGACGAGTACTTGCTACAATTAGCATACAAGTACCTCGAAAGCATTCAGAACAGCAAGAACCTACTTGTACGTGAGTCTTGCGTTCTTGACCCTTCTCTCTCTCGATCTCTTCGGATCAGACCACCACAATTTCTTCTTCAGTACAAAACTGAAGAAAGCACCCTTCCCAACAACAGTTCCCTCTATAATAGAGAATTCCTGGACCCATCCCATAGGGTCTACACCACACACATACACACGCACGCACAGTACAAGACGGCACAAACATACACACACACCGACCAAAGCGCCGATCATCAGACACCAAAGACGTGATCTGCGTTTACCACCACACTCAAGACCTACCGGTCTTGTATGATTTCTTTCCGACCATCCCTCCATCCAAGTAGTTAGAGAACACCTGAACTAACACTGTTCACACTATCCTTGGATACCCCCCCCCCCCCCCACCCTTTTCTTTTCTTTTTCAGATATCTCGAGACCGAGCCCAACATCCTCACGGATGTGGGTGATTCTGGTTACCCAAAATGGACCAGAAGGCAGAGACAAGATGAAGGACACATCTGTCCTTGTCTCGCTAAAGTCGGTCTCTCCCTACCACATTTTTTTCATCTCAGCCTTTTAAGGACAAGGAGACACGCTTCCTGAATGAAAGGTTACAACTAGTTATTATCTGGGTTTGTGGTTAAACATATGGGTAAACACACAATGAAACCACTTCTTAAGCCGCGATGATACAATGTTCAACGCCAAACTCACATCATTAGAACAGCCCGGAGCCGAAAACCAATACCTCCATAGAAAAAAAATACACTCTGCGACCTGTAATGGAGAAATGAAAGTGTCCGCTGTGTGTGTAACTCCCTTTTAGCAGCTGCGCTACTGAATCCGTGCCGCAACCCAGATTACATCATTCTTATGACGAACAGTACGTGACTTTCAGATCATAAACCTGTGATGTTGCCAAGCTATTATGCACATTGAGCCCTAGTGATTAACATAGCACCAAAAGTGAAACGAAAAATCATCAGAGGTAAATGCTAGAGCATTAATGTAGCATTACATAGCTTAGGTAGCGAGTTGAAACATTCTCGTGTACACATAGCCATGATTTTCTACATAGGTGCTTAGGTTCTAACGTTTTTTTAACGTGAGTTTGAATCACCACCTCTTCACTACAGCGTCGCTAAACGTTATAAACCCAGACCGCTTTGGGAGAGTGTGTGTCTTACTGCAGATACTGTCATTTGTCTTTTTCAATTTGCTTTCTTGATGGGGATATTTTTATCCGGATTACATGATAGCATTGGCATCCTACTAAAATAATTATGGTGGGCGAATATTATACACTAAACGTTGTTTCCTAGTCAGCTATAGGGATGATTATTGCCTTACCACATTATTTATAACTAAATATAGTAACAGTTGACCAGTATTTTATTCTTCGAAGTTCGTTTTGTTTGCGATTTTATTGTTTATTCCAAAAATGTTCTTATATTATCAACACATGGGAGGGAAAAGGGAGAAGACATTGATCTTGATTGCTTGTATATTGTGGTCATGAGGGAACACATAACCTGATAATGTGTTCACTAAACAACTAAGAGAAATAATAAAATAAAAAATGTACATAAAATGTAAAAAAAAAAAAAAAAAAAACTGAGAAGTTCGACTGAAGAACGAATTCATGAATTTATCTTCCTGCCTAACATTAGCCCTTAATGTGTACTAGCTTACACGATCTGATTGGTGGGTTTAGAGTGAATGGTCAGTAACGCAACTACGAATTTATGTGGCGCAGTGTCATGCGACAAGAAATGTAAATGAAGCCCTGTTCTGTGGCTCAGAACAACTTCTTCTTCCAGACATCTTCCACAGCAAGGTGTCCTGAGTGTGTCTACGAAAACCGACCAATTTAACACGAAAATATTTTAATATAACTTACTATAGACTAGGATAAGATTGGGTCACTAAATTACTATGTAAAATCACGTAGGTATGATTGCTTCTAGTTCCATTAAAATTACTATGCAGGAGTACAAGTTGTATTACAAATCTTATATTATTTTTCTTTATTACAAATTACAAAATGATATGGATTAATATGAATATATATTTTTTAGGGTCTTATGAAGGCAAATCGATTAATCTACACACCAACATAATCAAATCCTCAACCCTAGACAACAGGGTCCTTATTTGCCGCCGCATCTTGTTTATCTTATATTTTTTTGAAATCCTTTTATCACGTGAAATTTCTCCAGCATCAGGGCAGTAAAACCCGTTTGTACCACCCTTCCGGCATTATATCTGGGGCGGGTCGATTTATTCGCCTTATCAAGCATGTGCATCATCTCAGATAACCTCAGCCACACGACACCGTCGTCAATACACGACAGCACAACGACCAGCCTATGGCCACATCACTATTCCATGTAACAGGAAACCTGCAATAAAATTGCCTCCGCAGTTTAATTGTTTCAGTAAGGATTTTAGATGAAAACGGATCCAAAAACTGTCAAAAATCATAACCAACACGCATAGCTATCGGTTAGGAAGTCTGAAAGAACACAACCAAGGGTAAGTAATTCTTCAGACTTGTGTTATCCGGACAAAGCCTTTTTTTTTGTCTTCATCATTTATTATGTTATCCTTCTGCTGCAGGGTGTTCCCCTCATCCATGAACTTGGTCTAATATCAAAACGACATTACATCTTTATGTTTGTGTTACTGTTTAACTATACAACAATAATCTGAATAACATAAAAGTGCCACTCGACGCACTTGAATACCTCCAAGGGGTTGGTGGTGGGCTAATGTGCGCATATCCTTACTCATGTACGTGTATGCTAAATGTTTCACTGTGCGTCGGGTTCTTGTGAAGGGAATGCAGTTTGGTAGCATGCTGTGTAGAAAAGCACAATCGATTGAGAAATCGGATTAGGTTGGCAGTTGATAGTACAACTGCGTACCGGCAAAGGGGCAGGTTACAAGCGTTGTGCCTTTTATGCCGACATTCGAGTCTTCGTAAATGCAGAAGGACCTCCACTATTCTCGGATTGCGATCAAATTGATTATGCAAAACATAATTACGATTAGAGTAGATCTATTTTTGTTAAAGGTTTACTTGGGAGAGATGGATTTTTCGGGGCGAAGTCAGATTCTGACATTTTATAAATGTCACACGCGCATAAAACGGATTTTTTTGATATATTAAAGTGTCAACCTGATGTGAGCCCAGAGCAATAGGAAGGGAGTAGAAACGTACATTGTTTTCAAATACCAAAACTCTGCTGTTTTGTTTAAAAAGAGTAGTATGTGGTTTTAGTGTGAGCATCCTAGTATGTTAGACCGGATGTGGTAGAGTATATAGTTAAATATATATCAGATGATATCAGCTTGATCAAAAATTTCCTGAAATTTGTCCAGAAAATGCAGAATACAAGTTTATTCATAATCATTTATATTGTTCTCTTCAAAGTACTACTCATTGATTGTAATGCCCTTATGCCACTGCTTGATTCAATCGTTGAAACGGTTCGTTGTGGCCATCGGAGTCATCTTCATCCATTCACAGTCTCCTGTCGCCTGCAAGAAAGGGTTTCCCTTACTATACAGTTTTCCATATACTACAGAAGGCGTTGGTCCTTAAATTTGATGGGTTCAGCTTTGAAATTGTTGTACAGAATCCCAGATCACAATGACTTAATCAAGATCCAAACCACACTGAATCACTTAATAGAAAACAACAATCAACAGATACTGTTAAACACGAGATTAATCGAAGCTTTAGAATCGGCATCGCTGCGTAACCAGCATAGAGATTTTATCTTGACCGAAACCCGGTACATGTTGGAAATACTGCTAGGAACTATAACAACCTCCAGGGAAGGAAGGTATTACTCCAGTGCATTAGACGGACAAGAGTTAGAAGAGATAATGAGACGGGAGAGGATACGCGTACCATTGGTAAACATTTTAATATACGCAGAAGTGTTGGGCTACAGAGATCGTAATATCATCTTCATTATTTATAAATATCCGAAACTAATTGAAAAATGCGAGAGATTTAGGAATGTAGCTTTAGATACCAGGCATGGGCTAGCACAAATCATGTAACAAACAGTAGTCTGTAACAATGTCTTATACGGAGTCGATAGATGTACTGATATGCTAAATGCCCCCATATGTAAAAGAATTCCGGTTGATAATTGCACAAAGGAACTACTAAGCAGTAGTGCAACAAGAGGTGAAATACGAAAAAACCCAGTCAATAATCCAGTTAACAGACGGTGCCATAGTTATACCAGGTACGCACAAGGTAAAGAGTGAAACGATAACCAGAACAAAATTAATCAAATTCAGTGACAATGTAACAATCAATGGAGGGCTGTATGTTAATATGAAGAAAAAAATTCAAGAATTTGTACTCCACGAGAACGAAACCAATGTAGAGATAGATACAATTTTTTATTTCGACTCAGATAATGGTTTTATAAACATTGAGATTTTTTGTGCGCACAAAGGGGGATTTTAAAGTACCCTTAAATGTCAGAGCACAGTGTGAGCGGATGGAGAGGAAGTGAATGAGGAAAGGAGGTGTCGATGTATATTGGTTTTGAATGTCTGGAAATCACAACGGCCAGGAAACACATGATCAGGCAGAACATTCCACATTCGTGTCGTTCGGCTAAAGAATGACTCTCTTGTTTAAAATGTTAATGAAATATTATTATAATATAATAAATATTATAATATAATAAACCCTATCGAAGGATATCCTGTTTTAATTATATTTTTGAGCATTGTAATCGCACTGATAATAATAACTGTAATTTAAATTTAGGCTGTAAGACATATAATGAATATAAACAAAACAAGATAACTCAACTAATGAAGAAGACCTACGACGCAAAGTTACGTGAGTTGCAAACGACAGCATTATAGCGTTTGTGACGATAGTGAAGAGCGCGTGATTCGAACCGACACTATCACTGAAATATAGAAATTCGTACACGCGGCAGTGGCCTGACGCGTGTACGAATACGATTTCTAAACTCAAGTACACTCAACTGATGTAGAATCGTTATGTTATCGCTATGGTATACGGCTCTGGTGCTTTTTTCTTTTGCTTATTCGAATTTCCTTTCGGTGTTCTTCACTATTTGCTTGTGTATCTGTTAGAAACGCCACACTACTCCCTTCTCAATACCTTTGTTACGATCAAGTTTATGTGCGAACCACGGAGCGAGGAACGAGAGAGCGAGAGAACGTCGGAGCAGGCGAGTGTGCCAGTGCTCTATGCGGAAGTCGTGAACGTAGTCGTAAAGTTCTGTTTACTATGGGGAAGTGTGTGTGTGTATACACAGATCACGTTGGGGTCACCAGTTATAGCGTTTGCGACGATAGTGAAGGGCGTGTGATTTGAACATACCATAAAACGAGCGAGAAGCGAAGCAATGAAGCATCAGGCTACTGGCCGCGTGTACGAATTCGATTTCTAAACTCAAGTTCACTCAACTGATGCGGAATTATTATGTTATCGCTATGGTATACGGCTCTGATGCCTTTTCTTATTCGGATTTCCTTTCGGTGTTCTTCACTATTTGCCTGTGTATTGTGTGTGTACCTGTTAGAAACGCCACAGCATAAATGGTGGGACACGATTTTTCTAAGCTAGGGGAGATTTAACGCATCTACCGATTATGAATCACTGAATATTGCTTATAAGCATGCTTCATCCCGATGGAAAAAAAAGAAGTTGGCACATCTGCTAATGATGAACTGGCGATTGTTGGCGATAAGAAGTGCACATCACTCCAACGAAACAAAGGAATAATGATACAGGATAGTATACATAGTCAGTAAGCCAAAAAAAAATTAGATTCAGGCACAAAGGCGTGTGTAACACACCGAGAAAAAACAAAGACATGTTACTAAAACCGTGCGAGAGGTGCTCAAGATCATTGGTTGCCCCTGTGACAAGAAAGTGCAAAATAGTTTAAAGAAGCCATCTGCGCGGCTGAATTAACCGGTGGGAACTTGCAAATCCAACCAAAACAAAACTGGCCCATAGTCGTACGGTCCCGGGGCAGATCAATGATGAGTCACCCGATTACAATTGGTTTACAATTGCCCAGAGAAGAATGAAAGGGAATGCGGGGTTGGAGGGTGAAGAGGTTACAAAGGGTAATACTGGGAAGGCCACATTATGATAAAAACGAGGCCACGCCAAAACGCTATAATAATATCCAAAACCGGGGGAAAAACATATGCCGATATATAGAAATTCATGAAGGCCAAGTCCGAGCTAAGTGAACTCGGAAATAGCGTGAATAAAGTTCGAAAGACATCAAACGAGGAATTCTGCCAGAACTAAAACGCCAACCTGAGGCCACCATTGAGACGCTGGAGCCAAAAGTACAACAAGTCTTAAAGAAAGATGCCAGTGTGAGAACAGTGTCACAGGAAATCACGGTTGAATGTCGTGATTTAGATGAGGTTACCACTGTATAGCGATCGCTATAGAGTTCCCTGCACTGAACAAGATCCCAAAAGAAGCGGTAAAGAGTTTAAGAAGGAAACCAGATGGCACGTAGGCTGCCATGATCCGTTTACCAAGAGAAAAGGCTGGCATGTGGCTGGCTACAGCTTTCTTACGGGTTGGATGGGTGACGTGCAGACTACGAGAACACATCTCACGCACACGATGTTTTAGATGTTGGCAATACGGCTGTAGCGTCTCTAACAGATACACACATAAAAACACAAGCAAATAGTGAAGAACACCGAACGAAAATCGAATAAGAAAATGCATCAGAGCCGTATACCATAGCGATAACATAACAATTCACATCAGTGGAATATTCTTGAGTTTAAAATTTGAATTCTAAAACACGGCCAGTAGCCTGATGTGTTACGCTAAGGTTCAATTTTTGGTGATTCTAACTGTCATAGTGTCAGTTCGAATCACACGTTCTTCACTATTATCCCAAACGCTATATGGTCATGTGACGAAATGCTGCTAATGTGAAGAAGATCGTTCAGAAAACTGTTTGAACTGCGGGGGAAAATGCCACAAAGCGACGAGCTTACATGCACAACCCAAATGCATGTTCTGCGAATCAGGGTGCGAAGGTGGTAACCATCACTCAACGAGGAGTTACAAATGGCGTGCATTTAAAAACGCCATGTCCACTCTCCTGAATAAAAATGAACAGGTTTAAATGCATTCAATTTAACTTTTGTGGAGCCGCACAACATCTCCTTTCCCAAACGGTTAAGGAATATGGCGCTGACATGGTACTCATCAATGAGCACTACAGAATACGTGGCACTGGTACAATTACGTGGAAAGAAGACGGCAGTGGAATAGCAGACATCTGGAAATTCCCCCATAGAACGCAGCAGTGTCCAGCGGCAGGTAGGATTCGCCTATGCTAAGATTGGAAGAATTCATTTCTCCTCTTGTTACGCTCCATCAAGGTGGGAAATAGGAGAATTCAAATGCTTTTTGGACAGGTTAACACAAGAACCTAGAAATAAGAGCCCGCTTATAGTTGCTGGAAATGTCAACGCTTGGGCAGTAGAATGGGGAAGCACAAGGACCAACAGTAGAGGCCAGGCACTATTCGAAGCCTTCGCAGTCCCAGATGTGAGGCTACTTGCTACTACTACTAGCTACTACTACTGATGATGCTGATGATGATGGTCGGTCCAAAATCGATATCACATTTGCCAGCTGGCAAGAAGTATGGAGTGGCGAGTTTTTAACACCTACACCCATAGTGACCACCAAACCGTGATGTGTGAAATATTACCACACATTAGAGGCCAGGCACTACTCGAAGCCTTCGCAGTCCTCGATGTGGTGCTACTTAATGATGGTTTTGATAACACCTTCATAAATGAGAGAGGCCGGTCCAAAATTGGCATCAGATTTGCACGCTCCATGTTAGCAAGAAGTATGGAGTGGCGAGTTTTGGACACCTACACCCATAGTGACCACCAAGCCGTGATGTACAAAATATTACCGCACAGGAGATTCATCACTGGCAAATTGGCGAAAATAGCCCGGAAAATGGATGGAAAGAGGAGGATCTCGATGCGGCACCGCTTGATTATATACTGGAAGACCAAATCGCACAGTTTGACCCAGAGGCCGATGCGAGCAGGCAGGCTGGAAAAGTCATGAATTGGCTAACTACAGCATGTGGTGCTTCTATGCGACGACAGAGACAACCAACGGGGGCTATCAAACCAGTGTGTTAGTGGTACCCAGAAATCGCCCATGTGCGAGCAGAGTGCAACAGATTACGACGCTTGCAACAAAGAGCAAGAATCCTAACACCTACACAGTTTCATGCGGAATTGGTCAACAAACGAAAGTTGTTGAGGAATGTGATCCGCAAGACTAAATATGATGTGTTTTGCTCCCTAAAGGATGAATTAAATAACAACCCATGGGGCAGCGCCTACAGGATAGTCAAGAAAAGACTACACAATAGCAGTAGTCAAATGTAAAAAAGTAAAAGTGACATGGCCAGAATCGTTGCTGTCCTCTTCCTGCAGTGTGGTAGGTGTTGAGAGTGTAAGAGGAACGGAGTATAGCTGAAAGAAAGATACCTCCCGTGACCACTGAAGACGTGCTCTTGGCTGCAAGGGTTGTCAAAAAAAAAACAAGCCCCGGGACTGGATGGTATCCCTGACGCTGTAGTGAAGACTGCTCTAACAAAAAATCCGGAAGTCTTCAGCGGTCTCTTCACAACCTGCCTTCAAAGAGGACAATCTCCTAAACGATGGAAAAAACAGCGGCTTGTGCGTATACGTATACAAAAGGAGTCAAGAATCCAGAAGCGCCGTCGTCCTACCGCCCTTCGTGCATGCTGGACACAACAGGAAACCTGCTTGACCGGGTATTTGCCGCTCGCTTGGAACAATTCACTGAGGGGACAACGTGACTCTCTGAATCGCAGTATGGGTTCCCGAAAGGTAGATCAACCGGAATGGGTTTATCTGTGGTGTGCGACATCGCTCGCATTGCGATAGCTGAAGCATGATAGCTAGGCGGTACGAAAAAAAAAAATTGCGCCGTGGTGACACTAGACGTCAAAAATGCATTTAACTCGGTGAATTGGAATCTAATTCTAGAAGCGTTGGGCGATCTACAAGTGTCGCCCTACTTGGCGCGTATACTAGCAAACTATCTCTCGGATAGAAGACAGCGCTATGACACAGATGAAGGATCACAGGAATATAAAATAACAACGGGTGTACTCCAGGAATCTCTATTAGGTCCGTTGTTATGGAATATCATCTATGATTGTGTGATCAGAGTCAATGTACCAGAAGGGGTTAGAATCATTGTGTACGCAAATGATTTGTCAATAGTGGCCGTAGCTAAACATGTAGATGACCTGGAGAATATTTGCTCCCAAGCAATCCAGAGCATTAAATGCTGGCTAGATATGAGCGCACTGGAACTAGCCGGACATAAGACGGAGGCAGTTGTAATAAGCGGCCGCAAGAAAGTTGAACACCTTGATTTGGAAATAGAAGGAAAAACAATCAAATCCAGTCCCTATATTAAAAAATCTTGGTGTTATACTCGACAACAGGTTGAACACCTGCGGAAAACGAGTGAAAAAATGGCAAGAGTATGCAAAGTTTTGGGGAAACTGCTATCCAATATGGGTGGACTCCGGACCCACATAAGGAAACTGATAACCAGCGTCAACACGTCCATTATAATGTAAGCAGCTCACATATGGGCAGGAGCCGCACAGTATAAGTCGTATATGTAGGGGAGTGAACTCAGCACATAGGCTGGCATCACTAATAATATGCCGCGCATTCCGAACGGTATCCGAAGATGCCATAAATGTTTTGACCGGGAGGACACCACTTGACATTGCAGCTAAAAAACGCTGCGTTACATGAGGTCTCACTAGAGAATCGTCGGAGAATGCGGTCACAATTAGAGCTCTCAAGCCTAAGAGAATGGCAACGAATGTGGAATTCCTCCGCCAAAAGAAGATGGACCCACACCATGATACCTGATGTAGAAACATTGGTGAAAAGAAAACATGGCGAGCTGAATTACCACCTGACTCAGCTAATATCAGGACATGGATGCTTTCGGCAGTACTTGTACAAATGCCATCATCTGAATCACCCATACTGCTTGTATTGCGAAGGCAAAATAGAAAATGTGGGACACGTATTCATAGAGTGCATCAGATTCGAGACCGCACGAACGATTTTGGAGAGACATATGAGACGGACAGTTACTCCGGGAGGAGTAATAGAACCCAAGCTGAGTTCCAAAGATGCATGGCCCGTAGCAAACGATATTCTATGTGACATGCTGCAGCAGTTGCGACACGACGAACGGAGTAACAGGGAATCTCTGTCTTTCCCGCGATGGAATATTTAAAAGAAAGTTCCGTGGGCATCAACGGGAATATGTGCCTGGCGGGAGGTGTTTTTATTCGGCAAAAATCCGGCATGCCTCTGAATCGGCCCAGAAGTATCTTTTGAAAATTTCCACTTGCCTAGCGAAACAAAAAAACAAAAAAAAACACGGACCAAAACGCAAGTTACCAGACGCCAAAGAAGTAATCTGCGTTTACCACTGCGCTCACGACCTATTAGTCTTGTATGATTTCTATCCCATCATATACTTTTGTTTTTTTTTAATGTAGCTTCATATATCTAGAGAATAAGAATAATGGAGTACACGGAGCGGTCTGAATAGCACCTAAGAAAAATATCTTTTTTATTTTCATGAACGGTATTAACTCACGCTTCAAGAAAGGATCTTTAGCAGATTTTATTCTGCCGAATGCTGTCCATAAAAATCAAAACACTTTATTTTACTTTGTTTTTTTTTTATTTGGGTATTTGAACAGTTTCTCCGGTGAATACTCACCCGTTTTCGCGAAGGTTGCGGGTCTTTTCCCTGCGGATGTTGTAACTTGACTAACTTAAAAACTTTGTTCAAGGGATGGAAAACTCAGCCGGTTGTTCTTCCTTTCTCTTCCGTTCTCTTATCCCTTGGTGTCTTCTCTTTCCCAAGGGATTTATCCTTTCCAGGAGATCGCGCCCTCACTTGTCCTACGATTTCGTATTGTTCGTAGGAATACTGTGTGGATGCACCCACACACACAGACACGAACGTTGCTGTCCGTGTGGAGGGAGATATGCTGAGGATCGTCAGGATTTTCACACATCTGCGGTATCCCTCTGTGTACATGACCCGCGTGTGGTTTATGGCCCTGGTGATTTCCTCGGCCGAAGTCATTATCTTCGACTGCGATATTTACATGGGTTTCATTTCCCCTTAGGAACGGTGTCGGTTGTTTGGTTTATTGTTGAATTTTTGTTCCCACAATAGTCCTTTCGATAAGGAAAACCAAATTGCGGTTGGCTCAAGGGAAGGTCATACATTTGTTAATTCCTTGACCTGGGACTTTTCTGGCTGTCGGCATCTGGCGCTGCGGTGTCAGCCACTTGTGTTTGTCCAGCTTATGGGTCGTCAAACAATTTCTTTTCTGGGTTGTGTCCTTCGATAGCCGTGCAGGCATGAGAAATCGATCGAGAAATTGGCCCAACATGTCTGTGGGCATGTGGGGTTGAAAACACGGTATGTATGTCCCCTTTGGCTAGGCGAAAGGTATTTAACCCCATAATAGTTTGTGCGATTCGCAGCATCGCCACAGATCGTTTTCTTCGCTTTTGATGAGTTAATCCCAGTTGGTCATACGCTTTGTCAAATGAGTTTTTTTTTCGGCTCATGCGGTAATCAGATACTTAGGTTTTTTACGAGACCAAGCGCTTTCAAATTTCAACACGATACTTCGATACTTCGATACTTTTGGAGTGGTATAAAGCTCGCAAACTGTTGAATGCTTATTTGTTTGCACCAGTGTTTGATTTTACCGTCGTAAATCGCAAGGATAAAGAGGGTAATCTGATCACCGATCCTGAACGCATTCTGGAGCGATGGGAAGTACACTTCAATGAATTGCTAAATGGTCTGCTCACAGAAGAATTGCAGGCACCACCAATGCAAGATCAAGACCAAATGCTGCCACCACCAACCATTGAGGAAACATTAAAAGCCATTAGACAGCTCAAATCAAATAAAGCCACTGGAGCTGATGGCATACCAGCTGAGCTGATCAAACAAGAAGGGACAGCGTTACATTACTCAATTCATGAGATCGTGGTGCACGTATGGGAGCAAGAGGAGATGCCGGAAGATTGGCGTCGTGGTATAATTTGCCCCATACATAAGAAGGGAGATATCACACTGTGCAGCAACTATAGGGGTATAACATTGCTGAGTACCGCCTATAAGATACTCTCCACTATCCTACAAGATCGGATAGCCGCATACGCGAAAGCCATCATTGGTCAATATCAGTGTGGCTTCATCCCAGGCAAATCAGCAATTGATCAGATATTCACCCTGGCCAGGCAGGCGATGGAAAAATGTCAGGAAGTTAAGATTCCATTATATCGACTATTTATAGACTTTATGGCCGGCTACGACAGCATAACCAGGGTAGAACTATATAATGGCGTGAGAGAATTCGGCATTCCAAACAAATTGATACGACTTTGTAGGTTGACCATGACCAACGTAAATAGTCAAGTAAAAGTAGCGGGATTGCTGTCCAAACCAATAAACATATTTAATGGACTCCAACAATGGGACGGTCTGGCTTGCCTACTCTTCAACCTGGCGTTGGAGAAGGCAATCCATGACTCTGGCGTTACAACTAGAGCGACTATTATCACTAAGTCTAGCCAGATACTTGCCTACGCAGATGACATCGACATCATCGGTAGAACCGAATCGGCTGTACAGGAATCCTTCACCCAGCACGCGGCACAAAAACGGGGACTGCACATTAATGAGGGAAAAACTAAGTACATGGCGGCAACTTCTGCGAAGAGAAGACCTAACGTTGGTCAAACTATTAGGGTAGTGGAGCACGAATTTGAAGTAGTGTAATCCTTTAACTACCTTGGGTCAATAGTATCAGCCGATAACAATATGGAAGAAGAAATACGCGAACGGCTGATCAAATCCAACAAAGCCTACTATGATCTATCAAGGCTCTTTAAATCCCGAAATTTATCCAGAATATCCAAGCTACTACTGTACATGACCATGGTCTTACCAGTACTCATGTATGGATCCGAGACCTGGGTGCTCAATAAAAGGCACTCTGAAAAGTTCGAGAGGAAGGTCTTAAGGAGAATTGTTGGCCCCGTGTGTGAGAGAGGACGATTCTGGAGACGCTACAACCATGAGTTGTACGCAATCTACCTTGAAGCTAATGTTGTAAGAAAAATCAAGCTCGGTAGACTCCGGTGGGCGGGACACCTAGCTCGAATGAGCGAAGAGGAGCCTTCCCAGAAAGTCCTTTGTGGCAGGATGTATGGAAGGAGACAGCGCGGCAGACCTCGTCTGCGATGGAGGATTGGCGTAGACCAGGACGCCCAGACCCTGGGAGTGCCAAACTGGATGACATCGGCTCGAAATCGGGACCGGTGGAGAGATTTGTTAAATAAGGCCAAGACCGGATCCCGGTTGTAGTGGCGATGATGATGATGATGAGTTCGAGGCTTCGATACTTTTGGAGTGGTATAAAGCTCCCAAACTGTTAAATGCTATAATGTTTGATTTTACCGTCGTAAATCTCGGGAGTCCTACTGAACACATGAGCGTCTTTAACTAAAATATCTTCACTACGTAATCATCCCAACCAGTTTTAGCATCGCTAATTTGTCGCCAATTTTAAAATGCTTTCCTTTTTTGTTTGAAGTAATGACCCTAATGTGGCGAATATGTTCTTCAAAATTCTCCACGTTTAAACCAAATTGCAAGCGCAAAACACGGTCATTTGGCATCAACTTTTCTTTTTTATATTTAGGTTAAACGTTAAGAAACAAAGATACAATTACGCGTGCACAAATAACAGTTGCAAACACCATTCATAGGAAAAAAAAACGCAATAAAAACAATTACACATACGAATGAATAAAAGAGTAAATAGATGAAGGATTGTAAGATAGAATTAGGGTGATTAATTGATTAATTAATAATTATGATGTGTGGAATCTAAAATGCCTTTAAAATATCATCCCCATAGAAACCCAAATTACATTACATATCAAAGAATGCACTATACATAAATTACATTAGAGATACATACATATATGAATAAACAAATTTTGTAATTAAGTCGTTTATATAGATGAATATAATAAATAAACAATAACAAAAAAAAGTGGATTGATACAATAATAAATAAATAAATAATATCAATAATAAATAAATAAACAATGAGAATAAATAACTAAGTAAATAGTGACAATATATAAATAAATAAATTAGTAAGTAACGATAATAAATATATAAATGAACAATGACAACAAATAAAAAAAATTACCTTGTTAAATTTGCCAAAGTTATCGATATAGTGCTGAACGACCACTATCTTTTCTTGTATTGTAGTAAATAATAAGTCATATTTATTCTAGACCAAGAAACAAAAGTCCGGCGTGAAAATATGAAACCAACAAGACACATTACAAACAAAAGTGCCCGCCAGTCTTGTGGGATATCAATGCAAATTACACACAATCTGCATCCAATACATAACGAGCTTATTGTTTCTGAAAAGCTTATAGAAACCCAATGTTTTATTCATGCACCCGTTCCTAGGGATGTTGTTTTTATCACGCTTACAATATTTCGAATATGCGTTAAAATACTTTTAAATAATTGCTTACGACGCACAGTGCCGACGATAATTAAGCGATAAAATTAATTCACTTTAACAACATGCCCGCCGTATGCTAGAGAATTTACGAACTGCACCACACGACCCCAACCCTCCACAATTATGCAGCGACGCCAGTCCTATGCTAGGCATCCACTTGTTCTGCTTGATTGTGAGGTTTATATCTGATGGATACGGGATTCATTCACTTAATGAATACATTTATAATGATTTTGTTTTTCTGCAACAATTTTTAAATTTTTTCCTTTCCCTTTTTTTATTGACGGGATAAAATAAAAATAAAACGGAAATGTTAAAAAAAAAAAAAAAATAAATAAATAAAAATAAAAGGATCATCCTGCGGTCCTTTTGCATACCGTATAATGGGCTGACATGTGGCGTTAATTGCAAAGTTTTCCCATTGGGTGATTTATTATTATTTTTCATCGAATTCACACTTGGTCAACGCACATGCATCTTAAGCCTGACAATGGCGGACTTTAATTTATATCTAATGCCTGAAAGCTGTTGAAAGCGCGCGCCATCATCGATGGCGTGTGGTTGCAACAGGACAACAATAACGGCCCACCAATAATGGTTTTGCCGGGCATAATAATAATGATAATTTTAATAGCAAGCGATAAATAATCATCGGCTATCAGTGGAAGCAAATGACGGTGATGATGTCCGGTAAGTTTTTTGTTCCGATTAATCCTTCCATTCTGGACCCGCATGCAATTGGCTGTAACAATGAAAATGGAGGGAGGATGCGGCTGGAATCCTTTCAAGTGTAATATTTCGCGGATAGAATCCTGTTTTAGCCTATGACTATAAGCGCTCTTTGTGATTAGCTACGTGTATCTCGTTGCTGCTTATCTGTAATTGTATACTGGGCGGCGATAGACTGATTCATGTGAATATGAGACTTTTCATTGGACTGGGCGCACATTGCATCTGCCAAATGTTGATGAAATATGACTGTTGCTGGACGCTGAAGTGCGTTTGAGATCAAAATCATCAACAATAGCAAGCGTTACAGAACTTTTTTATGGTGTGAGATACATTTAACGAGCTCGATATCAGATTAAGACTAATTATTACCTTAAATGTCAAATGTACCAGGATGTTGTGAGAACAACTTGATGATCAGGTTGGGATTTATATTCAGCTGCAGAGAAACTTGAAACAGTAACTAATAAGTCAGGAGAAAATGTCTCACGCGATCGTTTGCACCTGCATTGTCATTTGAGTTGCGCATCACTTATGCAAGTATTACCGTGTCGAAGGCATTGAGAAAAAAGAGGAGTATACATATATTACATACGTTTGTATTAATTATGTTCGTCAAGTACAACTTAAAATTTGTACGTTTTCCACAACAACTTCTAGAAAAATACGTAGGTTAAATTTAAAATTAAGTTTTTCACTAGGTGACAGGGCGATCAAATTTGTTATTCCTTTGAAACTATGAATTTATGTTTTCTTTCTGTTTTATTTCTGCCTCTTATACCTATTCACCTGATTTTAAAGTATTGGTAAATATCCATATTCATCTAATATTAACTTAGATCTTGCCACGTTGCAATTTCTTCCCAATTAAATTTAGGATATCTAACAAAACCTAAATTCCGTAAGGGAAAACACGTAATCCTAAGACTAGAAGCTTTTTTCTTTAATAAAAATATTTTTCTTAAAAACCAATTTATTCCCTAAATAAATTTAATGTACCTTAATCCTTTGAGTTTTCATTTAACGTCTGAGGATTGAGTACGTTTTTTTTAAATACCTCTTTCAGGAACAAAGCGTGAGGTGATGTTCACTGTCGGTAGTTAATGATATCTGGATCGCCCACCACACGGATAATAACACTAACCGCTTTTTATTTGCAGATTCTTTATATATAACCTTTTCCTTTTTTATTATTTTACACTTCGTTTCTTTTTAATTAACAGTTTCTTTATATGCAATTTTTAATCTAGTTCACTTTGTTGTTATATAAATAAGTGAACAATTTTTCTGTTACACTGGAGAACCCCAGCAGACACGAAAACAACGAATATCTGAGTTCACTATGCGTGACTGTTCTTGCATTACAATATCTTCCCGGTACTACATTTCACCCACTTGATCTTCGGAGAAAATTTGTGTTTTCTATGCACACTAATTGGGTTCAGTTACACCTTCTGCACGGGTGGTTCGTGGAAACCCATCTACAAGCAGGCTCATATCGGTTCTCATACACTTAAGATTTTCCCATTTAAAAACGATATTTTCCTGAGCTCTGCTCGGCTGGAATTGTCAACGCCAGAAACGGTGATGGTTGCTTATTTTATATTTCTGTGGAATAATAAATACTGGGTTGTATGCTACAATATAGAATAACGTTTTCTGCCTTATGCCAATTCATTCTGTTCTTATTGGTAAAGTTCCGCGAAGGAAAATCCCAGTTGGCGTTGGCTCCAAAAGGATCGGGAGAAATTGTCTATATTTGACGTCTTTTTGGATCTACTCTTATCGCCTCAGTTTTTTGTAGACCACCAAGACGTGGCGGCTCGTCACTTCATTTACCAAGCAATTAGTCAAACAGTTTTGGTTTTACAACCTTGTGTTGAGAAAAAACCGCGCGGCCGTGCGTCACCGAAGAAACATACTTCGCACCATGGGCTTATAAAGTTTGCGACGATAATGAAGAACGTATGAGTCGAACCGACGCTATAAAGGTTCGAATTACTAATAGATTGAACCAATGTTGAACACATCAGGCCACTGCTGCGTGTACGAATTTGATTTCTAAGTTCAAATACACTCAACTGATGTGAAATTGCTATGTTATCGATTGGTATATGACTGATGCTTTTGTTTATTGGATTTTCTTTCTGCGTTGTTCTTCACTATTTGATTGTTTACTGTGTGTATCTGGTAGAAACCCTATACCACTTCCTCCTCAGTAACTTTTTTTACGATCAACTTCATGTGCGAATGACGCAGCGAGGAGCGAGCGAGCGAGAGAATGCCGGGGTAGGCGAGTGAGTCGGTGCTCTGTGCAGAAGTCGGGACCATAGTAGTAAAGTCCTATTTATCTATGGAATATTGTGTGCTGTTTGTACGCAGTACTTATCAGGGTCACCAATTATAGCGTTTGCGACGATAATGAAGATCACTTCATTTACCAAGCAATTAACTCGTCAAATCGTTTTGGTTTTACAACCTTGTGTCGAGAAATAACCGCGTGGGCGTGCGTCACAGAAGAAACATAGTTCGCGCCATGGACTCATAGCGTTTGCGACGATAATGAAGAAAGTGTGATTCGAGCCGACGCTATATGACGGTTAGAATCACTAAAAGATTGAACCAATGCTGAATAGATCAGGTCACTGCCCATTATACGAATTCGATTTCTAAACTCAAGGACCCATAAATGATGTGTTATTGGTTGGAATATGGCAGATGCTTTTGCTTATTCTATTTTCTTTCTGTGTTGTTCTTCACTATTTGCTTGTGTACTGTGTGTATCTGTTAGAAACGCCACAGAGTATCGTGTGACATAAAACCAACAGGGATATGAACCCCTTCCATTGGGTGAAGGTTTTCTGATCTTTGGGATGACCCATCAACTGCATCTGTTATTCTAGGTTGACCTCGACAGTAGCGTTATCAGTAGAAGTTCACACTTGTATATTAAACAAAGAAAAAAAAACACTTATTTTCTCTACTGTTCTGGGAGTCATTTTTGTGGATTTGAACTATCCTCCCAGTAAAGAGAATTACGACAAAATCGAAAAATGTTTCGTATATATAGACTTTTCATCATCATCATCGGCACTACAACCGGGAACCGGTCTTGGCCTTATTTATCAAGTGCTGAGGCTTGTTAAATTTTCCATGATGATTTGTTTTTTTCTGGGCAAGGTCATTAGTCTTGCGCCAAAGGCTCCCCGACGGGGAATCGAACCCCGGTCGCCCGCGTGACAGGCGGATATACTAACCACTACACTATCGAGGAGCCATGGACTTTTCTATTCGAATTAAAAGTTATCAATACTAAACTTTACGTGGAAATGTTGAATTTTAATGTGAACCTAATTTGCACTAAAGGAAAATTAAAATCCTCGCCCTAGTCTTCAATAATACAATAAAGTCTAGAAAAACTCTCTCTCTCTCTCTCTCAACGAAAACCACGAACTTGCGCAGCTTTTTACTATACACTATTAATTTTAATACCTCGATTATATAAAAGTTTAACTGACGCTACTCTTGTAGCGTTTGAGTGATAAACTTACAATTTGGAATCATGTCAATTTATCGAACTTGAGATATAGTTCAAGAGGTTTTTGTCCTATGGATGCTGCGCTGACATTGACTCCTACAACAACAGACACATTTCGACAGGATTGTTGCGATATTTTGTCCGTCATACAAATTCTGTTGCACAAAAGGAGGTAGTGGTTCAGCTACTGTAAAAGCACATTACTTACCCCAATCTGAAAAATACCCACGTCCTACCTGTCGACATATACGCTTTAAGCTAATTCAGGGGATTAAACGTTCTTAATCCCCTGCATTCATAGCCTGGAACTGTTTCCTCTCACGTCAAACGTCTTCCGCGATAGTGACCACAATTGCGTTACTGACATTTCCCCTTCACAACAGCTTCGATTCACCACTTATCGCTTCCTTTACCCCTTACCCCCCTCCCAGGTCGGTTTTGTTCAGCCAAAACACTCTTCCTCGTAAATCAATATTTGTCGCGTGCAACGTCAGTCAATCGTCCCAGTCAATCGAAATTTATGAGCTCGCTCTTAACATGATTGACCACATAATCGAACTGGGTAATTGCCAGGTCGATATCATCGTCTTTGGATATTTCAACCTTTCACAACTAAATTAGGCTTTATCTGAAGAACAATCATACTTTATCTCCCATTCCACTTGTGCCAAGGAATGTCCCTTCTTTGATCGGCTAGCCGATTCCTGCCTCTGTCAAGTCAGCAACGTTCGAAATTTCATAGCTTGGCAGCTAGACGCCATTTTTATATCAAACCCCATCAGTCGTTTCGTTACAGAACGAAGAAGCTGTGGAATTCCCTCCTCGCGCAAGTGTTCCCGGAGCGTTACAGCCTGCAACTGTTCAAAAAGAACAGCAACTGTTATTTCTTGGCATATCGGGGCGCAGTGTCGGCGCTATACGTTCGTCTCTCTCGAGAGAAGTATATTAAACAAAACAAAAAAAATACTTCAATCTATACCCAGTTCCTTCGTCCTCACATCTATCATCACCCCCCTGACCTCAGGACCATCTCAAGATTACCTGGACAGTCTTTCGTTCAACTCCGATCACCTATCCATCGAAGGTGCCATCACTTATTTTTACACCGAAGTCATTATTCTATGCTATATCCCTGTACGTTACCTACTCTAGACAAAGAACATCGACCTCATCCCCACCTTCGTACAAACACATGCTTCGTTCCCTGCTTAACAAAAGGAGCAAGATATGGACCGCCTCCTCGTTGAATTCTCGACTACCCTAACTTCCTCGGCTGTCACCTCCAGTTCACCGAACTATATGACGTAAAGAGTAGCTATCTAATCAAAACTCAAATCAATTTGAAAATTGAGCCCAATTCCATTTTTCACTTCGTCAAACATGAACTTAAAAATCGATGGTTTCCCCACATTACTTACCTAATTTGAAGCTCTTACTACTGCTAATATCTTTGCTACTCATTTCAAACAGTCACTTACACTTTATTCCTTGGCTACTTATCTATCTTTTCTCTTGGGCCCCTTCTCCACAACTCCATTAATCTGCCTGAATCTAAATTACTCAAACCCAAACATGAGTTCACACAGGGCCTTGATGTTATCCCGGCAATTCTCCTCAAGGAATCCTCATCCATTCTCTGCTCACCTCTCGAAGATCTTCAATCTTTCCTTCTCTCAAGGCGCATTCCCCCAAATTTAGAAATGCTCTTTCACCTTCGCATCCAGTAGAAAGGACCCAAAAACGATGTCGCGATCAATCGCCTCATTGCCAAACTCTCCCACTTACCCAATATTTTTGGTAGACATTCTATACAAAATTAAAGCTCTTGTTGCAAATTTCTATTTCTTCAATGCAACATCGTTTTCTCAATAGCGATCGACCACTATCAAACTTGTCGAATTCACTTCATTTACACTAGTAACACCAGAGCACGGAAAAGTGTTCGATATAGTCTCAACCTACCTTGGTAAAGTCTTTGACAAAATCACAACCTTACCCTCTTCAAATTATCCGCCCTTGACTTCGAACCAGGACTGCTTCCTCTCTATATACCTTTATACCCGTTCCGCAAAAGAATAGACTTTACTGCGTTCCGTGATACTCAAGCGCTCCCTGCCTCTAGAGTCCCTCTGGAAAGCCACTTGGGCCTTCTCCTATCTATACCACCCACTAATGGCATTGATGAGATCATTAAGCATTCCTGATTGTCTGTATACGCTGATGGCTATTACTATTACTATTTATTGGCCTGTAGGAACCCGAAAGTTCATGACCTCACCGACTCGACTCCGTCATCGTTCCCTGTCCTGTGCACTCTCCTTCCACGCTTGACCCGCCGATCCGATCTCCTCAAGGTCAAACCTAACATTGTCCTCCCATCTCCGTCGCGGCCGTCCTACGGGTCTCTTTCCCGTTGGTCTACCGTCAAGAATTCTACGCACCGTGCTATCGTTGCCACATGTCCGGCCCATCTTAATCTTCACGACTTGATTACTCTCACTATTGCAGGTTTGCGGTATAGCTCTTCCAATTCGTGGTTGTGGAGTTTCCTCCATTGTCCTGCCTCCTCGTCATATTTACCGCCAAAAATACTCCTTAAAACTTTATTCTCGAATACGCGGAATTTGTCTTCTTCCCGTTTTGTGAGAGCCCATAGTTCGCCTCCGTATATCCGCTGATGACACTGAGTTATATAGGATCATCGAGTCTCCACTCGACTCTGCACTATTGCAAACAGAATTCGACAACTTCTGGGATTGGTGTAGTGAAAACTGCTTCATGCTTAACATCGTCAAGTGTCAATCTATAACCTCTTATCGCAAGCGTATCTCCTTCATAACTAGCCTGTAATCATTGTTCGATCTATTTGAAACCTCAGGGGGTCCCTTGCGACAGGGAGCTTAATTTCCTCTCACATATCGACGAGATGATCCTAAAAGTCAATTCATCCCTCGGATTCGTGTAACGAATTCGATCATTTTACCTTTTCTTTGGCCTGCTATTGCTGGAATATGCTAGCCAGGTATGGATTATCAAAAGATTTGTGGCATTTGTAACAGATATACACACAATATACAAGTAATTAGTGAAGAACACCGGAAGAAAATCGAATAAGAAGATACATCAGCGGTGTACCAAGCGATAACATAGCAATTCCACATCAGTCGAATGAACTTGAGTTTAGAAATCGAATTCGTACACGCGGGCAGTAGCCTGATGCTTCAATGCTCCCCTTTTCACCCGTTTCATCGTATATTCAAATCACCGTCTTCACTATCCTTGCTCAACGCTACAATTCCAACATGTGATCTGTACACACAGCACACACACTCCCATAGTAAACAGGACTTTAAACTACGATCCCGACTTCCGCATAGAGCACCGGCACGGTCGCCTGCTCCGACGTCCTCTCGCTTGCTCGTTCCTCGCTTCATCGTTCGCACACGAAGTTGATCGTAACAAAGTTACTGAGGAGGGGGTAGTGTGCCGTTTCTAGCAATATGCAAGCAAATAGTGAAGAACACCGAAAGGAAATTCGAATAAGCAAAAGAAAAAAGCATCAGAGTCCTATACCATAGCTATAACATAACAATTCCACATCAACTGAGTGTACCTGAGTTTAGAAATCGAATTCGTACACGCGCCAGTGGCCTGATGTGTTGAGCAGTGGTTCTATTTTTGGTGATTCTAACCGGCATAGTGTCGGTTCGAATCACACACTTCACTATCGTCGCAAACGCTATAGATCCATATCCGTAGAATCGAATATATTCAACGTTACTTTCTAGTAGTCTCGGATGCGAAGAACCTTTAATACTGTCCCCGTATATTCATCAACATCATCGGCACTACAACCGGGATCCGGTCTTGGTCTTATTTAGCAAGTCTCTCCACCAGTATCCGGTCCTCATCCGAGACTTGTTAAATTTTCCATAATAATTTGTTTTTCCGGGGAAGGATATTAGCCCCCGTATATTAACTGCCTCAAATTAATCAACCTTAGAGCCCTTGACGAACGGAGGGTCCTGGCTGACATTCTGTTTATTCGTCGGCTTCTCTAGGGCTCGGTCGACTGCGTCAACCTCCTGAATTCCATTTTTCTGAATACACGCCCTCGTAACATGCGAAATCTCAGCCTTCTTCATATTCCCCCACCGTACCTCTTATGGCTTCAACGAACCCCTTTCGCGGATGATGAAAAATGTCAACTCTAGCTCCACCATGTTTGATTTCAACCTCATCACCCCATTCTCAAGCATCGCCTCCTAAATCATTTCTCTCAATCATACCCCCAACCTTAAGCGCCGCTTCCTATACTTTCCTAAAGAACCTGCCTCCTCCTCCCGTCCCTTATCTTATCCTCAGAGTTAAATTTTTACCTTAGTAGAAGCTAAGTAGAAGCTTAGCTTCGTTAAGGTTTTATATAAGTTAGTTTGTAAGTATATACCTTTTATAAGCTGGCATTAAGCCAATAAATAGGGCAGTAGCTCCACTAAACTAAACTAAACTAAACATTAGTAGTAAGTTCCGATGCCCATCGATTTTATAATTTTTCACTGTCAAAGTTTACTTGACAGGTGAAGATTTTTGTGAGGTCGTTCTAGGTTTTAAATTCAGATGAAAAAACGTCGCACAGAACTTAAACAATAAAATATATTGAATAAAGGAAAAGGATTTATTAATCGAATTAAGTTTAATCAAGTATCAATCAAATATAATAATTTTTCGTTAGTGAAAATGTTTATAACGTCAATATGACTTTTGTCTTGATATAATGAATTAATTTTTTAAAGTATAAACTAGTTTTTCCAGTCGGTTTTTTGCTTGAAAAACTTTGACATGACGTAAGGAATTCTCTCTCAAAATGTATCTTTTCTTGGCCAAGTTATCAATTCAATTATGGAAAAGTAGAGCAGTTTATCTCAGTTTAGCTACCTGTTGCGCCCCATCTTAGTTTAAGTCACCACATCAACTAATGACGTAAAATTGAACATGTTACATAATGAAAAGAGAATATGAATCCAACTGAATTTTTTTATTGTTTTAAATATGACGCATAACATATTTAAATTCTGATCAAAACTGCATCAAATTACCGCTTCCCAAAAGGCCCATGTAACATATTGTATCCTGCAGCTTCGATGGTTGCTTAAAGACCGAATTGTCCAATCCATAAAGACTGTAAATGTCAAACAGTGATTGGGAAATCGATCAGTAAAATCATTTCGTCGAAAAACAACGAATCCAGAAAAAAACACAAAAAGGAAGCACTCGGTTGAAAGGAAAGTACGAGCATATTGAACGCCCGCTGTTTTACATGAGCACTTCCGCCATCAATCACGTGCACTGAGTGCACACACATACCGTCTGTACATCCTTGCAGTTGCAAATGAATTGATGACACAAACTAGACAATCATCCGTCGACCAATTTTCCATTCCACTTCGGTTGTTTAAAATGTCCTGTACATAGAACTGAAGTAACATAGAAGAAGTAGTGAAAATTTTATCTAAAACGCCGATTTATCATTTTATCGTTAGCACTTGCTACACAAACAGAGACTAGTGCAACGGGAGTTTAGTTTAACACGACGGAAGGACATGAAAAAAACATTCACAGGAAAAAGAACACAATACCGACTCTTTCAGAATAGGACGGATTGCCAGCCACTAAACGCTTGTAAGGACCCGCTGAATTTTTTTTTTTCTTCTTTTGTAAGGATGTACGTCGGGAAGTCAATTTTTTCACCTGTTCCAACGAATGATTCCATGAAGAAGAACGATGAAACAATCCATGAGAATTTTACTCTAAGTGGACAGGATAACGTTGCCATAAACTAACTTCGGTACAGAAGTTAAACAATTTGTTTTGTTAATTGTTAAACAATGCAACAGGAGACTGGCGATAGGAGCAGTTTTTCTGTTAAGGAAAAGGGTTTGCTTTTTGGGATATCCTTTTTACAGGCGGATCGGAAGGAAAAAATCCGACAGAGAGATTCAACGATGTTTAACTAACATTGAGTTTCGTGTTTTGATTGTATGCTGACAGTATAGTGAGGACACTCCACCATGGATTGGTGGTGCAATTGATCTTTGTTTACCGGGTAATTGCAGCCATGCCTGTCAGTGGGGTAAAATTGAAAAACGACAAATTTAAATTCGAATTGATTTGATGACACAATAGCGTCTCTTTAAAAAGAAGGAAAGTAGTGCTAGGTATTTCAAAAATCGACGTCGATGTGAACAAAGATAGATATTGTTGAAGGCAGTTTAAGGTTAATTTAAATATAAAAATGAAATAATAGCTGTATTAAAAAGAAATCCATTAGTTTTGCATGGAAAATGAACCGAGGTACGTAGTAACTCCCCCTCCAGTTTTGTCCCAATGAGAGAACATTAACACTTAAATACAAAACATTCATGTGCATTTTACAATGAAACATTTATCTTACAATAACATTCATTTACAACATAAAATAAATACATTGATTTTTGGCATTTACAATTACACATAATTAAGCACACAATTAAATTACATTTAATATTACGAATATAAAACATCAAACTTAAATTGTAAACAAAAATCTATAGTCGGGAACCCTTCGTTGTGACAAACTTTAAACTGAGAACGGGGAATGAGCGTAACAAAAAGATAGAAAAAAACCGTTGACGGTTTTGACAGAGTGTAAGAAACGTTTGTGTTAAAAAAGGGTGAAAGACTACGGTGGTGTGAGTGGGATATTCAAGAGAAGATACTACAATTTAAATGAGGAAACATCTAGTATTATAAAATACAAGTATTAAAAACTTATATATCTGTAATAAGGTATGTATGGAAGGAGACAGCGCGGCAGACCTTGTCTGCGATGGAGGGATGGCATAGACCAGGACGCCCAAAGCCTGGGAGTGCCAAACTGGATGACATCGGCTCGAAATTGGGACCGGTGGAGAGATTTGTTAAATAAGGCCATGACCGGATCCCGGTTGTAGTGCCGATGATAATGATGATATCTGTAATAAAGCGAAGAGTATTACAAAAAGATGGGAAGGTCGTTTTACACAATCAATTCAACAGAGTCCTGTGGCATCCGGTCAAACACACGGAGAATTTAACCTACATCTGGGGTAAGAGTGCTATATGACTTTGCGGGGGTTCTCTACACCACATAGAGAACCAAGCCACAATTCTAACCAACCTTGACCGCTAACAGTGCGTCACTTTAACCCAACTCCCCATGCAAAATCCGCAATAGCATACATTCCCAACTTTGCAATAAACACACTCCGAAACCCACAACAGAATACAATTCAACAGAGTATATTCCAAATCATCCCCGCATACATTTTTCCAAAATTGCTTCGGTCAATTCTTTATCTAAACCACATTCCTTCCTTGCGACCAAGCAAACTTAATTTCCCCGAAATTCATACGCTGTAATAAAACGCATATTCAAACCTACAACGAACATTAACCATCACCACCAACTATACCGAGCCGCATACATTTCCCCGAAATTACTTCGGTTAAAATATAGTTATCAGAAAGGGACTTATATCCGAATTCTGTTCCATATTTTCGTCCGAAGCAACCGCTGTACGGGAAGCAATTAAGTTAGTAAAAAAGGACGACACTTATTTATACAGACAGCCTATCAACCATCCAAGCAATAAGGAACCCAAACAATGGAAACCGAATCATTCACTTGATCCAGCATATTTTATTCTATAAACAAAACAAAATAAAGCTTCTCTCGGTGCCAAGCCATAGTGGGATAGCAGGCAATGAAGCAGCAGATGCTGCTGCAAAACTGGCCATCAAGGAACGCCTAATAACCTTTTTCGTTGAAAACAGCAAGGACTTACATAGATACTTTAATAGTGAGCTCCACAATTTAGAACAAAAGGACTGGGCAGAGTACAGGCATATGTATGGAGTAGTAAACCCCAGAAGAGAACCCATCACATATCCACCAACAGCCGCAAAACATAAAATCAGGTGCTTTCTCCGGCTACGCCTTGGGCACACATTTATCACCAACCAACATCTCATCAACAGGAGTAATCCCTACCTGCCACATCTGTACATCCAACTCCAACCTATCCTCCAAACACATACTATTTGGGGTAAAAGACCTTGTACGGCAACATTACAACGACGACATCATCAACATCTAATATCGATAAGCTCTACAAACTACTAACCTTAGTTAAGCTACAAAATCCAGTGTAAACAATATTTAATATTTATGTTACTAGCCGAAAGCCTTAGTCGCTGATGCTATTAGTCTTAAGTTACCATGTAATTTACTTGCATTGTAATAAATAATAATAATAATAATAATACTTCGGTTAATATCCTATCTAAATGGTATTCCTAGCTTGCGCCCAAGCAATTCCAATTTCCCCCGAAAACCATTTCGGTTCATTTTCTCCTTAAATCATACTTCTCGTCCGCAACCAAGCGACAGCTAATTTTCCACGAATCAATCACAACGATGAAGACCCTTGATCATACTTGGCTATGCCAATTTCCCGGTATACACAAGCAACGTATCCAACTCAGCTTATACGGCGAGGATTCGCTGGAACTGAATTCCTATGCAAGCATAGCAACTCTTCTCAAAATTACTCGTAAGTGGCAGTGAGTTTATTTTAGCTATGACTCCACTGCCACGACGCGATGAACCTTTTCCTTCCAATAATTAGCCAGTCGAGTAATAACCACCACAGAGGACAGACGTCCCTTCATACCCTCCAGCGCGCATCCCCGATTAGTCGGGTCATTGAGCTCAACGAATCGTCATCGCAAACTAATGAGCGTGTATTTAAGATGGCGTGTGGGAGTGCAGTCTTTACAATATTTACCGGCGTCATTAATTCAAACGGTTGTGCTGTCTCCATGTCCCCTGGTTCAAAATCCCTACGCGCGACGTGTGTACGCAATGTTTAAACGGCTAGGTGTTCGATTAACTACGCTCACTATTATCTGAGATTGTGACACTGTAATTTTTAATTAGCAACTACTTAAAATTCACGGGCTTAATTGGATTCGAATTTGTTCCGAGTGCGAGGAATATACACAAATGGATTTTGTAAAGTTAATACATGATCAATAAATGAACGTTAATTCTAACAACATACCAGTGTTTGACTTTTTTTACTTTTCTAAAGCCTGCGGGTGAACTTGGTGCCTTTCGCTCTTGGTGGAACAAGTAGGTGGGAATATCGATGAACCCGTGTCCTTGCAGACACCACATACCTATCCCCCACAACTTTATTAGGGATCCTGCTGTAGGTCCATATGCCAGCATCGAGACACACTACAAAGACCTTGAACGTAACTACATCGTTGGGGCTAGCCAAAGCCATCCATAATCTCAGTTCCGCATTGTGTTTGCGAGTGTTACCACAGTAGGGGAGCTGTTTATAATCATGCGATTCTGCCCAGAAGCCAGGACGCGGGGGACCGCATCACTTATCGCAGATAAACTGGGGAAGTATTGAGCAGCTGGGTGCCGCGAACGGACACACCAGGAATACCCCGACATCTCTACCAGGAAGAAGCGGCGCTTGTCGCACACAAATGGAGTACATCCTCGAAGTATAGTTACTTTTATTTGATTGTGCAAATTAAATATATTACATCCGATTTAAGTCAAATATTCACCGTTTTGTTCGATAACTTATTACCATTTCGAAGATCATTTCATTTCGCCTCTCTTATTAAAAAAGTTTGGCCGTCGCGAAGCAGCTTGTGCGGAAGAAGTATTGTGCGTAACACGGACACTCCGTTCATCTTCCTCCTCCATCATAATGTTCCACCAAGAAATTGTTCGCCGAGTAAAAGAACGAAACACCGCCACGTTTGTCCACAACTGTTGTCCGCTGCCGGCGGAGAGCGGGAGTGCTGCGCATGCGACCAGCGTGGTCGACGGATGGAATAAGACTCAGCGATAATTATCTCATGCAGAGATCACTCGCTAATCCTCATCATGGTGGTATGTGTGGGATCGTTCAGATCGATGCTATTCACACGTGCAGTAGAACAACGAAACAGGCAGGCGGCAAAGACAATAGGGAAAAGTGACCAAATGCACCGTTGGTAATGCGGGTCATTGTTTACATGATGCCTCGTCGCTATTTCGACGTTGGGAGAAAAAGGTGCTAAAAGTAAATTAGATGTTTATGGCATCTCTGGCTGCAGTAGACACCGGGTTCATGTTTGCAGTAGGAAATGCTGGAAAATTTGGTTTCAGCGTCTATGGCGCTAATTATATGCAGCTGCTTGGGTTGTTTATTGATAAGACAAACAAAAAAGGTTGCCAGGCAATATGTATGAAAAGGTACATGACGAGGCTGGGAAAATAGACGGCGCAATATTTATGGTCTCTGTCATGATGGTTACAAATGTATGTAAATCTAATTATTTGTTTACCGGAATTCATCTAAGGAAATTTGACTGGCGACGTAGATGCCGAAATTGATTGGAAATTCCTGGTAAGTTAATAAAGAAATCTTATGGAGCAATGGTATGCGAAGAGAATGCATGAAGCTAAGTTTTCTTTACAGGGACTTAAAGATCATAGATTTGATCTCTTAAATGCGTGCAGCATTTTTAGGTACTAATACTGTTGCATTAGCAAACTAAAGGGAGTTGGGTAGTAGTTGTGGGGGTTTTTCAGGTAAGTAGACCGTAGGGTTTGGCGGAACCGCTACAGGGTGAGTTTCCCCGAGAGAGAAAGTGTTCCTCTCCGCTAAAGATATGTTTTACCTACCCCAAGAGAGACGTAAAGTCTCTCTTTGTGGAACAGAAAACCAGATCTCGTAATGAAGATCATGGTAGTATGTATGCATGGGTGATCGTGAGGATCATAATATCCAAGAACGAACCTGAAGCGACGAAAAGGGCATAGGGTGTATCCATTAGATGTGAGTTCGGTAAAGCAAACAAACTGAACCTCCTTGGATGCTAATGGTTTTTGTTTGCTCATGCCGCTACTGATGAGAAGCAGATCCCGAAATATGAGAAGACAGAGGGAACGCTTAGGTCTTTGCCTAATATGTGCATTGCGGCTAAATAAATATGCAGCAATGCAATGTGGACATGCGCTAATTGGTTTTAGCTTGATTATCGGGAAATGGTGTTTATGGCATCGCTGGTAAGGGTAGGTATTCAATTCCTATTAGCATTTGCCTGTGCTTTAGGATTTAATTGATGCCTCCAGGCACGAGATGCATATATTTGTTTTGGTCCCTTGGGTGTAGGTCGCCAGCCAATGTGTATATATGGTGATTTAGTATACACTGGGTGAGGACGGGAAATAGGCGACGCAATGTTTGTGATCCCTGTTATGATGGTTACATTGTATGTAAACCAAATCATTTTGTTTTCAGGAATTCGTCTAGGGAGATTTGCCTGGCACCAAAGGTGCCGAATTTGTTTTGGGATTCCTGATAAGTTAGGAAAGAATTCTTACAGGGAATTTGTATGCGAAGAGATGCATGAAAGGTAAGGACTCTTTAACATGGACTTTTATGTTGTAAATCTGATCTATTTGATGCGTGAAGCATTTACAGGCGCTTAATGCGATTGCATTAGCGAACACTTATGCAGATTGGGATGAAGTTATGGAGGTTTTTCAGGTAAGTGGACCGTGGAGTTTGGCGGTACCGCTACAAGCTCATACTAGATGATGGGAAGGTCATTAGTTTTGCGCCAGATGCTATATTTAGCTCCTTGGCAATAGAAACAGGTCAAACTCGACGATTTGCTTTATTTTAACGACATTTTCGGCAATAACCTTTCCAGAGCGTGGTGCACCTTTGACATCAAAATTATCAGAAAGGAATTGATGAAAACAAAATTGCACGTAATTGGCTATTACAGTATCAGAACCATAAACACTATTCACATTTTCCGCCGCCTGGCTTGCGTTTTCACCTTTATCGAGTAAACTGTAAAATATGGCGTATTTTCTCATTATTGATGTCCATATTACACGCGCGCTCAAACAAACTAGAGTCTAGCAATCACAAAACTGCCCGAAAAAAGTAATACAAAATAGTATTTTAGTACGTAATCTTTTCCTTCTAACGCCATCTAGCGTAACCCAATGGCACTTATACAACGCAAGATGCATTTTTCTAAAACTTTTTTTCGGAAAAATAAGAGATTTCTTTTTATAAAAACTAATACGAGGGTTGCCTTTTATATTTCGGGATTAGAGAACAAAAACAAATATTGATCATCGAAAATCACTTTATTGTTTTTCAAAATATTCCCCATGAAGATCTATACACTTTTGCATGCGTTTGAACCAATTGTCGAAGCTCTTTTGCCACTCTGATTGAGGTATCTCCAACACATGCATTCTGAATGCAGCAACCGCTTCTTCAGGTGTCGAAAAACGTTGACCTCTCAGTTTGTTTTTTACGTGCGGGAATAAAAAGAAGTCATTCGGTGCCAAGTCAGGACTATACGGCGGATGACCCATCACATCGATGTTTTGGGTGCTCAAAAATACAGTTGTCGCAGCCGATGTGTGAGAGCTCGCATTGTCGTGGTGAAGAGTGATCCGTCTTCGGCGGTTGGTTTTCCTGATTTCTTGGAAGACAACCGGCAAACAAATGGTTGTGTACCACTCAGAATTGACTGTTCTGCGTTTTTCTAGCGGCACGGTTGCGACATGTCCCGTTTTTCCGAAAAAACAGGCGACCATTTGCTTGGAAGTGCTTCGTGCGCGAACAACTTTTGTTGGATTTGGCTCATCTGGAAACACCCAGGCAGTCGACTGCTGTTTACTTTCGGGCTCATACGTGTAAATCCACGATTCATCACCTGTCACGATGTCATAGGCGTGTTTCGAAGCACCGCGACCGTATTTTTTGAGCATTTCTTTCGACCAATTTACACGAGCCTCTTTTTGGGCGATTGACAAATTGTGTGGGATCCAACGTGAACAAATTTTTTTGACAGTCAAATGTTTATGCAATATTGAATGTATGCTGGTCCCACTAACGCCTAAGGTTGTCTCAATCTCACGATATGTCACATGACGATCTTCCAATATCAGTTCGCGCACAGCATCAATGGTTTTCGGAACAACAACTGATTTTGGACGACCTTCATGAAATTCATCGTGGAGTGAACTACGACCACGATTGAATTCACCATACCATCGATAAACACTGGTCCTTGATGGAGCTTCATCGCCAAAAATTGAATTAAGTTCATCCATGCACTGTTGCTGAGTTAATCCACGCCGAAAGTTGTAAAAAATAATCGCACGAAAATGTTGACGATTTAATTCCATTTTTGGGCCGAGATGAATCTTTTAAGTTACTGTAAACAACACAAATAGCGCTCGTATGTCAAAACGTTCTGAGTGCGTATAAGCTCAAAAATGTCCAACTTTACGACAGAGCTGTCAATTGCAGGATTGCAACACCAGGGTTGCCAAATCCCGAAACATAAGAGGCAACCCTCGTATGTAATCTCAAATTTTATGCCAAGAAAATTTAAGACCTTTAAGCGACTTCTTAAAATCAGTCGTTCACTTGTAAATAGAAAAATAAAAATCTCAAATAACAAGACACTTGTGCGTGTTCATAGAACCCATTAGCGTTTTCGTGTATGTTCTGATATCCAAGGGAGTATCAAGATATCTACGTAAATATCACAATCCGTTGCATTAGAATTGATACCAAAAGGAATTTATTGAGATCAATATTTTGATTTTAACAGCCCGATTGTGATATACTCCTGTAAACAAAATTCCAAAATTCCAGGACTTATTTAATTTACAAGGTCTCAATTAGCGTATATCCGCCTGTCACGTGGGAGACCGGGGTTCGATTCCCCGTCGGGGAGCCTCTGGCGCAAGACTAATGACCTTGCCCGGAAAAAACAAATCATTATGGAAAATTTAACAAGCCTCAGGACTTGCTAAATAAGGCCAAGACCGGCTTCCGGTTGTAGTGTCGATGATGATGATAATTAGCGTATTTCGCAAGAGATCAGATAATATAGGAGGACGTCAATAAGTCTTCAGAAAATGAGCACGATTTTCTATTATTTTCTCATTTAGCTGACCTAATAATGACCAATAATATTGTCCAGTTATCGTTGTCCCTTTTCCAAATAGTCAATAAAAATAATGCAACGTGCATCCCAAAACACAGTAGCCAAAACCTTTTCTGCTGATTTCACCGTCTTTGCTTTCTTTGGAGCCCGTTCACCCTTAACAATCCACTATTTTGGGTGTTCGTCTAGGGAGTGTAGTGGTGTATCCATGTTCCATCTACAGTTACTAATCTGCGCAGAAACTCATCTCGGTTGCGACGGATACGGTCCAAAAGAGCCTTAGAAGAGACCACACGGTTGCGTTTGTTCTCAGCTCAGAGAGAATGCGGCACCCATCTCGCAGATAGTTTTTTCATACCCAATTTATCATGAAAAATTGAAACATGAAACCAATTGAAAATTGGCGATACCTAGTGGCGAATAATGCTTACGAAAAACAGACCATTAGTGATGCTAGGAGCGGCATCGTAGTCGTTTCTAAGGATTTATTGACCTACCCTCGTATTTCAGTGAAAACTAGAGCTAATTCGGTGAAGGAAAATTTGTCTCACGTGATATTTTAAAGTCATCTGACTGAGTATGATATTCAGCCGTATTGTTTAAATTGTTTTTCCAATGAGCTAATGATAGTAGGCAACCTTCCATTGATAATGTTGTCAAATTTACTTCTTGTACGGTTTCTCAATAAGCACATTATGCCGAGTTTCGAAACTTTATAATTGGTTTTAGGGTTTTCATAAATATTTGAACCCCATACATTTGGCCACACTTTCCGCAGCTTCAAATATGTGAACGCTCCAATTAAGAGTCGAATTAATTCCACTGCCGAGGGTTGATAGTTCGTTGGCTTCGTCGATGCAAGTGTCATTCATCGACAATATATTTACTTTGGGGTTCGCCTTTGACGACAAGAGGAAGCACTGTTATTATTATTATTATTATTTATTACAATGTAATTAATTACACAATAACTTAATTCTAAATAGCGCTAGCTGCTAGGGCTTTCGGCTAATATCGAGTTACTTTAAATTTTGTTATGAAGGTTAGTAAGTGTTAGTAATTCGTATGTGTAGTTGATATTCTGTTCTGATGGTTTTGCCAGAATGTTGCAGAAGGGGTCGTTTCCAAATAGTTGGTTTGCGATGGTTTGGACTTTTGGGCAGTCGAATATGATGTGATGTGGAGTAAGTGGGACTTGGTTGTTGCAGTTACTGCATTGTGGGGGGCTGGTTTTTGTAAGGATGTGTTGGTGTGTGATTTTGGTGTGTCCTAGCCGGAGTCGTAGGAAGCATTTTATTTTTTTGTTTGAGACTGTTGTTGGGTAAGTAACGGGTTTGGTGTCCTGTTTAATAGTGCTGTACAGGTGGGTGTAGTGGTGCCATTCCTCTTCCTCCACGTTTTTAAGGGTATTTTTTACCTGTCTTCTTATGTCCGTTTTGTTAGGATAATAGAAGGAGACGAGAGGCGACTTTGTCCCTAGTTTTGCGGCCGCGTCGGCCGCTTCATTTCCACTAATGTTACAGTGCCCGGGGGTCCAAAGTAGCTTTATTTTATTAGCTTTCTTAATAATGTTATCTTGGATTTGACGAATGACAGCATTTGTGGAGTTTACGTTGGTTATTGCTTTTAGAGTTGAAAGGCTATCAGTACAGATAATCGTTGGGATTTTCTGGATCAGTTTTGTTGCTTCCAAAATCGCCGTTGCTTCCGCTGATAGGATGGAACAATAGGTGGGAAGTGATCCCATTCTGATTATTTCTTTGCGATCGTTGACTATAGCAAATGACACATTTGATTCGTTTTTGGAACCATCTGTGAAAAACAGGTTCCAGTTTTGATGTTTGTCGATGGTATCCTTGAAAAGTTTTTGATAGATTATCTGATTTGTTGAATGTTTTGGATAATGGGACAGGTCATCTAAGATTGTATTTCTCGGAATTAACCATGGAGGGTGTTGTGTGCGGTGGGGTTTTGAAATATTTATAGGGATATGTAAGTCCTTGGCTATATCGATGGCCCTTTCCAGTCCTGAGCGGTATCTCGACCTTCGTTTTTTTTTATAAATTTTTCGGATGTCCTGCACTATGGGGGTTGCTATAGACATTGTAAATTTGTAAGCAAGTGTAGCTGATATATATGTTAGTCTCTTTTCTATAGATGGGAGACCGCATTCGACGAGGATGTTTTTAATTGGTGTAGTACGGAATGCTCTGGTACTTGCTCGAGTTGCGGCGTGATAGGGAGATTTTATTGTTTGCAGGGTCGTTTTGCTACATTTTCCGTATATCATTAGTCCGTAGTCGATTTTAGATAGGATGATGGCTTTAGTTATGTTAATAAGGGTGTTAGTATGTGCAGATCCATTCTTATATGCTAGGTATTTTACAATATTTTTATTCTTGCAGCTAGGCTTTTCTTAAGTGCTAAACAATGTTCTTTAAAATTGTATTTACTGTCAAAGAGGATACCGAGAATTTTCATGGATTGGATTGTAGGGATTGTGTGATTCTGAAAGGGAAGTGTGATGTTTTTGCTGCAGCTGGTTTTTCTACAAATGTGTAACATTTTAGTTTTTTCGAGGGAGATCTTTGCGCCTGAGGTTTTACACCAATTAGTGATGTCGTGTAGTATTTCTGAATAGGTAGATTGTACTTCGTTGAGATCGTTTACGTTTGTTAGAATAACTAGGTCGTCAGCGTAGAGGCAGTGTTTTATGTTTTTATATTTTACGAGAATGTCGTTTATTCCGTCAAAGACTATAGCGAATAATAGGACTGATAGTGGAGAACCCTGTGGAATACCGTTTTTTATGTTGTATATTTGTGAGAATGCACCACCTGTTTTGACTCTAAACTTCCTGTTAGAAAGAAAGGACTTGATTATGTAGAACATATTGTTACCAACTCTCCATTGCGCTAATTTATTCAAAATCACATGAGGACCGATCCGGTCGAACGCTTTTTCAAAATCTATGGAGAGAATTGTTGTATGCTTTTTGGTTGACAAAGAAGATGTGATGAAGTTGTCGATATGGAGTAGCGCATCAATCGTTCCACGTCCTTGCTTGAAACCAACCTGTTCAATGCTTATTAGATTGTTTTTCTCCATGAACCAGTTGAGTCGTCTAGCTACAATTTTTTCAAATGTTTTTCCTAGACATGGGAGTAACGATATTGGGCGATATCCTTTTGCCGAAGTCGGTTCGCCCGTGGGTTTTGGTATGGGTACAATTGTGGCTATTTTCCACACTTGTGGAATTACACCTGTTTGGGGTATGTTATTGAAGAGATGGAGTATTCGGTGTCTCAGGAGTGGTGGACTGTTCTTTAACATTATGTAATCGACTCGATCATATCCTGGTGTTTTACCTGTGGCGCCGTGTAGGGTTGGCTCTAATTCAATTTTATTGATCGGGAGATCTATTAATTTAGAGGATGGGCTTGTGTGAGGGGATGGCCTAATTGTGTCTCTTTTGGCAGAGAGAAATGACGGATGAAAGTTTACGTCTTCTGCGTAGTTTGACCATGTTTTGCCGAGATGGTCTGCAATTTGCTGGGGAGATGTGAGAGTGCCTGAGTCGGTGTTCATGCATTTTATTGAGAGGGGGCGATACTGCCCAGTTAGCGTTTTTATATCCGCCCAGATTTTTCTGGGAGTGGAGTTCGGATTTAACTTTTTGGTAAATGTTTGGAAGGCTTTTCTTTTTTCTTCCTTGGCATTTTTGCGAAAAAGAGCATTTAACTTTTTATAATTGATTAGGTTAAAATCGGAGGGGAATCTTTTGAAATTTCTCCAGGCTTCTTGTTTTTTCTTCCTTAGGTTGTCCAATACTGGATTCCACCAGGGAACTACTGCCTTATGGAGTTTTCGACTTGTTTGTGGTATCGAGGCATTTGCTCCTATTCGGATTGCTTTAATGATTATGGCTGTTTCTTGATTAATATTTTGACTCTCTACATGTTGACTTAGTGCCCGGGTAGTTATATTTTGAAATTTACTCCAATTAGCAAGTTCGGTTTGAAATTTAGGAAGAAGTTTGGAGGGTTTGGGACACATGCTAGTGTTAATGTTTATTATTATTGGAAAGTGGTCGCTCCCGTGCAGGTTGGGTAAAGTATTCCAAGTGCACATTGGGGCCAATTGAGGTGAGGCTAGTGATAAGTCTACATGTGTGAAGGATTTGTGAGTGGAGAAGTGTGTGTGGCTACCGTTATTGAGTAGTGCTAGATTTGCGGTCAGTATGTATTTCTCTACGGTTTTTCCCCTTTTATTAGTGGACGAAGATCCCCAGATGGGACTCCACGCATTAAAATCTCCGAGGAGAAGTATCGGTGTTTGGATGCTATCTGAGATAGTGGTAAGATCGTGTATCGTTATTGGTTGGGATGTGGGGGTGTATGCTGATATTATCGTGAGGTTTCTGCCGATATTTATTTCTACTGCTACGACCGAGATTGCAGAGTTTACTACTATAAGTTTATGTGGGATTGATCTATGTATAAGTATACCTGTACCATGTTTAGAAGCAACATTTTCCGTAAGGTTGTGAAAGAATGCCGCGTATTCTTTGGGTCCTGTGGCCCGAGAGTCGTGGCGGATGTGCGTTTCTTGTAGAGCTATGATGGATGGTTTCAGATCTTTGATGAGTATTTGGAGCTTATGCATATTGTTTTTGAGTCCGTTCAGATTCCACTGTAGTATTGTGAGTTTATGGACATGAATGCTATTGTGTATATTAAACCTGCTGCTGTTGGGGATTTTGTTGTTGTAAGGGTTCAGTCTCCGTGTCTCGAGTGTTGAACCATTCAAGCCGAAGCCCTGTGTGCTTCGGCCCGAGTTGGGATTTTCTCGAGACACAGAGACTGTGCTTTCGTTGGGAGTGTTAGGGTTATATGTGGTTATTGTGAGGGAGTGGGGAGTTTAATAATTCTTGAATGGTGGGTTCATTTATTTTTATGTTAGTGTTTTTTTTAATAGGTATAGGTTCGTTGTTACGGTTAGTTGTTGTGGGTTTTATGATTAGAGGTGATTGGTTTTGTATGGCTTTACGGTATTCTGCAGATGTAGAAGCGCAGTTTGAAATGAATGAAGTGTTTGTCGATGTTGGTTGGAGTGTAGTTTTTGTTGGGTTTTGTTTTGTAGTTTCTTTTATTGGTGGTGTTATTTGTGTGGCTGTTGTTTTGAGAAGTGCGGCATAGGATTCCTTTGGTTTGTTTGATGGCGTGGGATTTCGTTCCCTATATATCCGTTTCGCTTCGGATAGAGAAATTTTATTTCTCGTTTGTATTTCAAGAATGGACTGGTTTTCTATATATTGGGGGCATAATGGTGATGAAGCAGGGTGAGGGCCTTGACAGTTGGCACAGTGGGTTCGGGCGCATTCTAAGTCGGGGTGTGGAGGAAGGTTGCAGTTGTTGCACGCTGGGTTTCGTTTGCACCATTTGGCTGTATGTCCGAGTAGTTGGCATTGGCGGCAGCGCATTGGTCTTGGGATATACTCATTTACTTTGGCTTTGTGCCATCCGATTTCTATGTTACTCGGTGGATTGAAGCGGTCAAATGAAAACAACATTAGTCCGGAGGCCCTGATTTCGCCATTTTGCGATTTTTTAAATTTATGGACACTTACCACTCCTTGAGGTTTCATTTCTTGGACGATGTCTTCTTCCGGAACATTAATAAGGTATGGTGCGTAAACAATACCTTTCGAGAGGTTTAATTTTGGATGCAACTTTATTGTTACCGGACATAGTTGATCGAACCGTTTGGTATTTACAAAACGTAGAGCTGTTTGTTCATCTTTCACTAGTAAGAGAATTGAACCGTCTCTTAGCATGGACACTTTTTCATATTGTGTACTAATTGAGTCTATAGCTCTTTTTAACACGAATACGTTCACTCCGGTCAGAGGTTTTGTCGCGTCATTAGGAACAATTAGTATAAATTTCGGGTTTTTTTCACTTGTCTTTGTTGGTAATTCCGGCAAGTTCGATTCAATAGGACTAAATGCCTGCCGTTTTTTTTTATTGACGGGGACGTCACCCAAGGACGTTTCCTGCAACATACCGAATCTGTTGCCGGTGTGCTGCTTTGGCCCTAAGGCCATTTTTTATTTATTTCTCTTTTCTTTTGCTTTACTTTGGAACCGGTTAATTTAAAGTACACTAACAAAAGCAATACACTTACAACACGCACAGTACCGTAATAAAATATTCACACGCGGTTTTGTGTTCACAATTCTTTCACTGCACAATACGGTTAAAATTTGCGTCCTTACTGTTCGAGAGTTCGTCTGGCAAATGAGAGGAAGCACTGAATTTTTAAGGCCATTGATATTTTTAATTCCCATTGATATATCTTGTTGAGATCGGAATTCAATGTATCAAGCATAACCTGTTCGTTGGTAATGACATTCGAAGAGTTTGGTCGGGAATGCTCATATGAGTATGAGAAACTCAATGTGCTATCATCAGCAAACGAGTGCATTAGGTTGTGGGTAATGAACAAGCGATCATTTATAAAGATCAAGAAGAGGGTGGGTGAGAGTACCAAACCCTGGGGAACACCTGCATTAATTTGATGGGAGGCAGATTTGACACCATCAAGAACCACTTGGATTGAACGGTCAAAACGGCCTCTTATCCATCGGATCAGGGAATTATCTATTCCATATGGATGTAATTTTGATAAAAGGGCTGGATGCCAAAATCTGTCGAATGCTTTTGAAATATCCAATGCAACAACGTTGCTTTCCCCGAAGGAGTGGATGAAATGCCTCCACTTTTTGGTAAGGTACGCCATCAAATCTCCTGTGGACCTGTTGCTACGAACGCCATATTGGCGGTCATCGAGGAAGTCGTTTGATTCCAGATATTTAGAATGTTGACGATTAATCAGTGATTTGAGTGAATAGAACTTAGTGATATTGGTCGATAAGAAGAGAGGAACGATTTTTCGCCCTTTTTGGGAATTGGCTGAATGTTTCCTGACTTCCATCTATTTGGGAAACGCCCAGTAGAATAAGACAAATGAAAGAGTTTCCGCAGTGGTTTTGCGAGTGAAGAGGAACATCTCTTCAAGAGAATTGGAGGAATGCCATCCGGACGAGCGGATTTGTTTGTGCTTAGCTCCTTGGGTGCGCGGGCAACTGCACCTATGGGAGGGTGTAATATTTTTTGTCTCACTCTCTGGTCATGCAAGAACTTTGGGCGTTGAATATAAGCAATGGGCCGGGCATGTAGTGCGAACGGGCAACGATATTGCGTAGATTTCTTGACGGTAGACCAACGGGAAAGAGAATGGCAGGTCGGCCGCGACGGCGATGGGAGGATAATGTAAGGTTTAACCTTGAGGAGATCGGATCCGATGGTCAAGCATGGAAGAAGAGCGCACAGGACAGGGAACGATGGCGGAGTCGAATCGGTGAGGTCATGAACTTTCGGATTCCTACAGGCCAATAAATAGTAATAGTAATAGTCATCAGCGTATAGACAATCAGGAATGTTCAATGACCACATCAATGCCATTAATGGTTGGTATAGATAGGAGAAGGCCAATCACTACAGGTGTTATGCCCTTGTAGTAGGTGTCCCACTAGAGACGTGCCGAAATCCAGGTAACATCCCTTTCGTGACGAATATTACGCCACTCAAAACACCAAAAACCCTCCAAAGATTATAAATCAATCGAGAGTGTCGATGCCTGAGGAAGGCAACAGAAGTGCTAAAAAGAGGAAAACAGACACAAGGAAAGGAAAGGGTATGAGTTTTTCCGCAATGTACACTTCCACACAATTTGCACACTACGGCGCGAATTCCATATATATATATATATATATATATATATATATATATATATATATATATATATATATATATATATATATATATATATATATATATATATATAGGGTTTTCCAATAGGGACTTGACAACTTTTTTTCGGTAGTAAATTTTTATAATTTGCAGACGTTGTTCTTTCGTGTACTTAACCACGATGAAAATGTTGAGTTTACTGAATAAATTGACAGTGACAGTTCGATGATTAGTGAAAGGGTGCGTTCACAAATTAAATTCAAAGTTTTCAGGTCCCTATTGTATAACCCTATATTACTGCACTACACTCGGACGCGTTCGTGGTGATCCGTTTGTTTACTTCGGATCCCACAGAAGACCTGACGTGCGAACCGATAGTGCAATTAGGGTATCTTGTGTTTACTTAAGATACCCTAAATGGATTACACAATTGATCCGATGGTACGGGTCACGAGGCGCGTGCTGGTCAGTTTTACACTCATCAATATTTGATTTCCAAATAACCTTGTACGTACTATGGTCCCACCGGCTCAGTAGTTCAGTGGAACCTACATTCGGACAGCTGGATCGACGTCTCGTCCTTACAGTCCTAGCGAGGCAGGCCATGTAAACGACAAATTAAACAAATAAATATCAGTATCTATATGAGTGTTGTTTCAGTACTCGTATTTATCCCAAACATCAAGTAAAATTTGATGAGTCCTACGTTTGTCAATGCATTATGTTTTAGTATTTCTTAACTCCCTACGATCCGCTGTCCTATGTCTACAATCAGATATCAGTGCCTTATCAATCACTTGCCAAAATTGTACACCTCATTGTTGGCACTAAGAGCCTTAGTACTCGTATACAGAAAAAAGCCCTTAAACTGTGTTCCAGTGGTTTCCATGACTTATAGAGCTATAACACTAAGTGAGCTCTTAAAAACCATAAATCTGTTCTCAAGTAGCACTCCCATGCTATTTTCAACGTAGAACTATAAAAATTCCCATTACACCTGCCCAGTATAAGGAAGTACGCTCGAAGGTGAGCAAACAAAACGTCGCAACTACATCACATCATAAAAATAAAATTGCGACAAAAAAAGTGCGCGGATAAAAATTGTTATAAATAACCCGCGAGAATTATCTCATCCGGAAAAGTGGAGCCTTTTTGATTTATTTACTCATTCGTCAGTTGACGTTGCTCTCTACAGTGCCCCGAAAAGGATGTTCTGGGACTAGTAGTTTGGGTTTTGTAACTGTCCAGTGTCCATGAACAGGAAGCATACAAAATGTAAAGAAAAACAAATTAAATAAAATCCGAAAATACACAAATGTGCATTCAGATTCGCACGACTCTTACTTCCTTCCCTTTGCGTTAGCGGAAGTTAAAAAGAAAAAACCAAAACAGAACAAAAACTCGCACACAGTGGACGTAAAGTTTAACCGGATATACACAAGAGGAACAAATCCCTTTAAGCTGTCCAAGCTAATTTGTGATGCAAGAGCTTAAAGATGAATCCCATCAGGATAGTGAGATGAGGAGATTCAAATTACGAGAAGAATTAACGAATTTGATTATCCTGGATCACATTATTAAACGAAAATCGATTGGATTTCAATCGAACATTAAAACCGGCATTAAATTTCACCACTTCCGATTGAACCCCTTTTCGCGCCACTGACAGACGCACTGCAATCCTATGACGCTATCGATTCCGTGAGGACGAAGGCAATAATGAGTCATGTTGAAAATTAATTGCCCGTGAAAATATCCTCACAAAAGGACATATGGCATGGGGGTGCATAACAAACATTGTACTGAGACCAAGAATCCTTTGCTGTTGATTACCACCGCCATCGACTGACCCTTCTAACTGTTTTACTTCTTTACTGATAAGTGACGCGTAGTTGGACCAACTGACAACTTAATCTTTTCCTATAAGATCCTATTCTCGACTCGATTAAGTGTGACAATCAATTTTAAACGGAACTTATGTTCTTTTACCCCCAAAGGACATGCACTTTTGCACTTCAACGATGGACACACCTCTTTTTCACTCAGTCTATTTTAATGTTCGGAATGTTTTTTTTTTCAAGCACTTACCTGCTTAGTCACCGAGTCGATGAGTCGCACAAAGATGTCCTGTTCCTGGCGAGCACCTATGAAAATTGCAAAATTAGCACAAAGAAAAAATGTGAATATCCTCCTCTAACAAATTCATTATCCTTCTTTCTACTTACCATTCGCGTATAACAACTGCAATCGATACTGTATGCCATTATTGGTTTTTGTCGTATCCGACTCGGACTCCTTCTCTATGAATCCAATGAACGCAGTCCTTTCGATCTCAATCGGCTGTCCAGCACGATCGTAAAGGGCGATGACAAAGTGGAAAAAATTCGACTTACGCAGGTTGCTTGGCGGTTGTTTTTCGAAATGGGCACGGCCGATTCCAAGGCTGTCAACGAAAAGGATAAGAGTGTACTCTAACGGTAAGTAGTATGTCTTAAGTACAAAATTGTGTTTTTTCTTTCACTGATGGGGATAAAACGAAAACACACACACATACACATTGCATAGGATATTGTCATGCATCTCTGGCAAATCGGGTCAACCTTATAATTACGAGCGTTCGTTAAACCAACGAATAGAGTCTTAATATCAACACCGGTTTCAGGTGTTGAGTGGTTCTGTAAAATGTCAACAGCTCATGTCAGCTAATGATAGTGTAGCGCAAGGACACATGAGTACGCAAGACTGGGGTGTCCTATGGAATGAACGATATGGAGAACATGTTACCGTTGTAAGACGACAATTTAATTTAGACAATGTTGATCTTATCAAATTTTTAATAATGCAATTACGTGTATCTGTGTTAATGTAAGTGAGGTGCGGAAGAAGTCGAAAGGACATTATACCTGCGGTTGACTGAGTAGCTAATGATGACTTAAATCACATTCGCTGTGTTTATTTCTTTATCATTCTTGCGGTAAGTAATTAGACATGGATGATGAGGATATTCTCTTTCAGAGAGAGTGTATATGAAGGAAATGGAATTTTATGTTGTATAATTCTATCAGAATTTAGTTTAAGTGAAAAGTTGTATAGAAAAGATTCAAGAATTTGAGGAAAAGATCATGAGAACGTTTTTGAAATATACAATTGCATCCATGTGCAAATAGGAAAGCTTTTCAAAATAATTGGAAACGATTGATTTTCTGAGTGGATGGAGGACTTAGTACAAGAGTTAATATATTATTTATTTATTTCCTTATTTGGGTGGATATCAATCAGATTATTCTGAAATAAGAGCTCCAAAACTGAGGTTTCTTTAATACAGAAGGAGGTCAGTATAAGAGTGTGCTTTTCATATGAATTTTTTAAGTTGAAGCTTAAAGGGGCTACCACCCTATTTAATGGTTTAATTCAAGCAACATAAGTACCTACAACTGAAGTATATACAACTTACAAACTAAAGAAAAACTAACTTAACTAAGCTTAACCTAAAGTAACCAGGACAAATTAAGAAAGCAAGAGTAGGGCCAAGAGGGAGGGGCAGGTTATAGTAAAGTGTAGAAGCGCCGCTTAAGATTGATGGTGAGAATGGTTAAGGAGGCGGTGCTTGAGAGTATGGGTAGAAGGGTCGAAGACGAACAAGGTGGATTTTGAGTTGACATTTCTCAGCATCCGCGAAAGGGAATCATTGAGACCATAAGAGGTACGGTGAGTGGGGATGTAGAAAATGCGGGGATTACGCGTGTTTCGGGGGTTTGTGTTCAGAGGAATTAAGTTAAGGAGGTAGGCGCAGTCGGCCGAGCCGGAGAGGACCCGATGTATGCACCCTCCGTAAGCCAGCACCCTGCTCAAGGGTTCTGAAGTTAAATAATTTGAGGCGGTTAAAGGGGTATTCTGATCTAGAAATTTGGAAAAATAATTTTTCTTTTCATATTTTCAAAGCTTAACCCTCTAAGAATATGTCTTTAAGAGGATTTTAGAAAATTCTAATTGTTTTCGGAGGTATGGCTATTTTCGAACGAGTCGAACAAAAGACATTAAGGACTTTTGCGACCCTGTTTCCTCGTAAAACCTTTATATATATATATTGAAATACAATAACCGAAGGTAACCTTTATGTATTTTTAAATTATCTTTTATATTTAGTGTGAGCTTACATCCAGTTGCGAACAGTTGAATTCTAACCTTCAAGCCAAGTTTATTGCTGTTTGCATATTCAATGAAGGCTACATTTCTCTTTTAAAAATAATGATGCTTATGGGAGTCAAAATTGGTCCAGAAGCTTATTCATTCGCTGGGAAACGAGACAATGCCCGGATTGACCGCTCAGAGATACGAGCGTCTAACGCATCAAAGGAGGCCAGAACTGCTGGAAGAGAGAAGCGCGGTTGGAAGACAGAAGCGCGAAAGGTGCTTATTCCGAAGTCGAGGAAGGTCCAACGTATGCAGCAGGAATGGCAGATTGAATAAACGTAAGCCTAAAATATCATTTCATGAGTTAGACCGCGAGAAACTTTACGCGAAACTTTAAACGCGTTTTTCTCGAAACTGTCTTTTTTAAAACAATACCCACGATTTTTCAAGTTCTACTGAACCGATTTACCTCAAATTTAGTATATGTCTTCTTTATAGGCTTTTCTATTGCATGAACTATCATCATCATTATCGGTACTACAACCGGGAGCAGGTCTTGGCCTTATTTAGCAAGTCCTGAGGCTTGTTAAATTTTCCATAATGATTTTTTTTTTTTTTTTTTTTTTTTTTTTTTTTTTTGGGCAAGGTCATTAGTCTTGCGCCGGAGACGCCCCGACGGGGAATCGAACCCCGGTCTCCCATGTGACAGGCGGGTATACTGCATGAACTATCCCCATCCCCAAATTTCAATGTTAACTATTTTTTAAAAATTCGAAAAACTAAAAAAAAAGTGGTATAAAAATAAATTTTTTCTTCAAGTAGGCGCCATATTGTTAAAAAAAAATTTTTTTTCAACTTTTTTTAGTTCCAACGATAGAGGCATTTCTGTAAATTAATAATCTTTTACTTTCAGATTGCTAGGAGGGTTGAATCGTGGGTATGGTCGCGTGCCAACTTTTTGAGATCCGCTTCTTCATCAGCTGCTAACTTTTTGAATTTTGAATTTTTTACTTTTAATTTCTTTTACTGTATTCTTGAAATATTAATAAACATCCTATAAAAAAATGAATAGTAAAAATATTGATTGCTTTTTTTTTACAGCACTTCAAAAATTGCGTTAAATTCGTGCGTCTAGACCAGAATGCCCCCTTAATGTACGGGGGCAGGATTAAAGGGTTTTCCTATCCTAGCCTCCGAGCGAACCGCAAGAAGCGAGGTTGAATACTCTCGATGCTACGGATATGAATCTTGTGATAAGGAGACCATACATGGCTAGCATATTCAAGCAGTGGGCGGACGGAGGTAAGGTAAAGGTATTGAGTTACGTAGGAGTCGGAGAATTCCTTAGACCATCGTTTCACGAATCCGAGGGCAGAGGGGTTTTCTGGGCCGGTTCATCAATGTGAGAGAGAAAATTAAACTTCCTGTCGCAATGGATCCCAAGATCTCGAATAGATCGGACAATGGTCAGGAGGTAGTTATAAAGGAAATAGGGACGTGAGGATGAGTGAATACGCTTACGGGAAAGTGTTATAGATTGGCATTTGGCGATGTTAAGTACAAAGCAATTTTTTTCACACCAAGCCAAGAAGTCGTCAATGTCTGATTGCAGCAGTGCAGAATCAAGTGGTGACTCGATGATCTTGTATAACTTGGTGTCATCAGCGTGTAGGGATAAGCTGCAATTCTTAATAACCTTATCAATGTCATTAGTAGCAAGTATAAATAACAGAGGGCCCATGTAGCTACCTTGAGGGGCCCCAGAGGCGGTAAAGAAGGGGTTGGATATCATGGACCGGAACCGAACGGAATAAAGTCCATCTTTTAGATAGGAAAAAATCCATTTCAGCAATCCAGGTTCGAAGCCGATGGCGGTAATTTGAAGAGGATTAGACTGGGCCCGGTGTAAACTTGTCTTTGAGTTGCAATAGCTTAAAGTCAATTAAGGGCGAATCAAAGGAGTTGTGGGGAAGGGGCCCGAGGGAAAAGTTTGGTAAGTAGTTAAAGAATGGCAGATCATGAACAAAGGAGTCATTAGTGAATGACTGATTGAAGTGAGTGGCGAAATAGGTTAGCAATAATAACAGGATCAGATGCGGTATGAGAGTTTAACGTAAGTGATGTGGGGTAATCATCGAATTTACGTTTATGATTGACGAACTGAAAGAATGTTTTGGGGGTCATTTTGAGATTGGTCTGGGTTTTGGTGAGATAGTTGTGATAAAGGGTGTTGAAAAGTTCCGTGAATTGGAGGTTGATCCAAGAAAGTTGGAGTAGTCGCGTATAGTTCGATTTCGAAAGAAGATGACCCATAACTTATTCCTTTTATTACGCATGGCGCCAGGCTTGTGATTGTACCATGGGTGGAAAGATGTGATATGATGTTCTTTGTCTAGAGTCGGGAATGAACAGGGAAATAGAGTAAAGGATTTCGGAATATTAGTGGGTTAGTCTAGCTGCCTACCTAAGAGGTTTCGAACTTTGCTCATCTGACAGAGACAAGAATCATCTAACAAATCTATGAAGAGAGATTCCTTGGCCGAGGTGGGGTGGGAGGTGAAGTATGATTGATCATCAGCTAAAGCCCAATTGAGTTGTGGAAGATTAAAATCTCCGAAGACGAAGATGCCGTCCTCGCAATTACTCAGATCGATTATGTGGTCGATAATATTACGAGCGAGCTTGTAAACTTCAAAACGCTGGGATGGCAAGACATAGAAGCACATGTCAACTACTGATTTCCGAGTAAGAGTGATGTTGACAGTCACAAAACCCAGCTTAGAGAAGGTAGAGAAAGCGATAAGTGACGACTCGGGGCTGTTAAGGACAGCGATGAGCACTCCTCGGCTGGGAGAATTTCAAAATTTCAATTTTTTTTTCGTTTTATTAAATATTATAATATGCCTAGGATATTCTCCCAAAATTTTAAATTGATTAGAGTACAATTCTAAGAGATAGAGCCTTCGGAAGTACCGCCCATCAGGCCACGTTAGCCAGGCGGGTCGCAGGTATATTGAGGGAGCGTTTGGCTATTGCTTGTCTGTCTTTCTTGTTTGCTTTCAATTTCTGAGGGCAATTCGTTTTAAATATTTTTTATGTATATATTTAATTTTGTAGTGCCGGAATAAACGATTCAATGTAAGTTGGAAAAACTTTTTTTTTCTGAATGTGATTTCAGTTTAAAACTTCAATCGCGTTTTACTCAAAATTCTTTTTTTGAAGTCGGTTGTTGTTGGTTGAAGGGACAACGTTACATCACGCAATTCATGAGATCGTGGTGCACGTATGGGATCAAGGGGAGATGCCGGAAGATCGTCGTGGTATACTTTGCCCCATACATAATAAGGGAGATAACACACCATGCAGCAACAATAGGGGTATAACATTGGTGAGTACCGCATATAAGATAGTTTCCACTATCCTACAAGATCGGATGGCCCCATACGCTAAAGCCATCATTAGCCAATATCAGTGTGGCTTTATTCCAGGCAAATCAGCGATTGATCAGATATTCACCCTTAGGCAGGCGAAGGTGTCTGCAATTTAAGATCCCATTGTATCATCTATTTATAGACTTTAAGGCCCCCTACGACAACATACCCAGGGTAGAACTATATAATGGCATGCGAGAGTTCGGCATTCCAAACAAATTGATACCACTTTGTAGGTTGACCATGACCAACGTAACTAGTCAAGTAAAAATAGCGGGAATGCTGTCCAAACCAATAAACATCTTTAATGGACTCCGACACGGGGACGATCTGGCTTGCCTTCTCTTCAACCTGGCGTTGGAGAAAGCTCTTCCGTGACTATGGCGTTACAACTAGAGCGACTATTATCAATAAGCACAGCCAGATACTTCCCTACGCAGATGATATCGACATCATCGTTAGAACCGAATGGGGAGAACACGACTCCTTCACCCAGATCGAGCAGGCGGCACAAAAACTGGGACTGCACATTAATGAGGGGAACACTAAGTACATGGTGGCAACTTCTGCGAAGAGAAGACCTAACGTTGGTCAAACTATCAGGGTGGTGGAGTCAATAGTATCAGCCGAAAGGCTGATCAAATTCAACAAAGCCTACTATGATCTATCAAGGCTCTTTAAATCCCGAAATTTATCCAGAACATCCAAGCTGCTAATGTATAAGACCATGGTTTACTTTAACTACCGTGGGTCAATAGTATCAGCCGATAACAATATGCTAGAAGAAATACGCGAACGTCTGATCAAATTCAACGAAGCCTACTATAGTGTATCAAGGCTCTTTAAATCCCGAAATTTATCCAGAACCTCCAAGCTACTACTGTACAAGACCATGGTCTTACCAGTACTCATGTATGGATCCGAGACCTGGGTGCTCGATAAAAGGCACTCTGAACTCTTACCCGCGTTCGAGAGGAAGGTCTTAAGGAGAATTGTTGGCCCCTATGTGAGGGAGGACGAGTCCGAAGACGCTACTACCATGAATTGTACGCAATCTACATTGAAGCTAAGGTTGTCAGAAAAATCAAGCTCGTTAGACTCCGTTGGGCGGGACACCTAGCTCGAATGAGCGAAGAGGAGCCTGCCCGGAAAGTCTTTTGTGGCAGGATGTATGGAAGGAGACAGCGCTGCAGACCTTTTCTGCGATGGGGGATTGGCGTAGACCAGGACGCTCAGAACCTGGGAATGACAAACTGGATGACATCGGCTCGAAATCGGGATCGGTGGAGAGATTTGTTAAATAACGCCAAGACCGGATCCCGGTTGTAGTGCTGATGATGATGGTGATGATCGAATGAAATACTTCGTAAGCTAAACAACAACAACCTTGGATAGATTCTTCCAAAAGAATTACGGTATCATCACCAAAAATACCAACAAACTCCCAAATAGCACCCCACAGCGTTCCTTCCTCTTCAGAAGAAGCTCTGTCCAACATGGTCCATCTTGAGGTTCCAATCGTTGATAACGCATTCGAGTGTTTCTAGTGGTTTTTAGCGGATACTGTTACCACAGATATATTTTCTTTACTATGTAGTCTACTTGGTGGCGTATTATTATAATATAAACTTGGTTCTTCAAATCTTTCGATGCCAAACCGAATTTTGGCTTCGTCAGTTCGATCATGTGTTCTATGCGCACGGAAAATAGTTCTGGTATAACGCTGATATTCTTAATACACCTAAATAATTTGTAGAAGCTGTGTGGGTTCAAGTCTTTTTACGATGAAATATCAAATAGTTCTGAATAAAAATACGGTTTGATCTGTCATACGCCATCTTTTGCAGTAAACCAATGTCAGAAGGGTTTCATATTTGAACATTGTATATTTTTTATTTTATTTTTTATTTTTACTTCTCCCAGGCAAGGCGATGAGTCAGAGCCCTGCGATGCTATTTTTTTTTTCTCGACCTGCTCTATCGACCAAGCTCCGACAGATGATCAAGGATTTCTCCCAACCATTTCACGAAGCCTATACCTGAATATAGTATAGCAGTCATGATAAAATACAAAATCGTGTAGAGCATTTCATGCAGTTGGAGTTTAGCAGGACAACGATAATCTGTGTTTATCCTCTTTTTGAAGTATGTTGTAAATTAACCATGATTAATGTGTCAATTCAATATTGGAACCTTTCTCTGTACAAAAGAGTTTCTCTCAGATTAACGTGCTACCAAAATTAAAGCCACATTTTAATGAAATTAAAACTCTTGGGCTCACAAAAAAGTATTTCCGCTTATCACACATAGAGAGCAACGCCCATTTTTTAACTTATTATTTATTATAAAATTATTTATCCTTCATTATATCTCGTTCGACAAGTTTCACACCACTCACATCTTTTGATTCTCAGTTTGACCAATCGGTTCGAGTTGATTGTCCGCTCATTCAGTTTCCTAAATCAATTTTAGATCACAAAAACACGCTATAGGATTGAATCATCGTTCACGTCCTCTATTCGTCGTGTACTATTAATGAGTGACAAATATAAATTGTAATTTAATTTTCATCCCTTCCCGATTCGGATGCTCACAGAAAATTCGCAGAAAATGTTTGTTTGATCATTTTATTTCACTGGGTACTCATTAAGTTTAACTAAAAAAGAAACAAAAAAAAATATTTCTTTTTATTTCAAAATATCAAAGAGCCAAATCAATTTGCTAATCGCTCTCTAACAAGCAACCAATCGGTTGGCACGTTCGATAACGAGCTTGAGCGGTGTGTTCTCGTTCAACTTGTGAAAATACTGAATAAATTTTCGTTCTACCCTCTAACAAAAAAATTGAAGATATTTTATCGCAAAAATAAATTCAATTTATCAGTTGATTTTTGTCGGTGCCACCGCCGGAGTCTGCACTGAGGGCCATTTGTTATTTTCCTTTCAAATAATTCCACATAAAAAGGACTTGCATGCGGATATAGCCACGTTCACACTAGACATTTTGCTGGCCACTATCTGGGACTAGAAAAGCCCCAACTGTGGCTATAAATTGATAGTTTTCAATCGATGTGGAAAAAACGATCCTGTCGTTTTTTTGTTTTTATTTTGTCGTCTTTTTTGCCTCCGTGAAATTCATCTAATTCCCATGGTCAGCACCTGCAAAGCATTTAACTGGTGGGCAAAAAGTAATAAGGAAAAATAAAATAGCGGCAGGACATCATTGAGATAGAATGTTATGTTTGAAATGTAAGCACTTTCCAGTTTTTAGCTGTTCAATGGGGAATTTTATTTGGGATGTTTAGAGTTGTAGATGAAGCGATAAACGTTTCCTATTCTTTTTTTTTTTTTTTAATTAACACTAAGCTAATCCATTTAAAAGTTTTAGAATATATTTCCCTGTTTTAGAAAATATTTCCCTGAAACTGGTTTTTACTTCTGGGTTCATTATCTATGGCCTAACAGTCCAAGACAGACCAATATATATCCTTAATTTCGTTACAGGCTACGTAATTTGGATCACTTTTAGTAATAATAAACAACGACAATTAATAATGATAAATAATAACAATGACAAGACAACAATTAAAGTTACGCATACGTGGCCACATAGAAATCCACTAACTAAGCCACCAAATATTGGCTATACATTAAAGAAAGACGTCGTACCGATTTCATATGTAGGAGAAAGATCACATAATTCTACGCACACTGGACCTACTCTTCTTACAGAAGGATTTACTTGCAATTCCAATTGGCTTTATAGTCAGCCAATAACTAAAACATGCCATTATCGGGTTTAATGCAATAGACGTAAGGCTATGCACACTTCGAGTGCGAGGCACATTTAAGAACATAAGCCTCATAAACATTCATGGACCTACAGAGGAGTCCCCTGACGACGAAAAAGGAGAATTCTACGAAAACGTCGAACGGGGCCTCAATCCCTACTCAAGAGACTATGTGACAATCGTTTTTGGTGACTTGAATGCCAAAATAGGTCGGGAGCCTGTTTTCAGGCACTACACAGGTTCCCATAGGTTGGATGAGAACACTAATGTCAATGGACTACGAGTCATCGAACTGGCAGCATCAAAGAACTCGGTCGTTGCGAGTATCAAGTTCCCGTGTAAAGATATTCACAAAGCCACCTAGGTATCCCCTGATGGAGCCACTCGCAACCAAACTGACGACATATTGATAGATCGCCGCTACTCCCCGCGCCTGATGATGGTACAAACGTACCGAGGTGCCAACGTCGAGTCGGATCACTATATTGTTGGTATAGTTTTCCGAGCGCGGATTGCCTTATGAATCAACACGGCAGCCTTACGCATTGAGAATACCAGTAACACCTTCGGTCATCGTTGGGACTCGCCTTCGAAGAGCTCGAAGGGGGGAGAGTAAGTCCTAGGTCCAAAATGCCGGGCACAGAAGAGAAATGGACACACCTTAAGAATACTGTCATTAGTACTGCGAACTCCATCTTAGGCAGTAGTCGTAGAGATCGGAGCGACTGGTTTGATGATGAGTGCAAACTAGCGACTGAACGCAAGGATGCTGGATACCGGGCAATGCATCAGTCTCATACGCGGGGAAAAATACAAAGAGCTCAGAAGATCTGAAAAAAAGACTTGACAGACAAAAGAAAAGTATCTGGGAAAAAATCTAGTCCGTGAAACAGAGAAAAGTAGAGAGCGAGGTCCGCACCAGACACCAGGCGTGAAGTTCTACCCAATAATCCGCAGTATGACGCGGTACACACCATGCTGCACTTACTGGAAGAAGAAATACTTGGACGGCTGATCAAATCGAACAAAGCCTACTATGGTCTATCAAGGCTCTTTAAATCCCGATTTTTATCCAGAACATCCAAGCTACTACTGTACAAGACCATGGTCTTACCATTACTCATGTATGGGCCCGAGACCTGGATGCTCAATAAAAGGCACTCTGTACTCTTAGCCGCGTTCGAGAGAAAGGTCTTAAGGAGAATTGTTGGCCCCGTATGTGATTCCGGAGACGCCACAACCATGAGTTTTAGGCGATCTACTTTGAAGCTAATGTTGTAGGAAAAATTAAGTTCAGTAGACTCCGGTGGGCGGGACACCTAGCTCGAATGAGTGAAGAAGAGCCTGTGCGGTAAGTCCTCTGCGTATGGAAGGCGACAACATGGCAGACCTTGTCTGCGATGGAGGGATGGTGTAGATAAGGGCGCCCAAAGCCTGGGAGTTCCAAACCGGATGACATCAGCTCGAAATCGGGACCGGTGCAGAGACTTGCTGAATAAGGCCAAGACCAGATCCCAGTAGTAAACCGATAATGATGAATATACATTTATGATTAAATTTGTATTTTATATTTTAGGATCAACTTCAGGGAACTTATTGATCAAATGACTAAACCATGATAATAAAAATAAAGACTAAAACATTAAAATAAAAATAAAAATCGCTTTATTAAGGGGGAACCTCATGTAAAATGAAATTTTTTAGCCATTTTTTGTTTTTGCCTAAATTGATAGGAAATTTCCTAAAAAATACGAGAAAAAAAAGTTAAAAAGTGATCCGAGACCTCCTTGTACTTTATTTTCAAAAGTAAACACTCTAATTGGGCTTGATGCCACCAAAGAGGCTCGTACTTTTCGACAACAGGAAAAAACGACTCAATTAGAACAGTTTGAAGAAGAGGAAGGTCTACTCAATGGCCCTGGAATCATTAGCAGATTAGCAAAAAACTGCGTTAAGTTAGAACGGTTTACGAATTTTTTTCACGATTTTTCTATTACTCAAACTTTGAACGCGTTTTTCTCGACGCCGTGCAACGTGGCTCAAAAACTAAGCATTCGATCTTTATGAAGTTTGGAATAGATATTTGGCCCCAGGATCCGATTTTTTATTTTCTTATTTAAACTTTGTTATTAACAATTGTCTATAAAATGAAATCCTTTTTTTTTCAAAACTACGCAATTTTTGCAAATTTGCAAATTTTAATAAAAGGGGAACGTCATGCTGAGCGTTTTTGCATAAACTAAAGAACCCATTTTGTATTTTTTGTTTCAGATCATTTTTGTGACCTGTATGCTGCACGGCACATTTTCAAGACGCTGTTTTCAAGCCGCCATTCCACCGTTTTATTGTTAACGATGTCTTAAAAAAATATTTTCTTTAAATATTATAACGTAATAAACTGTGCCTTAAATTGCAAATTAATCTACGCATTACATATTTCAAAAAAAATTCCTGAAAAACAGGCTATTTACATGAGGTTTCCCCCTTAAACGACAATGACAATGACATTTACAAAACGATTCGAAACAAAGTCTCATTCAACATATACAAGTTTTTATAGTAATGTCTTAGGTATATGTAGTCATCTTTTTTAATAAATCGAAATTTTTCATTTTTATTTTTTATTGAAGTACATCTCAGAAACATTCTCCCTAACTTTCGAGTCGATTTGAAGAAAATTGAAGGACATAGCGGATTTTCAAACTTCAGCCTTCATACCGGCTCCTATCCGAAAACTGTAACACGTTTAGCTCAAAAACAGCATTTTCAAATCGGTGGACATAATATCTTAAAAAATAATAAACCGGTCTTATTAAAATTTTAAACACTACTTTTAGATAAGATTTACTCGAGAGTAGACGAAGGATTATTTGCTTCAATGATTAGAATTTGTTTACAAAAAAAATTGTTGATTTTTTTTTAAATCGTGATTTTGAGTTGAAAATTTGTCTAAAAAATCCTAAATTTAATTTTTTTTAAATCCTTCTCCCATCCCCGACATTGAGTAATGTACTATCGGAATCTCTTTCGTTTTTTTATTTCAGATGATCCTGTCTTGGCTTATCGCGTCAATGAAAAGACACTTTTTTAAGGCATCGATGAATAATTATTAATAACTTCTGTAATTATTGTGGAATGGAAATGGCGGAGGTGAATTTGAGATAAACTTATAGTTCATAGTCCGATCGTGACAATGGAGACACGCTGGATTTTGTTTAGTCTTATAATTCACAGTCAATCAGAGCAGGCCACTCTTGTTAAGCCAGTACATGTGAAAAAAAGACAGTTTATGATTAATTGGCAGCTCAAAATAATAGTTAGTTCTAAGTTGAATTATTTAAATATTTTAAAGTGAATATTTTTGAATTAAAAAAATAAAGATTTTCATCATCAGCATCATCGGCACTATAACCTGGAACCGGTCTAGGCCTTATTTAGCAAGTCCTGAGGCTTGTTAAATTTTCCATAATAATTTGTTCTTTCCGGGCAAAGTCATTAGTCTTGCGCCAGAGGCTCCCCGACGTGGAATCGAACCCCGGTCTCCCGCGTGACAGGCGGGGATACTAATCAGTATACTATCGAGGAGGTCAAATGATAATGAACATTATGCAAGCATTTTTAAATAAATATATTATATATTCAAGAGTTTTATCAACAAGAACAAAAAACGAAATCATGAATGACTACCTATGTCCCCTTAATGCGCGACAGCGTTCAAGACAGGAAGATATATATTACATGTACTATATGTGTGGGGCTGTGTATGAACGTGCTGGGCATCTGCGTTAGTGTAGAGAGGTTGGCGAATGAAATTAGTATTATCTCTTGCAAAACCTAAAATTAATTTCGAAAGGTTTTGGTCCTACGCGAATTGTGACATCATTATTGTGTTTTTTATAAAATATTTCTAATCTATTAAATCTTATAACTAATTATTAGTGTTAATTATTATTATTTTCAACAATCATATGTGGTATAAAATGTTCTTCAATCTAAAGAAGATTCCTGACTTTTCCATTTATTCATCAAACGGTGTAATATCTATCGAAGGTTGATTACCCCCTCCATTACTGCGAATTCTTAACTGTATTGTGTAAGGCAGAGTTTATAAATGTTTGTAGCCTCCCGGTTAAAAATCCACTGATACACAGAAATGCAATATAAGTTCCTTCTTGATTGCACTGTTCGTCCTAATTACTCGACATGTAATCCAATGTTCTCCTCCCGTTTTTCATAAATTTACCGCTCTCCAATATCCTGTATAAATGCACATCTCAGACTTCTGCATGCAAAACTCTTAACCATTTGCAGTCGTGCAACCGCGCACTCAATTTCAACACATTACCAACATACAATCGCATTCAAAACCGCTAACATTCCGCTTTTTAATTTTCTAATTGATTGCAGACTGACAAAGGATCAGACGACGCGCAAAAAGAAAACAAAACGCAGTTTAATTCAAAAACAAAACAACAACAAAATCGTTCCTCGAATGAATGAGTTCAAATGCATGCGGCAACCTTCGTCATAGCGTGATAACATTAATTGCATGTCCTAGACATTTTGTCATCCAACAAAGTGCAAAATATCCTTCGACAAACTATGCCACATTTGTTGTTCTCTTTGTCGCTTTTGTTTTTCAATGAATTAAAGATTTTTTCACGCAGATTAGAAATAGATACTTTGATTAGTGTTTATATTGCGCAAAGTAATTAAAGTTTGTTCTGTGGCCAGGTAGATTTATGGATTGAATTCGTGCAATTCGTGGAGTGTCCTTCCTGGGAACAAGGATGGCAGGGGTGTACGTAATAAATTTGCGATATTGAATGTAAAATGAAAGGACACTTGAAATCGAAGGTAACGAAGGGTGTTTTAAGGGAACAACAAAAGCAACTCCACTTTCATTCGGTGGTGAACAATTTCTAAACATATCTTTCTCTTATCAGGATGATGAATAGTATTTTGGGGAAATTTTCTATAACTAACGGTTTGGTGGTGTTGGAGAAAATAACATTTAGAAGAGATCGATTGCTTCTTTTGAAGATAACGGTAAGCTTCCTGTAATTTGTAAGTGTGTTTTGAAAGGATAATTCCAGCAATTCGATTGTGTAAGAATGAGAATTTGGTTTAGGTTCCGGAATGACTTTTATGGTATACTAAGAGGCACAGCAAATAAGATTGTGAATATAGTATATGTCGAATGAAATCAAATTGGTCCGTTTTAGGATGTTGAGAATAGGCTTTAAATTTATAGATAAAGATTTATATTACGTAGAATATAAGACGTTAGTATTATTCTCCTTCACACGCAACTTTATTAAATTGTCAAAGTATGACAATTTCCATATATCTATCCGTACTTCTGTGAATTGAACCCATGCCTTGTCAAGTAATGATATACCTGCCATTCAACTGCGCCGCATACGGGGAAATGTAAACCAAAACCATTATCGATGTTCGCCTTTTTATGGTATACAAGCGACAAATTGATTGATACGACGAGATACAAGAGAATAAGACAATATCAAATAGTTAGTGTTAATACAATTTGATTTTCCCAGGCTATCTCACCAGGCCTAGGCCTCGGACTTGATCGAAGCAATTGATTTTTCTGATTAGAATTCATCAGATAAGGCACATCTAAGTGAAGTTGAAGGTGGAAATCACCAGTGGTGGATTTTTAATGCAACATAATATTATAAATATATGAAGTGCATAAATGCGGTGCTAAAGTAAACTGTTGGATGCCAACAATGTACTTAAAATACCATTACTTATTGCCAGGTGTGTGATTCCACGGCGTAACTTTTACTAATCAACTGATTTGGCTATCGTTTTTGAATTCATAGGTCTTCTTAATTGTATTAAGTAGCGAATTCTATTAGTAAGATATGGGAGTATTGTCAGACATTTGTTAAAGAAATTTTAGACATGTGCAGTCCACGAGCGCAGACCGTGACGTTTAATTTGTCAAGAGGGAGTTATGTCGAAACACCACATCTTTTAGTCGTGAAAATTCGGCTAAACTTCTTGGGGCGAGCTTCATGCATCGTTATATGCACAGTGACTGGGACATCGTTGACATTTAAGACAAGTTTTTGAATGCGCGAGAAGTTGGTCTTTTAATGAATATCAACATATGTCATTTCCCACATGCCATCGTTTGGTAGAACGGGGGGTTAAACTAGAATGAATCACTCAGGCTATCCTGACCGTCACCCATGCCAGACACGCTGGGGAGGAATAGCACATAGAGATCTGTCATCCCTAATCCCGGCTGTTTCGCATCAACGTGTCCATTGGATGGTTTGCAGCCAGTGGTATACTGGCTGTATTATAACGGCGCCTCTCAAAACGGGACTCTGATATGGCAGACTATTTGAAACCGCAAGACTCATGGGAACAAAAATGAATCATCAATATACAAAAACCAATCACACGCAAAACCCCGGTACCCGTAGGTGTGATAAGTCGACACAACCATAAGGGAACAAATCATCAAAAATACACCGACTCGGTAAAAAGAAGATCTAGGGAAAAAAGGAAAAAGCGGGATATACACGTCGGCAAAGGGAATGTTCGAACGTTATATAAACCAGGCGCGATACAGACGGTCGTAGAAAATGCGAAACAATATAACATGGGCATCGTCGGGCTTCAGGAAGTCCGACTCCCACATCAAGTAATCGAAACCAACAGGTTTACACTGGCGTGTGGGGTACCGATACACGTAACCTCGGAACCGGCTTCATCAGAAGCAATAAGATTACTCCCCATGTAAAAGATGTGAAATTTATTAATGACCGAATGTCGGTGCTAAAAATACAAGGTCCAATTCATCATCATCATCGGCACTACAACCGGGATTCGGTCTTGGCCTTATTTAGCAAGTCTCTCCACCAGTATCCGGTCCTTATCCGAGACTTGTTAAATTGTCCATAATAATTTGTTTTTCCGGGCATTATGTACTTATAAACGTACATGCCACAACGGAATCTACTGATGAAGAAACGAAGAACGCGTTTACGAGATCCTAGAGGAAGTATTTGATAGGATCTCATAAATTGATGTTAAAATCCTCCTCAGGGACCTCAACGCGAAAATTGGAAAGGAAGATATCTTCCAACCAACTATAGGTAAAGAAAACCTACACGACGTTTCAAATGATAATGGAATTCGAATTATCATGATCGCAGCGTCAAAACATCTGGTAGTGAACAGCACGTTGTTTAAGCACTAGCAAATTCATAAAGCCACATGGATCCCACCCGACGGCGTAACGCGTAAGCAAACAGACCACATCCACTTCTTATAGACGAAAGACACCACTCGAACTTCCTTGACGTAAGATCATATAGAGGATCAGATTGCGACTCCGATCATCTTCTAGTGATGGGCAGAATTACCAGTCGGCTCGCAGCAAACCCACACGGGCAGTAACGGGAGACGAGCAAAAAGTTCGACACTGATAAACTAAAAGACCTACGCGAAAGGGCTGAATATCAAGACGAACTAACGAATAGGTTAAGCATCCTAGAGAATGGGAGTAGTAAGGAAGAGAAACCAATAATGTGGTCACTAAATGGGCATCGATAAGAGACACAATCAAACAAACAGCCAAGAAGGTATAAGGATTTCAGAAATAATTAAGCCAAATTCTTGGTTTGCCGATGAGTGCAGGGCGAAGACCGAAGAACGTGTCCCCTCAGAATGATCCACTTAGAAAGATATGATGAAGTCAACGCAGAAAGATACGCGACAATTCGGAAAGAGACAATGAGACTTTTCAAACGCAAAAAACGCGAATGGAATCCTGAAAAATACCAGAGCAAAGAACAGCAGAGGTATGTATGTCGGCATAAATTCAATTATAAATGGCTACCGAGGGAGAGCCAAAATAATTCAAGACGCACACGGCTATCCGGTCACAGAAACAAACAATATCGTGACAAGATGGAAACAGTACCTTGAAAACCTGCTCAATGTGCGCACCCATAAACCACAAATAAACACACCAGACATACGTAAATCCGAGCCTCAGATCCCAGAGTCCCCGTTCAACGAAATTATAGACGCAATAAATTGAGTGAAAAAGAACATGGCTCCCGGATTCGATTGCATACCGGCAAAGCTTATGAAGCATGTAGTAGAGACAACCGCTCGCAAGATCCGCCAACTGATTAAAACAATATAGGATAGGGAAGTCACTTCAACTGGTCAACCAGCGAACAAATGTTCACAGTAAGGCAACTGCTGGAAAAGAAGTGGGAATACGGAGAGACGGTTCACCAACTGTTCGTTGACTTCAGAAAAACTTACGATACAGTCGCAAAGCAAAAACGCTATCATATTGTAGTTGAGTGGGAATCCCGAAAAAATATGCCGCCCTCTTTCAAATATGCATGAACGAAAACATAGGGCGAGTTGGAATAGAAAACCATCTCTCGGAACCACTTGAAATCAGCGTTGGGCTAAAACAGGGGGATGGCCTCTCACCATATCTTTTTAACCTTGTACTCGAGTATGTCATCAGAAAGGTACACGACGACAACATGGCTGGATCATCCCTGAACGGAGTCACGAAAGTGCTCGCATATGCGAATGCCATCGTCGTTCTGGGCGATAATCTAGAAATTGTAAGTATAAACTGTGAAATCATCGATAATCTTACATTGTCCCCGATAATCGGGGACAATGTAAGATTTAACCTTGAGAAGATCGGATCAGATGGTGAAGCGTGGAAGGAGAGCGCACAAGACAGGGAGCGATGGAGCAGCCGAGTCAGTGAGGTCATGAATTTCCGAGTTCCCATAGACCAATAAATAATAATAAATAATAGTAATAGTAATTATTACCTGCGTTACGCTAAGTCCAAGGATAGTTGGTTTCTGGTTAGAAACGTGGGCAGACACAGAGGACAAATTGAAGCTCCGGCCGCGAATGTTACAAAAATCAACGCGAAATTCCCGTTCCATTGAGATGGCCTCACGCAGAAAACCAGTTCCACCTCGCGAGAAGGCGCAAGTCAAGACCAGAGATAAATAAGCGAAAGCAACCAGTACAGGTGCTATGCCTTTGCAGTGGGTGCCCCACTAGTACCGTTCCGAAATCTAGGTCACATCCCTTCCATGACGAAGATTATGCCACACAGATACCAAAAACTCTCCAAAGATTATATCTCAATCGAGAGCATCGATGCCTGAGTGACGCAAACAGAGATGCGAAAAAGAGGAAAACAGACACACGGAATGGAAAGGGTAGAAGGAATCATACGTACTAGCAAATAATTCTATCGACTACATGATAGTTGTATGCGAATCTCGGACGATATTGTCGTTAGCGACTTTAATCTCGAAAATCTTCAGTGGACCTTATCAGATACACAATCGTTCTATATCACCACGACCACTGGTGCTAAGGAATTCTTCTTCATGCACCACTTAACAGACTCAAGGCTCTATCACATCAGCAGAATCTCAAACCACATGAGTAGGCAACTAGACCTCATTGTCACATCTGATCAAGAATAATTCTTTAGTCTCATCGTCTCCCATTGTTCACCCAACCATCGACAACTTTCACTCACCACTTATCCCCTTTTTTCACTAATCACCGCTGCAGTCCACCTGGCCACGAGATCATTATTCATATAACTTCCACAGACCAAATTTTCACCTCATTAATGACTATCAGAGCAGAGTTTCATTATGTTTTCATTACCTAACTGTAGAAGATGCTCTTTCCAATCTCCACATAGAAATCCATGTCCTTTTACCTTGCCTATTCTAGGTTCAAAACTTCAACCTCCTCCTTGGTGTAATGACCAACTTCGTTCCTTACATAACGAAAGGAACGAGTTGTGGGCTACTTTTTTCCGTAGTCGCTCTGTCTAGACAGTTCCAATTATCTTGATTCCTCTACTTCAGCAAAGTTTTCAATTCCCTCTACCCAAATTACTTAATGAAAACACAGGCCAACCTAATAGATGACTCGAACGATTTTTTGAATTTGTTAATACGATAGATATCCCACCTTCCTTTTCTTTAACTCGGAACCTCATCGAATCCACATGTCGCTGCTGACTTGTTTACCACCTCTTGTAAGTAATCCTTCACTATAGAGTCTTTTGTTATCAAATCCTCTTATTTCAAATACTTACCTTATTTTTCCCTTTGTCCAATTGTTTCACATTAAATTGATCCACCCGAATGAAAAGCAAGTAACTCAACTTAAAAATGAATTCACTCCCGGCCTTGACGGTCGCCCATTTATTTTCGTTAAAAAATGTGCCTCCTTTCTTTCATGCCCCCTTTCATTAATCCTCAATCTGTCACCTTCTCAAGGCATATTCCCTAACAAATAGAAAACTCTTAAGAAAAAGAACAAAATCAAAATGTACGTAAAATGGAAAAATGGAAAAAAATGGATAACTCCTTTCATCTTCCAAAATGAATGTCTCCAACTATCGTCTTATCGCCGAACTTTCATACAGTCCTAAACTTTTTTAAAGGATTCCGTATGAAACGTTATGGCTCCACTGCAAGTCCTCATTTCACCGATACAACAGGGCTTTCTCGCTGGTGGATATACCACCACTAATATAGTTGAATTCACGTCCCACATACTCCTAGAGCACGGCAACAAAGTCGACGATATTACAACCGATTTCAGTAAAACCTTCGATAAAATGTTCCACAAGTTAATACTTTTTAAATTATGCCCCTTTAGTATCGAACTCATATTGACGAAGTATGTGTTTATATCTGAATAATTGGCTCTCCAAAGTTCGCTTCGGCTCCTCGATGGTATAGTGGTTAGTATACCCGCCTGTTACGCGGGAGACCGGGGTTTGATTCCCCGTCGGGGACCCTCTGGTGCAAGACTAATGACCTTGCCCGGAAAAAAACAATTCATTATGGAAAATTTAACAAGCCTCACGACTTGCTAAATAAGGCCAAGACCGGTTCCCGGTTGTAGTGCCGATGATGATGATGAAGTACGCTTCAGATGCGTACTAGCAAATCCCTTTCTTGCCACCTCGGGTGTCCCTCAGGGCAGTCATTTAGGTCCACTCCTCTTTATACTAACCATAAACGACATTGATATGAGTATCAGTCATTCTCTGTACGCAAACGGTACCAAATTTTTTAAGACCATATTCTCTCCGCTTCATTCATTCCTTCTCCAAATAGACCTCAACAGCTTTTCAGTTTGGTGTCAAAAGAAATGCTTGGAACTTAATGTTGACAATTACCAATCAATTATGTTTTCACGGAAGCGCGCTCACTACGCACTCACGACGCACCCCGTCCTTATTTTTATTCCACAAACTCATATCCTCTACTCACTTGATTCGTGATCTAAGCATCTTATGTGACAAGGAGCTAAATTTCCTATTATACATCGACGACAAAATCCCTAAGGCGGTGGCGTTTCTAACAGATGCACACACAATATACAAGCAAATAGTGAAGAACACCGAACGAAAATCGAATAAGAAAATGCATCGGCCGTATACCAAGCAATAACATAACAATTCCACATCAGTTGAGTGTACTTGAGTTTAGAAATCGAATTCGTACACGCAGCAGTGGCCCGATGTGTTGAGCATTGGTTACATTTTTAGTGATTCTAACCGTCACAGCGTCAGTTCGAATCAAACGTTCTTCACTATCGTCGCAATACGCGATAATTGATGACACCGACGTGATCTGTACACATAGCACACACTTTTCTATAGTAAAACAGAACTTTACTACTACAATCACACGACTTCTGCATAGAGCAGCGACATACTCGCCTGCTCCGACGTTCTCTCGCTCTCTCGCTCTTCGCCCCGTCGTTCGCACACGAAGTTGATCGTAACAAAGTTACTGAGGGGGGAGTAGTGTGGCATTTTTAACAGATGCCCACACAATATACAAACAAATAGTGAAGAACACCGAACGAAAATCAAATAAGAAAATGTATCAGCCGTATACCAAGCAATAACATAACAATTGCACATCAATTGAGTGTACTTGAGTTTAGAATTCGAATTCGTACACACGGCAGTGGTCTGATGTGTTGAGCATTGGTTACATTTTCAGTGATTCTAACCTACACAGCATCCGTTCAAATCACACGTTCTTCACTTTCGTCGCAAACGCTGTAATTGGTGACCCCGATGTGTACTGTGTACAAACAGCATACAAATTTCATTGGTAAATAGGACTTTACTACTATGGTCCCGACTTCTGCACAGAGCACCGACTCATTCGCTTGCTCCGGCATTCTCTCGCTCGCTCGTCCCTCAATCCGTTGTTCGCACACGAAGTTGATCGTAACAAAGTTACTGAGGGGGGAGTAGTGTCGCGTTTCTAACTGATACACACACAATATACAAGCAAATTGTGAAGAACAACACACAAGGAAATTCGAATAAACAAAGCATCAGAGCCATATACCATAGCGATAACATAGCAATTCCACATCATCATCATCATCGCACTACAACTGGAAACCGATCTTGGCCTTATTTAGCAAGTCCTGAGGCTTGTTAAAATTTCCATAATGATTTGTTTTTTTCCGGACAACGTCATTAAGTCTTGCGCCAGAATTCCACATCAGTTGAATTTAAAAATTGGGTTCGTACACGCGGCAGCAGCCTGATGCTTCTATTTTTCGCTTTTCACCCGTTTCATCATATGTTCAAATCACCGTCTTCACTATCCTTGCTTAACCCAACAATCCGACGTGATATGTATACACACAGCACACAATCTCCCATAGGTAAACAGAATTTTACTACTCGATCACGACTTCCTCGTAGAGAACCGGCACACTCACCTGTTCCGACGGCCTCTCGCTCGCTCGTTCTTCGCTCCGTCGTTCGCACATGAAGTTGATCGTAACAAAGTTACTGAGGAGGGAGTAGTGTAGCGTTTCTAACAGATACACACACAATATACAAGCAAATAGTGAAGAACACCGAAAGAAAATCGAATAAGAAGAAATGCATCAGCCGTATACCAAGCAATAACATATCAATTCCACATCAGTTGGATGTATTTGAGTTTAGAAATCAAATTCGTACACGCGGCAGTGGCCTGATGTGTTGAGCATTGGTTCAATTTTTAGTGATTGTACCCGTCATAGCATCGGTTCGATTCACATCATCTTCACTATCGTTGTAAACGCTATAAGGCCATTTCTGCTCTCGGATTTGTAAAACGCTGGTTGAAGGAATTTTCTAACCCCTATATCCTACTTCCTTCTAGAATGCCGGTCAGGTATGGTCCTCTCATCACATGACTCACATATGCAGAATTGAAAGCCTTCATCGACGCTTCTTAGGTTTTGCTTTTCGTAAACTGAGGTGGAAAGCCCCTTTGCTTCTGCCTGTGTTCCTGATACAGTTCTTCTTCTTCTGCTCGAATTGGGCTTTGATATTTAGGGGTACCTCAAAATGTCCTTGTGTTAAAAATCACCAACCATTCTTGAAAAAAAACCATTCCTGCAATGATGATATTAAATTTGTCACCCAACGCGACTCGAATGCGAGCGTCCTTCAATGTAATCCCTATCACACATTATAAAATATTGATACGATATTCTGTTTACTAGAACCAACAAAAGTCCTGTCATGGCCAGTAGCTTTAAAGCTTCATTGAACGTTCCTTCAAACTGAATTTAATCAATCTCCTGAAGATTCACCTATTCTTCCTGACAACTCCTTCCAACAATATGTTATGTTTCCTTGAAAAACGATTCGATATGACACCGTTCCCAGTTCAACCTGCCAAACAATCCCCAATAATAAGTCCCCCAGTAACCTTGTTGATTTAAATGTCTATCAACTGACATGTTCCTGTTAATCGACCCCGATATCAACGTTGAAAAACACAACCAATATGCCTGGAGATGTCGCGCCCTTACGTAAAACGCTGTTCCCCATGCTCGACCTCCCAAGTCATGTAGTTTTTCGTTCGTTTTATGATTTAACCATCGTTCTCGACATGGAGGTTGTTCAATTTGATAAAAGTCAATTGTTTTTGTAAGCCAAATGTCCACACACTGACATAAGCCATCACAACCGCCCCGGAAGCAGTCCCCAATTAAATGGCTCTTAACAACAGACTCATCCGATAGAATAAAGTAGAGACTGACCAGCCTTTCCTGAACGGGAGACTTTTCATACTCCCTTCCTTTCCTGTTGGCAAGCAACTTCCTTTGTCTTGTTTTTGTTGTGTGGGGCAAAAATGAAAAGAAAATGTTCGTTATTATTTGTGTATAGTCAATGCTTTATATTCACAAGGATATATCGAGGATCATTGGATGCGGTAACAGACCATGATACCGTGATGATTTCGATTGCGCGTTTTGGCAGTACTCCTCTGCAGGACCATAACTGTGGTATGTGTTCAATTGAACGGTGGCATGAAAGTTGCTTTTTTTCTGTTCTCTACCATGGTGCAGGACTACATGTGAGTATCTGCGTACATCAATGTGGTTGTGTAGATGAGCGATGGTGTCTATTATTCTGAACGATTTAGCGTTAAAGGCCACGACGTTCTTTTCACATATTTTTTATGGTTTCAGTGCGAAAAAATATTTAAATGCCGTCTCCACGTGCATTTGTTGCAAAACAAAAACAGAAGTCGGGCCAAAGGATTGTTTCGTGCCAGAAGCCGCTAACATCCTTTATTTTTTATAAGCAATTATGGAGAAGCGCTTGGTATCAGAGTTCTTTTTGCCATTTTTCAGGGATCTGGGAAGCCTATTGAGATGTATGGTTCTTTTTCATTCGAAAACATTTTCTTTTACTGACAAGAAAATCCAAATGAAACTGCGGTCGAACCTTTAATGTGAGGAATTAACATATTCGCAGGAGACTATGATATGGGAAGTGAAGAACTGAAAATTGTGGCCTTGGATTTGGCATGGTTTCAAGGGTTTAAAAAATGTGTATGGTGTTGGCATATGGGGACGTCTTTGAAGCTCTTGGAAAATTTCAGGGAATTGCATCGAATGCGCTAAGTTGTTGACGTGCGGGAAAATATGCGAACGTTTTTTACCAATTATTTTTCACCTCTTCATTTATATATTTACTTATTTACGTATTTATCTTTTTTTATTTATTTCTCTTCTTTGCATTTGTGCACATGTGTATATTTTCTTCACTACTGGTGTGACTTTTAATACTTACTTATTCATTAAGATGAATGGCGAATTCTGGTGGCCCAACATAAAAGAGTGTGATATTCAAAATGAAAACGAACATCATTTAAAAAACAATTTTTCTTCCCGTGAAATGGGTGGACAATAAATTCACGTCACGACATAGACGATCAATAAATTTTCACGCCTTGGTGTCGAGCTACGACTGATTTGTAAAGTCGAATGGTTGAGTGATATGTTTGGCGGCTTTCTTATTTGTTGTTAATTTTAGTTAAAATTAATTACGAAATATGTTGATGACTTGTTGATGCAAAACAATATGATGAGGGATATTTGACAGCTTATAAAAACTGGTTGTTATTGCTGTGATGCTTATTGTGGTATTATATCATTTTATTATCAAATCACTTCGCCCCGATCGACTACATTAGAAAAATAATTTTACGCCACCGTAAGTTCCGTAACGTGCAATTTTGAATTTTATAGGAATAAATAGTAAATTAACGCCAACTGCCACGTCTTCTGCGGGACCCAGACACGCATTATCACACGCATGCCGTAACCTTCTTGCCAACATGCCAAACAAATAAGCAAAGATCATTTACCATCATCAAATATAATACACACTTTTTATAATTCGAGCCCGCATACAGAGTGATACGTTTGTGAAAAGCATACTGTATAGTAAAGAAAGTTAGTATCGATGTGCCATGGTCTCGAATCTCTGAAGATTGAAATCTTCTGGGAACGCACAGACAACACACTATTCTCAGGTTGTTCGACTGGAGAAAGATTCTTGCGGTTATCTATTTTTGTGTTATAAGAAAAACGCGTGAACAGCAAAACGCTGCGTTCTTGTATAAGTCAGTTAAAGAAGGATTCTTTGTGTTTATGTGTTCATCTGGGAAAAAAAGAAGGAAAAAAACTGTTAGGAAGCAAAGCCATTTATTGTGGTGTGATTGGGGTAAAGAAGGATTTTTTGTCCATTTAAAATTAGCTCCTATGACGAACGAGTGCAATGTTAATTCTAATTGGCATAGCAGCTGTTGCAATATCTTTGTTCCCTCTTATGTTGTGCCAGTCCGGATCCAGTTCAAAACTTTACCAATACAATACTAATCGCAGGTAGCAGTGTAGTGCTCTAAAAAGCCCTACCACCTTTTTCTCCCATTCCCACATCCAAATCCCAGCAATAATACTCTAAAACCTAAAATCCAATCAAAACCAGAAAAAACCCAAACTAGATCCAAAATTCGCAATAAACGAATCAAACATCCGTTTATCGCTTAACATTTGCCCCCACGGCATACTTTTATCCAAAATCTTAATCAAAATCAAAATTCACAATAAACGAATCAAATATTCGTTTATCGTTTTACATTTGCCCCACGGCATCATCAAAATTCAAACTGCAGAGATTATCTCAATCTGGAAAAATTCCATCAAATTGAACAAACAAAAACCCGAATCCCTTACACATCCACATCCGCACAATAATTTCATAAGAATTCAAGAAACTGAATTCTTATCTTAAGTAAACTCTGAGCATCTCACTCAGGATACCTAAATCGGGATTTTTGTACGAAATTGTGCATTTTTGAGATACAAATCTCGATTTGTTTCCCTTTATAAAGGTATAGTTGAGTGATCTCGCGGCCGCAGTAGAATATCGATCAGTGTCCCTGGAGGAAGCAAGAATTTAACTAAATAAACACTTATATATACACCGAAGAAAAGAGAGACTTTTAATAGCTGACAACTGATGAGTGAAGCTGTGGTACCTCCACAAAAATACTCTTTTAGATTCTGAATATCACCTGCCCTCACGGAAACCTGCGGAGACGAGAACTGAGGTTGAACGAAAAATCGGCAGGACCAAACCAAGGACGTTGCTCTTCCCTCAGCATCTGAGGGAGCACAGCGAAGACCCCTTTGTAGTACGTTTTTCAGGAGCGGTCTATAGAGATCCCTCATCCTTTTCAGGAGAAGGAGACACGCTCCTTGAACTAACTACTACAGCAGCACCTCTCCTTATGCACCAATAAAGATGTATTAATTTTTTATTTTAGCGTTTTTTTTTTTTAGTTTTTTTGTTTATGTCGTATGCACCCATAATTAATACAGTGTTTGTGATAACATTTAATGTAGCATCGAGTAAGCGGAAGAGAGCAAGGGGATAGCGAAACAAAAATTAGATCCATATTGGAATTGAATGCCTGGAAATTGCAATGCCGAGTACGTATGAGATCAGACTGGACGCTTTGTGCTCTTGCTATTCGACTAAATCACGATTCATCATCTTAATTTTTTGTAAGAAATTTGAAATATGTATCAGTTTGTGTTTCACAGGTGTTTGGAGAAATAGATTACATTAACTAAAACAATATTTATGGTAATATGTGTAGAACTGTGTCAATTGGATTGAGCTCCCTTCTGTTTTTGTGGGGGAATTATTCCTCAAAAAAAAAAAAAAAAAAAAAAAAAACAGATCCCAGGGGCCAAACTGGAAAGAAGATTGCAATCGCGCATATATAAGTTCAATTGATGATTGATGCATAAGATACGCGGAAGAGGCTGCCAAGACCCGACGACAGTTCTAGAGCACAGTTCTTAAGGAGTACTGCTGGTATTCCGTCCGGGACTGTTGGCTTTTTACAGTCCAGTTCACGTAAAATGCGTTGAATAGTACGCGGGCGGAACTTTACATCCCGGGGTGAAGACCGCACCGACGCGTTCACAGTTGGCTCCAAAAGACCAGCATCGAGGTTTGAATTCGTGGAAAATAAATTCGGGAACACATTAGCTTTATCTTTTGAATTTGTGACTAGTGTCCCGCAGTCCGTCACTAATGGGGGAAAAGAGAAGAAAGCGAAGTTATTGCTGACAGCCCTTGCCATTGACCAGAAGGTACGCGAAACAGTTGGGAATTCAAATAGTTTATTGGTGGCTCCATCGCTGTAAGCCTTCTTCGGGGTATCAATCACTTGGTTGTACGCGTTTCTGATTCAAAAATTCGTTCTGTTAATATCGGTGGGATTGGAGCGCCATTGCCTAAAAGCTCTATTTTTTCCGCTGTAATATGCTCTTACTTTTTATCAAACCAAGGTTTATCAGATGACGATTTCGTTTAATGGAGTGCGGAATAAAAATCTCCATCCCGAGAAGAATAATCTCCGTGGCCGACTCCACGCATGCGTTGACATCGGACTCTCCAAAGCACACCTCTGACCAAGGAAAGGATGCGAGGAAATCTTGCAAACCGTCCGAGTTAGCAGCCTCATACCTCCATACATGGCAAAGCTACTTAGATCGGTTTTACATTTGAAGTTCACGAGGTTGCATAACCAATACCAAACACTGATCTGAGTTTCCCAGTGCCAAATCGACTCCCACGGTATAAACGCTCGGCTCGGATCTCAAAAATAGATTCGCATAAACATTTCGGGTATCCGGCATTCGCGGAGATTCGTCCACGAGTGCGTCAAATTGCGGCTAACAGCGAACATCTCCGCCAGCCTCCTGGCCTCGTCGGTTCTTTTAGAATGAACCAACCAGCCGGAGTTGTGTATATTAAACTCGTCAAAGACGACAATTTCAGACGTCAGGTTGTTGATATATATCCAGTCGATTGTACGCGAAAGATGTCCGAAAAATGTCCCTGGTCTATCGTCATTCGGGGAACGAAGAAACAACAAAGAAATTTAACAGAATTAGTCAGCACAACCTTCAACCACATGATGTCCAACTTATTTAATTTAAACGCCTCCATCCTTTGGCAACCCAGATCTGTCCATGTGAAGACGCAGACACTTGACACCCCTGGATAGTTTCTTTGGCACCCGAGAAAGTAGTGAGCCAATGCATGCAGTGACATCCAGAGAAAGGCTGTCGCAAGGGTACGAGGGTGCCTTTTATATTTCGGGATTAGAGAACAAAAACAAATATTGATCATCGAAAATCACTTTACTGTTTTTCAAAATATTCCCCATGAAGATCTATACATTTTTGCATGCGTTTGAACCAATTGTCGAAGCACTTTTGCCACTCTGATTGAGGTATCTCCAACACATGCATTCTGAATGCAGCAACCGCTTCTTCAGGTGTCGAAAAACGTTGACCTCTCAGTTTGTTTTTTACGTACGGGAATAAAAAGAAGTCATTCGGTGCCAAGTCAGGACTATACGGCGGATGACCCATCAAATCGATATTTAACGCCGAAAGTTGTAAAAAATAATCGCACGAAAAAAATAGCGTTCGTATGTCAAAACGTTCTGAGTGCGTATAACCTCAAAAATGTCCACCTTTACGACAGAGCTGTCAATTGCCGGATTGCAACACTAGGGTTGCCAAATCCCGAAACATAAGAGGCAACCCTCGTAATAACATTGCCCGGAAAAACAATTTATTATGGACAACTTAACAAGCCTCGGATATGGACCGGATACACCATGATGACCACGGAAACGAAAATGGCTAAACGATTTGAGAACGTCCGTTCGATATACAGAGCTCGAGCTGCACAGCAGCTAGCCGATGCCCTGATCGAATACAAGGCTATTGTGTGATAACAGCATTACAAAAAATAAGCTGGACGGGGAGTGGTGGTATTCAAAAAAACGAGTATGACATTTATTACAGCTGTTGTTGGAGACGGAGCAGCACTCGATGGCAACACTGGTGCAGGCACCACTGAAATGCTGTCATGACAAACAAATGTCAGCAAACAGCTGACATTTCATTTATATCAAAATGAGCTGTCATTGCAAACCGTTTCTACTTTGTCGGGTGTAGCGTAAATAATAAACCAAAACATTAATTAATATTCGATCAGTGTTTGTTTCTCACTCTTGTGGTTGTTATTAATGGTCGGTCGTTTGGTTAGCAACGTAACAGCCTTTCCTCGTGAGACGAGCAGCATCAGGAAACCCCGGAGTGTCCAAGAACTGAGAGACTACGGTCGAAAGAAGAGTTGTTCGATCCAACCAATTGAGGTAATTCCTTTCAGTTTCAACCACATTCGGAGTTGCCATTGTTTTCAGTCAACGGCAAGGACCACAAACAAATTTAGCGTTTACAGCTGTCATGGAAAATACCATGTGCTCGGGGTAGGCTTTCTAGTCAGCCAAAAAATAAAACATGTCATTATCAGGTTTAATGCAATAGACGTAAGGCTATGCACTCCTCCCGTGCGAGGCAAGTTTAAGAACACAAGTCTCACAAACATTCACGGTCGTACAGAGGAGTCCATTGACGACGAAAAAGAAGAATTCTACGAGAACGTCGAACGGGCCCTCAATGCCTACCCAAGATACGATGTGAAAATCGTTCTTGGTGATTTGAATGCCAAAATAGGTCACGAGCGGGTTTTCAGGCACTACGCAAATCCCCATAGTTTGCATGGGAACACTAATGACAATGGACTACGAGTCATCGAACTGGCAGCATCAAAGGACTTGGTCGTTGCTATTACCAGATGTCCGCGTAAAGATATCCACAGAGCCACCTGGGTTTCACCTGATGGAGCCACTCGCAACCAAATTGATCACGTGTTGATAGATCGCCGCCACTTCTCGAGCCTGATGAAGGTACGAACGTACCGAGGTGCCAACATCGACTAGGATCACTATCTTCTTGGTATAGTTTTCCGAGCGCGGATTGCCTTACGGAGACGTTTTGCACCCGCGGATCGGGTTCGAATCAACACGACTGCCTTACGCATAGAGAACACCAGCAACACATTTGGTCATGCGTTCAGACTCGGCCTAGATGATCTAGTTGGGGGGAGAGTAGGTCCCGGGGGCAGAATGCTGGGCGTAGAAGAGAACTGAACACGCCTTAAGAATACTGCCAGGGCAGTAGTCGTAGAGATCGGAGCGACTGGTTTGATGGTGAGCGCAAACTAGCAACTGTCTCATTGGACGCGGATACGCGAGGAGAAATACAAAGAGCTCAGAAGATCTGAAGAAACACTCCACAGACAAAAGAAAAGTGCCTGGGAAAAAATCTAGTCTGTAAAATAGAGGAAAGTAGAGAGCGAGGTCCGCACCAGGCGCGGAAGTTCTACCAAATAATCCGCAGTATGATACATTACGCTGCACTCCATCATCATCATCATCGGCACTACAGCCGGGAACTGGTCTTGGTCTTATTTAGCAAATATCTCCACCGGTATTCGGTTCACATCCGAGACTTGTTAAATTCTCCGAGACTTGTTAAATTGTCCATAATAATTTGTTTTTCCCGGCATGGTTATTAGCCTTGCGCCTACCTCTCTCAGGGTGTCACTGCATGCATTGGTTCACTACCAAAGGGTGCCAAAGTAGCTATCCAGCGCTGTCAAGTGGAGACTGCATGTCAACTTGGATTGAACCGGGACAAGGATCGTCCTACCCTCCGCTGGGTTGAAAGCAGAGACTTTGCCGTGTATGTTCGCACCCATCCCCTTACGCTGCACTTACTGCAAGGATAAAGACGGTAATCAATGAATTCAATGAATTGCTAAATGGTCAGCTCACAGAAGAATGGGAATGAAACATTAAAACCGATAAAACAAGTCAAATCAAATAAAGCCCCCGGAGCTGATGCCATACCAGCGGAGCTGATCAAACATGGAGGGACAGCGTTACATCAACCAATTCACGAGATCGAGGTGCACGTATGGGAGCAAGAACAGATGCCGGAAGATTGGCGTCGCGGAATAATTTGCCTCATACATAAGAAAGGAGATATCACAGTGTGCAGCAACTATAGGGGTATGACATTGCTGAGTACCGCCTATAAGATACTCTTCTCTATTCTACGAGATCAAATAGCTCCATACGGTAAAGTCATCATTGGTCAATATCAGTGTGGCTTCATCCCAGGCAAATCATCGATTGATCAGATATTCACCCTGGCCAGGCAGGCGATGAAAAAATGTCTGGAATTTAAGATCCCTCTATATCATCTATTTATAAACTTTAAGGCCGCCTACGACAGCATAGCCAAGGTATAACTATATAATGGCATGAGAGAGTTCGACATTCCAAACAAATTAATACGACTTTTTAGGCTGACCATGACCAACGTTGCTCATCATCATCATCGGCACTACTACCGGGATCCGGTCTTAGCCTTATTGAGCAAGTCTCTCCACCGGTATCCGGTCCATATCCGAGACTTGTTAAATTCTCCATAATAATTTGTTTGCCCGGCAAGGTTATTAGCCTTGTGCCAACGTAACTAGTCAAGTAAAAATTGCGGGATTGCTGCCCAAACCAATAAATATCTTTAATGGACTCTGACAAGGCGACGGTGTGGTCTGCCTCCTCTTCAGCCCGGAGTTGGAGAAAGCAATCCGTGACTCTGGCGTTACAACCAGAGAGACCATTGTCACCAAGTCCTGCCAGATACTTGCCTAGGCAGGCATCATCGGTAGATCCGATTCGCCTGTACAGGGCTCTTTCACCCAGATCCAACAGGCGGCACAAAAACTAGGACTGCACACTAATGAGGGGAACACTAAGTACATGGGTGCAACTTTTGCGAAGAAAAGACCTGACGTGGGTCAAACTATCAAATTATCAGGGTAACGGAGCACGAATTTGAAGTAGTGCAATCATTTAACTACCTTGGGCCAATAGCAGCAGTCGATAACAGTATGGAAGAAGAAATACGCAGACGGCTGATCAAATCCAACAAAGCCTACTATGGTCTATTAAGGCTCTTTAAATCTCGAAATTTATCCAGAACATCCAAGCTACTACTTTACAAGACCATGGTCTTACGCGAGACCTGGGTGCTCAATAAAAGACACTCTGAACTCTTAGCCGCGTTCGAGAGGAAGGTCTTAAGGAGAATTGTTGGCCCCTATGTGCAGGAGGCCGATTCCGGATATGATACAACCATGCGTTGTAAGCGATCTTCTTTGAAGCTAATGTTGTAAGAAAAATCAAGCTCGATAGACTCCGATGGACGGCACACCTAGCTCGAATGAGCGAAGAGGAGCCTTCCCGGAAAGTCCTTTGTGGCAGAACGTATGGAAGGAGACAGGGCGGCAGACCTTGTCCGCGATGGAGGGATGGCGTAGACCAGGACGTCCAGAGCCTGGGAGTGCCAAGCTGGATGACATCGGCTCGAAATCGAGACCGGTGGAGAGATTTGTGAAATAAGACCAAGACCGGATCTCTGTTGTAGTGCGGCCTTATTCAGCAAGTCCTGAGGCTTGTTAAATTTTCCATAATGATATTTTTTTTTCGGGCAAGGTTATTAGTCTTGCGCCAGAGGCGCCCCGACGGGAATACTATAGAATACTCAGTTACAAATTAACCGTCCGATGTTTGTTGAATTACACCCTTTAACCTCATATTTACATTTTAGAACCAATTAAAATTTTGAATTTTCAATGAAATAAATTTGACCACTCACAACTTCTGACTTCAAACAGTATTTTCGACTTTGTTGGATGAAATGCAACCGTTGACTTTAGATGGCATTTTTAGGCTAAATTAAGATTTACAATTTTGAAAAGTAAGTTTGTGAAACCCAACTAACTTTAAATGAGATTTATAATCCTTAAATTAAAATAAAATTTCTAATTTTTAGAATCTAGGTCGAATTTTCAGTCTCAACAACACCTTGTGCTGTGAGACAAAATTTGTTGAATTAAAACTTATGACTTTATACGGAAATTGTAGAGCCAATGAGGATTTATGCATTCCAATACAACAGATCTAATTTCTAACTCGAAACTGAGTTTTAGACTTTATGGCTAGAAATAAAATTTCTGACATTTCATAGAACTTTCAGACATAAATACCCATTCTGCTGTGGTGCAGAATCTGTTAACATATAACTCCATTTTTATACATAATTTTTAGTGTCAATCAAGTTTTCTAGTTTTCAATAGAATATTCGTATATTCGAATATGCAGACTTTTGGTAGAATTTTCTGTCCCAAATAAACCATCTGATGCTTGGCAGGGTTTATTGAATTACAACTTTTGACTTCATAGTTGCATTTGAAAACCAATAAAGATTTTGAATTTCAATGAAATGGATGTTGTCCACACATAACTCTTAATTTTAAATTAATTTTAGGTTTCATAGGACGAAATGCAACTTCTGACTTTAAATGAAATTTTTAGGGTAAATTAAGATTCATAATTTTTAATAGGAAGTTTGTGAAACGCAACTAACTGTAAATGAAATTTATAATGCTTAAATTAAAATCAAATTTCTGATTTTTAGAATTACTAGGATGAAATAAAACTTCTGACTTTTGATATAATTTTCAAACCCTTGTGCTGTGAGACAGAATTTATTGAATGACAACCTCCGACTTTATACGAAAATTATAGAGCCAATGTAGATTTATGCTTTTTAATACAATAGATCTGTCAACCACACCTTCAAAATGTAAAACGAATTTTATACTTTATAGTTTGAAGTAAATTTCGGAGTTTAGAATTACATTTCGAATTGAGATGGAATTTTCAGGGTAAATTAAGTTTTATAGTTTTGAATACTAAGTTTGTGAAACGTAAGGTCTAACTTTAAATGAGATTTATAATCTTTAAATTGAAATAAAATTTCTGACTTTTAGAATTTCTAGGATGAAATAAAATTTCTGACTTTAGGTAGAATTTTCAATCCCAAATGCACCTTCCGGTGTGAGGCAAAATTCATTGAGTTTGTAGAGATTCAAAATCGCTACACCTTTCCACTTACTTAAAACTCCCTAACCTATCCCATTCCTATACCGAAATACTTACCTGTCCCCAAGGTTCATCATCCACTTATCCATTCCCCCCATAGCGAAGCATATGTGCGACGGGTGAAACCTAAAGTTAATCTGTCGCACATTGTTTCAGTCCGCTAACCCTAAATCCCTTTTAAAGCACAAACAGTCGAGTCTGTGTTTGACAAATAACTTACCACATGCGTACAACTCTCGATTAGCCACTGCATAAATAGGCGGCGCATTTTGGTTTCGTGGCAGTCGATACCAGTCAGTCGTAAAGTTTACAAGCAAACATTTTAATTGGTTGAATCAATAAAAGAAATAACCAGTAAACAAAAAGGACTTTTTAAATTCGGAAGGTAAGTAATATAATATATTAAATATTGTTGGGTACCGTTATATTACGGTAAACCTTAGCATAATTTTGGCGCCCGAGCAGGGACCAGGGAAGCCCAAAAGTAAGAGCTTGAAAACCCCTGGTTACCTAAATAACACTTCAAACGTACTGGGCAAGACACATTTACCCGTTGGTCCGGAGCTGAGTCTGGCACCGGAGGTACGCACCGTAAAAAAAAACTTATCAAGTTAAACCTCTTACTTTATACGGAATTTGTAGAGCCAACGAAGATTTATGCTTTTTAATACAATAGATCTGTCACCTATAACTACTAACTCTACACCGAATTTTAGACTTGATAGTTTGAATTAAAATTTCTGACATTATACAGAATTTTCAGTCCCAAATACACCTTCTACTTTGAAACAGAGTTTATTGAATTAAAACCTCTGACTTTACATGGAAATTTTAGGACCAATGAAGATTTGTACTTTTCAATACAATAGATCTGTCAACCATAACTTCTAACTCGAAACTGAATTTTAGACTTTATAGCTTTTAATAAAATGTCTAATATTAGATAGAATTTTCAGTCCCAAATACACCTTCTGCCGTGGTGCAGAATATGTTATCACATAACTTCTGTTTTATACATCATTTTTAGTGTCAATCAAGTCATCTAGTTTTTAATAGAATATTCGTATATTCGAATATGCAGACTTTGGGTAGAATTTTAAGTCCCAAATAAACCTTCTACTTTGAGACAGGGTTTATTGAATTAAAACCTCTGACTTTTTAAGGGAATTTTTGGGTCAATGAAGATTTGTACTTTACAATACAAGAGATCTATCAACCATAACTGCTGACTCTAAACCGAATTTTAGACGCTATAGTTTGAAATAAAATTTCTGACATTAGATAGAATTTTCTGTCCCAAATAAACCTTCTACTATGATACAGAGTTTATTGATTTAAAACCTCTGACTTTGTATGGACATTTTAGTGACAATGAAGATTTGTAATTTCCAATACAATAGATCTGTCAACCATATCTTCTAACTCTAAACCGAATTTTAGACATATTAGTTGGAAATAACATTTCTGACATTAGATAGAATTTTAAGTCCCAAATAAACCTTCTACTTTGAGACAGAGTTTATTGAATTAAAACCTTTGAATTTTTATGGAAAGTTTAGGGCCAATGAAGATTTGTACTTTTCAACACAATAGATCTATCAACCATAACTGCTGACCGTAAAGCGAATTTTAGACGCTATAGTTTGAAATAAAATTTCTGGCATTAGGTAGAATTTTCAGTCCCAAATAAACCTTCTACTATGATACAGAGTTTATTGATTTAAAACCTCTGACTTTGTACGGACATTTTAGGGACAATGAAAATTTGTAATTTCAATACAATAGATCTGTCAACCATAACTTTTAACTCTAAACCGAATGTTAGACTTTATACTTTGAAATAAAATTTCGGTCTTTAGATAGGATATTCAGTTCCAAATCAACCATCCGATGTTTGTTGAATTACACCCGCTGTCTTCATATTTACATTCTAGAACCAATTAAAATGTTGAATTTTCAATGAAATAAATTTGTTCACACACAACTTCGAACTTTAAACAGTGTTTTTGACTTTGTGGGATGAAATGCAACTTCTGACTTTAGATGGAATTTTTACGGTAAATAAAGATTTATAGTTTTGAATAGTAAGTTTGTGAAACGTAACGTCTAACTTCAAATGAGATTTATAATCCTTAAATTGAAATAAAATTTCTGACATTTACAATTTCTAGGATTAAATAAAATTTCTGACTTTAGGTAGAACTTTCAGTCCCAAATGGACCTTTTGCTGTGAGGCAGAATTTATTGAGTTATAACCTCTTACTTTATACGAAGTTTGTAGACCCAATGAAGATTTATGCTTTTAAGGGGACATTCCGGTTTGTTCGGTTCAAGAAAATCAGTTTCTTTTTTTTTGCTTAATCTATAGTTTTATACTTCAAAAATAATATGTTAAAATTTGGAAACGAAATCTTAGGCGGTTCCAAAGTTATAGGTGATTAAAGGGTAGGGTCTCCCGCGGATACAAATTCGTATCATAGGTGGCAACTACTGTGTATTTAGAAAGATGCAGACTATCCATTTATGGGCATTAATTTGCTTCGATGTTGGCTTGGGCCAACTGCCACTTCCTTGAATATGTCGCAATCTTGTGCGACTGAACAACTTGTTCATAAGCGGTAATGTATAGTTGCTCCTGTGTATGTTGTTTTTACATTCGGGCGTACTACGGGTGACCTGCGATTGCCTGAGTTTTAGTTAGTTTCATATATATGAAACTAACTTGCCCGTTGCACGGTGCTGGTGGTTTTTTCTTGTTTGATGACTATGGAAGATGTTCCTACCGGTGACGTAGCGGGTTAGGTATTTTTGATGGTTCTTTGTTTCTTTTTCATGAGGAGGACAAAGTATTTAGCGTAAACGTGGGCTCAGAGCGTGCAGTGCTCGCGTTTAGGCGTCCGTTTCATACGTTTTTCAACGGTAAATTTTTCTAACATAATGTTTAAAAACGTTAAAGGTTCGCGTAAGTCAGGGGTGCGTCCAGGGAGTCGATATAAAAAACGAAAAGGATTTATGGGAACTGTACATGAACTGGAAACGGAGTATGCGACTACATCGGCACAAAAATTGGCTACATCACCCGGCTTCGCAGTGACGGCAGCATACATGATGTTACATCTTTTTTCAGCTTTTTTCCGAACTTTCAAACATCATAAAGTGTAAAAACTGTGACGGTTCGATAAACTTTTCAAAAAAATCTGAGAAAGGCCTAGGATTCAAACTGGTCGTCGAATGCAACTGTGGTGAGAGGGTCATCGACTCCTGTCCACGAATCACCAACAAAGCTTACGAAATTAATCGTAGAATAGTATTCGTAATGCGCATCTTGGTTGTCGGGTTAAATGGATTACATTGTTTCACTTCACTGATGGATATTGGCGAATTTACGAAACACATCTACTACGCTGCTCTCGATAATGCACACAGCGCTTGTATCGGCGTTTTTTCTTACGTGATAAAAAAGGCTAGCAAAGAAGAAAAAGAAAAAACTGATGAAAGTGAAGATAAAAATGTTACTGTTTCTGGAGATGGTAGTTGGAGCAAAAGGGGTCATACTGCTAATTATGGCGTTATGACATTGATCAAAACAAACAAAGTTCTCGATCTTACTGTGAAATCGCGTTATTGCCAAGGCTGCAACCTTATGAAAACAAAGAAAGGCACCCCTGAATGTGATACTTGGTGGGATGAGTACGAACCAGTTTGCCCATTGGATCACAATGGAAGTTCGGGTAAAATGGAGCCTGGCGGAATGTTAGAGATGTTCGAGCGCGCTTTTGATCTGCACGGCCGCATTTACGAAAGGTACGTTGGAGACGGGGAAGTAAAAATAATGAATGCGTTGCAGAAATCATTTCCAAATGTTGTAAAGGCCGAGTGTATCAATCACGTGGGAAAGCGAATCGGTTCGCAATTACGCGGTGTCATAAAAAAAAGGAAAAAAAAACAGACAAATTAAGAGGAGCTGGTCCTGGCAAACTCACGGGAAACATGATAACAGAACTGACGACTTATTACGAACTTGCGATTAGACGCAATGCTCACTCTGCTGAAGAAATGGCGAAAGAAATTTGGGCAACATACTACCACAAAATATCAACCGATGAAAATCCGCAACATCAAAAATGTCCAGAGGGCCCGAGTCATGGTGCAAATGGAAACGCGCGGAAGCTGCGAATGAGCTGTCAAAGTTCCACCACGACAAACCTCCCTTGGATCCCAAAGTACGAACAGCTATTTACCCAGTTTACGTAAAACTGACAGATGCCGATTTGTTAAAAAATGCGAGGGAGGTTTCACGCAAAATAACAACGAAAGTTTCAATGCTACTATCTGGCAAAGCACACATACAGTGGTAAGAAAATCATTGAAGTTGCGGCTTTTATCGCAGCCTGTATGTTTAATGAGGGGTTTTTACCCGTATTGCTAATATTGCAAGTCATGGGCATCAAAATTGGGTACGCGGCGAGAGCGTGCGCGAACGAGAGGGACAGAGATCGGCTGCAAGACGCTGACCGCAGCCTAGTATACAACTCGCACGAGGCACGAACAGCGAGGGAAAAGGCGAATGTGCAACTGGAGGATCAATTCGAAGTCGTGGAAGGAATTGTTTATGGTCCAGGAATAGAAGTCTAGCTGTTAGTATAAAAATCCCGATGATTTCATGAAAAAAATCACTTTTATCTTTTGTGTAATTTATCTCCAAACTTAGAATGCGTTTTTCTTGAAACGACTTTTTTGAGTGCGGTGTAAATGTTAATATGAAAACGGTGCTTGCGATTCTTATGAAAGTTCGCACACATGTTTTTAACAAGCACACGCAGATTGTGAGTGAATTACTTATTTATTTATTTATTTATTTTTTTAGTTATAACTAAAAAATAGAGCAAAAAAGGGCCGAAAAATCAATTTTTTTTCAATGGTCCGCCATTTTGTTGTTTTTTATCAATTTTAAAATTTTTTTCACTCACGTTGGGCTAAATGTATTTAAGTTCAATAAACTTTTTGCATTTTTCGTATTTTTTCACCAGGGACGAAAATAACCCTTACACGAGCAGAACGGGTGGCTAACTTTGAACACCGGGGGGGGTTCCGGTTCCGGAGTGACTTGACAAAATTTACAAACGTAGTCGAAAGATGAATAAAATGTTTAAAAGAAAAATTGTTGTTATATCTTTAATACTTTCTCTTAAAAAGAATCATGAAAATAACCAATTTTTTGACCCGACAAACCGGAATGCCCCCTTAAATACAATAGATCTGTCACCTATAACTACTAACTCTACACTGAATTTTAGACTTTATAGTTTGAAATAAAATTTCTGACATTAGATAGAATTTTAAGTCCCAAATAAACCTTTTACTGTGAGGTAGAGTTTATTGAATTAAAACCTCTGACTTTACATGGAAATTTTAGGACCAATGAAGATTTGTACTTTTCACTACAATTGATTTGTCAACCATAGCTTCTAACTCTACACTGAATTTTATACTTTATAGGTTGAAATAAAATTTCTGATATTAGACAGAATTTTCAGTCCCAAATAAACCTTCTACTATGAGACAGAGTTTATTGAATTAAAACCTCTGACTTTTTATGGAAATTTTAGGGCCAATGAAGATTTGTACTTTTCAATACAATAGATCTATCAACCATAACTGCTCACTCTAAACCAAATTTTAAACTTTATATTTTGAAGTAAAATTTCTGACACTAGCTAAAATTTTCAGTCCTAAATAAATCTTTCGGTATGAGAGAGAGTTTATTGATTTAAAAGCTCTGACTTTGTACGGACATTTTAGGGACCAATGAAGATTTGTAATTTTCAATACAACAGATCTGGCAACCATATCTTCCAACTCTAAACCGAATTTTAGACATATTAAATGGAAATAAAATTTCTGACACTAGATAGAATATTCAGTCCTAAATAAATCTTTCACTGTGAGACAGATTTTACTGAATTAAAACCTGTGACTTTACACAGAAACTGTAGAGCCAATGAAGACTTGTACTTTTCAACACAATTGATTTGTGAGGCATAACTTCTAACTCTAAACCGAATTTTAAACTTTATACTTTGAAATAAAATTTCTGACATTAGATAGAATTTTAAGTCCCAAATAAACCTTTTACTGTGAGGTAGAGTTTATTGAATTAAAACCTGTGACTTTACATGGAAATTTTATGACGAATGCAGATTTGTACTTTTCTGTACAATAGATCTGTCAACCATAACTTCTAACTCGAAACCGAATTTAGACTTTATAACTTGAAATAAAATGTCTGACATTAGATAGAATTTTCAGTCGCAATCTGTTAACACATAACTCCTTTTTTATACATAATTTTTAGTGTCAATCAAGTCATCTAGTTTTTATTAGAATATTCGTATATTCGAATATGCAGACTTGGGTAGAATTTTTAGTCCCAAATAAACCAACTTATATTTGACAGGGCTTATTGAATTACAACCTATTGCTTTATACGGAATTTATAGAGCCAATGAAGATTTATGGTTTTCAATACAATAGATCTGTCAATGCAATAGATCTGACTTTATAGTTTAAAAAAAATTTCTGACATTAGGTAGAATTTTCAGACCCAAATAAACCTTTCACTATGAGACAATACAATAGATCTGTCAACCACATCTTCTAACTCTAAACCGAATTTTAGACATATTAGTTGGAAATAACATTTCTGACGTTAGATAGAATTTCTGTCCTAAATAAATCTTTCACTGTGAGGCAGAGTTTACTGAATTAAAACCTGTGACTTTACACAGAAAAAATTGTAGACCCAATGAAGACTTGTACTTTTCAATACAATTGATTTGTCAACCATAACTTCTACCTCTAAACCGAATTTTAGACTTTATACTTTGAAATGAAATTTCTGACATTAGACAGAATTTTAATTCCCAAATACACCTTCTGCTGTAGTACAGAATCTGTTAAGATATAACTCCTTTTTTATAGATAATTTTTAGTGTCAATCAAGTTTCCTGGTTTTCAATAGAATATGCGTTCACCACAATTTCTATCTTTAAACAGCATTTTAGAATTTATTGTTTGAATTGTAAGTTTTGATATCATATAGAATTGTCAGACCTCAAATACACCTACTGCTGTAGTACCGAATTTATTCATAGTTTTTTGGGTCAATTAAGTAGTCTAGTTTTCAATAGAATATTTGTTCACCATAATTTATAATTTTAAACAAATTTAAAATTTATAGGATGAAATAAGAATATCTTAGCTAAATATTCAGTCACAAACAAACCGTCTCTTGGTGGCAGAGTTCATTGAATTACAACCTCTGACTTCATATAGTAAATTTACTTTTGAATAAAAAAGATCTGTCAATCACAACCTTTTATTGTGGGACAGAGTTTATTGAATTAAAAACGTGTGACTTTACATGGAAATTTTGGGCCAATTTGTCTTTTCAATACAATATATCTTTCAAGCATAACTTCTAACCCTAAAAAGAATTTTAGAATTCATAAATAGTAGTTCTGGACCAAAATAAAGTTTCTGATGTTAGACAGAATTTATTGAAATACAGTTTTTGACTGTATAACGTTTTTAGTAGCAATTACAATTTCTAATTTTATTTAGAACATTTGTCAAAAACAACTTTCGACTTTAATCAGAATTTTATAATTTAGTTTTATATAAAATTTTATAATGTATTTTTATATAAAACTAATTTAAACTTATGTTTGAATATTAAAATATCGTGCTAAACAAAAGTTATAACTTTAAATAGAATTTGTATCCCTGAGTAAAATTTCCGGCTTTCGTCTGAAGTTTTAGTTCCAAACAAAACATTTGCTCGACTGAATTTGTCGACATACAATTTCTGACTTAACATCGAATTTTTATAGTCGATTAAGATTCCTAATTTTGAATAGTCTATTTGTCGGAAAAAACAAATCATTATGGAAAATTTAACAAGCCTCAGGACTTGCTAAATAAGGCCAAGATCGGTTCCCGGTTGTAGTGCCGATGATGATGATGATGATGATTTGTCAAGCACAACTGTCATTTTTAAACAGGATTTTAGAATTTTTGGATTGAAATATAACTTCCAACTTTGATTTGAATTTTTAACATAAATAAATCTTCTGACGTCAGTCAAAATTTGTGGAAATACTGCTTCTGACTTCTGATTAACTTTTAGAGCCAATCAGGATTTGAATGGAATATTTGTGAAACACAATTTCCATCTTTAAGCAGAAGATTTAGTATGAGTTCTGAGTTTACGTTGAACAAAACGTCTAAGTTTGTTTATAAAAAAAAACAGGTATTAGTAGTTTCTAACTTTAAGTAGAATTTCCCCCTTCAAGCACAACTTTCTACTCTGACCTTAGCACATCTCCTTTAAGAAACACCTCTAATATGTTTAGTCCTTTCTGAATCAAAATCCACTGAATCACAGTTGAGGTAAGTGTGAGTCAATCGAAACTAATCGCCACAAAGCACGGAGATAGATTCGCAAATAGATATCAAATACTACTCGAAAACAATCAACCCGAGTTCCATTCACTGCTCACCACACGTTACACTATAAGGACTGTGTATAATTTACTAATATGTATCAGACCAGGATCAATAGAGTTTACCGAAGATTTTAACTTCTTCCGGATTCTAGAAGCCATTCAATTGACTACACAAAATCACTCCATAAAACACTTATTTTTAAACATTCAACACATAAGAACTCTTTTTTCAACAACATTCTAATTCCTTGAGAGTCCTGCACATCAAATACAACAAAAAAAATTCTTGAGCCATTTACGAACCTTAAGGATTTGCTTGTACGAACAAAACCCGCCGTTGGTGTCGTTGTCGCAAACGGTTGCGTCTCCTTACCGAACATATCTCAAAACAACACTAAAAAAGCTTCACGTGCATCGTTTAGCATTTGGTGTGTTTTGTTTACCCAAAACACACCGAACACAAGGACCCAAAAGGATAAGATAAAAAATTGAAGAGAAATATCCTTTGAAGAAGAGAACATCTTACGCACGATGCGATACGCACCCCACCGCCAAAAAATTTCGCAGAGAGTTTTGTTAATAAGAAGGCAGCGGCAAATCTCCTCACAGAGCTCCCATTGGGAGGAGAAAGGATGAAAGCTCCGCGGAATATCGTCTCTTGGGTATCGAATTACAAGAGGGTGGAAGACCGGGAAGTTAGTCGTCTAAGAAAACGTTTGGCAAGCGGTTAAGGATGTGGAGAGAATTCGAAGGGCAGCCGTTTAGGAGTTAAGTGGTTAAGGTGGTACTTACTTGGTCTGATCGACTGGCTGCATCCATGCTCTAGCGCCGAGAGGTTCTTCCTTAAGAGAAGTCATCGGGCCACGAGGCTGATTTAAGTCGGCACTTGTTGGTGGGAGGCCGAACATTAAGCCACTGGCCGAACGGGGGCCGGTTGTTGGATAGAGTTTGCGTCCCCATTCCAATTCTAATGTTGGCCATGGTGAAGCCGAGCTGAAGCCCGGCACCGGTTCGTCGGACCGCAGCTTGAAGCAGTTCGTTGCACCGTTTGACAAGATATCAATTTTTACGTTAAAAATTGTTTAATCGCGAACCAAAGCACTCCGACGCACTCGATTGATTGATTTTAATTGATCAGTCAAATCGAAATCGAATTTGAGACTGAATATAAGTTGAAATGATGTTTCAAATTGTAAATCACTTTGGAATGAGGAGAGAGTCAAGGACACCAGTGAATTCACCTGTCACGAGTTATTTTTATCAATTCACCGTTGAGAATTGCGATTCGATGATGATGGCACAGTTCAACTGTTCGACAGTTGCGTTCAAGGAGACACGTCACGAGAGACACGAAACACAACAACAATAAAGGATAAATTGGATAAAATTAGTCTCGCAGCGCGCGCTTTTACTACCACTGTGTCAGTTCGTCCAAACGCCAAAGTCTGCCACCGAGAGAATGTTCGTCCCGAGTGACTGTTAAACCCCAACTGAATCCCTGCTACTGTTGCGTTCCTACACGACCGACCAATGTGCAGACGTCGACAATAACACAGCGGCAACGGCGTCACAATCCTTCACAGTTATCCGCCACTTGACACCGCAGATGCAACGCAAAGCCAGCAGAGACTAGCAATGTGCCAGTAGAGTTGTCATCGTATTGTCGACTGGTGCGGCCGGCGCTGGTGGTGTTGGTGGTGCTGGTGTGTTGCTTGCGGTGGTGGCGGAGCTACATTTCAACCCTGTTTTCTAGCGTTAACGGCATCGGGCTGAAGTGCGCGCGAACGAGATGGAGCTATCCCGAACGACTACGCACGATCTGGGAATGCGGGACTTTTCAAATTACTCACTCACTCGCGCCATTGTGGCGTGAAGAGTTCGGCTGCAGCTATCAAGAGACACTTGTCAGTGCGCTGCTGGGGAACACTCCTCCCAACGGTGTGTTTCCGAATTATGATGACTTTTGTCATATTTCATCTATCCCTGTCTGTGGTGTGCGAATTGAATGAAACAAAACATATCCCTCAACCCCTTGCTAATGCTTTTCTCTAGTGTACATCCCTCAAGTGACAAAGTGATTTTGACGCGCCGCTTCGGTTGTGTGCGCGAAAGAGACAGACTGGAGGTGAAGTGTGTGCTTGGGAAAATTGGAACGCAAACTCCCTAATGAGACATTAGCCGAATGTGGAAGGGGACGCTTGTTGGGGAACGCCTTTATGGTTTTGTGTGCGTGTGTAGGTCAGTTGCGTCACGATCTCCCATTGGTAATTCTTTGTGCAATGTTTTGGTTGGACTGGTTAGATGTGTTTCCAGTGTTCCATTAGTGTTTCCCACGTGGTTTTCGTGTTTGCTCTCTCGCTGTGAATTCCTTCCACATTCCACATCCTCTCGGACGTGGCAATGGAGCAACGTAGGTAATGCAGGTCGGTGAATATAGGAGCTCGTCATGGACTTTTTTAATTTCTTGCATTTTTTGGATGTTTTATTTTTCATTGTTGCCTGTGAGAGCCAGGGATGAAAAGACACACCCCTTGAGAAGTATATAACACCAACCTGGGTTGGTCGGGACATAACTGGATCACCTAAGTTGCTAGTAGGTTTCCTTCGAGGTGCAAAGAGATTGCGCGTTCCTGTTGTTGGTGTCGCATTTTTACTTTGTTTCCTTTATTATTCGCACAACCTACAAGAATAAAAATGAAAAGCAAAAGCAACAATGAATTAGTGAAGAGTAGAGAAGGCAAATAACGAAAAGAAAAAAAGGACACGACATAGAAATAGGAGGTTCTCATTTAATTTGTGCCGAAATTATATGGGAATGTATTTGGTATTTGGAATACAAAAGAATCCGGTTAGTTTGGTGGAAGTTGAAATGGTTGGCAGGGTCTCTTGTGGCAGGGCATGTTAATGGAAGTTTTGTTAATTTAAGACGGTTGCAAGCAACTGAAATTTGATTAATATATCATTGCTTCGGACAGTTGGGACTCGGGTGGAATGTATTTACTTTGTCTTACATAAAAAGTAATTTCTTTATCTCTGTCGGCGGATTGGGTGAAATTCTAAATGCACACTTGAGTGGCACTCATTCAGTTCCATTGAATTTAGCCGGAAATGGCACATTTAAATTGCTTCATCATTACTTGTATTTTAGGATGTATTTTAGAAGTTTTAAATGCAAAAATCAGGTTTTTTAGTGTCAATAATAAAAATGGTTTAGTATCAACAAGACAAGTTAAATATTAACTAGGTATATGAGCTTTTTATAATAGTATATAAAATTGCTATAATAACAGTTAAATAATAACAACAATAAAGGTTTCATATCAACAAAGAGTAAACAACAATTAAAATTTTGTGAATTTAAATTGACATAACTATAACAGCAAGTGGCACAAGCCTAATAACCTTGCCCGGAAAAACAAATGAGTATGGAAAATTTAACAAGCCTTAGGACTTGCTAAATAAGGCCAAGACCAAATGCCGGTTGTAGTGCCGATGATGATGATGATAACAGCATAGGGATTTGAACATCTCTTATAAATAGGATCATTTTGGAATATAACCCCGATTTTCTTAAATTAGTTTAGGATATACTTTTACAAATATAAACGGGTGGTGAGCCGCTCATGAGGTGCCATTGTGGAAAATCTAACAGTCAAAAGAGAATTGACAAATAAAAAAGGATAACTGTTATGTTATTATGGTACTTAACTATAATTACTACATTGCTTGTATAAAAATAAAACCCAACAAGTACGCGACTTATGTTGTCATGTTGTAATTCCCAAAGACACAATAATGCATACAGGTACGAGTGTGAATCAAATATATGGTGGGCCATAAATGTTTGCAAATGCAATTTGCTTGAAGCGACACACAATTCCCCGCCACTCGCGAGAGTTAAGGCCCTGTAGCGTTAAGCAAGGATAGTGAAGAAGGTGAATTGAACACACGATGAAACGATTGAAAAGCGAAGCAGTGAAGCATCAGACTACTGACCGTGTTTAGAATTTGATTTCCAAACTCGACTACATTCCACTGGTATGAATTATTTTTATTATCGCTTGGTTGCGGCTCTGATGTATTTTTCTTATTCGATTTTTTTTCGTTCGGTGTTCTTCAATATTTTTGCTTGTGAATTGTGTGTATCTGTTAGAATCGCTACACACTCCCGCCGCAGTAACTTCGTTACGATCAGATTCGTATGCGGACGACGGACGAACGAGAGAGAAACGAGAAAACGTCGGAGGCTGGGCTCTATGCGGAAGTCGTGACCGTGTGTGAAGTTCTGCTTTACTATGGGAAGTGGATGCTGCGTGTTCAGATCACGTCGGGGTCACCAATTATGTAGCGTTAAGCAAGGATAGTGAAGAAGGTGAATTGAACACACGATGAAACAATTGAAAAGCGAAGCAGTGAAGCATCAGACTACTGACCGTGTTTAGAATTTGATTTCCAAACTCGACTACATTCCACTGGTATGAATTATTTTTATTATCGCTTGGTATACGGTTCTGATGTATTTTTCTTATTCGATTTTTTTTCGTTCGGTGTTCTTCAATATTTTTGCTTGTGAATAGTGTGTATCTGTTAGAATCGCTACAGCCCCATTTACTCATACCCTTATTATTATTATTATTATTATTTATTATTTATTGGCCTGTAGGAACCCGGAAGTTCATGACCTCACCGACTCGGCTTCGCCATCCTTCCCTGTCCTGGGCACTCTCCTTCCACGCTTCACCATTCGATCCGATCTCCTCAAGGTCAAACCTAACATTGTCCTCCCATCTCCGTCGCGGCCGTCCTACCGGTCTCTTTCCCGTTGGTCTACCGTCAAGAATTCTATGCACGGTCCTATCGTTCCCCATTCGCGCCACGTGTCCGGCCCATCTTAATCTTCGCGACTTGATTACTCTCACTATTGTAGGTTTGCGATATAGTTCTTCCAATTCGTGGTTATGGAGTCTCCTCCATTGTCCTGCCTCCTCGTCATATTTACCTCCAAAGATGCCTCTCAAAACTTTATTCTCGAATAGACGGAATTTGTTTTCTTCCCGTTTTGTGAGAGCCCATGTTTCGCATCCATATAGAACAATTGGCATGATTATGGTTCTATAGACACGGAGCTTTATGTTACGTGATAGCAGTCTGGATTTCAGCAGTTTACTGACTCTTGTTAATTTCCTTCGACATTTCGTTACTGGCCGTCAGTATCGTTCCCAGATATTTAAATTCTTTAACTTTTTCAAAGATCTTACCTCTGACGTTTATATGTGTTCTCTGAGACCCACCTACTCTCGCCGTAATCATGTATTTTGTTTTGTCTTCATTTATTTCTAGGCCCACCTCTTCTGCCGCTTGCATGATGATTTCACAGTTTTTACTAACAGTCTCTAGATTATCGCCCAGAACGGCGATGTCATCCGCATATGCGAGCACTTGTGTGACCCCGTTCAGGGATGATCCGGCCATGTTGTCGTCTTGTACCTTTCTGATGACATACTCGAGCACAAGGTTAAAGAGACACGGTGATAGACCATCTCCCTGCTTTAGTCCGTCCCGGATTTCAAATGGTTCTGAGAGGTGGTTTTCTATTCTAACTCGCCCTTTGTTTTCGTTCATGCAAATTTGAATGAGCGCGGCATTTTTTTTTGGGACTCCCAGCTCAACTAGAATATGGTAGAGTCTCTGCCTTGCGACTGAGTCGTAGGCTTTTTTGAAGTCAACGAACAGTTGGTGAACCGTCTCTCCGTATTCCCACTTCTTTTCCAGCAGTTGTCTTATTGTGAACATTTGGTCGCTTGTTGACCGGTTCCTACGGAATCCACATTGGTAGTCTCCCAGTATCTCTTCTGCGTAAGGTGTGATTCTCGCCAGAATGACATTTGTTAATATTTTGTATGCGGTTGGGAGCAATGATATTCCTCTGTAGTTTTCACAGTCAGATCTGTCGCCTTTTTTGAAAATGGGGATGACTATTGAGGTTTTCCATTCTTCCGGAGTGACTTCCTTATCCCATATTGTTTGGATGAGCTGGTGGATCTTTCGAGCGGTTGCCTCTCCTCCATGCTTCACAAGCTCTGCCGGTATGCAGTCGACTCCGGGAGCCTTGTTGATTTTCAATCGATTTATTGCGTCTACAACTTCGTTGAGAGACGGCTCTGGGATCTGAGGCTCAGCTGTATGTACGCTTGGTACAGTTATCTGTGGTTGATGGGTGCGTACATTGAGCAGGTTTTCAAAGTACTGCTTCTATCTTGTCACGACATTGTTTGTTTCTGTGACCAGACAGCCGTTTGCGTCTCGAATTATTTTGGCTCTTCATACTCATACCCTTATAGGAATACAAAGACTAAAAGATGAGTCCCCCAAACACTAATCATTTACCGATACCCTAAAGATGACTCAATCAAACGCCTATCATTCACTGATACGCTAAAAGATGAATCACTCAGAAGGAGGGTCGCGAGTTAAAGCCCCAATTATTCATATCCTTATAATAATATAGAATATATAGAATTATATAAAAATATGAATCACCCAAACAGTAATCATTTATTGACACCCAAAAGATGAATCGTGTAATCACATACAACATAACGAAAGTACATCACCATCCAAACTGCTAGATGTCGCCTCAGATAAACTTAACGAATCGACAGTCAAATGACAATGATAGAACGATTCCACTTCCTCTTTCCTTGGTGAAGCTGATCGAGCAAGCACATATCATAGATAGTAATTCTTCAACTTATTAATATTATTAATTAAGACGAATATATTTAATGTAAATTAACATTTAGATAATTATTTCCGAAGTTCGAATTAGATAAAATCAACTATATTATTTTGAAACAAGTCTAGATTACTTAACTCGCGCGAGTTATGGATTGGGGATAACCATTGAAACCAAAAAGTCACAACACGAAGAAAAAGACGACCAAAACGTCTTTTGCGCCAATCAGTGAGACTTTTTTTTTAAACACGGAGTCTATCTTTTATTTTCTTCCACTATTTCTTTTTTTATTGTTACTAATAGAGTTTTCAGTTTTACAAGTGTTATCATCTAACTTAACTATCATATAGAGTTCGTATTCTCGAATCTATTTACAAATTTTCTTCGAGTAATAAACGGAATTCACTTTCTTCTTTGACCAATTAACTTTTAGTACTTATTCTTTAATATCTTAACAAATTCTCTTCGAGTAATAAACGGAATTCACTTTCTTCTTCGACCAATTAACTTTTAGCTCTTCTCCTTAAACCCATTAACAAATTTTCTTCCAGACTCTCCCGGAACTAAACTAATTTTCTTAGATTCACCACTCCACTCCATGACCAACCGCCGACTACCGCCTAACTTGCTTTCACCTTTTGTCGACACCTCGGGGTCAACACCTCCCGACGACGATAATGCTATTTCATTTCGCAATGACCTAATTTCCGGATTTTAAATTCAATTCGCAATTGCTTTGTACTGTGACGTCAGCCGATATTTTTTCATCGATTTGCGCCACAGTTCAACATCCGCAATTGCGAACTGACCCAATTAATTTTGTGCAATGACTTTTTTTGCGATTTATTAATCGTGCCGAAATATGCAATTAGTTGCTTTTCCGTGATTTGTTAATCGTTTTTTTTTTTATAAATATCATTTTTTATTTCTTCCTATTATTATAATTTACTTACTTGCTAGACAAAAATGATTAAACTCTAGCTTATGTTATCTTATTTCTTAACTTACTGGTCCCTTGCGGACTCTCTAAGTTACATGCATACGCTTAAAGCATGAAAATTTGTCTTTCGACATTATGGTTATTTTGTTTACTTGAATTTTTAGGGAACTTAATTGGATACAAAGAAAATGAAGAAAAGAAAAAACTTTGTTGTTATTGTTTTTACCTTATATCTAACTTAAATACTAAACTATCTATAGATTTTTTTTTTTTTTTTTTTTTTTGTTTAACTTAACTCTATTCTAAACCTAACATTAAAATTAAATTTTCGAAATGCTAAATCTATGTAAGCTTTCCGTTGTTTGTCGGGTTTTTTTTTTTTTTTTTTTAATTATTATTATTATTATTTCTTTAGTTTTATAAGGAAACAGGGTTTTAATTGCCACTCAGCCACCAAAATCTCTGGTGTTGCTTATTCGCGTCTTTTCGGTCTCTCTGTGCTACTGCCGTACTGAACTGCAGGCTCTCTTCATTAGTGTGCGCAACCTCTCGATTAAAACATATTCGTTTATCTATACCCGACCGACGCACGTGATAAATCAACGGTATAGCGGATTCATTTTGTATGAGGCCGTTCATGTCAAGACTAAGGAATGCTTCTGATGGAATAAAGCCATTGCGACGTCCACCTCATAATACATATTGTTTGGGTAATATGCACCAAAAATCAAATCGTTCTGTGAGCTCATTGATCTCGCAATATGCCCTCGGATCAGCTTGATCATAAAGTTATCCACTCTGTTTATATTGGCCCCACTGTACAACGCTTCATTGGGATAATATTTTTTGTGATCGGATTCAGGAGTTTTTTTTTTTTTATTTGTTAATCGTTCCGGAATATGCAATTAATTGTTTTTATGCGATTTGTCAATTGCTCTGAAATATGCAATTAATTACTTTTTGTGATTTAATGGTTATGCCGAAATGTGCAATTAATTGCATTGTCGTTCTGGGGGTTATCCGAGTTCAGAAAAAGATAGCGTTTCTCATCTTTTTCTATGACGTCACTGACACACTTAACACGCGAGTGGCGGGGAATTGTTTATTACGTTGTTGTTGGAATTGTTTATACGTTTATTATGCCCCGCCATTCCTCCCTTTAAGTGTTGCCATTTGCAAAAACGAATGGCCCTCCCTATATAAACGCTCGTACTGCGCGAATTAATAAAACAATTTTTCTCAATGAAATATAAAATAATTATTTTATTTTATTTTTACTTTTTTCAAAGATTATTCTTCTTCGAATTTCCAATCGAGACTGCTTGCTCAATCCGCCTCCAGTCTCCTTTTTAACCTTTTTCTTTCTTCGCTTCCATGTTGTCCTTATCATATGCCAGCAGACCTTTGTCGTGAGGACTGTGGGAACTTTTCCTTTTTTTGCAGTAGTGTTGAATGTATTACCTACAGCATATGTGCTGAGGGCTGTGAGAACTTTTGCAGATATTGTTGGATGTATTAACTACAGCGTGTGTGCTGAGGACTGTGAGAACTTGTGCGAACTTGTTGACGTATTCAACTAAGATTGCGCTTGTATTAGGTAGATATGTTGTTTGCAGCTAATGTTGGATGCATTAACTCGCGCCCCGTCCTCTAACGATTTTAAGAAATCAAGTGTTTCCATTTGTAAAAATGTATGGCCCACCCTATACAAGGACTAAATTGTGATTACACGCAATATGCCAACCGACCCAATAATCTCGAGACCGCCTACGCGATGACCAGCACTATTCTCCACGACAATAACGCATACAAATTTAGTTGAAACCAGAGAAATCAAAACGATAGACACCACAACCACTAACAGGATTATCATCTTCAAAAATGGAGATGTCACGACCAAAATCATCTCCACCTAATGTCCAATATAGGCAACAGTACGCACAACACCAGCAATTACCTCCAGGTGTAGAATCCATGGAAGTAGACACATGAATGAGACACCACAGACGAAACAGCTGTAACAACCAACGAAGAAACAATCCCTTCCGTCAACAGCCAAGTTTAAATAATTCTCACCAACAACGGATTCACAACACAAAAAAGCAGAGAAAAGAATGACGTCAGCAGTCTTTATCCGGAGCCAGAAAGACAAACTATAGGTTGTACTTCTGGTAGAAGGGTTGCCCACTATTATTGTAAGAAGTAATGTAACAAAAAACCTACGTAACATATTGATCGACAGCGGTGCAACCCATAACTATGTAAGTCCAAATTGTAACCTTTCACATAAAATTAAGATAAAGCCTATCCGCACTGAATCCATATATGCATGTTCACAAAGAGAATTTAAAAAAATTATAGAAATCTTTGACAAAGAAATCACTTTTTATGAATTACCTCAATTAAAATAACACGATATGATAATAGGATGGGAAGAAATGAAGAAATTTGGTAGAATTCTAGACCCTAATAGACATGTGGCGTTTCTAGCAGATACACACATGACTAGCAAAGAACAACACCACCAAAAGCATATCCATTAAAGCCGTATCATCATCATCATCGGCACTACAACCTGGAACCGGTCTTGGCCTTATTTAGCAAGTCCTGAGGCTTGTTAAATTTTCCATAATGATTTGTTTTTTTTCCGGGCAAGGTCATTAGTTTTGCGCCAGAGGCTCCCCGACGGGGAATCGAACCCCGGTCTCCCGCATGACAGGCGGGTATACTAACCAGTATACTATTGAGGAGCTCCATTAAAGCCGTATATCATTAGCAATAATATACCATTACCACATTAATCGAATGTATTTGAGTTTAGAAATCAAATTCACATACGCGGCAGTGGCCTGATGGGTAAGAGCTTTGGTTCTATCTTTTAGTGATTCTAACCGTGATAGCGTCGGTTCGAATCACACGCTCTTCACTATCGTCGCAAACGCTACAGACATCAGTACAGGCTAAGAAAGAAAGAAATATAGTAAACTGTTGGAAAGGGAACGCTTACAGAGTGTTCTGGTAACAAACTTAGTAGTTCTAGCGCCAGATAGGTGGCGCTTAGGTCAACAAGCAGGGCATTTATAAACAGTGGCACCGATGACTTTCTCTCTCTCACGATGGAAAATTCGACTTAACCCATCCAAAGCAGTAGCTATAATTCTGAGTAGTAAACACTCCCAACCTGCTTCTCGATATTCACAGATTATTCGAATAAAAATGGGAGATACTACGATTAGACCACAGGGCAGGATGAAATATCTTGGGGTCATCTATACCCCAAAAATGAATTTCATCAAACATGTGACCCACATTCTTCAAAGGGGCCTCGGTCAGTCTAAGCAACTGCACAACATCTTGAAGTGGATCAACAAAGTTGACACCAAAGTTAAGCTTCTCTGCTATAAGCAGCTAATCCGATCTGGAATATCGTACGCCTTTGCCATATGGTCTTGCATATCTTCGGCCCAAATGGAAAGACTGGGAGTTTTCGAAAGAAAACTCCTCAGAAGATGCACCAATCACTACAGAAGGCCTGACGGCAGCCACTACCCGAACTCTCACCTATACTAAGGTGCCTCGATTATCCCTATCGACGAGTACTTGCTAGAATTAGCATATAAGTACCTCGAAAGCATTCAGAACAGCGAGAACCCACTTGTACGGCAATCTTGCGTTCTTGACCCTTCTCTCTTTCAGTCTCTTCGGATCAGACCACCACAATTTCTTCTACCACACAAAACTGAAGAAAGCAACCTTCCCAACAACATTCTCCTCTATAATAGAGGATTCCTGGACCCATCCCATAGGGTCTACTGCTGACACACTACAAACACGCACGCACAGTACAAGACAACACAAGCACACACACCGACCAAAGCGCAGATTATCAGACGCCAAAGACGTGATCTGCGTTTACTACCGCACTCAAGACCTACCGGTCTTGTACGATTTCTTTCCCACCATCCCTCCATCCAAGTAGTTAGAGAACATCCGAACTAACCCTGTCCACACTATCCTTAGATACCCCACCACCCCCCTCCCCCACCCTTTTCCTTTTTCAGATATCGCGAGACCGAGCCCAACATTCTCACGGATGTGGGTGATTCTGGTTTTCGCAAGATGACCAGAAGCCAGAGACAAGATGAAGGACACATCTGTCCTTGTCTCGCCAAGTCGGCCCTCTCGCCACCTTTTTTTTTTTTTTGGATTCGTAATCAGTCGAATCCAGGAGGCCGAAGCCACGGCGATTAATCAAGCTTTTAATGTAACGAATTTGAATTTTAAAAGACTAAAGGTAAAATAATAAAGTCAAAAAAAAATATAGTAGTTTGGTTTTAAATCAGTGGACCAGAGCAAACTGCGAGGGAACACCCTTGCCACCGAGGAACTCACACTAAACAGAGCGACCTATCCGAAGGGTCTCACGATGGGCGCCACAAACGAAATAGTTTTGTTTTAGATCAGTAGACCAAAGGAGACTGCGAGGGCACACCACCCCCTTCACCAAAGGAAATAACTTTGTTTTTAATCAGTGGATCAGTGGAAACTGCGAAGGCACACCCTCGCTGCCAAGAGGTTCACGACAACAAAGTGTCCCATTCGGAAGTCCCCCACCAAAGGATGTTGCGAGGGCGTACTTTGCACGCCGTCCACACTCGGACCCTCACTCCTCCATCGGGAACAGACGTCCACACTAGAAGTAAACGCCACACAAGGCCATCCCAAAGGAGACGACAAGACTACCCTAAAGGAGGTAGGCAAAAGCATTTAACTTAAAAATATAGCCTCAACACACGTATTCATAGCTGTAGATGGCTAGGGCGGCATATATGTCTTGATATCTCAAGAATCTTTTCTACTCAAGCTGTCTGAGAGCCGATGTGAAAATAATATGCTACCAATCGTTTGATCGTCCAATTCTGAGTTATGCATATTCAGTATGGTGGAATCTTAATTTAGCGAATATGGAAATGTTAAGAAAGTTTTAAAGAAAATGCATTAGAACTTGCATGTAGAGGTATAGGGGCGAAACCATTTTGCCTGGTCAGCAGAGATCGGGGATAACGTACTAATTTCAGGATTGTTCTGTCCTAACCCTGAATATTTGAAAAAGGGAATACATAATACCTGAAGCATTTCTATATCTGGATGCATATGGCTGTCTATCAAACTTCGAAAACATCCCGATCATAAACCGGGTTTCGAGACAGGCAACTATTATAATAAAGTGAATTGTTGCTACATCCTTCCAGCTATTCACAAATCCGAAGAAATTTGTAAGTGGAATACCGTTTCAAATATAGGGTTAATAATAATAATAAATAGAACAGTACTTCGGAGATTAATGCCAGTTTTCAGAGGCCGTCAAAAATCTTTTTCTAACTCCTATTACCTTATTTGGTCAGGAAAATCAAAAACAGTACTGCACATATTCGATAGTGTGAGAAAGACAGCAATAAACTCGTATGTCATTGACCACAGCCAATAGACCACAGCCGAAACATATGGTACCTTTACGTATTTTAAAGACATTACAATAAATAGAGCCCAAGTGAATTCGAAAGTTTCCCTTCTACTCAATCAGGGTGTGTATACCGTTACACATTCAACTTGAGTTTCATCGGTCAACTACACGAGTGAAGAACGTTCTTCCAGGTCATGTGCTCTTTCGTGGTTGTAATCTGCCGGCATTCAAAACCAATGGCCATCGACATATCCTTATTAAATGTTCTCCCTCGTAATCCTCCGTTCTGCGAATTGATAATTTAATGTTTCAAAAAGTCCAAAGAAAAAATAATATTTTATTGGAAATATACAGATGAAGTGATTGGTTCGGATTCCCCCAATAATAACAAGTGCCAGGAATATTAACTTTAGTGATATCGTATAACATAAAACCTCCAGGAGGTGAAGATTATACTTCCGTGAAACAACTCAACACCCCATCGATTAAGGATCCGCTGGTCGACATCATTTTTCAGAATCCTCACATCTCAACCAATACTAATTGCAGCAATAAATAATTTCAGGACACAGCTATTATTTCCTCCCCTAGTATGCTGACAATCAGAAGATTCAGATATTTCATAACAGAAGGTCCAAGCACTCCAATTGTCATTGTTCGCGTTGATGGATACAAAAAATCGTCTTTTTTTCCACCTCACGTTCATCAGTGAATTAGATTCGCCGAGCCCTCCGTTCATACCAACTGGCTTCACGTAGAGTTTTTTATTACCTCAACATATTTACATACTTCCACGTCCTCGACATCTGAACAAACCTACAACAGAAAAGGATAAACAGAAGCTGAAAAAAAATTACTGAATTCGACGGAAAACAGGATCACGCTATAGCTTGCAGTTAATTCATCCAAAAGGATATCTGAATATGGAATTTTATGAGTTAATTATTTTAATTTTGATTTAAGTCAAGATGCTGTGTTTTTTTTAGGACCATACAGACAAAAAAAAAAGGGAAAACATAAATAAATAATTACCTAGGGGGCTGGGTAAAAAGGACACACTACTGCTGGGTGTCAATATATCACGAAATCGTGGTGTCACTCGAGATTTATCTCTTCAAAAGCCTGTTCCCATTTTCGTCCTTAGAACTAGTGTTGTCCCGGGAATTTGCATTTTTATGACGATACCCGCAATGTGAACTAATTAGGCAGAAACTCAGGAGAGTCCTCGACACTCGAAGGATTTATTATTCAGCAGTTGAATATGTGGAAAATGTCATCATCGTTTCATTTCTTATGCGCCCCAAATAAGGATGTTCTGGGTATGAGTAATAAATTAAAACGTTTGTTCTTCACAGCTTCACCTTTAATTTGGTGCGAAAGGATGCGAATCATAACGGAACACAGGCTTATGGTCGTAAGTCAACTAATTACTTGGGTGTTCCTTCAAATTTATTATTGATGAGCTGAATTTTAATTCGGTTATGCTAATTTTAAGATTTATCTAGGATAAATATTTATGAGGCTTCGGTTGTGTTGTAAGACTTCATTTAGTAAAGTGCGTGTCAGGATGGAAGACCTAAGGAGTGAAGTTTGAATACGTTTGCTTAACTTGGTGAGACGTTCTTGGAGGTTTAAAGAGATGGCATTGCAGTAGTAGGTGGGGAATAGCTTATTTTATTAATAAAATCGGGTGATGAGATCTACATAGTCATCTCGATGAGAAAAATAACGACCTTTAAACACAATTTTATATGAAATGCCTCATCTGTAGTAGTCGTCCTTTGAGGGACCTTTTGACACATTTATAACTTATACATTATTTGTCTTATAAATGTTTGCCAGCGAATATTGCTAGAATATCTTTGTTATTTAACTATCTAAGAGTGAAAAAGAGATTTGTTTTCGTTAATGGGAAAATATCTCAATCATCTGGATTAAATCACATCTTGGGTTTTAATTTTATAAAGTCGTTTCGGGCCAAATCTAGCAATTAGATACTTATAAATACGCCAACACTTTTCTTAAACAGATTAATTATTGATCTGACTAGGTTTGACTTTGGTAGAGACTAGCCTTTTATTGACTTAGTTTAATTTTACCGTCATTATTTACGAAGCAAAATGTGATCTCAATTTTATACATTTTTTTATATACCTTTTGTTTGTCGAATTTAAAAAAGAATTTCTCTCAGGAGAGACGAACCTATACTATTGAAACAATGTCCTGAGTTTAAAACTCGTTTTTGTAATCTTCTTTATAAAGTTGCAAATCGCATCGTACTGGAAGTACTTAGTCTCCAACGGAATTCTGGACATGTTTCTGACATTCGGAAGATGTCGATATACCTGAAGATATTGTATATACTCGTATACCTATTTCATTAAAAAAAAATGTTTCGCACCACACAATACTCTATGCTCTGCGACACTGGGGCTTTTGATTAATCCGCTGGTGAGATCTATAAAATGTAAAGCTGACAAATAAAAAACACACTTTGTATCAACTAACTGAAAAATATAATAGAAAACAAGGAAACAATATTCAGCTGACCAACGAGCATATGAATGATATGGTGTTTGTGTTGGATAATATTACTTATTTAACACGAAAAACTTTAGAATAATTGTGGTCATCGTTACAGTTTAAAGGTGATTGTAATAGGTATTCAGTGTAAGTTGTCGCCGACCCGTGGCTCAGGAGAATGAAGCAACCAAATACTACATAAGGGACGAGGTTAGGGCTCATGAGTATTGTAATGTTTGCATGTTTCTGTAGTTGGTGCTGGGATTATAATTTAAAAAAGATTTGTTGCATTAAACGGGGACAAATCGCGAAAGCACAAATTTAGTATTTATTGTATTGTAGCAAAATAAGGGAGTGAGCATAGCTCAATTCTTTAATTTAGAAGTTTGAAAGTAAGTTAAGATTATCAAAAAAAAAGTAGATTGGATTCGAAAATGAAATGGTTGGGAGAAATCCTAGATCAGCTTTAGGAGTTTGGTTGCTGGATCCGGTCGAGAAAACAAAAACAAAACTTCCATATCGGGGCTCTGAGTCTGCGCTATAGGTTCATCTTTGCTGGGAGAAGTAAAATAAGAAACAAAAAGAACGTATTTTTGGAAAAAGACATCAGACTAAAAGTTACCGATGCAATGGGCTGAAGTTAGTCCCTGTGCCATCCGCACTGTCTTTCATTCTGAAAAGAGCTCCTGATAGGGGATAACCATTTGGCTTCTAAATACATGCCCGTCACCAGCGTGCTTCCTCCAGTCGGGGTCTGAAATTATGATTTACATTTACATGAACTCGTTGGCGTCAACTACTTTGGGAGTAATCCACAGATTATTTTATTTTATTTATATTTCAACTGATTGGAATTCATCATTACCGGACGCCAATACAGAGACTTTTTTCTAATAAACTTCTCTCAGGAGAGGCGAACCTATAGCGTTGAGTTTCTGTCCTGAGATGCCATTTAATAAGTGTTGGAGCTGCTTTTGAAAGGTTGTAAGTTGTAACGCTCCGGAAACAATCAAGCGGGGAGGGTGTTCCGGGGCTTTCTCGTTTTTTCTGTTCTGTAGTGGGATGCATTTTGGTACAATGATGCACGTGCCGTCAGAAAATGAACCACACATTGGTGGGATCCGTCGGATTGTCTTCCGGGGTGCAACTAAACCCAATTCGGTGAAATAATACTACAAATCTGCGAGGAACAGTACTCGTGATATTGTCTGTAAACACAACGTGTGTTAGGTGCCTTCGATGTGATATCACTGTGGGGGTTTATATCAGTGTGCCAGAACACGGACACTCATTTCACTAAAATCCCCAACGATTGCTCAAAGAGAATAGTTCATAAATAAAATCCAAGAGGAAAATAAAAGTTCACTGTTGTGGTTTCGTTGGCTTAGTTTAATTTTATTTCTTGATATGATCCTTTACTTTTATTTCACTTAGAACTTAATATTAATCTTATTAAACTGTTTTTATATAAATCTTGTACAAGATGAAACACCTCTTTCTTGGCACTGCCACCGCGGTAATTAAAAATTTTGCCCAAATGCATGTGTGCACTTTGGTGTTGCGATGAGATTCGCGCAACGACTATATTCGACAGTAGTTGAGATGTGACTTTTGACACAGTGCGGCGTGACAGTCACCGATAGAGATTGGATAGCGACTAAACCCAATTAGGGATTTATTATTATTATTTATTGGCCTGTAGGAACCCGAACGTTCATGACCTCACCGACTCGACTCCGCTATCGTTCCTTGTCCTGTGCTCTCTCCTTCCACGCTTGACCATTCGAACCCATCTCCTCAAGGTCAAATGTAATATTGTCCTCCCATCTCCGTCGCGGGCGTCCGGCCGGTCTCTTTCCCGTTGGCCTACCGTCAAGAATTCTACACACGGTCCTATTTTTTTTTATTATTATTATTTATTGGCCTGTAGGAACTCGGAAATTCATGACTTCACCGACCCGACTCCTCCGTCGTTCTCTGTCCTGTGCACTCTCCTTCCACGCTTGACCATCTGATCCGATCTCCTCAAGGTCAAACCTAACCTTGTTCTCTCACCTCCGTCGCGGCCGTCCTACCGGTCTCTTTCCCGTTGGTCTACCGTCAAGAATTCTACGCACGGTCCTATAGTTACCCATTCGCGCTACGTGTCCGGCCTATCTTAATCTTCGCGAGTTGATTACTCTCACTATTGTAGGTTTGCGATATAGCTCTTCCAATTCGTGGTTATGGAGTTTCCTCCATTGGCCTTCCTCCTCGTCATATTTACCTCCAAAGATACCTCTCAAAACTTTATTCTCGAATACGCGAAATTTGTTTTCTTCCCGTTTTGTGAGAGCCCATGTTTCACATCCATATAGAACAATCGGCATGATTATGGTTCTATAGACACGGAGCTTTATATTCCATGATAGCAGTTTGGATTTCAGCAGTTTATTGACTGCGTGCCAACTAGCGTTGCCGGAATGCAATCTTTTGTTAATTTCCTTCGACATTTCGATACTGGCCGTCAGTATCCTTCCCAGATATTTAAATTCTTTAACTTTTTCAAATATCTTGCCTCTGACGTTTATGTGTGTTCCCTGAAGTCCACCTGCTCTCGCCGTAGTCATGTATTTTGTTTTGTCTTCATTTATTTCTAGGCCCACCTCTTCTGCCGCTTGCATGATGATTTCACAGTTTTTAATTACAGTTTCTAGATTATCGGCCAAAACGGGAATGTCATCCGCATATGCAAGCACTTGTGTGACCTCGTTCAGGGATGATCGTTGCCCCAATTAGGGATGAAATTTCGATTTTGCAATACGCACGGCTATTAGCCAATCATCATTGCGCTCTTCTCATGAATCTTCTCATTTGCATGTCTCAGTGAGGTGAATAATACTCACCCATCATTCGACCGACGCTGTGCATGCCAAGGATGAAAAGACCAAAAGAGAGAACGCAATAACTTCGGGGTTAGCTTAGCTTGTGTGCTGGTATCAATGCAGCCTTGACTTGGCTAGGGAAATCTGATCATGGGAACTAAATTAAATACTTTAATAATTTCCCCAGCAATTGCATGATTATGCAACCGCGTCGTTTGATCAGACTATGCCGTTGCTAACCGACATGGGTTAGCGAAATGGAGTTGCCGTATGGCGAAAATATAGCTAAACTCAATTATGCATTATCTGCATAGGATAGTGAGTTTAGCTATGCGTCCGTTTGGGGAAACATGTTTTGCAGGTGAATTACCGAACGGTGGGATAGGGGTTGATATGACGCGCTGAAAGCCCACGGCACCTGTAGTCTCGGTGTCAGCGCTACCTTTTTCATCAGGCGGATTGCTCATTTCTGTATGCTATCAAGTAATTCGAGGGTATGCCTAGGATCAAGCTGCAAGTATGGCAACAGTATTCGAGCGCGGGTATAATTTGAGATTAGTAGAGAAGAAGAAGTCGGGTCGGAGTAAAATACTTTTGGCTCTAAAAGATAACTCAATTTTCTGGGGGAAGACCAGGCGATATTCGGCCGTACTTTTCCCAATAATATTCCCCTCTATAATAGAGGATTCCTGGGTCCATCCCATAGGGTCTACTGCTAACACACCACAGACACGCACACACAATACAAGACGACACAAACATACACACACACCAACCAAATCGCAGATTATAAGACGCCAAAGACATCACGTCTGCGTTCACTACTGCAATCAAAACTTACTGGGCTTGTATGATTCTTTTCTCACCATCCCTCCATCCAAGTAGTTAGAGAATATTTAAACTAACCCTGCCCACACTATCCCTAGATACCCCGCCGCCCCTTTCTTTTTCAGATATCCCTAATCGTGTCCAATATCTTAACGGATGTGGGTTACTCTGGTTATCACAAGATGTCCAGAAGCCAGATACAAGATGCATGACACACTTGTCCTTGTCTCGTTTAATTCGGCCTCTTGCCACTGCCTTTTTTTTGGAGCAGTTGAGTTGCCACGTGGCGCAAGGCTAATAACCTTGTCTGGAAAAATAAATTATTATGGAAAATTTAACAAGCCTCAGATTTGTTAAATAAGGCCAAGACCGGATCCCGGTTGTAGTGCCGATGATGATGATGATGAGTTGCCACGGGAACCCCTCGTTGTAAAGCGATATCGTAAATAACAGATATCATCATCATCATCGGCACTACAACCGGGAACCGGTCTTGGCCTATTTTGGAAAGTCCCTCCACCGGTATCCGGTCCTTATCCGAGACTTGCTAAATTATCCATAATAATTTGTTTTTCCGGGAAAATTTATTAGCCTTGCGCCAACCCTTCTCAGGATGTCGCTGCATGCATTGGTTCACTACATGGCTGGTGTCAAAGTAGCTATCCAGGGGTGTCACGTGGAGACTGCATGTTAAGTTGGATTGAACAGGCACAAGGATCGTCCTGGTCTTCACAGGGTTGAAAGCAGAGACTTTGCCCTGTATGTTCGCTCCCACTCCCCCAAATAACAGATGTAGGGCTAATGATTTACTGTAGGGTACCCCATAAAGTTACAATAAAAAACAGTGCATAACAAATAATGAATGGTGATTAAGCATTTATAGGAACAGATAAAGATACAAATCAAATAAATCGTTTGACCGGCTGGCGCTGGAAGTACAGTCCACCGGTAAAGGAAGCAGAGATGTCGTCGAAGAGGCGTCGTCCGCAGATCGATAATACTTTCCCTAGATTCAAGGGCCTGGCCATTCATCATCAGTGGAACCGACGATACACGAAACAAATGTTGTATATTGCGTCTTCATTGCATTGAAGATTGATTTTATCCCATTGTAGGATTTTTTCGTCCAGATTTAGATATTCAATCTGGCTACATCTTAGCTGGCGCAATGTTGATGTGCTAATCGGCCGATCAGTCGAAAATGATGAAACATGTGTAACAATTTTTACCAATACTGAATATTTTGTTATCCATTGATTCTAGTACATCTTTAATAAGAACCTTAAACCACGTTGAAGCCAAAATAGAACTTTGAGATACCGCAAATTTAATAGAATAGAGATTCTACCACAACCCGGATTTATCGATTTTCGACGCAAAGTTGTTGGGAAATTCCGCAGGGTTGAAGATTGCTTAGTAAACCTTCGTACCAAACACGATCAAAGCCTTAGAGATATTTAATGCGACCGCCCTTGATTCACCACTTTTTTCAATTGCGGATATCTAGATGCCAGTCACAAAGGTCAAAAGTTCTCCCTTAAGTATTTAATAATATTGAGCCTCGCTGCTTATGATACTTTTTGTTCTGAACAATGTTGTTTCCAGGTATACTTATTGTTAAATAATTAAAAAATCCTATGATTTTGAGGTTGGGGATATTTTGAATTGTTTTTTTGTTTATGTTGAGGTGTATTTGGGGACAAAGTTTTCGTCGGCACACAAGAAATAATTTGCATTTGTCTTCTGAGAGTCTGACACCTGAGGAATTTGACCATTTTTATTTATTTATTTTTATAAAATTTTTTTATTTTCTTTTTATCTTAGTTTCTAATTTTCATGCTAGACAAAAAATGCTTAAATTCTAGCTTAATTATCTTATGTTATAACTTACTGGTCCTACGCAGACGCTCTAAGCTAAACATTACATAACCATCATAATGTTTAATTTGCCTTTCGGCGACAGAACTTTGTTTGTGGCAGTACTTATAATTATTTAAATGACAAAGAAAAATTTTGAAAACTTTGTGTCGATTTTTTTTTTTTTTTAATTTTATTTAAAAGAACTTAACTTAACTTAACTTAAATCTTATACTACCCTAATTCTCGAAAAGCTAAGTCTATGTAAGCTAGCTGATGATACTGTTATTCTATACCGACATTGGTATCCAGGTCTTTATATGCCATTCAACCACCAGAACTGTTGCTGTCCAATATATACTATCGTCTCGGTCTTTGTGGGAGATAGCCCTAATGAAGCGCAAGAGCTCTTCTTCGCTGCACGTTACTTGCTGGTCGTAGCACAATCGACGGTCTACGGATGATCTACTTACATGATATATCAACTGAATTCCGGATCTATCCTGTATACGCCCTTTCATGTCCAAAGCAAGGAACGCCTCTGGTGGAACAAAACCGTTGCAACGCAAAGCTAGACGAACCGGGCACAGATCCAGACACCCTAAGGATAAACAAATATTTAACAAGGTGCGCAATCTAGTTAACAAATTAATTAAAGAACATAAACAGAGTTGTATAGATTGGTATCTAAGCGGACTAAGTCTGTCTATTGAATTGGACTAACCACAAAAGAAGAATATATAGACCATTTGTTAATGAATTGATTAAATGTAAAATTATAAATGAAAAGGATGGATACATTGATTTGATTAATTTTGAATAAATAACACATAGTTATTTAAAAGGTAATATTCGTATTATTTATATGCTTTCTTAAGATATAATCATGTGATATGTTTGTTTTGCTTTCCTCATATCTAACAATTCGTAATTTGATTTGTAGCTATTTTCATGTGCTGACCTTTCTCAATACCTCTGATTTGCAAATTTTGTATTTTGTTTGATGATTCACCATTTAAAATGTTTGCCCTTCTTGTGTACAAGCACAAAACTTGCGACCATATTTTAAAGTTTCACACCAAAACATGACTATTTCCCAAGTCTGCAACAAATACAACTCTTCCGTAATAAAGTATGGAATAATCTCCCCAACGGTTTCACATTCAACCTGAACCGAACTTTATGCTCCTTAAAATGCTTTTTAAAACGTATTGAATCTCTTCGTACTTCACTTAATTCAAACTCAATTACTTCCTCTCTACTCTCGTAGAACATTAATCATTATGTGTTACCCCCATTCATTCAAGTATCTTCTTTTATATATAATCGTAAAACAAAGGGTGTCACACAATTAACCCAACCCAACATTAACCTTAACCACTAAAAAGTTATAATAAAACTTTAACCTTAAACGCGGAATATAAAACATTAACCTCAAACCAAATGACACACGCCTAAGACTTAATTCACATACTGCTAAGAAAGAATCCCAAACTACGGCGCCAGCGCAACAGCACGGTCACACACACCAAAAATATACCCAGACAACGGCACATCCCAAAACCACCAAAATCTATATACTTTCAAACAATTCCCGATAACAATTCCACCTAAGCGGTGATGAATCACTATCATCCAAACCGACGACCAACAACAGCGTTCACTCCACGGTCATATCTTCCCTCTCGCTCTAGCGCCCTTTTTATAAAGGTCAAAGGTCAAGGGCCAACGGCCAGATGTCAGAGATCAAAGGTCAGGGGTCAGAGGTCAAAGGTCAAGGTAAAAGGCAATGGCAACGGCGATGACGCCACGGGCCGATTCCCCGGGGTGACGCCACGGGGTATTGCCCAGGATGACGTCACTTCCTGAGCCAGAACCGCCTAATACATACTACTAATTTCTTTTTGGAAAATACGTACCTATTCAAAGGTAGTATATGTTTCCAGGTACAAAATTTGCAACAGGTATAAAGAGCGAAAATCAGTTGCAAAATTTGTGGCCTCATCCTAGTGGTTGGGGGTGTATCTCAACAGAATTCCAGTTCCAAAAGCAGATTCAGCGAAATATCTCGGTATATATCTAGACAGCAGACTAAACTGGAAACAACATGTGAAACAAAAAGCTGAACAGATAAAGATGAAACGTAGACAGATGTATTGGTTAATCGGGAATCACTCTCAACTCAATCACTATTGTAAAAGATTGATCTATCAATCTATCATCAAGCCGATCTGGATATATGGAACCCAATTATGGGGCTGGGAAAAGCAATCCAATAGAGATATAATTCAACGAAGCCAGAATAAATTCGTTTGCATTATCACGAATGCCTACCGTTTTGTGACAAATCATGAAATACATGATGACCTAGAGATGAAATGGATTTATGAAGTTATCCAAGAATATGCTGTCAAACACGAAAGACGCCTACATAACCACATCAACTTAGAAGCCATTCAGCACTTGGATCTTCCACGAATTGAGACGGCTAAAACGGACGAAACCTCGTGAATTAACATGTTAAAATCTAACGAACTAAAATCGATTTGGGAGCTAAACACTGGTCCAGTAAACCCATACACGTTTTACAGAATTAATCTAAATTAAGTACAATTCAAACACAGTATTAAATTAAATTGTTAAGATTGTACTATTCATATCCAATAAAGGATTTTATAAAAAAAATCCTGGTTTTCTGGCCTTTTCCAGGAAAACTGTCAATATTAAAACTCATAATACTGAAATAGCATATCCCACGCCAACCTACTTCCTTAACCATCAATCCCTATATTCCCCAATTCACATTACATATTTAACTTATTATAAAATAAATTAGGTTAAGCTAGAATAATTAGAGTTAAGTTAAGTATTAGATTAGATTAAATTAAAAAATAAAAATCCTGGTTTTCTGACCTTTTCCAGGAAAACTGTTAATATTAAAACCTATAATACTCGAATAGTTATTCACACATTCAGTTATGTGTAATGTATGCATGTAAATAGTTGTATCACTAGAATTATAAGTTAGCTGTAGTACTTAATGCAAACATTGATTATTGGTCAAATAAATACAGTATGTTAAAAAAAAATTAAAAAAAAAAAAAACTGAAATAGTTATTCACACATTCAGTTATGTTTTAAAAATGTATAATGTATATATGTAATCAATTGTATCACTGAAATTATGAATTAACTATAATCATCATTATCATCATCATGGGCACTACAACCGGGATCCGGTCTTGGCCTTATATTGAAAGTCTCTCCAACGGTCCCGATATCCAGCCAATGTCATCCAGTTTGGCACTCGCAGACTCTAGGCGTCCTGGTCTACGCCATCCCTCCATCACAGACAAAGTCTGCCACGCTGCCGTCTTCCATACATCCTGCCACAAAGGACTTTCCGGGAAGGCTCCTCCAGTTAACTGTAGTACTTAATGTAAAACTTGATTATTGGTCAAATAAACACAATATCTTTAAAAAAAAAAGCACACCGCATCGTCTTTTGTTTATAACTTGCTTGTTTATGTATAAAATTTAATGAAAAAATTAATTTAAACCGTTCTATGTATGTACAATAAATGCTTTTTTTCTGCAAAAAGTCGACAAAATCGGCTTTTTAGTCTTCTACCCCCTTAACTACAATACGATTTGAACAAGATGGTGAAAAGAATTCTCAGGTGATTATTAAACGACGTTGTTAGTTATGAATAAATTTGTTAATCGCCATGCAGAACAGTTAATTAAAAGAGGTAACTTATTTTATATAGTCAAGTCTATAAGTTTTAAAGTTTGAGTTAAGATTATTAAAAATGAAAGGAACTTTGTGAAAAAGGACATTAATGTAGAGCGCAAAGATTCTACAGCAAGGATATTGGCTCGCAGAAAGTCTGCTGTGCTAGACAAAGAACAAGTAATTCTTTAAAAAAAATAAAATAGTGTTTTATATAACGCTAATTCGTATGTAATAATACATGTAAAACAGTTCAAAGACACACAGGCATAATCAGTAGTAATCTGAGCAGTATGTTAATGCAATTTCGTAAAGGATGACACACTTTACATCAGAGAATAAAATTTACTCTATTTTAATTAATATTAAGATAACAAAAGTGGATTTGTTGATTAGTGTTCAATTAGCAGTTGGTATTAGGCATTATACTGAATACTTATCGGCGTTTCTAAAATTGCAAAGGCGAAATCTCAGAAGGAGTCCTAAAAGGATTATAACACTTATACATTGCTTTTATTTTGACAAAGCGGCATTATGTTGAAAACCAATCCCCTACAGTTAGAAGTGATAAGTAACAACAAATCAAAAAAACCCCAGGAATTATTATGTTAACGTGAACGTGTTTTTCTACTCCTTTTCTTACTCGATGTTGACACCCGTCCATATTGCTCCAAGATAAATGTTCGAATATGCCGTATCCCGTTGTTTCAACTTTGTTGGTTGCGTTTTCCCACCTATTATCCTTTCACTCCGACAAAGTCATCTGTGTGTTCATTCTTCATTCAAATCAGCAGTAGCAAACAACGTTATCCTCGGATTAGCACACATCAAAAGAAAAGAATTGGGACGCCTACTTAAAGGTCCCTCTCAGTACCAATCACACAGGATCTGAGCAGCCAACAAAGATGTCATAATTGTTCGCTTATCTGCTGTTTTGTCAACTAAATTACCGGAAAATTCTTCACAATATTTTGTGACGTGCTTCGTCAATAATTCACAAGAATTTATACCCAGGTACAACATATGAAAAGGTAGTATTCCTTGTTCGTTATGGCTTACATCAAAGGACTCTGTAAACAAGACAATTTGAATAATTCCTGGCAAGACTCCCTTCTGTGTGCGCTATCGCTTCGCAAAAATACCCACATTGTTGTGCTCAGCTCAGTTAAAAGAAGACGCTGCCAGGATGAAGCCGAAACAATAAATTTCACGGAAATAACTGTTACTGAGTCATAAATCAATTTTGCATCCAAGGATACCTCTCATCGTCACACATGTATTCTTGTTGGAACTTACTCTTGGAAATAATTTTCATCGAGTTGCATTAAATATTCGACGATGTTCCTAAATGTCCTTTAAAATATTTAAATCTACTTGCTACCGTGTAATATGTGTGTCCTTCAACTTCTTTAGTTGTGCTGTTGGGAAAGGGAAACAGAGCAAGTCCGTCGTCGGAGTGCATTAGATAGTGTGGTCCTTTTGATGTGTTTTTTATCGTTTTCCTTAAAAGTTGTCAGGAAAAAGATAAACAGGACTTTTCTCCATTACTCCACATCCACCAGCACATATGCGAGGGCAAGAAAAGGATACCGGTTGAGCTCCCCAGGGAGAATGTTCCATTCTACAAGTAGAAGTCCTTTTTTCTCTTCTTAAATAATGTGTTTTTTATTATTATATGCAAAAATAACCGTAAATAGGATAAGTAGATATTTTTGCATCCTGACAAAAAGGGAAAGACTAGCATTGAAGAACAAAAAAAAACGGAAACGCATAAAACAGGGAAACAGAAAAGACCGAGAGAGCGAGATAGGTTTAGGGAAGAGAAAAAAACAAATGTGCGGATAAGTAAAATTAATGATGGTGCTTTGGATATGACATGTTGCTGGGTTGAAGGACTAGAATTCATCGGTTGCTCCTACGCCGAATGTCCTGCGGGTGCCTGATTTCAAACGTTGCGGTATTCAAAAGAAATTTGACTTGAGTTTTTTTGCTTTTGCACATTACAAGTGTTCTCTTATTGATTCATTTCTCTGCGGCTAATTCAGGGGCGTTCGACATTCAAATCCTTTTTCGGGCGCATCCAAGAGTGTGCATTTATCATTCAGCCGAATGAATAATGAGTAATCACGATCCTTTTGGCAGATGAGTCTTAGAAAAATAGAGGCACACCATTAAAAAGAAGCACCGAACATAACATAAACAACAATTTGTTTTTAATGCGTTGGCGTTTCATGGTACTTGTTATCATTAACTAGTAAGATTGCTGCTTGGGAGGTCACGGAAGATTTAGACTGCTTAGTAGAAATTCCAGTGTAGGACGATAAAAAATATTCGTTCGCTTTATATGGAAGATAAAAATGTAAAACAAATGAAAGGTACTCCGATACAGTCCGGTTGGTTGTTTTTGTTCCACTGTTTGTCCGATTGACAAATTCAATTTCAATGAATTCTATAAATGCGGTATTCCATTTTCACAGATATCTAATATTTGGTTGTTTTTTTTTTAAGAGTTGGTTTATTTTCTAGACAAACAAACTCTGTTTAATTAAACGGAGGGTAACAACAAATACAACAGTAGTTGTAATCATCCTAATTCTAATACCTAGAGTTGAACAAACTTTTTTGGAGTATAAAAGACCCCAACATATGTCATCCGGTCCTGTGGTTTAATCGTAGTATTTGTACTCGAATATTCTGTGAATATCGAGAAGCAGGTTGGGAGTGTTTACTACTCAGAATTATGGCGACTGCTTTGGTTGGATTAAGACGAATACTCCATCGACTGTAATACTGATACAGTTCATCCAGGTGACGGTTGAGTTCATTTGTTGTGTGTTTAGGGCTTATGGATGACGTGTACACTAGGACGTCATCCGCATAGCATATCTGGTTTACTAGTCCATCCACAGGGGCAGAAATATCCGAGGTGTAGATATTAAATAGGATGGGACTGAGAATGGAGCCCCGTGGTACGCCTGCTGTGGGATGGAGAGCCTTTTATAGTTGCTGGGCCCGATTTCGAGTGCGTAGCTGTGAAGTTTAGTGTAGCCCCACCCAATTTATTGGCCTAATTCAAGCCACATAATTACCCACAACTAATGTATATATAAGTTACAAACTAGAGAGCTTAACAACTATCTTAACTAGGCTTAACCGAAGCTGCTTCCTTGGATTGACGTGTTTACTTCGTGATGGAAATTGGCATACACTACTGAAGCGACGTCTTCCTGAAAATGGAATGCTGCATTTCCAACAGTTGGCCTTACAAAAATATTTGCATTTTTTTTTTAATTTTATAGTCGTAACTTTAGGTAGGATAGCCGGAGCTTACACAAATGTTTTTGTGGTGACTTGAAAGAAGCTTGTGGGCCCAGTACAACTTGCTTTTCACTACATTAGGGAATAGTTCAGCTATTGCAAAAATAATTTAATTTATATTTATATGTTTACACAACACTTACATACTGCTGTGGCTTTCGGTTTGGTTAAGCCCGTGAGTAAGGGGCTTCCGACTAGTGGAGTTCGTAGTAGTGTTCCTTCGGTTGATTTTAATTTCATGCTAACTTGTTTGTTAAGTGAAACGCTGGTTGTAATTTTTTAATCACGATATGACGATTTATTTTATTTTCTCTAGTTAAAGCAGACTACCGTGATTCTAATACAGTGCACACTTGTGCTGTTGAATTTTGATTCTCCGATGGGTGGATGCACCACTTGTGGCGTTCTAATTCTAATTAATTTTACTTCCAACGGAACTCCCTATTTATACCCAAAATCTAAATCAAGATTTTCATACTTTCCCACTGGTCATTGCTGACTTCCAGACAGCCGCCGACGCTAGTCCCAGTTGAAGGCCATGCCAACGACGATGGGAACTGCAACGTCGCAATTTTTTGCCGCCAAACGTCCTAAGGTGGCAACCTTACACCTACTCTGGCTGTAGTTCCACCCCAAGGCTTTTGGAAAATTTCGATTCACGGTGACGCGAATCTGATTTGCCCATAGCAAATAGCATGCACGTGCCTGGGTAAAATTACCTTAAAGGTGATTGGGTGTTGGGTGATTATCAACGAAGCTGCAATCTGCATGTTAGAACATAGTATGGGCATGGCTGGGACGTGGGAATTACAGAATTGCAATTTTAGGTATGCGAGTGGGGAATGCATAATTGCAAGCTTAGGTATGCGAGTGGGCAATGCATAATTGCAAGCTTATGTATGCGAGTGGGCAATGCATAATTGCAAGCATAGATATGCGAGTGGGCAATGCATAATTACAAGCTTAGGTATGCGAGTGGGCAATGCATAATTGCAAGCTTAGGTATGCGAGTGGGAAATGGAATGCATTTCAAGGTGATGGGAATTGGATTTGCCTATGGCAAATGGCGTTCAATATTAGATGCGTTGCAATTCAAGATATGTTTCAAGTTGCATTGTGCAATTTGCATTGAATGCTATATGTTTTGAACATATGTGTAGATGATACATGTTATATGTATTTATGTAGGTATTATTGATTATTGAAATTTTGCGTATAGCATACATGCGTATACGTCATGTGTACGCCAATATTAGGGTCTGGGAGTTATATTGGATGTTATATCAGGGTATTGGAATTCTGCGTGTAACAGTAGTAAGCCCTACTGCCGATAGTTTTTCTAATTTTTTGGCGAGTAAGCATTCCCATCGCGTCAGTTCAGTCCAGTTGTTGAGTTCAATTTTAAATGATAGAAAAGTATATACATAAAATATAAAAAAATCAATAGAAGGCTTTAAAAAGTTATTACTAAAGAAAAGGAGAAGAACATTAAATAATATTAATATAAAACACCTTCCTTACTTTGTTGTTTAAATATTGTTGATAAAAGCCTTATAACCATTCTGAAATTCACATTTTCTTGGGTTGTGCATGGGGGATGTTCCTCAAAATTCTCCAAAAGCCTACCCTTATTATATTTGTGGTGGCTGCGACAAGGTATGTTGCTGTTGTTGCTGCGGTTGGAAATGCCATTGCTGGCATCTCTGGTATGCTCCTCGCCGGCATTAGAGATGATTTCGGTGGTACTCATTTTGTTGAGTAAATGATGTGTGAAACTATTTTCGGATCGGCTTGTATGGCAGGAGTTAACGCCCCAATCACTTTCCCATCCAAACCAATGTTAACAATCACTTTCCCATTCAAACCAATGTTAACAATCACTTTTCCATTCAAACCAATTCAAACCAATCTAAAGATAATGCATGACTCACTCTCTCATAAGAATATTCAAAGATAATGCATGACTCAGTTTTCCATAAGAATATTCAATCCAGTCTCAGGATAACACAATACCAACAGATAAGGAATACATTTCGAAAATCACTGATAGATGAACAAAACAAATATAAGATAAGTACTTTCAGAACCTAATATAAATAGCTGTAAGACTTTGTACAAAACCAGTTCATAGTAAACTCAAAATAAAGACGGTAAGACGTAGTCTCACCACGAAAAGTAATAATTGTTTTTTTTTTCTCAAATCTTGGGACGAAAAACATAACTGGCGATCCTGCCAATCGTTTTTTGATACGAAAAAATTCGATGAGTGTGGTGGAGTGTTCAAAAAAAAACCAAAAGGTATCCATAGGAAGACCCCAGCGTTCAGGAAGGAATCAGTGCAAGGACTTCTTCAAAGAACAACGTCCAGCGAAGGGGACGATAAAATAAATAATAGAGAAATCAAGCCGAGAGACGATAAAATTATTCAGTGAATAAATAATAGAGAAATCAAGCCAAGAGACGATAAAATCATTCAGTGAATAATAGGAAAATCAAGCAGCAGATGAAAATAAAACACCTACGAGGTAAGAGAAAAATTAACCCCTTAACAAAACTTACAGAAGAAACATCCAGCGACTCTGATACCGAAAAAATGCCAAACATGGAGGCAGACAACATCACAATGAAGGCAGAACTAACCCTCATGAAACAACAAATCCAGATGATGGCTAGTTTAATAAACCAGCAGGCACAGGAAATCAACAAAATAAAACCCACAATAACATTAGAGGAACATCAAGACTTAGTATTCAGGTACAGCCGCCCGGAAGACATCAACCTGGACGCATTTAAAACACTACCAAGTTTCAGTGGAACAGAAGGAGAATACACCACTTGGAGGAAAGCAGCTACAACACTAATGGAAGCATGTGAGGCCCACAAAGGACACACGAAGTACTGCGAAGCCCTACTCATCATCAGAAACAAGATTGTTGGGGAAGCGGCACTAGCCCTAGTGAATAATAACACCAAATTTAACTTCGACGCAATCCTAGACCGTCTAGACTTCACATACAACGATAACAGACCTTTGTACGTATTGAAGGCAGAGATGGCACAAATAAAACAAGGAGGCAAAAACCTAACCCAATACTACGATGAGGTAAACAGAGCCCAAAACCTGATCATCGCAAAAATCCAAACACAGCACCGAAACGAAGACACCAGAAAAGCGTTTCTAGGAGATGCCGAACAAGAAGCTGTAAGAATTTTTTCAAATGGACTAAATAATGGGACGGCCAGGCAAACATTGTACGCACATAAATGCAACACCTTAGCAGAAGCATATGGAATAGCTCTCACAGTACAGCACGATTCACGGTACAACAACATTGCCCCAAATCTCCGAGTACGAGAGTGGAACTCCTCATACAAACAACAACACCAGGATAAACGACCTGAGTACGGGACTAGACAACAGTACCAAGAGAAACAAGTTCAGCCCGAAAATAGTCAACAACACCAGGATAGACTATACCAGCCCAGGAAATACCAACAAGATCCAAGAGGTTACAACAGGCAACAATCCCAAAGGAACTCACGCCAATATTTCGGATCATACAAACAGAATCACCAGTACACAAATTTCCCGAAACCAGAACCAATGGAAGTAGACAGTTCTATACACAACACGACAAGACATGCAAACCCATTCAGGAGTCAATACCAACAGCCCCAACAGATGAACAACGTGGAACCCGAAGCAACAGCCAGTTCCCTGAAAAACAATGTAAGTCAAACAAACATTATTAAGGAATCTTTTTTAGTCTAAGATACGGGTTGCCTAGTTTAAGTTTAAGAAATCCAGAAAATAATAAAACATATAATGTATTAATAGATTCGGGAGCAACCCAAAATTATTGTATTAAGAATATAGACTTAAGCAAACCGATAGAAATTTTGCCAATCCATTCGAAAACGATCCACGGTAGAAGTGTTATAGAAAACAAACGATATATACACATATTAGGTAAAAGATTACAGTTTTTTGAATTACAGGAATTAAAAGAGTTCGATCTTTTAATTGGTTTAGAGGGATTAAAAGAATTAAACGCAACAATAGATTTTAACACAATGATACTAAAAACCGGGTATGAAAACAATATAAGTCAGAAAATTAACTACTCAATCGAAGGTCAGGAATTTAAAGAAGAAATAGACGAGTTTATGAAAAGAAATAGACGAGTAGATAGGAACCTCCCTTACACCACGAATATAGTAGCAAACATAAGAACAAAAATGGAAGAACCAATTTGGTCCAAACAATACCCGTACCGTATTGCTGACCAAGACTTCGTGAACAAAGAAATCGAAGAGTTGCTAAAACGGGATATAATTCGCCCATCCAGATCCCCATACTGCTCACCTGTTTGGATAGTACCAAAAAAAGGCCTCAATGCAGATGGCATGCCCAAACGCAGACTGGTGAATGACTATAGAAAGCTAAACGAGCAAACAATCAGCGACAGGTACCCTATGCCTAATATATCCCACACTATACAGAATCTAGGCGAGGCTAAAATATTCTCGACGATCGACTTAGAATCTGGCTTCCATCAAATCCTAATAGACGAGAAGGACAAAGAAAAAACGGCTTTTGCTGTAAATGGAGCTCTCTATGAGTATAATAGGTTAGCATTTGGTTTAAAGAATGCTCCCGCCATCTTTCAGCGCTGTGTGGATGATATTCTACGACCATTTGTCGCTAAATTCTGTTACATATATATCGATGACATAATCGTGTACTCTAAAGACAAAAATGAGCATATGGAGCATCTCCGACAAATTTTTGATGCATTATACAACGCAAATTTAACTATTTCTGAAGAGAAATCACATTTTTTCAAGTCATATGTGAAGTTTCTGGGCTATATAATCAGCCATAAGTCAATAAAAACGGACCCCGAAAAGATTGAAAGTATAAGGAAATACCCCGAACCAACGAACTTAAAGGAATTACGTGCTTTCCTCGGACTAGCCGGATTTGATAGAAAATTCGTTAGGAACTTTGCGGTGATAGCAAAACCACTCACGAATCTATTAAAAACAGGTCAGATAGTATCAAAAAAAGCAAGTTCTGGCTATAAACTTAGTTTTAATGAGGACGAAAGAAAATCTTTTAATGAATTGAAACAGCATCTAGAAGAATGTTTGGAATTATCCCAACCCGATTACTCAAAGCCTTTTGAATTAACCACTGACGCTTCTAATATCGCGATTGGTGCAGTTTTGTCACAGGGAAATAAACCTATCACGTTCGTGTCTAGATCCCCAAACGAAACGGAACAAAACTATGCAACCAACGAGAAGGAACTGTTGGCTATAATATTTGCTCTGGATAAACTCCGACTTTATATACAAGGCGTATCGGATCTAACAATATATACAGACTACCAATCTCTAATTTATGCTATTTCCGATAAAAATACAAATACAAAGATTAAAAGATGGAAAAATAGGATCGAGGAATATGGAGCCAAGATAATCTATAAACCTGGCAAGGAGAACGTTGTTGCAGATGCACTCAGCAGGCAACAACTCAATAATTCAAACACTTCCTCCATTCACTCTGTAGAAAGTTCCCCAACCTATAAAATAAAAAGCACATATAAACCAGTAAACCACTTTAAGAACCAAATTTATATCGAGTTCTCAAAGGAAGACAACATAGAGAGTAAAAGTGTATTTGAGGGATTTAGGAGATCACACATCAAGATTAGTGATTTAGCCGAAATTATCAATATTTTAAAAAGGGTTATAAATCCGAACCACACTAACGCGATACACTGCGATGAAGTGACATTGCACGAGATACGAGAAATATTAGAGTCAAATTTAGAATGCAGGAACATAGTCCACACCCCTAATGCTGTCATAGATATCACAGACGAAGACGAACAATTAAAACTGATACAGGAAGTTCACCGAAGAGCTCACCGAAGCCACAGAAATAACGCCACCGAACTATCTGAAAAATATTTTTGGCCTAACTTCAGGCAGATGTGTAAAAAAGAAGTAAGAAATTGTGAAATATGTAACACGTGTAAATACGACAGACACCCCACAAAACAAATTATCAAGCCCACACCCATACCTACAAATGCAGGAAAGCATATTCAAATGGACACATTTTACTTAGAAAAGAAGGTATACATTACAACAATAGATACATACAGCAAATACCTGTACATACGCAATGTCCCAAATGAGATAGGAACGACCATAGTTATTGACGAGATCATATCACAAGTATTCCCACTAACAGAAAGTTTAATGACTGATAATGCCCCCATATTTAAAGGAACAAAGACAGAATTTTTACTAAAACAAAGAGGAATAACACACTCATTTGCGCCAGTAGCACATTCAACAACAAATGCGAACATAGAACGTGCCCATTCTACACTCTTAGAAATCAGTAGAAGTTTAGCAGTCGAAAAGACGAGCACGGTCTCTGACGAAATATTCAACGCAGTGAAACAATATAACTGTACAGTACATTCGACAACAGGCCAGAAACCAATCAATCTATTCTTCGGCATCATAAAAAAAGACATCCAAACGGAACTAAAGAAAGCACAAGACAAACAAAATAAGTGTCAAAATAAGAACCGTAAAGAAAAAACATATACGCCGGGAGAAGTCATCTACGTAAAAAAGAACCGTCGCGGTAAAGAAACTACACGTTACACGAAACAAACAGTCAAAGAAGATAAAGGCACCCTAGTAATCACAAATGGAGGCGACAAAGTTCATAAAGATCGTATACGTTCTAATACCAATTAAACTTGCCATAGGAGGAACACAGATAACATCCTTAACAGAGAAGAGAGCCGTATCAACGAGGATAGCGGACGCATATATTTACGAAAGCACAGGGATTCTGATACACCCATTTAATATTACCAGAATCATGAAGCCATTCAGAGAAGTGATAAAAAAGAAAAACAAAAACATAAGAGGTCAGGAAAATATCATGATACACCAGATAGAAAATCTATACGCCCAATTAGAAGATCAACATTTCCATAGAGACAAAAGATCATTAGACTTTATGGGTTCCGCCTTAAAATGGATGATTGGAACACCCGATCATGAGGATTTAGTCCAGATACAAACTGCAATAAACGAGTTAGTTAATAATAACAACAAGCAAGTGTTAACAAATAAAAAACTACTAGAGTTACTCGAAGAAGCATCATTACAAAATGATCATGCAGAATTTTTATTATCAGAAACACGCCATATTTTAGAAATTCTACTCAACACACTAGCAGCAGCAAAATCCGGAACATACCACGCAGGTGCCTTAGATATACATGAACTCAAGGAACTAATAAGTCACGAAACAACAGAGATCCCCTTAATCAATGTCTTAACTTATGCAGACGTTTTCGTTTACAGGGAGAACAACGTAATTTCTGTAATTTATAAATACCCCAAAATAATAAATAAGTGTATTCGATACAAGAACTTAGCGCTGGACACTTTCCATGGTTTGGCAAAAATAATGACGGAAACTATCATTTGTAATAATCATTTGTATGGGACAGATAAATGTAACAATAAATTAACGCACCCTATCTGTAAAAAAATAAATATCGATAATTGTACAAAACATTTATTAACTAAAAGTTTTACGAAATGTAACATGACATATGAAAGAAACGAAGAAATTGTGAAATTAGCAGACGATACAATAGTAATAACTGGAAAACACAAGGTTAACTTTAAAATATATGAAGGAATCTACCTAATCAAATTCCTAAATAATGTAACTATCGATGATACAGAATACATAAATCTACAAGAAAAAATACATGAATATGTAATTAATGACAACAAAATCGAAATCGAAATCGATAAAATACTATATTCCAACTCTGACAAAGCATTTTCAAATATTGAAACACTAAAAAATATACTAATCCCAATAGAAAGAAAACCAATTCTAAGTACAATTATAACTATAGTTATACTATTTTCATGCGTAACTATCATAATGTTAATCAATAAACTTTGTAAAAGATACAACGAATACAAGTTAAGAAAAATGAAGGAAAAGTCCCAGAAACTATTTAATGAAAAACTAAACGAATTACAAGAAATAAACAATGGGGACATTGTAGTTTAAGCAGGGGGGGAGTTAACGCCCCAATCACTTTCCCATCCAAACCAATGTTAACAATCACTTTCCCATTCAAACCAATGTTAACAATCACTTTTCCATTCAAACCAATTCAAACCAATCTAAAGATAATGCATGACTCACTCTCTCATAAGAATATTCAAAGATAATGCATGACTCAGTTTTCCATAAGAATATTCAATCCAGTCTCAGGATAACACAATACCAACAGATAAGGAATACATTTCGAAAATCACTGATAGATGAACAAAACAAATATAAGATAAGTACTTTCAGAACCTAATATAAATAGCTGTAAGACTTTGTACAAAACCAGTTCATAGTAAACTCAAAATAAAGACGGTAAGACGTAGTCTCACCACGAAAAGTAATAATTGTTTTTTTTTTCTCAATTCTTGGGACGAAAAACATAACTGGCGATCCTGCCAATCGTTTTTTGATACGAAAAAATTCGATGAGTGTGGTGGAGTGTTCAAAAAAAAACCAAAAGGTATCCATAGGAAGACCCCAGCGTTCAGGAAGGAATCAGTGCAAGGACTTCTTCAAAGAACAACGTCCAGCGAAGGGGACGATAAAATAAATAATAGAGAAATCAAGCCGAGAGACGATAAAATTATTCAGTGAATAAATAATAGAGAAATCAAGCCAAGAGACGATAAAATCATTCAGTGAATAATAGGAAAATCAAGCAGCAGATGAAAATAAAACACCTACGAGGTAAGAGAAAAATTAACCCCTTAACAAAACTTACAGAAGAAACATCCAGCGACTCTGATACCGAAAAAATGCCAAACATGGAGGCAGACAACATCACAATGAAGGCAGAACTAACCCTCATGAAACAACAAATCCAGATGATGGCTAGTTTAATAAACCAGCAGGCACAGGAAATCAACAAAATAAAACCCACAATAACATTAGAGGAACATCAAGACTTAGTATTCAGGTACAGCCGCCCGGAAGACATCAACCTGGACGCATTTAAAACACTACCAAGTTTCAGTGGAACAGAAGGAGAATACACCACTTGGAGGAAAGCAGCTACAACACTAATGGAAGCATGTGAGGCCCACAAAGGACACGCGAAGTACTGCGAAGCCCTACTCATCATCAGAAACAAGATTGTTGGGGAAGCGGCACTAGCCCTAGTGAATAATAACACCAAATTTAACTTCGACGCAATCCTAGACCGTCTAGACTTCACATACAACGATAACAGACCTTTGTACGTATTGAAGGCAGAGATGGCACAAATAAAACAAGGAGGCAAAAACCTAACCCAATACTACGATGAGGTAAACAGAGCCCAAAACCTGATCATCGCAAAAATCCAAACACAGCACCGAAACGAAGACACCAGAAAAGCGTTTCTAGGAGATGCCGAACAAGAAGCTGTAAGAATTTTTTCAAATGGACTAAATAATGGGACGGCCAGGCAAACATTGTACGCACATAAATGCAACACCTTAGCAGAAGCATATGGAATAGCTCTCACAGTACAGCACGATTCACGGTACAACAACATTGCCCCAAATCTCCGAGTACGAGAGTGGAACTCCTCATACAAACAACAACACCAGGATAAACGACCTGAGTACGGGACTAGACAACAGTACCAAGAGAAACAAGTTCAGCCCGAAAATAGTCAACAACACCAGGATAGACTATACCAGCCCAGGAAATACCAACAAGATCCAAGAGGTTACAACAGGCAACAATCCCAAAGGAACTCACGCCAATATTTCGGATCATACAAACAGAATCACCAGTACACAAATTTCCCGAAACCAGAACCAATGGAAGTAGACAGTTCTATACACAACACGACAAGACATGCAAACCCATTCAGGAGTCAATACCAACAGCCCCAACAGATGAACAACGTGGAACCCGAAGCAACAGCCAGTTCCCTGAAAAACAATGTAAGTCAAACAAACATTATTAAGGAATCTTTTTTAGTCTAAGATACGGGTTGCCTAGTTTAAGTTTAAGAAATCCAGAAAATAATAAAACATATAATGTATTAATAGATTCGGGAGCAACCCAAAATTATTGTATTAAGAATATAGACTTAAGCAAACCGATAGAAATTTTGCCAATCCATTCGAAAACGATCCACGGTAGAAGTGTTATAGAAAACAAACGATATATACACATATTAGGTAAAAGATTACAGTTTTTTGAATTACAGGAATTAAAAGAGTTCGATCTTTTAATTGGTTTAGAGGGATTAAAAGAATTAAACGCAACAATAGATTTTAACACAATGATACTAAAAACCGGGTATGAAAACAATATAAGTCAGAAAATTAACTACTCAATCGAAGGTCAGGAATTTAAAGAAGAAATAGACGAGTTTATGAAAAGAAATAGACGAGTAGATAGGAACCTCCCTTACACCACGAATATAGTAGCAAACATAAGAACAAAAATGGAAGAACCAATTTGGTCCAAACAATACCCGTACCGTATTGCTGACCAAGACTTCGTGAACAAAGAAATCGAAGAGTTGCTAAAACGGGATATAATTCGCCCATCCAGATCCCCATACTGCTCACCTGTTTGGATAGTACCAAAAAAAGGCCTCAATGCAGATGGCATGCCCAAACGCAGACTGGTGAATGACTATAGAAAGCTAAACGAGCAAACAATCAGCGACAGGTACCCTATGCCTAATATATCCCACACTATACAGAATCTAGGCGAGGCTAAAATATTCTCGACGATCGACTTAGAATCTGGCTTCCATCAAATCCTAATAGACGAGAAGGACAAAGAAAAAACGGCTTTTGCTGTAAATGGAGCTCTCTATGAGTATAATAGGTTAGCATTTGGTTTAAAGAATGCTCCCGCCATCTTTCAGCGCTGTGTGGATGATATTCTACGACCATTTGTCGCTAAATTCTGTTACATATATATCGATGACATAATCGTGTACTCTAAAGACAAAAATGAGCATATGGAGCATCTCCGACAAATTTTTGATGCATTATACAACGCAAATTTAACTATTTCTGAAGAGAAATCACATTTTTTCAAGTCATATGTGAAGTTTCTGGGCTATATAATCAGCCATAAGTCAATAAAAACGGACCCCGAAAAGATTGAAAGTATAAGGAAATACCCCGAACCAACGAACTTAAAGGAATTACGTGCTTTCCTCGGACTAGCCGGATTTGATAGAAAATTCGTTAGGAACTTTGCGGTGATAGCAAAACCACTCACGAATCTATTAAAAACAGGTCAGATAGTATCAAAAAAAGCAAGTTCTGGCTATAAACTTAGTTTTAATGAGGACGAAAGAAAATCTTTTAATGAATTGAAACAGCATCTAGAAGAATGTTTGGAATTATCCCAACCCGATTACTCAAAGCCTTTTGAATTAACCACTGACGCTTCTAATATCGCGATTGGTGCAGTTTTGTCACAGGGAAATAAACCTATCACGTTCGTGTCTAGATCCCCAAACGAAACGGAACAAAACTATGCAACCAACGAGAAGGAACTGTTGGCTATAATATTTGCTCTGGATAAACTCCGACTTTATATACAAGGCGTATCGGATCTAACAATATATACAGACTACCAATCTCTAATTTATGCTATTTCCGATAAAAATACAAATACAAAGATTAAAAGATGGAAAAATAGGATCGAGGAATATGGAGCCAAGATAATCTATAAACCTGGCAAGGAGAACGTTGTTGCAGATGCACTCAGCAGGCAACAACTCAATAATTCAAACACTTCCTCCATTCACTCTGTAGAAAGTTCCCCAACCTATAAAATAAAAAGCACATATAAACCAGTAAACCACTTTAAGAACCAAATTTATATCGAGTTCTCAAAGGAAGACAACATAGAGAGTAAAAGTGTATTTGAGGGATTTAGGAGATCACACATCAAGATTAGTGATTTAGCCGAAATTATCAATATTTTAAAAAGGGTTATAAATCCGAACCACACTAACGCGATACACTGCGATGAAGTGACATTGCACGAGATACGAGAAATATTAGAGTCAAATTTAGAATGCAGGAACATAGTCCACACCCCTAATGCTGTCATAGATATCACAGACGAAGACGAACAATTAAAACTGATACAGGAAGTTCACCGAAGAGCTCACCGAAGCCACAGAAATAACGCCACCGAACTATCTGAAAAATATTTTTGGCCTAACTTCAGGCAGATGTGTAAAAAAGAAGTAAGAAATTGTGAAATATGTAACACGTGTAAATACGACAGACACCCCACAAAACAAATTATCAAGCCCACACCCATACCTACAAATGCAGGAAAGCATATTCAAATGGACACATTTTACTTAGAAAAGAAGGTATACATTACAACAATAGATACATACAGCAAATACCTGTACATACGCAATGTCCCAAATGAGATAGGAACGACCATAGTTATTGACGAGATCATATCACAAGTATTCCCACTAACAGAAAGTTTAATGACTGATAATGCCCCCATATTTAAAGGAACAAAGACAGAATTTTTACTAAAACAAAGAGGAATAACACACTCATTTGCGCCAGTAGCACATTCAACAACAAATGCGAACATAGAACGTGCCCATTCTACACTCTTAGAAATCAGTAGAAGTTTAGCAGTCGAAAAGACGAGCACGGTCTCTGACGAAATATTCAACGCAGTGAAACAATATAACTGTACAGTACATTCGACAACAGGCCAGAAACCAATCAATCTATTCTTCGGCATCATAAAAAAAGACATCCAAACGGAACTAAAGAAAGCACAAGACAAACAAAATAAGTGTCAAAATAAGAACCGTAAAGAAAAAACATATACGCCGGGAGAAGTCATCTACGTAAAAAAGAACCGTCGCGGTAAAGAAACTACACGTTACACGAAACAAACAGTCAAAGAAGATAAAGGCACCCTAGTAATCACAAATGGAGGCGACAAAGTTCATAAAGATCGTATACGTTCTAATACCAATTAAACTTGCCATAGGAGGAACACAGATAACATCCTTAACAGAGAAGAGAGCCGTATCAACGAGGATAGCGGACGCATATATTTACGAAAGCACAGGGATTCTGATACACCCATTTAATATTACCAGAATCATGAAGCCATTCAGAGAAGTGATAAAAAAGAAAAACAAAAACATAAGAGGTCAGGAAAATATCATGATACACCAGATAGAAAATCTATACGCCCAATTAGAAGATCAACATTTCCATAGAGACAAAAGATCATTAGACTTTATGGGTTCCGCCTTAAAATGGATGATTGGAACACCCGATCATGAGGATTTAGTCCAGATACAAACTGCAATAAACGAGTTAGTTAATAATAACAACAAGCAAGTGTTAACAAATAAAAAACTACTAGAGTTACTCGAAGAAGCATCATTACAAAATGATCATGCAGAATTTTTATTATCAGAAACACGCCATATTTTAGAAATTCTACTCAACACACTAGCAGCAGCAAAATCCGGAACATACCACGCAGGTGCCTTAGATATACATGAACTCAAGGAACTAATAAGTCACGAAACAACAGAGATCCCCTTAATCAATGTCTTAACTTATGCAGACGTTTTCGTTTACAGGGAGAACAACGTAATTTCTGTAATTTATAAATACCCCAAAATAATAAATAAGTGTATTCGATACAAGAACTTAGCGCTGGACACTTTCCATGGTTTGGCAAAAATAATGACGGAAACTATCATTTGTAATAATCATTTGTATGGGACAGATAAATGTAACAATAAATTAACGCACCCTATCTGTAAAAAAATAAATATCGATAATTGTACAAAACATTTATTAACTAAAAGTTTTACGAAATGTAACATGACATATGAAAGAAACGAAGAAATTGTGAAATTAGCAGACGATACAATAGTAATAACTGGAAAACACAAGGTTAACTTTAAAATATATGAAGGAATCTACCTAATCAAATTCCTAAATAATGTAACTATCGATGATACAGAATACATAAATCTACAAGAAAAAATACATGAATATGTAATTAATGACAACAAAATCGAAATCGAAATCGATAAAATACTATATTCCAACTCTGACAAAGCATTTTCAAATATTGAAACACTAAAAAATATACTAATCCCAATAGAAAGAAAACCAATTCTAAGTACAATTATAACTATAGTTATACTATTTTCATGCGTAACTATCATAATGTTAATCAATAAACTTTGTAAAAGATACAACGAATACAAGTTAAGAAAAATGAAGGAAAAGTCCCAGAAACTATTTAATGAAAAACTAAACGAATTACAAGAAATAAACAATGGGGACATTGTAGTTTAAGCAGGGGGGGAGTTAACGCCCCAATCACTTTCCCATCCAAACCAATGTTAACAATCACTTTCCCATTCAAACCAATGTTAACAATCACTTTTCCATTCAAACCAATTCAAACCAATCTAAAGATAATGCATGACTCACTCTCTCATAAGAATATTCAAAGATAATGCATGACTCAGTTTTCCATAAGAATATTCAATCCAGTCTCAGGATAACACAATACCAACAGATAAGGAATACATTTCGAAAATCACTGATAGATGAACAAAACAAATATAAGATAAGTACTTTCAGAACCTAATATAAATAGCTGTAAGACTTTGTACAAAACCAGTTCATAGTAAACTCAAAATAAAGACGGTAAGACGTAGTCTCACCACGAAAAGTAATAATTGTTTTTTTTTTCTCAAATCTTGGGACGAAAAACATAACTCAGGCGATGTATACGATTTGGTAACATGTACCGCGGTTGATTATTTGGAATCGACGATAACCTTGGCCGTTATATCAATTTGTCTCACAGCTTCCTTCACGGAATTATTGATTTTATTATTAATTTCGATATTTGTTGATTTGACTCGACGAATTATATTTTTCTTCCGCGGGTAGACAAAAAAAAAGTTTTATTTATATGTTCTCTTTCGTGTGTAGACAAACGTCGGGTTTCTCGTGAAGTCCGATGTGTGGGTAATTCTGGTAAGACTGTCAGATGTAAAACTGTCGATCGGATACGAAGATGATGTATAACCCGCATTTCCTTTTGACAAATTCAGTTGTTTCTGCTGTTCTATCTTGGGGATTTATGATGTGGTGGCTATATTGTACACTGTAAAACATTTCACTACAATTTGCATAGCAAGCCTTGACGCTCGAAAACTATAATATTTTTTGCCATCGAAGTTTGCCTGGGGAGCAACATTTTTAGTTGAATCACTCCGTACCGAATTTTGATATTATAAACATGCAGAAATATGAAAGTTTCATTTTAATTTATTGAAAATACGAAGGTGAAACATATTTAAACGGCAATTTCTTTTTTTATAAAACTAACTAACTATTTATTGAATAAACCTAACTATAGTAGCAACATTTTTCAATATTGTCTCCCGCGTGATATACACACTTTCGCCACCGGTCTGGAAGCTTTAATATCCCTTGATCGTAGAAAGATTAAGGGCGAGTTGTTAGCCGATTACGCGCGTGCTCCTCGACTTCTTCATTACTTTCGAACTTTTTTCCTCCAACTAATTCCTTCAAGGGCTCAAACAAACCGGGAGACAAGTCTGGGTTATAAAGAGGGTGTTTGGGGGTTTCCCAGTCCGTTTTTTCCGATGTATCCCAAGGACGCCGTGTGAGGTCTGGCGTTGTCATGAAGAAAGATGATATCTCGAATGGGCATACGTCGTCTTTTGTTTCCATATGCGAATTTTGCCATAGCTGATACCGACTTCTGATAAGATTTCTCCACTAGTTAAGCAGCGATCACTTTCAATTTCAATAAGCTCTCGAACGGCACGATGTTGTCATTTGTACGACTTGTCCCTGGACGTCGATCATGATTTTCGTTTTCGATACGTTCTCGCCCACTTTTAAATTCTCTAGCCCATGTATACACACGATTCTGAAACAGGGTATCATCACCAAACTATGTCTTCAATCCACAAAAAATGTCTGAAGGATTAATGCCTTCATTTGTTAAATATTTTATAATATTCCGATGCGCAACAGACGTACTTATCTCTTGCTCGCTCATAGCTGTGCTGACTACAAGTCAAGCGCGACCGCTGGCCAAGCCAGTTCCCCTACTCTTCATAAACCAAACGATAGCCACGCACAAGATTATCGCGCTCGCAACTTGTTGCTACGCAAAAAAGTAAAATTACCGTTTATATCTGATTCATCCTTGTAAATGTTCATACAAACTCGTGTATTAAAATGTTTCAATAACAATAAACAAAAGTCGAAATTCAGACTTCCAAAAATTAAGGGTTTAAAAGCAATATTCTAACAGAAATAATTACCATTAATTGCAAGTGACTAGAAATTAGTAAACAAACAAAAAATAATAATTGAAGAAAGTTAGATGAACAAAGTTGGAGCAATATTAACGAATAATGTATAATGTAAAACAAATAAAATTAAAGCCAAATATACATTAATGATATCATGAGAGCTGTTGTAATTGATTGCGCTAAACAATTAGTGGCGCATCTGAAGGCGGACGAAAAAGAAACTTCCCAAACTGTCCCTTCCTCGAGAATACTTACTACTAGGTCCAAGATTTTTTGGTGCAATTTGTGCTACACATAATGTAATACCTTGAGGGTTTGCACAAACCATGTTCTGACCCTCTTGGTGTATTTGTAGCTACACTATTGTGGCTGTTGTTTTTTTATGGTACAAGTGGGAGATTATTCCAATGGTAGTTTAATTGCATGCGTTCTCGTTAATATTTTCAGTGTTTACGTCAGGTACAACTTCTACCTCCGTAATATAAACCTGGCCCTTTGCAGCACCTACAGCCACCACTGTGACATTATTGGAATTCTTTACATGCAGTATAAAGCCAGTTCAGTTCGAATTCTTTGAGTGTGTTGTTTGTTCTGTTTGTTCAATATGTTTAACACGATTTGTTTAGGAATGTTTGCGAATCTGCGTGGTCTTACCTGTGTTAGGTCGGGATTACTACTTTGACGTTCTGCTAACATATAATGAAAGTCAAGAAAGTTTTATTTAATTTATAGTACAATTGCTTTCTCGTATTCGCACATAACACAACCCACATAACTGATGACGATGAGGCCGAAGCCAACCGACTCATTTTCTTACTGCGAACAACACCAAAACCAACGGAATATGAATTAGTGGGGAATTCCAAACGTTTGGTATGGCTCTGCTGTTGTTTTCCCATTCTCACATGTTTCGTTCAGGAAAAATGTTCCACAATTTTATGCTGTTATACTAGTATCGCATTTTGAATTTTTAAAAGCTGTTTTATTATAAGCTTTCTTTCCTTAGCTCTATCAGCCTTGGAAATAGAAAGAAGCTAGTGTGTAAAGTGTAATATTTTCGGGTTAGGATCGCCAAGTAATATATTTGTGGTAATATACATATTTGGGTGACAAGTATGTAAACTTTATCCTAAGATTATCTATTACCTAACTTCCTTAATGGTTGCTGTTTAAGCGCAGCCCGCTGAAAGTATATGGCGAAATCGCCGCAGTTGGCGAATCAAAGAGGCTGTTGGTTTTTGATTGATTTATTATCGAAATTGCTGGGGTATTTAATACTCTCAATCAACCACTCAATTATTTACAGATTTCTTAATCCACTCATACAATTTTTGCTTAACAAGCCATTTCATTCTTAATTCATAATTCATTCAATACAATTTGCTTATTATGCTATTCTATTTTCTATCACTAGCTTGGCGCATAGTGTAAGAACAATGACACGATTTGACCCCATTAATTTGTGAGTCACTTGCTAGTGGCAAGCTCGCAAGCTAGTGTCATATGATTCTTTCGGATCGTAACTGAAGCAATTCGTTTCTTTTATTCAATTAAAAGAATCGACCTTGATTTATTGTCGGCAACGAATGCTCGTTACGTGACACTTGCTAATTGTGACAAGGGCAGTTGATTCATTTGATATTATTCTTCATGGTCATTTCATGGGCATGTTGTTACACTACAAGAGTTTTGCAAAGTCCTATCATTTCCCCCCACCATACATATTTTTATCCTTAATGTCCTCATCCACAATTCATACATAATAATCATATCCCCAATTGAATCAAATGGACGATAAATTAAAGCAGTTGTTCATTTGTCATGCAAAACATAAATTCCCAGAACCCATAATATCATGAAATGTGTATCTTCAAAGGCATTTCATGATCATACCTTCCGGGAATTTGTCCAAGCAAATTCCAATACAATTCCCAGAACTTTATTCTAATTGAAGCACACCACTAATCTTGTCTGTTCTTCTTGGAATTTTTATGTACTTCTACTATACAAATCTCGATGAGATATAATATAAAGGGTCGATTTTTTTTACACAAACTCGCGCACAAAAGTGGATTTTGGAGTACCCTTAAATGTCAGAGCACAGTTTGAGCGGAGCGATGACTTTCAATTTCGATTAAGGAGTCTCCAGTTTGATGCCCAGTGGTGTAGAAGCAATTATTTTAGAATATAGTTAAGTCATTAATAAATTAATAAATTTAATTACTAAATAAATAAAAATAAAGTAAATATAGTCAGTCGTGAGTTTGGCATCAGAATACAGTACGTGATCCCTCAAACAGGAAAAGCAGCAACTTATAGCCAACAACAACGGTCAACGCTCTTCCCTCTGGATAGAGGAAGCACCGAGGTCATCGCAAGGGGAGTCAGAGATCTCGGAAGAGACTTATTCTTTTCAGAACAAGAGGAACGTCTCTCTAATTAAACGCCACAATAAGTGGATGCTATGTCTGGTGAAAATGGTGGCTGATACGGCTTTGTTTGTCATCAAAGAATCACGAACAACCAGTGAGGCGTGAGCGAAAAATCGACGATCACACCAGTCCACGTATAACCTTTCCGACTGTGAAAAGTAAACCAATCATTCAAAACGATTGTAAACATCAAAATACTTCAAGAACATGTGTGTTGCATATACTTTTATATTTTAAGGGGAGGTTCTCATCTGATAGCCTCAAAAAAATGTAATTTTCTCGAATTGTTTTCTCATAGAAGGAAATAAATAAAGAACTCAAGCTCACTTGTTTGATATATTCAAAGGACAAAAAAAAACTGTTTTTATTACAAAATATCGTGACAATATACCAAAATACGCCAAGAACATGTGCGTTGCATATATTTTTATATTTTAAGAGGAAGTTCTCATCTGATAGCCTCAAAAAAATGTACTTTTCTCGAATTGTTTTCTCATAGAAGGAAATAAATAAAGAACTCGAGCTTTTTGTCACTTGTTTAATATGATTTAAAGTACAAAAAAAAACTATATTTATTAAAAATATAGTGACAATAATTGTTGACACGCCTTATAAAGTGACCGTCTTAAGAAAAGGTACCTTACCGTTGGCCATTCTAGAACTTGCAGAAATTATGAAAAATCAACAATCGAAGAATTTTCATAAGATATACGAGTGTAGTTGGAGCCCCTACTAGAATCATCCATGAAAGTCGAAATTTCACAAATCGGCGGACATTCGAATTTTTAAATACGGTTTGCATCATTTTTTCTCTGTAAATGAAAAATTGTTTTCATTGTTGTTTATTTATATCATCTTGATTGTAGGAGGCGCTCCAATGATTGAAATCTACTTTAAAATAAAAAAAAGAAAAAAAGGCGATCCTTCGAGTAGTTTTTGAGATATCGTGGAAACCAATGTGAAAAATATGGTTTCGAGAAAAACGCGTTTAAACTTTCAAAATGCAATACGAGAGTGGAGTGACCATTTTCCGACTTGACCTACAGATGGCACCACCAGGTTTAATTATAATACTATTTTCTATAGTACTGCGTCTCTTTAGCTTGTATATAGATTTACAGGTCGATTGCTCTGGTAGTATTCATTTCAGAGCCTACTGAACAAGACGCCTCGTCGTGAAAAATAAACCACCTCACTTGACCTCGTTATGCTGTAACTTCTTATAAAATTATTGTCGCAAAAACGGTTTTGGGGATATAGTAATAGAACACGCAAAATTCAAAAATTTCCGTTACCGATACTGAAACGCCAATTTTAGACGAACATTGGAATATCGGGAGTCGTTCCTCAGTGGGACTTTACGCTTTCCCTGGTTATCTGGTACCCGCCGTTTACAGTTTTTAGGCATTTAAGAATAAAGGGAATCGAAACCTCTTTTAAAAATCTTCTCCCTCATATTCATTACTGTTTAATGCTATCAAAAAATCCGAACGGAACACTAGAAGTAGTCCTTAAAAAGTATGCTTCAGAACTGTGTCCGGTTCCTAGCAAACTCTTTCACCTATATACCTTATGCACACAAAACTGTTCCTACCTGTGTTTCAAATCGCTTGAATTAAATCTATCCAAGTTGGAAAAACTCTTCGCGTATTGCGACGATAGTGAAGAACGCGTGATTCGAACTGGCGCTATGACAGTTAGAATCACTAAAAATGTAACCAATGCTCAACACATCAGGCCACTGCCGCTTGTACGAATTTGATTTCTAAACTCAAGTACACTCAACTGATGTAGAATTGTTATATTATCGCTATGGTATACGGCTCGGATGCATTTGCTTATTCGATTTTCGTTCGGTGTTCTCCACTATTTGCTTGTGTATTGTGTGTGTATCTGTTAGAAACGCCACACTACTCCTCCTCAGTAACTTTGTTACGATCAACTTTGTGTGCGAACGACGGAGCGAGGTACGAGCGAGCGAGAGAGCGCCGGAGCAGGCGAGTATGCAGGTGCTCTATGCGGAAGTCGTGAACGTAGTCGTAAAGTTCTGTTTACTATGGGAAAGTGTGTGTGTGTACACGGATCACGTCGGGGTTACCAATTATCGCGTATTACGACGATAGTGAAGAACGCGTGATTCGAACTGACGCTATGCCAGTTAGAATCACTAAAAATGTAGCCAAAGCTCAACACATCAGGCAACTGCCGCTTGTACGAATTCGATTTCTAGAATCTAGTACACTGAACTGATGTGGAATTGTTATGTTATCGCTATGATATACGGCTCTGATACATTTTCTTATTCGATTTTCGTTCGGTGTTCTCCACTATTTGCTTGTGTATTGTGTGTGTATCTGTTAGAAACGCCACCGTCTCTCCCGCAAAATTACTAACCAAGAGCTTGAGTGCCCATGTATGTTGTCAAAGGTGATGCAAAAAGATCATCAATACCGTGTTGATTAAATATTAGAATATAATGGATTCCTAAATGATCGCCAATACGAACTTCTCAGTAGGCGATCCACGAGAGACATTTGGAGCTGTTTTATTAACATTTGCAATTGCAAAGTATGAATAGTCAAGACCAGTCGCATTGAATATCTCCAAGACTTTTGACCGTGTCTGGCATAGAGCCTTACTAAGTAAGCTTTGTTCATCGTTCAATATCTATGCGATTAGATATAAACTTTTCTCGAAAATTAATCGGTCCGGGTTGTTGTGGATGGTGTGCCATCAAATCTCTTTGCCATTAATTCCGGACTGCACCAAAGTTCAATATTGAAAATAATTTTATATCCCATATAGTCAGTGGTCGACGAATGTACACTGATTTCTTCCTTTTCGAGAGATCGGCGGATTAATGCATCAACTTTGTACTAACTAAGATACAGCCAAGTCAACTCCTTTAATGGAGATCTGTATATGATCCTGCAATGAAGACAGTTCATTCCCATTTACTTCTACCTGAATAAGACGACGTATACAACTCTACAAGAAAGGCCATCAAATCTAAAAATTCGCTCGTTGTCACAGTTATGGGGAATAGTTCGCGGCATGAACATGTGTCGAACATCGCCGTTTCAATGAATTTGAATTATCTTATCAGGACTAAGAGATACTTCACTTCAGTACAACATTTTCTCCTCGACAACTTCTCCTCCAATATTAAATCCGTAAGACTCAGTTATATATCAACACTATCACTGATTGAAGTAGTCCCGAAAATAGTCGTTGAGTTGCCTGAAGATTACGAATTCTCTTCGTTAAGCACTGATATAGTATATGGGTCGAGAAAATAATATTCAAATTTCGGTTATCTATTGAGCTCATTACACAAAAGCCACGGTGTCACAGATGCTTCGATTCCTATGAATTATAGCAGTTCATCGTAAGCCACTCAAACAGATTTATTCTACCGCCCTCCATGTCCTTTAGCACTAGTAAAAAATGGTTCCTCTAATAAAAACATTTAAGTGTCCTTTAAGCGGATGACTTACTCTAAACTCGTTCCGTCCACCCATCAATGCATTTCTTAAACCAATAATCACCATTGTTATTAAAAGTAGTTAAAGCCAAGAAAAGACTTTTTTTTAATCGAGTTCACGTGACTTTATCCACAGATCCCTGCTAGCGCATGTAGTGCAATAAGAACTCAAAAAGGACACCATTATTCAGCAACGCATGCGGTTCACGTGTTGAGGATAATTAAATTTTCGTTGAACATTTGTTTGTTCAATCGATCAGGACTAGACGATGCCATGGAAAATTTTATTCTTCATCAAATCGAACAAGTGTCTGAAAGGCGCGGTTACTGATCAAGGTCCTTTTACCCGCTTCCCACTATTCCTGTTGAGTATAATATTTTGCATGTTTGCGCACTAGGGTAAAAATGGCAGGACAACGCTGAGAACGTGATTTTGTTTACACTTCCTTTTCAATTACGCTAAGTTAATTTTTTAAGTGGGCGAGTAAGCTATTGTGGGATTTTATAAAATGAAAGGGGTGCCCTGAGCTTTGTGAGAACTGTGAACTGAATTGAAGGAGAGAAAAAAAAAGATCTAAATAAGGGAATTAAGTGGCTTTAGGCATGAGGAAGCAATTAGTGGATGTTAGAACTAATGTTTTGTTCTCAAATTGGGGTCGGATAGAACTTCATACACTTCAGTACAGCGTACTGTATATTATGATATTTAATTAAGATAATGGGATGATTCAATTTTGTCTAAGATTTAGATTTATTGTGTTTCTTATTTTGATAAATTATTTAATAAAAATTATTACATAAGTCTGCTGTACAAAGTTTTACATAAACGCTGTAATATTCGGCCACGCTGTGACAACTTAAATATTTTAATTTGCTCCATGATTATTGTTTTACTCTGTTGGTGTAATTAAAAAAATAACGAGATATTTTACCCTTAAAGAATTTTTAAGCAATTTATATAAATTCATCAATTTTATACCCTTCAAAGTATTTTACTTTATGTAAAGCATTACCCAATACAGACAATATATTTGTAAAATTTCTTGGCAGCCATATTTAAAATGCTAGAAATATTATTAGCTACTATTTGTCATTAATATAGTTTGACTTTAAAGTAGTTGCACTTTAGAATATAAACAGGAGTTTTGTTGTTAATTCAAATTTTATATTTTATTTAGTTTTAAAAACATATTGTCCTTATTGGTATAGCCAACATATCGTCCTTGTTGAAACGCGATAGTTAAGGGAAGAACAAATTCGTTTCTTTTTCTCTAGATGCCAGTATAATATTGATCAGACTTATGCGCACTGGAAAAGTGACAATAGTTATTAAAAAAATTCCTTGATAGTTTTCCGATTACTCGTAAAGCAAATACATCGAATCATTTTGAGTCATCGTATAGTGAAGTTGCACGAGTTAGCTGAGGCCGCGAGCATCGATAGAAAAAACAAAAACGGGCAGAATACATTTTGCAGGGTCATTCGGAGATGGAAAAGCTATCGGCGAGATCGGAGCCGTGTTTACTGATCGTGGATCAAACACAGCAGCGCGTTAATGATTGAAAGGTCGCCTTGACCTTTGTTGCAGCCTATTCGAGCGGATTTTTGAAGAGTGCTATGTAGTGTTATTGCACAAACTGAATGACGAAATAAACAAAAAAAAAAAAAAAAAAAAAAGTGCCCCCATATGGCGAAGAAAAACCGTCTGTACCATTACGATAATACACCGTCACACACGTCCTTGAAAGTGATGGCCAAATTTGACCAATCACGATTTGAATTATTTGTTCACCCACCGTATTTTTTTTTTACACCAACGCGCGCACATAAGGTAATTTTAAAGTACCTTTAAATGTCAGAGCACAGTGTGAGCGGATGGAGAGGAAGTGGATAAGGCAAGGAGGTATCGATGTATATTGGTCTTGAATGTCTGGACATCACAACGACCAGGAAACACATGATCAGGCAGAACATTCCACATTCGTGTGGTTCGGCTAAAGAATGGTTTTCTATGTTTATTTGTGCGCCTGAAGTCCACTTTCAACGTGAACTAATGCGCATTCACAGATTGACGGGTATCGTGGGAACACATTCAGCAAGTTCAGTTGAGCAACGACCGTGGTAATACTTATAGAAAAGAGATAGGCGTGAGACCTTGCGTTGAGGTTTGTCGTGCACTTCAACTGGGGCAGAGTTCCAAGGAATTTCTTGCGAATTTGGAAGGCCATCCCCTTGTTTTCATCATCATCATCGGCACTACAACCGGGAACCGGTCTTGGCCTTATTTAGCAAGTCCTGAGGCTTGTTAAATTTTCCATAATGATTTATTTTTTCTGGGCAAGGTCATTAGTCTTGCGCCAGGGGCTCCCCGACGGGGAATCGAACCCAGGTCTCCCGGGTGACAGGCGGGTATACTAACCACTATACTATCGAGGAGCCCTTGTTTTAATCCGTCGCAAATTTCGAATGGTTCTGAGAGCTGATTTTCTATTCTAACTCGTCCTTTATTTTCGCTCAAGCGAAACTGAACGAGAGCGATTTCAATACGACTTTTTATTTTTAATTTAACTTATGTCCGTCCAGGATGATTACGTGTTCGACTGTTTGTTTATTAGGTTGGACCACATGAAATGTCCGATTTTCGCTCGATCGGAAATTAGAAGTTCTCGCGTTGATATCTGTGCCAGAACGTTAAATTTTCTTTTTTTTAAAATAAGGTGGTACGTGTGCTTGACGTGTGACAATTTTAGGGTTCGTTACAAGTGCAGTTATTTTTTTTAGGGATTGTTTACCATGCTGTCGGCAGTTCAAATTCGAACCCTCTTCCTTTATGAATTTAAAATGGGACATAATGCGTCATTAGCAATGAAAAACATTAATGACGCATTAGAGGATGTAGCGCTAAACGAACGCACTATACGACGTTTGTTTGGAAAGTTCCGTTCGGGAGATTTTAGGCTCGAAAATGAACCACGTGGGAAGCCGGAAACGTTAGTTGACTACGATATTTTAAGAGCCGGATAGTCACCTGTGATAAAAAGTGGTTTCTGTACGATAACCGTAAAAGATCCGGGCAGTGGTTGAATGCAGGTGAAGAACCAAAACACAGCCCCAAGCCCGATCTTCATCCAAAAAAGATTATGGTGACAATTTGGTGAACAACGAACGGACCAATCCACTTTCCATTTCTTCAAGCAGGAGAAACGATAAACGCTATCAAATATTGTGGGGAAATCGACATATTGCATACCAAATTGGCTGACAAGCAACCTGCGCTGGTCAATAGGTACGGCCCGATCCTTTTGAATGACAATGCTAGACCCTATACCTCACAAGTAACGGTGCAAAAACTGTTGCAGCTGGGATTTTCTGCCGCATCCACCGTACTCTTCTGACATTTCCTCAATGGACTACCATCTATTCCGCAATCTGGATTCATTTTGCGGGGAGAAGGTCTTCCAGAACCTAGCAGACGTCATAAAAGCCTTTGAAGATTTCATTGCCTCGAAAAATCACCACTTCTACGAAAAAGGAATATTTGGCCTTGTATCACGTTGGAAGAATGTCATAGATGCCAACGGATCCTATTTTGATTGAATAAAAATTGACGGAAAATTAATATTTGCTTTTAAATTTTTGTTATAAAATTGGACATTTCATGTGGTAGAACCCAATATTTACTTATCATCATCATCATCAGCATCAGCATTACAACCGGGATTAGGTCTTTACTTTATTTAACAAGCCTGATACTTGTTAAATTTTCCATAATAATTTGTTTTTTCGGCCAAGGTTATTAGTCTTGCGGCAATATTTACGTATACTGTACTATAATTATTCTAACACCGCGATGGGCCTTTTAGGCTCTTATTTTATTAATACTTTAATAATTGGCAAATCTCGACTGAGTCTCTCTTGTGTTCTCTTATAATATTTACATTTCAAATATTTTAAAAGCGCGATATTTTTAGACTGACCGTCTTCGTTGACGATTTATGATCGACTCTCCATTAACAATGGTATAAACGCCACCGATCTCTTACGGCGGTTAGTTTTTCTAGTAATGTCGGTTCCTCCTTAAATCGTGGAGATCGATGCATTTCAATTCTGTTTACCCTTTTTTCTTTTGTTTCAAATCAAGGTACACTATCTGTGAATGTAATTTCAACATTCCTTAAGATACATGCATCCCAATACTCTCTTTGTTTATGTTTAGCATTGGGCGAATATTTCGATTATATATATACTGCGATTCCTGATTGATCCCCGTATTCGAGAACAAAGATTTAAGGGGTATATTTGACGGTAAATATGACGAGGAGACAGGACAATGGAGGAAACTCCACAACTACGAACTGGAAGAGCTATACCGCAAACCTACAATAGTAAGAGTAATCAAGTCGCGAAGATTAAGATGGGTCGGACATGTAGCGCGAATGGGTAACTATAGGACCGTGCGTAGAATTCTTGACGGTAGACCAAAAAGAGACCGGTAGGACGGCCGCGACGGAGGTGGGAGAACAAGGTTAGGTTTGACCTTGAGGAGATCGGATCAGATGGTCAAGCGTGGAAGGCGAGTCCACAGGACAGAGAACGACGGAGGAGTCGGGTCGGTGAAGTCATGAATTTCCGAGTTCCTACAGGCCAATAAATAATAATAATAATAATAATTCCTGATTGATCCTCGTAATGAAATAATGGTTGGAGTTCTTCTTAAACTGTTGGTTGTAAAGCTCCAGAAACTTTCGCGCGGATAGGGAGTTCTATATGTTTCCCGTTCTATAACGGAACAAGTTTGGATACAGATATGTATGTGGTGCGATCCGTCACATCTTTTTGACCGCAAATAAACCGAATTTCGTGGCACAATACCACGAATCTTCGAGGAGCAGTCCATGTTTTAGTAAACAAACAAGGATCCGCTACTCGTCTTCGATGTGCTAGTGGCTGCAGACTTTATGTCAACGCTGCGTTTTCGATCAGTCGAATTACATGTCTCTGTATGCTATCAAGCAGGGCAGGGGTGTGCTTTGGGGTAGGGTTTCAAACATGGGAACAATATGTGACCGCGGGATTAATTTGAGATTTATATAGGAGAAGAAGTTGGGCCGTAGGAAAACATTTTTTGCTTTAAAAAGATAACTTAATATTCTGGAGATGGACCTGGCGATATTCGGTACGTGTTCCGATCGAGCAACATTATGCTTTACTTAGATTCAAGAGCGTCGCCATTCATCATCAGTTGGGGAACCGACGATCCATTTTTCTTTTTGAATGTTGAATATTGCGTTTTTGTTGCATTGAATTAGACGATATTGACCTTTCACCATTGGAGAATTTTATCCCGATCCCGATTCAGAGAGCCGATCCGTCTACATCTAATCTGGTGCAACGTTGGTGCGTTGATTGACAAATCATTCGAAAAAGAGGAAATACGTGTATTAACATCCACAAAAGTGAATATTTTGTTACCTGTGGATTGTAATAGATCATTAACACGAAGCAAAAACATAGTTGAAGTCACAATAGAACCAGAATAGAAAAAAGATTCAAAGCCTTCTACGACAAGCTGAGTGGATCAATTCTCGAGAAAGCTCTTCATCCAGCCGCAAAGTTGTTGGGAATGTCAGTATGAATGAAGCCTGTTTAGTAACGTTCTATGCCAGACGCGATCAAAGGCCTTGGAGATATCCAATGCGACCGCCCTTGATTCACCATGGTTTTCAATTTCCAATGTCTAAATGTCAGTTACAAAGGACCGCCCGCTACGGAATCGGTATTGGCAATTCTTTAGAAGTCTGTTGCATTTCAAGTATTTAATCAACTCGGTATTGATGACCACTTCCATCACTTTGGATAACATGGACAGTAATGCCATTTAACGGCTATTTTCGGCGGATACTTTTACCTTTTCTTGGGGATTGAATGAATTCGAACGATTTTCCACCAGGTATGAACGGTTTTCTGTGCCGCGTTTTCGGCGATTCTTGTGATTCGTATCGACGCTATGACGGTTAGAATCACTAAAAGATTGAACCAATGCTCAACACATCGGGCCACTGCCCCGTGTACGAATTCGATTTCTAAACTCAAGTACACTCAACTGATGTGGAAATGCTATGTTATTGCTATGGTATACGGCTGATGCTTTTGCTTATTCGATTTTGTTTCTGTGCTGTGCTTCACTATTTGCTTATGTGCTGTGTATGTATCTGTTAGAAGCGCCACAAGGTTTTACTAAGAAACGGTGATAGTTCTGTAGTATAGTTTTTAAGGGCTATTGCAGGTATTCCGTCCAGGCTGGTTGCTTTTTTACAATCCAGTCCACGAAGAAAGTTTATTGCTAATAGCGTTTACCATCGACCATAAGGAGCCAGTTAGGCATTCAACCAGTTTGTTAGTCACTTTGTCATTGTGAACCTTCTTTGGACTATCAATAGCCATGTTAGAGTCAAAACCTTCTATAATTAATTATAGGTTCCTCAACTCGCTACAATTTTGTAGGAATCAGTTGTAAGGTACTCCCCCAACTTGCACCATAGTACAGCCTCATAAGTTGAGTATGCAAACGTATGTTAAACTAAAAACTTATCGTCATGGATCCTGATGTCGGTAGCATCACACCCACCTGTAAACATGGATGTATAATATAAACTTTCATTCCAATAAATTGGTATCTCTAGTAATGAATTTCTGGATGAGCATTTTTTTCAGGCAATACGATATCGCTGCGCTTTCGACTGAACGATGCACGTCCATAAATTCCAGGCATGCCCCTTCTTGAGAAGTTCCTCTAATATCAAAACATATATCTGAATTCATTAAAAATGCAACGACGACAGTTGACTACCTTGCATCCCTCTTATCCTAATGGCCGTCCTTTCTGTACTTCACATTCCACTCAAACCACTTCAAGTATTCGTTTGCATGTGTCCATCTGATTAAAAGGGGTTCGAGAGCAACAACACAGGGCTACAGTTGATCCTACCCTCTCAATCAGTACAAAGAAAAATAAATAAATAAATAAACACACTCCAAACACAGGGGGTGAGCATAATGCTCTTCATGTACCTGTCTCAATGGCACTCCATTATATCTGCCAGCCACCAAAAATGTTCACCAGCGGACACTTGAAAGACCAGAAGGACTTCTGGTTGCGATACTTCTCAAGCGCGAAAACTAGGCCACACGCCGTATGAATTTGCGTTCTATTGTTCCAGGATAAATGAAAAATGACTGTCAGTAAACTCTTGTTCGAGGATATGTGGAAAACGGAAGAAAAAAAAATAAGGAGTGGAAGAAAGAAATATAATCTGGAGAGGATACGCGGTCGATGATAATAGCTGCCAAATTGCTGAACAAGTGCCATTTCATTATTTGTAATTTCGTTAGCATCATCATTGTCCTGTCCGCCACTCGTCTGATGTCGCAACCGATGTTGCGTGTATCGGATTTATTGTCCTTGCACATGTTACGATTATTGGAATTGAATTACATCACGGTGCCGGGTCATGTTGCTTGCGGTTTACCATTTCAATCGTCCTTCATTAAGGAAGATTCAATTTAACCCACACAAACAAATTTCTCCGAAAGAAAAAAATGAAAATTAATAATTTGTTCTCCTGGACCATTAGGCTGAGTGATCGGGCGAAACGATTCATTAAACGGCGATTTTCAAGTTGACACTTGATTGCGTATTCGACAATTATTTAAAATCAATGAAAACATGGGGGAGGTCCAGTTTGAGGTTTTGGAAAGGATGTGGCATGCAAACATGTGGTCTATTGAGTAGACCTTTTTAAGAGAGGAGCCGTTGAATGGGTTCTGGTAATAGGGATATTTACTACGGCAATGCCTTTTGATGTATAGGATTTTAAGTCTGATGCGTGGGACGCAGGCAAATATTCACAAGAAGAAATATTGCTATTTCTATTCTAACTGTCTGACCGGCCTCATTTTGGAAAAAATACGGCCCGATGATGCCGCCAGCCCATAAACCGCACCAAACAGTCACTCTTTGTGAGTGCATTGGTTTTTTGACAATCACTCTTGGAATATCATTCGCCCAAATGCGGCAATTCTGCTTATTGACGAATCCACTGAGGTGAAAATGTGCCTCATCACTGAAGATGATTTTCTTCGAAAATTGATCATCCGCTGTTGCCATTTCTTGCCACCATCCTGACCATTGACGACGCTTGAAATAGTCAAGAGGCTTTAGTTCTTGAGTCAATTGCACCTTGTAAGTGTGTAAATGCAAGTCTTTATGCATAATGTTCATCAACGACGAGTGTGAGAGGTGAAATTGTTGGGCACGACGACGAGTTGAGGTGGACGGCTCTTCAGCCACACTATCGCGAACAGCAGCAATATTTTTTGCAGTACAAGCTGTACGAGCATACACTGGTGTTTTCACATCTCCTACAGACCCGGGTTGCTCAAATTTTTGCACGATTTTTCCGATTGTACGCACATTTGGACGATTAAATTGACCGAAAAAATCACGATGTGGAAGATATGCATTTTGATTTGAACGCCCATTTACATAATAAGCCTGAATAACTTTAATGCGTTGCTCGATTGTGTATGTTTCCACGATTCAAATCGAATTAGTCTGAAATTGAGAAATGTCAAATGAAATTCAGAAAAAAACTTGACGTTTAGGTGTGGCTCACATTCAACATTGGCCCTTAAAATTTAACCACCCTTTATATATATCATCATCATCATCGGCACTACAACCGGGATCCGGTCTTGGCCTATTTTTGCAAGTCCCTCCACCGGTATCCGGTCCTTATCCGAGACTTGCTAAATTATCCATAATAATTTGTTTTTCCGGGAAAATTTATTAGCCTTGCGCCAACCTTTCTCAGGATGTCGCTGCATGCATTGGTTCACTACTTGGCGGGTGCCAATGTAGCTATCCAAGGGTGACACGTGGAGACTGCATGTCAAGTTGGATTGAACAGGCACAAGGATCGTCCTGGCCTTCACAGGGTTGAAAGCAGAGACTTTGCCCTGTATGGTCGTTCCCACCTCCCCCAAATTGCAGATGTAGTGCAAGTGATTTACTGTAGGGTACCCCACAAATTTACAATAAAAAACAGTGCATAAAAAATAATTAATGGCGATTAAGCAATTATAGGAACAGATAAAGATACAAATCAAATAAATCGTTTGACCGGCTGGCCCCGGAAGTACAGTCCACTGGGAAAGGAAGCAGAGATGTCGTCGAAGAGGCGCCGTCGGCAGATCGATAATACTTTCCCTAGATTCAAGGGCCGGGCCATTCGTCATCAGTGGAACCGACGATACACGAAACAAATGTTGTATATTGCGTCTTCATTGCATTGAAGATTGGTTTTATCCCATTGTAGGATTTTTTTCGTCCAGATTTAGATAATCCATCTGGCGACATATTAGTTGGCGCCATGTTGATGTGTTAATCGGTCGATCAGTCGAAAATAATGAAATAAGTGTAACAATCTTTTGCAAAACTGAATATATATATATATATATATATATATATATATATATATATATATATATATATATATATATATATATATATATATACAACCTATCGAGTATATACAAACTATCGAGTGAATTGGTTTGCGTTCAAGTATGTTTTTAATGCAACCAACTTCAGAACCGTGTTTCTACTTGCTTACCTATTAAAAGGCTGTCAAGAGCGGTACACCAAAAGCTGTTACCTCCACGCACTTGTAAGTAAAGCTTCATTTAACGTGGATTTCTCGTTTTAACATTGTTTGTAAGTAAACTTCTAAAAATATCTAAACAGGTGCTGAAACTGTGGCGATTCCACTAAACGCCACGACCTACTTCCAAATTACCCCCTAGCTTCCTGTCCGGAAACTCCTAAAACCCCATTGTTTCGCTAATGCAACGGCATTAGCACCTGCAAACATTTGTTGCAACGAAGCGTTTTCCTTCTCAAGGGCAATTAATGCTTTCAACGCATTACCTAGAAATTCCTGAAAAGAATCCCCTGCATTTTACAGGCATCCTGAAGTCAAATTATTCGGCACCTTTTGCATGCCAAGCAATCCTGCCACACACGTGTGCACCATATTTCCACCACCAAGGCCATCATCATGCCTTGCATCAACGCATCATTGCGTTTCCCCCGAAACGTTATGGTTCACATTTATTGTAACCAGTAATCCCATCAATTTTCCCTGCATACGCATTGCTTGGCGACTTATCTGTCTAACGACATAAAGCAACACCAAAGCAGCTTGTTGACGCAGGTGCATACAATCAGCGCAATATCTGCTAAAACCGAATTCTTCAGCATGCATCATGCGCAAAACAAAAGAATTCGGTTCGTCTGCAGGCATCCTGGCGATACGTTAAACAGTCCAAATTGTTTGAAGTACCCCAAATGTATTTAGCAATGAGTTACAGTTTATTTACTTAGTTAAACTCACATCTCATCAATTCCCAGTATTCACTTCAATTATGCGACTTTGTTTTTCCATGGCCTTCGGGCATCTCTGCATACCACACATCGCCTTCCATCGGGCACTGGAATAAAGGAAAGATTTCATTTCCTTGGTGGCCACACCCTAAAGAGAAATTTTCTCTCTCTTTATCCGATCTCACCTTCGCACTGAGGGTTGGGTCAAGCGTCGGATTACAATCCTCAGTTGAGTCGTTTTTCACCCAATGGCCGCGCGGGTCGTTTCTCCTCCCGCTACCCGTAGCACTGCGGGTATGCGTACCGCGTAAAGATTTGTGATCGGGTTGTCATGATAAAAATTAGTCGATTAATTTGTGCAAATGTCGGGAATAAAAATATAAGAACAAATCAAGTTATAATAAACACAACTCGTAATAAAAAATCGTTACAGATAAAAAGGACCTTTATAACGTAAAAATCTATCGTATATGTAATTGTGAAATGCACCGTGACTACTGTCTTCATGTAATAAAACAAATTATAATGAACCAACCTGTGTGTTTTATTTCTCCTGTTTTGCTTCTTTGGTGTGTTGTTTGGATATTTCAGTGTCTCCAACGGTGTTCCTCGGAGACTTATTGGTGAACAGTTTTTCTCTTGGAGTTTTCGGCGGAACTTCTAATTTGTGAGGACGAAGTAGAACCCTGCGCCCATGCTGGCGCCACAACATCGCCCCCCACAAAACCATGGAGTCCAGATACCCACGTTTGGAAAAGCATTGTGATGGTACCTATAAAATCAACAAATATGAGGAAATGATACCAATATGGTATACCCAATATATCTTCAGTATCTTTGACGGCGTACCCAAGTTAGTGGGCTCATGAACTTTCGAGTTCATACAGACTATTAAATAGGTAAATAGATAAACACAAGTTGCTTAGGACTGTGATCCACACATCCCAACTAATAAGCAACTGCCGACAATCAACCAGGTATCCCTATGTAAACGGTCGCCAAAATTTACACAGATTTCCCGCTCTGTGACGGAACGAGTTCTGATGTAGAGATGTTTGCGGCATCGGGAGATGAACCGCAAAGTCGTGCGAACCGTCGGATCGCCTCGTGGAGCGTATATAAACCAAATTGCGCGGAACAATACTACGAATTTTTGACTAACAGTAGCCGTGATAATATATGGAAAACAGACAGAGGTCAGCTGCGCGCCTTCGATGTGATAGCGACTGTAGTACCGACGTCAGCGTTATGTCCCAGATCAGGCAGATCTCTCGTCTCTGTACGCTTTCAAGTAGATTGAGGGCATGCTAGGGCCGGAGCTCCAAACATGAGAGCAATATTTGAGTGCAGAGATAACTTTGTTTATTCCAAGAGGCTTTTTCGAACGCCGTCTTCGCGAATTTATTTACCGTGAATTCGAACCTTGATACCGGTCTTTTGGAGCCACCTCTGGTCGCGCCCAGTACGGTCATCGATGCGCGATGTGATGTAACGCCTGCGTACTATTCAACGCATTCTTTGCGAAGTGCACTGCAAGAAGGTAACCGACGCTAACGGAATACCAGCAATAGTCCATCTGCGATGGCGGTCGCATCCAAAGGTTTTGTCCACATCTGACATGGGGCATTGCTGAGCAAACTCCATTCATACACTCTGTCCCAGCAGCTTTGCGACTGGACGAAGAGTTTCCTAAAAAACCGATCGATCCGGGTTGTTGTACGCGGCGAGTCTTCGGAACTGTATCCTGTTAATTCCGGAGTGCCTCAAGATTCGATTTTCTGCTCCAACCCTATTTTTGCTTCACATAAATGGATTGTAGAAGTCAACAGACAACAAAGTGATCAATTTTGCGGATGATAGTGCCCTTGTTTCCTCTTTTTCGAGTGATCGGCCGATTAGTGCATCAACGTCATAACAGTTGAGATGTAGACAGATTTAGTCACTGGATTGGAATCTGGTTAAAGTCCTGCAGTGAGGAACGGCCAATCTCGTCGACTTTAATGCAATGAAGACACAGTATACAATATTCACAAGAAAAGGTGGTTCTTCGGTTGCACAGCTAATGATGAATGGCCGGCCCTCGAATGTGGGGAAAGCTTGAAATTGCTCGGCATCACGGTCTGTGGGAATGCATCGTGGCATAAACACGTGTCGAACATCAGCAGGTCCGCCTCAGGAAAACTGAGCTATCTTTTTAGAGCCAAGAAATATTTTATTCAGCCCCAACTTCTTTTTCCGTATATATCTCAAATTAGACCCGCGATTGAATGTTGTTCTCGTGTTTGGAGCTCTGCTCTGAGACATACCCTCGATCTACTTGAGAGCATACAGAGACGAGCGATCCGTCTGATCAGGTTCACGGCGCTGACATGGGACTACAGTCGCTATCACATCGAAGGCGCGTAGCTGAACTCTGTATATTTTAAAGATATAATCACGGGTACTTTTCCTCGGAGATTCGTGATATTGTTCCGCCAAATTCTGTTGATTCGTGCTCCACGAAACAATCCGATCAATCCCATCATCTTTTGATTCATCTCCCGACGGCACGAGCATCTCTGCATCAGAACTCGTTCCCCTACAGAACGAGTAAACTGCGGAATTCCCTCCCCGCGCGAGTGTTGCAACTGTTGAAGAAGAACTGCTACGGTTATTTGGTGGCATTTTGGGGCCGCCGTGTCGCCGTTAAAGGTTCGCCTCTCCTCAGGGAAGTATATTTAAAAAAATTAAAAAAACAAAAATAATGAAGTGGAGAGGATCCCTATGTATATTTTACATTTCCTCCACCTTATTTCATAGTAAAAACTCTTTTTAACGTTTACCAAATTTGGATGCCCAGTTGTCCAACAATTCAGTAGTCCGATATCGTAATCGATCCCCCTTTAACTAACGGCGAATTTCCTCCCCATCTACCTCATAAAACCCTTTTCTTCTTGTAGAGGGATGGTGAAGTTATTCGTTGCATTGAAGTGGACTTAAAAATCCTTGTCAACAATCCCACAGAGAGCTGTTAGACATTTCTAATACATAAAAATTCACACTTCTCAATGGTGTCTCCATTACACCGGATGGCACTCCAATAAAATCATATATTATCCTATAAGGAGTCAGGCGGCATGTAAAAGTCATTAGCACAGTGTCAGGGTGTGAAAACATCTAACGCACGGTTGCTCAACACGAAAGTATGTTAATCACATGCAATACCCTTTTCACGCATATCTCCCAGAGCAAACATAAAACGCCATTTGTCCTGGACACTTTGATGCCTTTAAGGATTTCACAAGGCAACACTTTCCGAGCTGCAACTTACCCGATATAATCTTTTTATTCGATCAAATTAACGCGAACATTGTGTAACCTAAATGGCGTCATTAATAAAACTCAAAGGACGCTTGGATGCATGTCAAGAAACGAAACCATGAAAGCACTTCGTTTTGGACTCATGAATAATTAGTCCTAATTAAAGAAATTAAATTTACACCCTTTTTATTGACCCCGGTGGAAGAAGACGCACCTTCCATGGCTCTACGCCGACAATGAAACAACCCGCGACATATCCCTAGTGACGTGTCACGTTGCCACTGCGGCCAAAGACCGTGTCCCCCGTGTCTGATTCCACTTGGAACCTATGTAAAAAAAAAAATAAAACACAAACACAAAACAGGACAAAAACACAACCACTCGAACTTCAATCACACGATTCGACATAATGTTGAACTTTATCTCATTGTGTCCATCGTGTGCTGCATCGCGTATCTGACGAAATCGATGAGTGCACACATAAATAAATTAATATTAATATTAAGAATTTACAATAAAAATAAAAACATCATAGACACATGGACACAAATCCTGCAGCCAGACTGTACACCTCAGGAATTTGCTGCGTCTCGTGTAAAGCAGTTGTAATCGCGGTGTCTGATCTGATGAACGTATCTTTTTGTGCCTTCGGCTCTTAAGGAGCGTATCTAAATGGCTATGACGTTCAGTGGGAGCTCGGGAGGATTGGTGAAGGAGAACAAGTCGAGTATTAGTACTTGTGAACAATATCGGAAGAAAAGTGGCGGGAAAGGATCGCTGCTCATCAGGCGCGACTGTCGGCTCACTTGCTGCTGTGGCCGATTTCAGGTTTGGTTAACTTACAGGGTCTTAGACGAAGCAATCTATACGAGGTAATTGAAGAACGTGGTTCAGTCGGCTAGTGCGTTCGAGAATTGGCATTTTTTACAGGTGATATATTCGACACATTGGCGGGAATGCAGCGGCTTCTAATAATTGGAAATCACACTTCACCAATATGTTTTTATATTTATATAGTTGTACTAGCCGGGGTGAAAAGTTTTCGACAGATGGCATTGCCTTAAAAAAGAGTATAAACTCGTTTTTGTCTAAAAATAATTTCTTAAAAGTTCCTTCCGTCTAATGTGAGTAAGCTACGGTTTTCATGAAGTGGAAACCCACAATTTCCAAAAAGGTGTCCGGATTTTATGAATTTCACGGTCGGGTGTAGTTATTGTTCACTACCAATTTTGCCACATTTGATGTTACGACTACGACATTGTACCTCGTGATATTCATACCGTAGCTTAGTCGTTCCGTACTGGAGCTGGTAAGACTGTGGTATGTTGTGAACTAGATCGCACAAACGTTCGACTTTGCGTCAAGAAACTTCGAAAAAAAGACAAAAACAAAAACGGGAAGAAAAACAAGCGGGACGATTAGAGTTGTTTCGTTTTCTTTTTTCCTTAAAAAAAAGAAGATCTAAATCCCATTCGGTAGGTTCGATTATTCAGGTAGGAAGGAGTCTACCGTAAACAGTTGGGATTCTAAGGGAAGGTAATTTAAAGAGTATGAGTTTGTGGGAAATTTTATCGAATACCTTGCTGGAATCGGTTGTAATAAAATCGCCTTCGTAGCTATTTTCTAAGGCAGGGATCGCCAACCCACGGCCCGCCTTGAACATTTTTATGACCCTCCGGCTAATTTTTAGTTCTATATATTTTTAGTGTCTAGTGTTATATATTCTTTTCAAAGTGCGTTTAGTATCAGTGTTATTATATTATCTATAAGAACAAATGTAAACAGTATAATAATAACTCATTATGCTTCAAATTTTCACTACAAAAATGCCTGTTGTGGGTCTAAATCTAAATTGGGTTATATAATTTTATATGCGCCGCGCGGAGTTATGATTCATTTCCAAAGTGGCCCGCCAGATCATTTGGGTTGGCAATCCGTGGTGAAAGGCAAGGAGGGTGTGAGATGAGAATCCAACTAGATAGATGGTGATGGCTTTGCCAGAGAGGAAACTATGCAGATTGAGTGTTGGGTTAGATGGGGGATTTGCGGCGGAAACAGAACGCTTCGTATAGAATGCCCTTGAACAGTTTTGGAATGTGTGAAAATTTAGCAATGCGGCGATAGTTAGAAATGTGGATTTTAGGTCCCTTTTTATGTACCATATAGGGGTGACAAAAGAGGATTTCCAAATATTTGGGAATTCATCTTATGTAAGATTATGTATCATTGACAGTGGGAGAGAAAGAGTAGAGGAGATATTTTTTGTCAGTTTAGTTTAGTAGGGCTGTGGCGGTTCTTTAATACATTCCCAAAGAACCGCCCATCCTCTTAAATTAACCACCTTCCAAACCCATAGTACTTACCTGCAATTAGGGGCAGCGTAAGCTCCCCTGCAGCATCACACCTGAAAGTTAAACCTTATCAGCATGCACATCAAACAAATTATTTCATTCATTCATACATGGACCGTGTCAGACAATCGGCTCGGATTGTCAGCAATAATAAAAGATAAGTACTCGCTGGCCAGCATAATTGTTGACATAGCTGTAGCTGGTATTCATGCTACGGTTCATGAGTGAATATTGCCCCAATCCCAAGGTTCACAACACTTGCGACCAATTTCCCTTATCGGTTATCTACCGATCATGGGATGTGGGCACTAATATGATTGACGTTAGACAATCATACCCCAGATCATGCCTAACGATGCTCCGGCCTGTTAAATAAACAAACACGATGTGCATATCATCGTGACCCTTGAAATAACGTTTTTGTGTATCTTAAAGCAAAAACCTATTTCGTTCTCAGGCGCAGGTGATCAAAGATTTATGGCCCTCGAAATAGCGTTTCTGTTTATTTAAGACACAGAAACCTATTTCTCCTTTCGGGGATTTTTCGCCATCGTTTATCTCAACGACGCCTGCAGCCCCTAATACCAATTCCCTTTCATCGGTTGTCAACCGATCATGGAATTTGAGCATGGATATGATCATTGTTTAGACAATCTTACCCATGCCATGCTCTATGATGACCAACCAGCAAATCAAAGCAAACACCAGTAGATTGACCTGAAGGGATATAGGAAGAATCCATCTTTATGGCGGCTGGTGGAGGTCGATCTCGACGAATATAGTTGAGTCAGATTTTATCACGCGAAGTGTGCACATGCACAACGGAGAGTCCATATTCATCCTTCAAACTTAATAAGATCAAAAAGTCAGTTTTCAACGGTTACACCACGCATTAAAGTCGCGAGTCATTTTTCCCTTAACGCAGCGGAGTCAAGGGGTACGGAGCCCACGATCAAGTAATATCAGTGTCCCGAACAGTCTTGTAAAAATTACAATTAACTTGTATGTCAGAGTCCAGAACAGTTACGTGTCTAAAAGTTTCTCTTTGTGAAGAACAGTGATGTAATAATGTTAGCTATTTCGTTAATTAAAATCAAAACAAGTGTTACTTTACAACTAAAAATTAAACCGTGTTATTAAGCAAAGACCCCAATAACGTGTTTCATTTAAACTATCTCCTCCGGTGCAATCGGTGATTCTTGTGTTTTGCAACAGCGGTGTTTTTATGTAACCCGCATCCTTGCTGATGCCATCATAAAAACTACCCACAGGGCTACCACACCATTTATTAGCTTAATTCAAGCAATATAAGTACTCACAATCTAACGAATAAAGTATTACCTTACAACCTAAAGAATCTAAAACTAACTTAACTAAGCTTAACCTAAGGTGAACAGGTCATACTATGAAGGCAAGAGTAGGGCGGGAGGTCGAGGCAGGTTAGAGAGGAAAGTGTAGGAAGCGTCGCTTAAGATTGGGGATGAGAATACTTTAGGAGGCGGTGCTTGAGATTATGGGTAGTGAGGTCGAAGTCGAGCAGGATGGAGTTGGAGGTAAAATTTCTCACCATCCACGAGAGAGGTTTATTTAAACCGTAAAAGGTACGATGAGTGGGAATATGGAGAAGGCGAAGATTTTTTTTATTTTTTTTTATTAGACTTCTCTCGGGAGAGGCGAACCTATAGCACCAAGTGGGCGCCCCGAGATGCCATCAAATAACTGTTGCAGTTCTTTTTGAACAGTTGCAGGTTGTAACGCTCCGGGAACGCTCGCGTGGGAAGGGAGTTCCACAGCTTCCCCGCTCTGTAACGGAACAAGTTCTGATGCAGGGATGTTCGCGCCGTCGGGAGATGAATCACAAACGGGTGCGATCCGTCGGATTGTCTTGTGGAGCGCATATAAACCGAATTGCGTGGAACAATGCCAAGAATCTCCGAAGAACAGCACCCGTGATAATATCTGTAAAACAGACAGAGGTCGGCTACGCCCCTTCGATGTGATAGCGACTGTAGTCCCGACGCCAGCGCCGAGTCCCCGATCAGGCGGATCGCTCGTCTCTGCATGCTCTCAAGTAGGTCGAGGGTATGTTTAGGATCCGAGCTCCAAACATGAGGGCAATATTCGAGCGCGGGTCTAATTTACGTGTATTACGAGGATTTGTGTTAAAGATGTAAGCGCAGTCGACCGAGTTCAAGGGTGCCGACGTTGATTAGTTTGAGGCTGTTAATATACGGGGACAGTCTTAAAGGGTTTTCCCATCCTAGCCCACGGAGAGCTAGGTGCAGGAAGCGGCGTTGAATACTTTCAATTCTACGGATATGGTTCCTGTGATAAGGGGACCATACCTGGCTAGCATATTCTAGCAGTGGACGGACAAAAGTAAGATAAGGGGATCGAGTTACGTAGGGGTTGGGGAATTCTTTAGACCAGCGGTTCACGAACCCAAGGACAGAGTTGGCTTTCCGGATCGCCTCGTCAATGTGTGAGAGAAAATTAAGCTCCCTGTCGCGAAGCATTCCAAGGTCTCGAATAGATTGGAAAACAGTCAGAGGTTGGATATGAAAGAAATAGAAATAGCGAACATACAGGGCAAAGTCTATGATTGCTTTCAACCCGGCGAAGGCCAGGACGATCCTTGTCCCTGTTCAATCCAAGTTGCCATGCAGTCTCCACTGATACCCCTGGATAGCTACTTTGCCACCCGCCAAGTAGTGAACCAATGTATGCAGCGACATCCTGAGGAAGGTTGGCGCAGGGGCAATAACCTTGCCTGTAAAAACAAATTATTATGGAAAATTTAACAAGTCTCGGACATGGACCGGATACCCGACGACGATCACGGAAAGGAAAATGACTAAACGATTTACGAATTTACTCATGGAACGTCCGCTCACTATACAGAGCTCGAGCTGCACAGCAACTAGCCGGTGCCCTGTCCGAATATAAGACTGACATAATAGCATTGCAAGAAATAAGATGGGCGGGGGAGTGGTGTTATTCAAATGAACGAGTATGACATTTATTACAGCTGTCATGCAAAACACCATGTGCTCGGGGTAGGCTTTCTAGTCAAAAACTGAAGCCTGCCATTATCGACTTTAATTCAATAAACGAAATGCTATGCAGTCTTCGTGTGCGAGGCAAGCTTAAAAACATAAGCCTGTGGGGGGCGAAGTCGTGGCACCGACATAGACGCAGAGTTCTACCTCGTCCCCACAAAACGTTCGCCGATGAAACACCAAAAGAAATCCGTTCACCAGTAAAAGCAAAACAAATCTCCACATGTAGTAAGTAGAATGAAACACTGTGTGATCTGTTGTAGTGGATCATCTTTAATTTATTTAAAACCGTTTAAAATTCGGGGAATGATAATAATTATTTTATTATAATGTCAAGCCATTTTGAGTGCAACTGGATTTCATCTAACGTAACTATCCACTGAATACATTTTCGTTGTTAAATGATATCCGACTCGCTGCCCGCAAACACAAATGAGATTTAATACAGAGATTGCAAATCATCGATCACCGCATCTTATGCTTCCGGAATTACTTGACCGAATGAAACACGACGACGTAAGTGACACGTCCCGCAGGGGTGCAGACTCCAATGCACACCCTACGGGGTATGATAAAACCAATACTTATGCGCGCGCAGAAGGCTGGAAAAAGACTCCACGGTATTTACGCATCCCAGGCGATACGGGGAGCGGAAGACGAACCATGCAACTTAGTGATTCAACCCTCGTTTGGGGTGAGTTTGGTGGTGTGGTGAAAAGTAAATGAAATTTTCTTTGACCAGTGACCAATGGAAGGCGATCTCTGGCACGCAGTGGCGTGCGTGCGTGTTCGTACACATCACCGTGTTTATTGATGCATTTAGCAAAGGTTAAACGAAACCTACAACGAGGGAAAAAGAACAAAGGAGAAGCGACCTAAGGCATCGTTCGGTAATGAGGGTCAGCTGAGTAAATAGCAGCCACTCATTAGATGCTAAATGGGATTGCGATACTTTATACAATGGAGATCGTATATCGTATCTATGCCGACTGGGAGAATCGGATTCTTTTGATCGCATATGTTTATGCTATTGAATCCAATCCGGTGGCAAAGTGTGCCGTTGTTGATTGTTTGCAGATTCAAACAAAGAAGTATTTCCGAGAGAAGTACTTGCAGCTGAATCAATAGTTCCAAGTCTTCGGAAAGTAATTTAGATGGTTACACAATGACGGTTGTGTATACCATCTGTGTCAATTATGCATGGCATCTACGGCGACGCCAGGATCGAACTCTAGTGTGAATATCTACACTAATTGGAAATTCGGTTCTTGGTCGCTAATGTAGAGATGCATTGATACATGTATGAATGCCCTTGTGGGACAAATTCTTTGCAGGCATTTCCAGGTAATGCATTGAATTTTAATTATCCTTGGGAAGGAAATGTTTTTGCTGCGGGCAGATTGCGGTCCAGGTGTGGGAAGGTTGGAATTTGCCTGGCAGCCGAAGGTACCGAATGGGCTTTGGTTTAATGATCCTGTGTAATGGAAAGAATTCTTGTAGGGAATTTGTATGCGAAGAGATGCATGCAAAGTAAGAATTCTTTACCAGGTACTTTTGAATTATAAATTTGATCTATTTGATGAGTGAAGCATTTGTAGTGCTTAATGCGATTGCATTAGCAAAAACGTATGCAGATTGGTTTGTAGGGATGGGGGTTCTTCAGGTAAGTAGGCAGTGGGGTTTGGCGGAACCGCCCAAGCCTCATAAACGTTCACGGGGCTACAGAGGAGTCCCCTGACGACGAAAAAGAAGAATACTGCGAGAACGTCGAACGGGCGCTCAATGCGTGCGCGAGATACAATGTAAAAATCGTTCTTGGTGGTTTGAATGCGAAAATAGGCTGGGAGCCGATTTTCAGGCACTACGCAGGTTCCTATAGTTTGCATGAGAACACTAATAACAATGCACTACGAGTCATCGAACTGACAGCATCAAAGAACTAGGTCGTCGCCAGATTTCCGCATAAAGATATCCACAAAGCCACCTCGACTCGGATCACTATCCTGTTGGTACAGTTTTCCGAGCGCGTAATGCTTTACGGAGACGTATGGCATCCGCGGATCAGGTTCGAATCAACAGGGATGCCTTACGCAATGAGAATACCAATAACACCTTTAGTCATGTGTTAAGACTCGCCCTCGAAGAGGTCGGCGGAGGGAGAGTAAGTCATGGAGCCAGAATGCCGGGCGAAGAAGAGAAACAGACACGCCTTAAGAATACTGCCATTAGTACGGCCAACTCCATTTTAGGGAGTAGTGGTAGAGATCGGAGCAACTGGTTTGGTTTGGTGATGAGTGCAAACTAGCGACTGAACATAAGAATGCTGCATACTGGACGCGGGTACGAGAGGAGAAATACAAAGAACTCAGAAGATCTGAAAAAAGACTCCACAGACAAAAGAAAAGTGACTCGGAAGAAAATCTAGTCTAATAGAGGAAAGAAGAGAGCGAGGTCCGCACCAGGCGCGGAAGTTCGACCAAATAATCCGCAGTATGACGCGGTACATACCACGCTGCACTTACTGCAAGGATAAAGAGGGTAATCTGATCCCCGATCCTGGAGGCATTCTGGAGCGATGGGAAGTGCACTTCAATGAGCTGCTAAATGGTCAGCTCACAGAAGGATTGGAGACTCCATCAATGCAAGATCAAGACCAAATGCTGCCGCCACAAAGCATTGAGGAAATAGTAAAAGAGTGAAAAACAAGGTTGGAGCCAAAATGGAGTCCTGAGGCACCCCCGAACGGGATACAGATCCGAACACTCGCACTCCACAACAACCCGGATCGATCGATTTTCGAGGAAGCTTTTCGTTCCGTCGCAGAGCTGCTAGGAAAGTGCGTATGAAGGAAGTTTGCTCAGCAATGCCCCGTGCCAGACGCGGTCAAAAGCCTTGGAGATACTCGTATCCAATGCCACCGCCCTTGACTCACCATGCCCCTCAATCGCAGATTTCCATATATCGGTTATAAGGGTCAAAAGGTATTCCGTGGACCGCCTGCATGGAATCCCTATTGATGAACATTCGGAAGTCCGTTGCACTCCAAATACTTAATTAACTCCGCGTTGATAACCTTTTCCATCACCTTAGATAACATAGATAGTAATGCTATCGACCGATAATTTTCTGGGGGGTACTTTTTCCCCTTTTTGGAATTAGCTGAACTCGAGCGATTTTCCAGCAGGTAGGAAATGACCTCCGTGCATAAGATAAGCGGAAGAGTCTGCCAAGAAGCGGCGATAGTTCTGGAGCACAGTTCCTAAGGAGTATTGCTGGTATTCCGTTCGGACCAGTTGCCTTCCTACAGTCCGGTTCACGTAGAATGCGTTGAATAGTACGCGGGCGAAATCTCACATCCCGAATGGAAGACCATACCGGCGCGATCACAGGTGGCTTCAAAGGACCGGGATCGAGGTTTCAATTCGCGGAAAATAAATTTGCGAACACATTAGCTTTATCCTTCGAATTTGTGACTAACGTCCCGCTGTTCGTCACCAACGGAGAGAAAGAGGAGGAAGCGAAGTTACGGCTGACAGCTCTTGCCATTGATTAGAAGGAACGCGAAGCAGTCGGGCACCGAAGGAGTTTATTGGTCACTCTGTCGTTGTGAGCTTTCTTCGCGGATTCAATCGTCCGGTTGCAGGCGTTTCTGATTCTAACCACATTTGTTCTGTTAACATCGGTGGGATTGGAGCGCCATTGCTTAAAAGCTCTATTTTTGCCACTGTAATCTGCTCGCATTTTTTATCAAACTAAGGCTTATCAGATGAACTTCCTTTGATGGAATGTGGAATGTAGATCTCCATCCCGAGAGGGATAATCTCGGTGACTAACTCGCGCAAACGTTGACATCGGAGTCTTCAAAGCACACCTCCGACCACGGAGAGGAATCGAAGAAATCTCGCAAATCGTCCCAGTTAGCAGCCCCATACTTCCATACATGGCGAAGCTTCCTAGGCCGGTTATACGCTTGAAATGCAAGTGGTTGTGCCATAGGTACCAAGCAGTGATCTGGGCCTCCCGGTGAAGCAGAAACCTCTACGGTATAAATACTCGGTTCGGATGTCAAAAACAGATCCACGGTGTTCGCATAATCGCCTCGGGTATCCGGCACCCGCGTTGGTTACTCCACGAGTTGAGTCAAGTTGTGGCTAACAGCAAACATCTCCGCCAGCCTCCCAGAATCGTCGGTTATGTTAGAATGTACCAACCAGTCGGAATTGTGCACATTAAAGTTGCCAAGGACGACAATTTCAGAAGCCGGATGGTGCAACGACTTCGCCCCCCGCAGGTCAATCAGCCAAGATCCGAAAGATGGCCAGGGATTTCTCCCGACCATTTCACGGAGCCTATAGCTTGATGGGGTGGTATTTCACCAGGCGACAGGGCGTTGGGATCCCAACTACCACTCGGCCTTTAGTCGCCTCTTACGACAAGCCGGCTTAGCTGTGAGTATATTCTAACGGCCTACTCAAGTGTCGGACCTGATATCATAACAGGGAGCGTGAGTTGGCTGTGAAATGGAGAGGAAGTAAATACGTTTAATCTATTACGTTTTCCCTTTCTGGTCGTATACGTAGACATTACAGTCATTTTCTGTGTTCTACAGATTCGCCCAAAAAAGGATATGTTCACACTGTTATTGAGAAAAAATCTAGTTTTCCAGGAATGTTGTTTAGACTGTCACAGTTGTCTGTCTTTAAGAACCGTAGAGTACTTTTGGGAGCTTAGTTAAATTAAATATATATATATATATATATATATATATATATATATATATATATATATATATAAATTACTGGAGGTCTTCGCCCCTTGTTACAGGGTTGCAAATATCTACCACATTTAACGCTCTTATTAAACATTTTGTTTTATATATTGTTTATTTTATTTTTATTTCCTGAATTTTATCCGTTTCTTTTTTCTTTTGTAACAGTGTAAAAGCACCGAGCATATTTTAGCGCTAACAGAAAATACTAGACACACGATTTATTTAAAAATGAAATGATTTTTATATATAACACATTCTATCCAATAGTCAGAAAAATCACTCCACTCTCTCCTAATTAATTCCAAACAATCGAGGTACAAAACACAGTTCTAAGGATAAAATTTGTGACTTCGGCAATGGTTTTCACTCGAATCCGAGACACATCCGACGGATAAGATTCGACTCTCCAATTGATTCTGTGGGCAACCCCATCTCTTCCCATGCTCGGAATATTTCGACATATTCCCTAACAAACTCATTTGTTTAAAGCGAATGATAAAATATCCTAGTTCGACTTTTTTGTATCATAAAACCTAGAAAAGGTTTATCAGGATGTCATAAGAGATCCGTCCTTAGTTTTATAAAATATTTTATTTGTAGTTCTTCATATCTAACAATAAAGACATAGAAAGCGACTTAGCGATTCATACCGAAATGCTAAGTTCTTACTTTACGACTTTCCATGATTTCTCAAGTCTCGAGATAAGTATACAAAAAGTTTAATTAAAAATAACCAGCTAAATAAAAAATAAAAAATTAAATAACATATTAAATTCTCTTCGTTTAATCGCCCTCAAATGTCTTACTAATTTTTATTATTTTTTTGTTCTTTTTTTTACGTAAACTTTACGCGAAATTCGAGGACTGAAAAACTTTTCTCCACATCATCCTTTAGATAAGATTCTGTATTGGCGGACGAAACTCTTAGCAAACAGCTACAAGTTTAATCACCCCCTGTTGTATCCTTGGTGCAGTATTTTCTCTTCTTTGTTCTTCCATTTCCACACACATTTTTGCAGATTTGACATTTTCATTTAGACGTTATAAAGTCGTCGTCGGCAAACAGAGTTGAACTACTTTGTTGTAGATAAGGCGCACGGAGCAGCGTAATCATCGGTAACATAGAACGGCAACAAAGTAGCAGAGTAATTCCTTTTAATGTTCCACAAAGAAACTCAAATTGACATTTCATCTCGTCCTTTTTTGTTTATCCTTGGGTCCATGGCACCCCATATGAGAATGTGATTCTTGGTTATTGTGGGCAATAACAGCAATCATATATCTAACGCAAACAACATCGTAAGACAATTGGCACGTTTGTTATGTTATTGTGCCGAATAGCGAAACTTGTGCGACGGGTCTTCATACTATCAAGGATATATGTAGTTAAAGGTTAACCACCTAAAGTCCTATTATATTCTCTAATTGCCCTCGGGGGGCAAGTTACGGCTATATGGCAATTGAATGTGTAATTTTCGTTTTCCTTTACAGATCAAGGCCTGGTGTAGACATTACGCTCTGGAAATGACTTCATCTTATTGGAATCCAACTGGGCGATGAAGGTATAATCGAATTGCTTGGATATTGAAGGTGGGAATGACTTTAAAAGAGCTATTGTTCAATTATGTTTTAAGCACCTTAAATAGCAGAGATGGTACTCAATCAAATGCAATTGAATTTTAATTTTTATAGAGTACTTGAAAGGTCGATGAGAAGTTACTTATCATTAACTACATATAGGATTTGGTTCACAGATGATTAGTATGAAGGTCGTTCAATAAGTTCTTAAAAGAAGACTTTGAGATGAGGATACGTATTTGTATTTTTCGTATTTTTTCACGAAGTCTTCGTTTAATTGGTGCAATAATGCCTTGTAATATTCTCTCGCTATTGTTTTTCCTTTTCAAAGTATCAGTGAAGACATATCGTTGCCATTACATTGCGGGCGGATTACACCACCTTCGCCTTTAAAAATCTGCTCATTTGATTATGCCTTTATCTCTGAAGTGGAGTAGAGTATTAATGTCGAAATTTTGACGGAAAACCGTCAAAAATTCTTGAGCCTCGACCACATGATTGCGCTTTTGGTCGATTTAGAATAAACGCGGCATCCATCTCGCTGAGAGTTTGTTTCCATCTAATTTTAGTGGAGCTGTTTAGTGATTAATGAGGCTTGTTAGTGTTCTGTCTAATATAAATAAAATACCTACTTAAACTATACATTTTAAGGGCTTATGGAACGATCCTCGTAGGACGAATACACGTAATGAAGTTAGCACAAGCGTAACCAACAACCTCTCAGAGAAATGCGGAGGTTACTGGCACAACGTATCTAATTGATACAATGCTTTATTATGCCGAGTTCCACAGCTTGTTGATAAAATAAACAAATTCCTGATACTCATAATGGGAAAAGGAAGCTGGCAATCGATGGGTCTTTCAAAACATGAAATTTCTGTATAAGTTAGCAGTTGCAAGGTTGCGGTCAATTGGTATGATTTTTTTTTCTTTTTTTCTCTTTCTGAGCAGGTAAAATAATACTGTGGGGGTTCTGTATACCACATGGAGAACCAACCCACATTGCCAACCAATCTTGACCGCTAACAGCGCGTCACCTCAACCCAACTCCCCATTCAAAACCTGCAATACACACATTCGCAATCATGCAAAACCTGCAAGCGCACCCATCCTAATATGCAACAGCATCCGTCCCCAATCCGCAATCGCATACATCCCCCAATTTACCAAGAACCCATTTCCCAAGCCGAAATAAAAGCATATTCCAATTTACAACGGAATATTAATCATCTCCCCCAATTACATCACCCCACATACATTTTCCCAAAAATGCTTCGGTCAATTCCTTACTTAAGTTATATTCCTTCCTTGCAACCAAGCAATCTTAATTTCCCCGAAATTCATATGCTGTAATAAAACGCATATTCAAACCTACAACGGGACGTTAACCATCACCACCAACTATACCGAGCCGCATACATTATCCCGAAATTGCTTCGGTTAATATGTTATCTAAACGATATTCCTTGCTCGCACCCAAGCAATTCCAATTTCCCCCGAAAACCATTTCGGTTCGTTTCTTCCTTAAACTATACTTCTCGCTTGCAATCAAGCGACAGCTAATTTCCACGAAACAATCACAACGATCAAAACCCTTGATCATACTTGGCTATGCCGCCAAAACCAATTTCCCAGTATACACTACCAACGAATCCAACTCAACTTATACGGCGAGGATTCGCTGGAAATGAACCCCCTATGCGAGCATAGCAATCCCTTTTAAGTTCCTAGTAAGTGGCAGTGAGATTACTTAGCTATGACTCCACTGCCACGACGCGATGAACCTTATCCTTCCAATTATTAGTCAGTCGAATTTAATTTGTGGAAGGGGTCAGTGGTTGTCGTCTGAGTGCATCAGTCGTCGTACGAAAAGGAAAAAAACTACACGTGTTAAATTAACCATAGCAATTATTAAAACAAAAGCGCTTGCGTTGAATTCTAAAAATGGACCGAAAAGAAAGAAACTACATGCGTTAAGTTGATTAAAGTAATTATTAATGCAAAAGTATTTGTGTTAAATTATATGAATGGAACTATTAAAACCTACACGTGTTAAATTAACCATAGTAATTATTAAAACAAAAGCATTTGTGTTAAATTTTAAGAATGGACCGAAAAGAAAGAAACTATATGCGTTAAGTTAATTAAAGTAATTATTAGAACAAAGTATTTGTGTTAAATTATATGAGTGGAACTATTAAGAACTACGTGTGTTAAACGAAAAATAAAGAAAACCTATATTCAACAAGCCGGCGTGTTTTATTCCTTCTTCCCTTCGTCGGTGGTGTATCGTCATAGTTCATCGTCCGTGGACCACGCATTTGCGCTCATTTTCCCTTTCACTCGTATTAACATTGTCAGCAGAAGGTGGAGAGACAAGGAAAAGCGATATTTGTAGAGACACACCTTTCTACGATTCTAGAAACAGTTAATTTTATCCGGTTCCAAAAGAACGCGGTGACATAGACGATTTCAGAGGTGCGGAAAATAAGAAAGTGGGAAGGAAGTGAACTGAGTGCCCGTGTCTTGGCGTATATACTTCTTTACCCCCCACAGTACCTCACAAATAATTTAATTTAGCTCAAAAACGAGCTCCATACATACAGCATATTCCTTTAAGATTTATCCGACTAAAAAATCAAATAAATCAGCGAGTTTTAATCAGAATCCAATAATTAACACTTCTTCGATTACTTGAGCGATGACAATTAGGCATAGAATAAAAAGCTCTTAACCTGAGTTCGTTCCGATTCTCTACTTTTCGATGACCTAGTGCCATAGTAGCTCATCCATGGCTTTGATGCGTTCAGTAAAGACCGCCTTTACTCTTGAGTGGTGTTAGCCTTCCCGAGATGTATTTTTGATATCAAATACCCAAAGAAGGAACCTTAACGGATCCAAATCGCTACACGGCCACCTGTGTCCACTATTTTGGAAAATAATGCGTCCACGAAACCTCTGGCGCAGAAATCCTACCATTTCGTTGGCTGTGAGGCAGCGGCGCCATTCTGTTGAAACCACATGCGGCATAAATGCGTTTTGCCCAACTTTAGGCACAAAAACTCCCTTATCACTCCCTATTCACGGTAATGAGCTCTTGCGCTTCAGTGGGGCTATCTCCCACAGAGACCGGGACGATAGTATTGAACAGCGTCAACAGTTCTGGTGGTCGAATGGCATATAAAGACCTGGATGCCAATATCGGTATAGAATCGCACTATCATCAGTCAGCTTACATAGACTTAGCGCTCCTAGAGTTAGGATAGTATAAGTTTAAGTTAAGTTAAGTTAAGTGCTTTTAAATAAAATAAAAAATATGAAAAAAAAAAAAATTATATATATATATATATATATATATATATATATATATATATATATATATATATATATATATATATATATATTAATAAGTAAGTTAAATTTTAGGAAAAAAAAACAAAAAAAAACAAAGTTTTTCAAATTTTTCTTTGTCTTTCAAATAATCCTAAGTACTGCCACAAAGTTCTGTCGCCGAAAGGCAAATTATACAATTGTTAAGTAATGTTTAGCTTAGAGCACTTATTATTTTGTTTTTTAAAATTTTTGCATCCTCAAAAAAAAGAAAAAAAAAAAAACTATTTTTTTTGTCATAATGCCTCTAAAAGAAGAAGAGGTAGACCTCTAAGATAATAGTCTATTTTTTTTATAAAGTATGTGTATTATATTAAGAATAAATAAAAGAAAATGTAAGCTGAAAGGCATAAATTAAGCATATAATATTGTATAATTTAGAGTGCTTGTGAGTGTAAATTACATTTACAATGTAGTAAAAATTATTAAGATAGGTTTAGCATTTAGACTAAAATTGTAAAACATAAAAAGACTTTGTGAATAAATGCGTCTGCAAACAAACAAACAGCGTCTCCGAAGGACCAGTAAGTTATAATATAAGATAATTAAGCTAGAATTTAGGCATTTTTTGTCTAGCATATAAATTAGAAAATAAGAATATAAAACGAAATAAAAAATGTTGTAAAAATGAAATGAAATGAAAATAAATCGTTCACGATAATCGCTTGTTTGGTGTTGTTTTCGAGGCAGCACAGAACGATAACGCCACCAGCTTGAAAACCACACCTTACGGTGGCCCATCTGTGTGGACAGGCTTCTCAACAATCACCCTTGAATTTTCCACTTTAACCCGAACCCGAGAAGTAGGAGCGATAACATTTCTGCAATCATTGCAACATTTGTTCAGAAGTTTTTCCCATAAAAAAAAACAGAGTTTGATCAAGATACGATATTCATGTTTTTCCGTTTTATTATGAAGGCAAAAGTAGCGTCACTCAAACGACTGTAGCTTGTAAATGAATCGACGAAATGTCACATACATACTATGTATGACAGATAAGTCTCTCGAAATGAGTCATGCTCATTTTCTAGTGGCGTCACTTATGGAAAATTTCGGATTTTCAGCCCATGTAGTAACAGTCCTCACACTGCGGTTGTGTTGCAAAGTGGAGATAGGTTTAGTCCGTGGTCACTGCCGGATAATTGGGAACGGAATGAATCATGTATACAAGTGGAGTTTTTGAAGATTGCCAAACAAAAACAAAAAAAAGAGGTCGATTTTAACGAGACAAGGACAGTCCTTAACGTGTCTCTTGATTCTGGTCATCTTGGCACAACCGAAATCGCCCATATCCCTGTTCGGCTCGGTCTCGGGATAACTAAAAAAGAAAAAAATGGGGTGGGGAGCGTATCTCAGGACAGCGTGTACAGGGTTAGTTCAAATGTTATCTAACTACTTGGATGGAGGGGTGGTGGGAAGGAAATCATACTAGACCGGTAGATCTTGTGTACGGTAGTAAACGCAGATTACGTCTTTTGCGTCTGATAATCTGTGCGTTGCTCGGTTTGTGCGCATTTGTGCCACCTAGTATTGTGCGTGTGTGTGTGTGTGTGTGTTAGCAGTATATCCTATGGGATGGGTCCAGGAATCCTATATTATAGAGGGAAATGTTGTTAGGAAAGGGTGCGTTCTTCAGTTTTGTACTGGAGAAGAAACGGCAGCGCTCGGATTCAAAGGGATCGAAGGAGAGAAGCGTCAAGAACGCAAGACTCCCATACAAGTAGGTTCTCGCTGTTCTGGATGGGTTCGAAGTATTAGTATGCTAATTCTATCAAGCACTTGTCCATAGGGGTAATGGAGGCATCATCGTATAGCTGAGACTTAGGATAATGGCGACCGTCAGTCGTCCTAGGGTGGTTGATGCATTTTCTGAGAAGTTTCCTCTCGAAAACTCGACGTTTTTCCATTCGGGCTGAAGATATACAAGGCCATTTGAGAAAGGCGTACGATATTCCAGATCGGATTAGCTGCTTACAGTAGAGAAGTGTAAGTTTGATGTCAACTTTGTTGCTCCACCTCAAAGTGTTGTGCAGTTGCTTAGACCGACCGAGGACACTTTGAAGAATGTGGGTCACATGTTAGATGAGATTCATTTTTGGGGTATAAGTGACCACCTGTCCTGTGGTCTAATCATTGTATCTCCGATTTGTATTCGAATATTCTGTGAATATCGAGAAGTAGTTTGGGAGTGTTTATAGTCCATCGACTGTAATACTGATACAGTCCGTGAAGGTGACGGTTGAGTCAATTTGTTGTGTGCTTAGGGCTTTTGGATGACGTGTACAGTAGGACGTCATCCGCATGGTATATCTGGTTTACTTTCCCGTCCACAGAGCGAGGAATATCTCTGGTATGAATAATAAATAGGATGGGGCGTTGAAACTTCGGGTGAGCTATCCATTCACCCGAACTTGAAAAGTTCTGTTTCTACCGAGGCTAGTGTTTAATAATTTAAGGACAAGACCTTCGAACCACGTGATGTCAAAGGCCTTTTCAATGTTCAGGCTCAGCGTAATGAGGTGTTCCCTATGGAAGTGGCGAACGCGGACGTGGTTTTGAAATACGTTAAGAGCATTGTGTTCTATGTGTTCTTCTAAATCCAAATTGGAAAGCAGGTATTAGGATCTTGGTACTGATAAAGTTGTTCAGTTTTCTTATATGAATTTTTCATATATTTTGCTGATGCAATGTTGTAGACATGGTTGAACAGAATGGAAAGTTTTATAAAGAATAAGGCAGAAAGCCCTCGTAACGAGTGGTACGACATGTTGTCCATACTGGGTGACTTAGGGTTTCGAGATTTAACTAGGCTTTGTAGGGTATTTGATGTGGCGAAATAGTGACCCCTATCGCCTGTGTCGTCGAAGTATGGACTGTTATCTTATTAGTATACAAATTCCACCTCCGTTGATGGTGGGTCCGCGATCTCTTCAGATCATGCAAAAGTTCGGGAATACGGGGCGGTGACATGGTGCAACCTAGTTTCGGGTACAAGAACCACGTCTGGCCGATTATCCTCTATGAAGTCAGAGCCTATCATACGCTTTGATAGTGAAACAAGGGAGTTGACATTTATAAGGATAACTTTAATTTTGGGATCCATTTTGGAGGCTGTGTCTTCTATATGCCGTGAAAAGTAGTTAGTTTTTCATTTTGGGGTCGAATATCTTCTTTCAAACGGGAGACTCTAACTAGCGTCTCGAGAATTGAGAATTGGCCCCTTGGAGAATTTTGTACCGCCGCTTGTATTTGTAGCGTTGTTTCCTTATCCACTTCCCGCAGCGAATCGCTTAGGAACATGAATATGTTTTTGGGGAAGAGGTGTTAGGAGAATTTTCATATTCTTTGTTTGGATCCCATTAACCTTATCAGCGAATGTTAATCGATTTTGAAGTTTCGTGTTGTTTGTTAACCGAAAGTTGACTTCGCCACTTGTTTAGATCGAGTCTCCTTGGATCATTGGACTATCTCTTTATGTTTAGGAAGTTCCTGTAACTGGCCGGATGTCCTTTCTTGAATAGTTGCAGCAAGTTGACAAAATCATCTCATCCTACACTTACTTTTATTCTCTCGATTGTAACGGAATCACTTATCAACCGTCAACTATCGAAATACCTGGAATCAAATGACGCCCTCAATAACCGCCAATATGGCTTTCGTAGCAACAGGTCCACAGGATATTTAATGGCGTACCTTACCGAAAAGTGGAGCCATTCCACCCACTACCTCGACGAAAGCAAGGGGATTCACTCGAACGCTCCGCGCACTCTTTTTGATGCCTTTTCTACCGACTGTCTCCAGGATAAGAGCTCCTCTTCTACCTTCTAAGCCGAAATTTCTGACGATTGCTAAATCCAATAGCGCGATCGCGGATTCCTCGCCCAGAAGATTTAAGGTTCGAGTTGATCTCTTCGATCCGAGAGGATCAGCTGGTACCAATTTTAAGTGCACCTTGCCGCTGCTAAAGTTGAGCACATAAGTGATCACTTCCCCTTCCTGTTCCTTTGGGTTATGAATGGATTCGCTGGTTATTCGGAACGTCTTACAGCGTTGTCGTCCCTTTTCTGCCCGCACCGTGATTGGCAGAGATTCCTCTGAGTAGATGATAGTGTGATGCCATTTTGAACTTGCGCGAGCGTAGTCGTCATCGTTCTGCTAGTATTTGTCAATGAGATCTTTATGTGAACCTGTGGCGTTTCCAACTGATACACACAATACACAAGCAAAATAGTGAAGAACCCCGAATGAAAATCGAATAAGAAAATGCGCCAGAGCCGCATACCATAGCGATAATATAACAATTCACATCAGTTGAATATACTTGAGTTTAAAAATCTAGTTCGTAAAAACGGCCAGTAGCCTGATGTTTTACGCCTTGGTTCAATTTTTGGTGATTCTAACTATCATAGCTTCAGTTCGAATCACATGTTCTTCACTATCATCCCAAACGCTATAAATGGTGACCCCGACGTAATCTGTGTACACATAGCACGCACTTTCTCATAATAAAACAGTTCTTCACGACACGATCACGACTTCCGCATAGCGCACTGACACACTCGCCTGCTCCGACATTCTCTCGTTCGCTGCGTCCTTCGCACACGAAGCTGATCGTAACAAAGTTACTGAGGAGAGAGTAGTGTGGCGTTTCTAACAGATACGCACAATACAAAAGCAAAATAGTGAAGAACACCGAACGTCGTTGTCAGGGTCTCCAAAGGTGCAACATTCTGGTTCATCATTTTTCTCACTCTCTTCCTGTGCTTTCATCTACTCTGTCTATTTCCGGTCTTTGATTTGAAATCTCGACCGCCAGTTCATTCATCTTTAACCTTGGCATTGGATTATTCCTTTTAGTTTTTTCTTCACTTTTTTTCCTTTAGAAACCTGTCTCTGGATCGGACTCATTGAGTTTCTTTCCTTTATCAAGAGCCAATGATTTTTCCAGCTCGTCTTTTTTAGTAGCGGATTTTATGTCCTTGTCGACTTTCACTTCTGATACGTTATCTTCCCTAGAAGCCATATGATCGTCCATGTCTCTGCCTTCTTTATTGCTGTCATCAGATTCGCAGAGAGCTTCTATCTGTACGTCGATTTCCTTAGATTGAGTACTTATATTGCTTTAATTAAGCCACTAAATGGGGTGGTAGCCCCACTAAACTTAGACTAAATCTGAGGACATCCTCTCCAATTCTTGTCGCGCCCTTGTTCTTTACTGAACCGATCGCGCTACTATTTTGCGCAATACTTCCTCTAAATCGAAGACTGGTGTTGTCTGTGTGGAGTGCGAGATGTTAGGAGGTTTCCTTCTGTTCTCGCGGCGATGCTGGATACCGTTTCACTTCTACCGGACTGCATGTCGATAATGTGACCTCTCACAAGGCGCGTGGAAGACAGCTTTCCCTCTATGCAGGGGGCTGATATTGCGCGGACTACTTCAATATAGGTAGTCGGTTCTCCTCCATCAGGGCAAGGCACCGATGTTACCGGTCCGGTGATGCAGTCCACCGGTCCGATGATGCAGTCCAGTTCCTCTTTTCCACTGTGCACATGGATAGATGCAGTGTGATCTCCCACGGGACATATGGGGGATACCCTTTCTTTCATGCGGGCGGTTGCTACGGCTTAATTTACCTCATTGTAGGTTGTTCGGGTACTTCAAATGAGGGGGTTTCAGCATCTTTGATTTCGTCGCTGTAACGATAGGCATCCGCGTTGCTACCAAGATCCGGCTCGAAGGACAAGAAATTATTATGGGTTAGTTGAGCGGACGGCTGGCTCTCAGCTAGTCTGCAAAACTAACATTCCCGGTGTTCCAGTGGACTGCATGGCCTGATTAGCCAAGGACACCTGAATGATATCTTTTTTTTCGAATTTGTTCCTGTACAAACGACTGTCCCATTGGAAAATTAAGAGCATCATCGAGTACCTCTTTTGTAATCACTTATATCTCAAACGACTGACGAACCTAGAAGGTCGATTTACGATATCTCCAGTGTTCCCATTTGCGCTACGTCAGTCACACGGAATTTGACATTCCGCATTGAATCAACCGGAATTTATCTTACAAATCACAGTACCATTTTCGTATAGGTCGCAGCAGCCAAAAATAAAGCTTTTAAAGAATCAGGTCTCATTCCAACGCAGACGAAAATGAATTTGGTTAGGTTCAGAAACTCAGGCCACCAAATGATTGAGCCTGTGAAGGCTTATACCACTGATCTGTTTGTATTATGCAGTTAACACTAAATTGGTGTGCTTTCGAACACTTGAACACTGACGGAATAGAATCGCCCCCGATTAGGAGTACGATCAAGTCATGTTACACTTTTAATTCTTGCAAAATTGCGCCCTCCTCACTTGATGTGACAGCAGTTATTAGAATCCTAACCGCCATGTCTCACCGGGGTCTTGCAGTTTTAATATCAATTGAAAATGTCCACATTCGTTGCGACCATTTCACCGACCTCACTCAATCCGTAGTAAGTTTTCACTGCCCTTCGACACTCCATCAATGGAAAGCTTCTTCCCTGCCAACTACATAAATGTACTGGGTAATTCTCTAGAGTACATGTAGCCTTGCTACACTTGAAGCCTTCAAAGGAATTTCGAACAATATTCCATAAGGCAAAGGACAATTTTCAATAAATATCCTTCTCGAAAGGATCGTTGCTATTGCAATGCAATTTTCATAACCTTCACATCAGAGCATCGAAGTTGATACGTAAAACGTAAAACGTCTGCGTCTATATCGCTGCTGTCTTTCAAGCCTTGATTGCATGCATTGCACGTAAGATGTGTCCTTAGACTCAACACACCGGTGTCGGTGGAAAGTCTGCGGCTGTGAGCGCACACCCAGAGCACCGTAACAGGAGAGCCATCATAAATCGAATTGAATACTGCGAATGGGTATATCGAATGGCAGCCGACCAAAAATACGGTTTGACAATATTCCAAATGGAATCCATAGATTCTGTGGACGTGAACTTCGTTCGCCTGAAAATGTAATGCATATTCAATTGACACCTCAAAGGAGCAAAGGAGTAGGTTAAAAAGCCTGCTCTGCAATGTACTGCAGACGTCCTAGTCCCATAGATTCATCTTCTGAGGGTCGGGGATAGATGGCGTGAGTTACAAGAAAACGTAGCGCTAAATTGAATTTGACTCGTTGGGAAAACATTTGCGCTTCTGAATCCTTTTTGTGGATGTCAATCAAATGACTTAATGCATGTTACGGCATTTCAGTTTAAGGAGCAGGAGAATCCTTTCGATTCCTTTTCGTACAAAGGATTACCAGCATAGGCGGAACCGAGTGGGTTAAGAAATTATTTCTCGCGAAGTGAACGAAGTAAGATGAGTGTTGAGTAGCAGTTGAAAGAGGTTTTGAAGATTTGCAAGGATCTTCATGGCAGTGAGTTGTGAAAGGTGTCAAAAGGCGGGTTAGCTCAGGGAATACCCGATTTACTTATTTAAATTGGTTAAGTGGAAGTTTGATTTGACCGACAATTCTAAGCAAATTTTGTAAACAGAGGATCGAATTAACTTGAGGTGGGTAAGAGAGAATTAGTATTTTAGAGAATTGACGGATGAATTTATGAAGATTGCTTATAGGTTGGACCTCGAGGAGATCGGATCGAATGGTCGAACGTGGAGGGAGAGCGCACGGGACAGAAAACAATGGCGGAGTCGAGTCGGTGAGGTCATGAACTTTCGAGTTCCTACAGGCCAATAAATAGTAGTAGCTTATAGCTCCATAGTATTGAGAAGCGACGAAAGTTCCTTTATTATAAAAAGCATTTCTATAATCAACTTAGAGCATTGCACTTGCTTTCAATCAGTATTAAATTTAAATCTCATATTATAGTGCGTCGTAACAATATCGTTTATGTTCATATATTTATGAATAATATTTTTTAATTGCTTTATTTTTCTACTGTAAAGAATGTGGAATATTTCGAAGATACTAGTATGCCTGCCCACTGGGACGTAGGGATGAGCTGTGGTAGAGACAAACGCATTGACGAATCGTTCATCGGAACGGACTTAAACTAAAGTGAATGCAAACATGAAACAATAAACTGCGGTTTGTGTTATAAGTACGGGTACGCAAACGACTTATCTGCGCCCAAAGTAATAAAAAAAAAAACAATTAGTGCCGATATGGGACATACGAAGTTTTTCCGTGCGTGTGTGTAAGGGCAAATAATGGTAAGTGAAAATAATGATTATATAAATAAATGGATTTACTAACTATATTCCCTACCATGGACGATGGTCAGACTGAAGTTAAAATAGTGTTACGGAGAAGGTGCGAACCACAACAGAATCTTCAAGTCAAGAGGCTAAAGTCTGACGTGAAGGACGAATAATTAATTATTCCCAAAAATGCTCATTATACTGGAGCAGGGAACAAGTATAAAAAATTGGCGACAGAAGTATGGCGGTTCTCATTAACCATTCGAAAACGTCCAACCTAGAGCATCCAAAAAGGCTATAAAACAACTATTGTGGCAGTTCCATTGAACGCCACTACTTACCTTACAACCTATAATGAAGAAACAGTTTCCTAAAACACATAAAAGCAGGTACTTACCTTCCTATAGTTGTACCAACTATCTCCTGAAATGCTTTAGAACTATAATTTCGCTGATGCAAAACCCATCAGCAACAAATAGGCATTTTTCCACAAAGGCATGGTCGCATAAAACGCATCATGTGCCTTAAAAGCAATTTGGTTGCACCATCAAGCAACCAATATTACCCGAACCACATCGATGAAATATCTCCTGATAAGTCTGCCACACATGTGCAGGAGATATTTCTTCTTTTCCTTTCTTTAATCTATGCCCACATCGGTCGGTCATCCGATCGACAATTACATTATGGCGTACGGCTGACCACCAAAGGGAGTCGAGTTCTCAAAAATCGAAAATTACCAGCGAGAATTCGACTACTTGGAGATGCCGCCAAGATGTGCACGATCAGCATAAATGCTGTACGCAGTTGCAGATCGTGTAAACACTAAATATCTACTTCAAGATAATTGCACCAGCTGCAACCATGCCATCTAATGTTCCCCTTATGGATTCGGTCGATCCACGGTCCGCATACTTTTGGACACACACCATGAGTAGCAGAAGCGATCATCGTGTGTGTGTTTCGCGCCCTTGTGCTGGGACTGATGCAAGGAAAATCATCCCCTTTTGGTCGACAAGCAGAAGATGAAATTGTATTTTTTGAAATAAATTAATCGGGATACGGATTCCGTGAAGGGAAGTCGGCACTCCACGTTAAGCAAAACCAAGAGTCTGGATACATCTCTCGTTGGAGTCGGTCGCGCCTTTCATACATGTACATCGAACACTAAGTTTTATGTTAATTTTTGGGGTGTTTTATAAAGTTCTTATATAAACGTTAGACACGAAGTCCTACAGTAAGTGTGAAACGTAATATAAAGACCATAGCATTAAACTTTTTAATTAAGTAAACAATAAAGAGATTTGGCGTGCTGTACATTTATTACATTTATTATTCGTTCTTGGAGTCAGAATCAAGGCGTGTCGTAGTTCGTAGCGCTGAAGGGAAAAAGTGGTGATGTCTTTAGCCCAACAGTATATAACCCCACAGAAGTAACACACATTTCCAAGACGAAAGACAGCAACGAGAACGAGATCGTGCGAGACATATGGATAGCCAAGCTCTGGAAAAAAAATAATGATTTGCAAAAGTAAGAAGAAGCTCTACAAGTGAAGAAAAAACGGCAGCAACAGAAACAACAGTAGCAGCAACCGGGTGAACAAAAACATCAGCTACAACTAGCAGCCAACAGGAAATTCAAGACGCCCATCGACTATAGTTAGTTAGCCTCATGGAGGCTAAGGGTATTAGTCAATCTGGTAACTTAACTTGCAACACTTTTAAAACAAAACGATTAAAAACCAACAAGATAAGGTTTTTATGCAATAGTTTGAAAAAATATCAATATCGACCATGTGGCATCGAATTTCAACATTAAATTTAGACGCGTGAAGCGCCGCAACAATCATTCCATTGGAAAATGCCCTCTGGGTAAAGAAGAGCTCCCAGATAAGAATAAGTCATCCTGCGTCCTCTGTAAGTTTCAGGTCAGCCTGCTAAATTTAGAGGTTGCCATAAATACCAACAACTAAAATCAAAATTGGAAGCCAGAGAGAAACAAGTTGAACAAGAGAAACGAATGAAAACTCGTTCTTGCAACAACTTCGTGGCACCTAGTGTGTCATACGCCCAAATGGCAGGTGGTGTAAAAAATAGACCAATCGTAGAAAAACCACGCAATAACATAAAAATTTCTGCCCCAGAGGCACAAACTAACATAACAGTAATTTTACTGTCCATGCAAGCACAGTTTTCCGCGTTAAAAAGAAATTGAAAGGTTCGAGCAAAAGTTTGACAGAACAGGCGGCCCGGGTGGATATTATCTCTTCGACACTGTTTCCAGATAACTCCATAACATAGACAAAATGATCTCTTCGGCTGAGTTAATCCTTAAAATTAGTGAATAGATCACTAATCCGAATAAAAAGAAGAGATAATCTGAGCAATCCGCTGGAAGCCGAATGCCCAGATGTATTTTTGGCTATCGAATCAAAGTTAAACCAAAGGCAAAAATTAGACTTCAAAAATTATAAACTAATCAGACGAGATCGTCTAAACTCTACTCAAGGAGGTGTAGTCGCCGTTTTAATTAAGAAACGTCTGCAATACAAGGTCGTTTACAGCCAGATGTACACGAGTTCCGGATGTTAGAAGCTTACTACTTGAGCAGTATGACCAGACACATTATTTTAATTTCCGAAAAACTCACTGGTCGGGCTTTGATGTTAATAAAAAAAGAATTACACTCTAACGGCGTAGATCCATCGACCAATAGAAACATGACTTGAGATGAAATTGATCATTACCTGTTAGCAATGAAGAACATAATACAATGAACCATTCTATTCCAGAAGTAGCTCACACGGAGGGCCATACAACCTGACACATAAAATCAACAATTGACGCTGTGTCTAGGAAAAAAAACATCTTTCTCTCCTGCTGAAACTGACTTATAGACAGTTCAGTGATCGAAATAGCTAAGAAATAAAAACAATTAGATCACTAATCAAAAGTCTTCAATGAGTATGGGAGCGAACATAGAGGGCAAAGTCACTGATTGTCCCTGTTCAATCCAAGTTGACATGCAGTCTCTACTTGACACGCCTGGATAGCTACTTTGACACCCACCAAGTAGTGAACCAATGCATGCAGCGACACCCTGAGAGAGGTTAGCACATGGCTAATAACCTTGCCCGGAAAAACAAAATATTATCGAAAATTTAATAAGTTCATACCAAAATATGAGCCGGATAAACGAAGACCACGGAAACGAAATTGGCTAAACGATATGAGAATTTTCTCAGCCAACGTCCGCTCACTATACAGGGCTCGAGCTGCACAGCAGCTAGTCCGAATATACGGCTGACATACCAGCATTACAAGAAATAACATGGGCGGGGAGTGGTGTTATTCAAGGAAACGAGTATGACATTTATTACAGCTGTCATGTAAAACACCATGTGATCGGGGTAGGCTTCCTAGGCAGCCAAAAACTGACCCCTGCAATAACGTCTTTAATTCAATAAACGAAAGGCTATGCACCCTTCGCGTGCGAGACAAGTTTAAGAACATACGCCTCATAAACGTTCACGGACCTACAGAGGAGTCTCCTGATGACGAAAAGGAAGAACTCTACGAGAAGTTCGACGGAACGGGCCCTCAACCCGTGCCCAAGATACTATGTGAAAATGGTTCTTGGTGATTTGAATACCAAAATATGCCGGGAGCCGATTTTCAGACACTACGCAGGTTCCCATTGTTTGCATGAGAACACTAACCACAATGGACTACGAGTCATCGAACTGGCAGCATCAAAGGGCTTATTTGTTGCGAGTACCAGGTTTCCACGTAAAGATATCCACAAAGTCTGATGGAGCCACTCGGAACCAAATTGACCACGTGTTGATAGATCGCCGCCACTTCTCGAACCTGATGACGGTATGAACGTACCGAGGTGCCAACGTCGGCTCGGATCACTATCTTGTTGGTACAGTTTTCCGATTGCCTTACGGAGACATATCAGGATCAGCTTCGAATCAACACGGATGCGTTACGCAATGAGAATACCAGTGACACATTAGGTCATGTGCTAGGATTCGCCTCAGTGATCTCAATGGAGGGAGAGTAAGTCCTGGGGCCAAAATGCCGGCCGTAGAAAAGAAATGGACACGTCCTAAGAATACTGTCATTAGTACTGCCAACTCCATCTTAGGCAGTAGTTGTAGAGATCGGAGCGACTGGTTTGATGATGAGTGCAAACTAGCTACTGAACGTAAGAAAGCTGCATACCGGGCAATGCAGCAATCTCATACGACTCGGCTACGCGAGGAGAAATACAAAGAGCTCAGAAGATCTGCAAAAAGACGTCACAGACAAAAGAAAAGTATGTGGGAAAATAACCTTGTCTGTGAAATAGAGAAAAGTAGAGAGCGGGGTCCGCACCAGGCGCGCAAGTTCTACTAAATACTCCACAGTGTGCCGCGGTACACACCACGCTGCACTTACTGCAAGAATAAAGAGGGTAATCTGGTCACCGATCCTGAAGGCATTCTGGAGCGATGGGAAGTGCACTTCAATGAATTGCTAAATGGTCAGGTCACAGAAGAATTGGAGGCTTCACCAATGCAAGATCAAGATCAAATGTTGCCGTCACCAAGCATTGAGGAAACATTAAAAACCATTAGACAGCTCAAATCAAATAAAGCCCCTGGTAAAACATTGTTGAGTACCGCCTATAAGGTACTCTCCACTATCCTACAAGATCAGATAACCCCATACGCTAAAGTCATCGTGGCGATTCCGCCAAACCCCACGGTACACTTACCTGAGAATCCTCCATAACTTCCACCAATCTCATAACTTCACTAATGCAATCGCATTAGCACCTTAAATGCTTCACGCATTAATGAGATCAAATCCTTAATCTAAAAAGTCCCTGGAAAAGAAAACTTACCTTTCATGCATCCCTTCGCATACAATTCTCCGTAAGATTTCTTTCTTAAATTATCAGGCAGAACCCCCATTATTACAACCCAACTCCCATTGTTTCCCACCAATGCTTTTGGATTGGCATCTGAAGACATTTTCCTTTTTCAAGGACATTTAATGCTTACAACGCCTTATCTGAAATTCTTAAAATAGTTCCTTAATGTGCATATGCGCCATAAATACAATCCATTCGGCACCCATTGTTATCAATTGAAACGCAATGTCGGACTGCTTGTTTTTACAGCTGCAACAAGCCGACCAGTGATTCGTTGTTGAATAGACAAACAATCATCCATTGCGTACGTCGCCACAAACTAATTTCCCTGCATATACAAATGCAGGCAAGGGATTCGTTTCTGCCACCAATCCCATTAACACCATTTCTTCGATGCGTCGCGTCTATTTATTTAGACGCGACGCACATCTCAAACAAAGATCCAATGAACATCCGACGAGTTTCGGTTTTGTTTGCTTTACCGAACTCGCATCCCATGAATGCACATTTTCCCTTTCTTTGTTTGGATTCGTTTCCATGGCCTTGATCCATAAAAGAACCCATGTACACACATACATGTGTACTACCAACGATCTTCACTCCAAACGATTGAATATCGTTGAGTAGAATTTCATCTACTGACCACGCTGGTCTCACGATCTCCTGCTCTCCGGTGCGCACGGAGACACGAATATCTTCCCGAGTCGTAAACCCGTCGAGTCAGGAAAGCGCATGTAATATCATAACAAGTTCAAATAAACTATAAAGACACTATTAATAATGGCGGAGAACAAAGTGATTTTTATGTTGAGGCTAAAACGTAACAATAAAGAAAACATTTAATTAATACATGATCTAACGCGTTTCAGTTACTGTGCAGTGAAGGCTTGGTGTTTTATCTCAACGGTTTTGTTTCCTTGCTGTGTCGCAGTGTCCCGGGTGTTTATCTCCTACCCTTTACTCCTGGTTGCGAACAAACTTGGCGGCGTTTCGTTCTTTCGGTTCGGTGTTTTACGCGGCGAACAATTTATGATGGAGGAGGAAGTGAACGGAGTGCCCATGCCTGGCACAATACTTCCTCCCCACATCATCATTGGTCAATATCAGTGTGGCTTCATCCCAGGTAAATCAGCAATTGATCAGATATTCACCTTTAGGCAGGCGATGGAAAAATGTCAGGAATTTAACATTCCATTATATCATCTATTTAGAATTAGAATTATATAATGCAATGAGAGAGTACAACATCCCAAACAAATTGATAAGACTTTGTAGGTTGACCATGACCAACGTAACTAGTCAAGTAATTGCTGTCCAAGCCAATAAACATCTTTAATGGACTCTGAGAAGGGGACGGTCTGGCCTGTCTGCTCTTCAACCTGACGTTGGAGAAAGCAATCCGCGGTCTGGAATTACAAATAGAGGGACTATTGTCACCAAATCCAGTCGGATACTTTGCTACGAAGATGACTTCCACATCATCGGTAGATCCGATTCGGTTGTACAGGACTCCTTCACCCAAATCGAGCAGGCGGCACAAAAACTGGGACTGCACATTAATGAGGAGAAAACTAAGTACATGGTGGCAACTTCTGCGAAAAGAAGACCTAACGTTGGTCAAACTATCAAGGTGGTGGAGTCAATAGTATCAGCCGAACGGCTGATCAAATTCAACAAAGCCTACTATGATCTATCAAGGCTCTTTAAATCCCGAAATTTATCCAGAACATCCAAGCTGCTACTGTATAAGACCATGGTCTTACCAGTACTCATGTATGGATCCGAGACCTGGGTGCTCAATAAAAGGCACTCTGAACACTTAGCCGCGTTCGAGAGGAAGGTCTTAAGGAGAAATGTTGGCCCCGTATGTGAGGGAGGACGATTCGGACACGCTACAACCATGAGTTGTACGAGATCTACCTTGAAGCTAATGTTATAAGAAAAATCAAGCTCGGTAGACTCCGGTGGGCGGGACACCTAGCCCGAATCAGCGAAGAAGAGCCTGCCCGGAAAGGATGTATGGAAGGAGACACCGCAGCAGACCTTGTCTGCGATGGAGGGATAGCGTAGACCAGGAAGCCTAGAGCTTGGGAGTGCCAAACTGAATGACATCGACTCAAAATCGGGACCAGTGAGAGATTTTTTTAAATAAGACCAATACCGGATCCCGGTTGTAGTGCCGATGATGATTACTTAATGAGGTAGCAACCCTACTGGGATTGTTGGGGTCCAGTCTATTATCTTTTAATATTGAAGTCACCCGCAATAATGGTTTCAATGTGCGGGTAAAGGATTAGGAACCTTGTCAATATTGGAGATAATAATTTCGTTCAACAATCCATTTTTATCCAAGTTCGGGACTCTAGGACAGGAAACACTATTGAAGGATGTGAACTCAAACGTATATGGTGGCGTTACTTAAGTAACAAGTTGTTGGCGACATAGGATGTATGGTATTTATTAAATTATATACGGATTGGAAACTGAAAGCTGATTGATAGTGGAAAATTCATATTTTCATTCATTTTAAGGGGAGGCAGTTGGAAACAATAAGGCTCACTCAGCTTTCTCTGGCATATTCTGCCCAAATCGCGACACGACCGCTTTAACATTATCACGTTGAATACACCTTGGACGAAAAATACATATCTGCATCTGTAAAAAGATTAGAAGGAAAAGTGCAAAAAAAAAAAATTGTATAAATTTACGTGGGCGTATTCATCATCATCTGGCGCAAGACGAATGACCTTGCCCGGAAAAAACAAATCATTATGGAAAATTTAACAAGTCTCAGGACTTGCTAAAAAGGCCAATGATGATTCATCATCATCATCATCGGCACCACAACCAGGATCCGGTCTTGGCCTTATTTAGCAAGTCCTGAGGCTTGTTAAATTTTCCACAATCATTTGTTTTTCCGGGCAAGGTTATTTGCCTTGCGCCAGTACTTTGACTAACCAGACAGTACAAATTCATTATTTCGAAAAAAAAAATAAATTCTTATTTCTGGTTTTTTTTTTCGACTGCAACAGCAAGCATTAGGCAGTGCAATGTAGATACTACAGTCACTATACAACGCCTTTTCTCCGATATAATAAGAAATATTGTATAACGTATGCTATTTCATTCTGTCCCCGGCTAAATCCTACACATGAATATGTTTGTCTCTTTTTAGTGTTGCTTTTTTGTTTCATAGAGTTTCAAATCACAACGGTGCTAACGAAGTTTTCACTTCAAAAAAAAAATGGTTGTGACGAGTACGTAAATGCTCTGGTATATGTTGCTGATGTTTTTCTTTTTCGATTCTCTTTTAGTGCTCTGTTCATCATGACAGTTGCGTGTGTGTAATCTGTTGGAACCGCCACAGCGCCAGTAAATAAAACAAGTTGATGTACTTTTTTTTTGAAAGAAAATAAATGTTCACAGACGAAAGACAGTTGCAGTGATTATTTTATAGGCATCGCTTGAAGTTTTTCCGACTCAAAGCGTCGGCCCCTTAACCCCATGAACTGAGAAGGTATGGAAATGTGAGGGCTTAAGAAAAAATGATATTTCTACCATTGGCTAAATCATATTTTCCTACTAAAATTTGCTTCTAAATCAAGAATAGAGATTTAAATCACTAACGACATCTGAGACCACCTCACGACATATTTCGTAAAGAAAATCCCAAAACTACATTAATAATCATTTCTGTTCAGCTGCAGATATTTCATTGGAATCCGTGACCATTACAGTTTCTGTCATGGAAATCAAATTCTTGTATACTTTTCCTTTCAAAGTGAACAACAAAAATAACAAATACCCCAAGGATTTGCTACCTTTACAGTTGCTTCTAAACAAAACATATCCAATATGAAAAATTGTTGGTCGTTCTCAACGTGTGACAATATTTTTCGGTTTTGCTCTGTGAAATTCATATTTCCAAACATTATATTTCTTGGATCAATTCTATTGTCACATTTAATGCATTCCACCATGTGTGACCACCGCACATCATCACACATCGACCATGCCGATGGTAATCCCAAATTTCTGCCCAATCACACATTAGCCCCCAAGGGGCCTGGTGAACACACATTGACAAAATCCGAAAGGAGCACTTTTCGAATCAGTTGCAGTATCCAGGAATTTGCTTCCGTGGTGGTCTACCATGACCAAATTGATAGACTCAATTGTCATAGCGGGGTGGAAATATGTTAAGACCGTAAAGGATATGTCAACATAAATTCGTGAATTTAAAAGGCTGTGTCACAATATTTGTGGGATAATCCACCGCTGGATGGCATCAAATAATGAACATTAGAAGTCACCGAATAGATCAATCATAATCGAGTGTCTTCGAATCCATCATTTTGATGGACCTCGGACTGGAGACAATAAGAAGAAAACAAACTAAGTATACATTTTATTTGTTTGTTGTGTTAGTTGTTGTTCTTATTCAAAAGAAAGCTTGAGGAGTCTGCGGTTGTATGAATAACAATCCTCATTAATTTCTGGTGCAATCACAGAGTGAATTAAATGCCAAGAACATCCTTCTGTCGAATAAATTTCAGTACTCCAGATGCGCACTCGAATAGAGTTGTTGTTTTCTACTTTCATGCCCAACGATCACCCACAAAATCAAACTTAAAGAATGTCCCGAAAGCAGGCCCCTTATTAAATGATTAATGTTGCAATTCTAGAAGCAACCCTTCTATCAGTCGCACACCCGAAATCACCATCAGAAATGAAAAGTCTAAAAAACAATCCGTCCCTAATCAATTTCAAACTCCGCCCGGTAGGTATTTGCAATCAGTCACTACCAATTACGACAACAACAGGCTCTCTATTCAAGGACCTCATTGTATCGATGTTTTATTATTTTTTGCCTTCGCCTGCGGGTGCCGGCACAAGTTATGCAACACTAACGTTTTTCTTTGGTCAGAGAAAACACACACAAAAAAGAAGGACCTGCGAAGAACGGTGCACACGGGGCTTATAGCCGAAAGTTGTTCATGAAGGGGAAGCGCAAGGACAGCGTTCATCCCTCCAAGGCATAGGGCGCGTTTAACTATCACACATATGTTAACGTAATTACTCAAGTGTACCATTCGATGTGTGTAGTATCCTGGCGCCCTGGGTTATGCACTTAACCACCCCTGCATCAAGTGAACGCCTGTAAGGACAACTGAATGTATATGGTGATAATCGAATACACGTTCGCTTCCTGGCGTACAATGTTTAAGTCATAAATATGTGCGTGGCAGTTAGGAATTGGAAATTGATTAGACAGCCAGGATGGGCCATATGTGCGAAATGCACGGCTCGTTAGTGCAATAGATAGAACAACAATTCTGAAGCTGTGGTTGATTGCTGTTTGATGTACTCCCTGGGAGGTAGAAAAGGGACTGAAACTAGCACAGGTTCTCTATGCAGGTTTACAATAGAATCAACTGCAGATTATTCAGATAAATAATTTTGTGAAAACAAGCTACTGAATTTTTGAGCTTGCGTTAGCTTTAAAATTAAACTGAATGAAATGATTAAAATGAACACAAAATTGACAACATGAATAAAATCAGGAAGAACAAAGCAAAACTGAAACGATTGAACTAAGTAAATGTCATAAAGTGATCAAAATAAACGAAGCTAATAAAAGAAAGATACTAAACAAAACAAAACTGGATATAAGCAAGATACACCAAATGAATGTAATTAACTCAACGAAGATCTTGGGATACAAAATACAGATAGTGAACAAAACCAACAGAATAAGTAAAATAAACAAAACAAGTAAAATAAAACTAAATAAGCAAACTAAACAAAATGCATGTAATTAAATGGGGGAGTGATGTGATCTAGGTAGAAATTAAAGATAAATACTGAATGAAAAGAATTGAATGAATGCCACGAGTGAATGAAATGCTATGAAAGAATTGAATGAACCGAATGATGTTAAGGAAGGAATCCAGAATTAGAGCTAAATAAGCAAATATGAATGTTAAATAGAATTAAATGAATGAAATAACTAAAATCAAAGTAGGTCAAGGACAAGGTCAATAAAATGAACACAAACAAAGGAAAACTAGAACATATCGAAATAAATAAAAGTCATAAAGTTAACAAAATGAACAAAATAAACAAAACTAACAAAATATACACAATATACAAATACACAATAAACAAAATAAATAGAAAATAAATAAGATAAAGGAAGATTTCTGGGTAGAAATGACCGAAATAAACAAAATAAACAAAGTGACTGAAATTAACAGAAGTAAAGATGAGATCCTCGATAGTATAATGGTTAGTATACCCGCCTGTCACGCGGAAGACCGCGGTTCGATTCCCCGTCGGGGACCCTCTGGCGCAAGACTAATGACCTTGCCTGGAAAAAACAAATCATTATCGAAAATTTAACAAGCCTCAGGACTTGCTAAATAAGGCCAAGACCGGTTTTCGGTTGTAGTGCCCGATGATGATGATGAAAGATGAGATCTATTTAGAAATTTAAGATAAATAAACAAAGATAAATATTGAATGAAATGAAATGAACGAATGGAACGAATGAAATTAACTTAAGGTGGACGTCAAGATTTAGAGATAAATGATTAAATATGAATGTTAAGTAGAATGAAATGACTAAAATAAAAAGCGAAACATTTTTTTTAATAACATTCTTTATTGAATATGAATAGTACAATCTTAGCAACTTAATTTAATACCATGTCAATGACCAACTTTACCGACAGTAGTCAACGACCGGGTACCCGGGTACCCACATATAGAAACATTGTTTTAACAATGTTAAAACAAATATTTTGCAGTCGATTTTAATTTGTTTATCAGAAACAAATATATTGTGAATATTTTATGTATTTTATATAATTATTTTTTTATAAATATAAAGAATTTTGATTATCCGAAATTCGTCTACCAGGCCGAGCAATCGTGAAATTGTGACGAAACGAGTACCCGGTCATTGACATAAGGGTTAAATTGTACTTAATTTAGTTTAATTAAGTAAAGCGTGTAAGAAGTACAATGACGCCTAATTTAACTGCAGAAAATGATCAAGGCAACGGAAAAGGCACAAAGATGCTCAACTAAATTGTAGGAGATGTCAACACATGCTCAAGAAACTTCAGGAATGACCGAAAATGATAACAGAGAGAACTTAAACTAGTCTAAATATCTCCGGCGAAATTGGACGGATATTACATAAATCAATGTTAATCTGTCAGTAGGCCTTGCTACCGATTCTCCTAAGGTGTGATATTAAGGAATCCCTGCGTTGACCCGAGTTGTTTCATTTTTACAACATTTTTTGTTTTTCTTTTTATATACTTAATTTCTAAATTAAAGGCTAGACAAAAAATGCTTAAATTCTAGCTTAATTATCTTATATAATAACTTACTGGTCCTTCGCAGACGCTCTAAGCTAAACATTACTTAACATTTGTATAATTTGCCTTTCGGCGACAGAACTTTGTGGCAGTACTGATAATTAGTTGAAATACAAAGAAAAATTTGAAAAACTTTGTCAATTTTTTTTTTGTTTTTTTTCCTTAAAATTTAACTTACTTAACTTACCTACTTTTTTTTTTTTTATGTAAAAGCACTTAATCTAACTTAACTTAAATCTTATACCACCCTAATTTGACCCGAGTTGTCTACACTGTAGAATACCGTCGATTCTGTGTACCACGGTAACTTTACCAATCCAGTGAGATTTAAAATTTTTATGAACCGTTCCGTACCACTGGTGGAGGAAAACGTTTCACAATGCGTAAAAGTTAGAGAAAAATGAACTTAGTCCTTTTGAGTTGCCCCTTACTGCGGATGGGGCAAGCAACTCCGTGTACCTGTAATCTCGAATAAGAAAAGTTATTCGTTATGTGACTCTTATTATCGAGCTAATTTTATGCTTCCTTAGAAGGCTATTTACACAAATTTCTTTTTACTCTAATTTAGTGTAAAATCACCTATACTCACATTGCCACCCATAAATGATCAGCAAACAATTGCATAATTTCATCACAATCGGGTTATTGTGGTGTACACCTGATAGTTTGGCCATAAAGTAGGTGTATCTACGAGGGTGGGCTGAAAAGTCTCCGACCTAACAAAGATACAAAACTCTACACAGTCTCCTTGTAACTCTACACATTTCTCCCAGCGATGCTCCTATGGGGGTTCTCTATATTACATGGAGAACCAACCCACAATTCCAACCAATTTTGGCCGCTAACAGCCGTCACCCTAACCCAACTGCCTATTCAAAACTCGCAAAGAATATATTTCCCCAATCTGCAACAGCATCCATTCCCAAATCCGCAATAGTATATATTTCATCATCATCATCGGCACTACAACCGGGAACCGGTCTTGGCCTTATTTAGCAAGTCCTGAGGCTTATATTTCCATATCTGTAATAGAATGCATTTTCAAAACCTACAACAGAGTACATTTTAAATCATCTCCCTCATCTACACCAAACCGCATTAAGTTTCCCCCGAAAACCATTCCGGCTCATTTCTTACTTAAACCATTGTTCTCGCTTGCAATCAAGCAGCATTTAATTGTCTCCGAAAACCATTCCGGCTCACTTCCTACTTAAACTATCTTTCCCGCTTGCAACCAAGCAGCATTTAGTTTTCCCAAAAAAAACATTTTTCTCGCTTGCAACCAAGCCCGAATAATTTCGCCCGAAAACCAGTTCCCATTCTACTTGAACTGTGGCGGTTCCGCCTAACCCCACGGCCCACTTACCTGAAAACCCCCCATATCTTCCATCCAATCATATAATTTCGCTAATGCAATCGCATTACCACCTTAAATACTTTACGCATCTAGGATTATCTAAGGTATAATGTAAAAAGTCCCTGGAAAAGAAAACTTACCTTTCATGCATCTCTTCGCATACAATTCCTGTACGATTTCTTTCTTACCTTATCAGGAATCTCAAACCAATTCGGCACCTTCAGTGCCAAGCAAATCCCCCTAGACGAATTCCTGAAAACAAGATGATTTGGTTTGCATACAATGTAACCATCATAACGAAGACCATACACATTGCGTCGCCTATTTCCCGTCCTCACCAAGTGTATCATAAATCACCATACATACACATTGCCTGGCGACCTACACCCAAGGGACCAAAACAAATATACGCATATCGCGTCTCTTGCCACCAATTAAATCCTACGGCATAACCAAATGCAAATAGGTATGGTATACTTACCCCTGGCAGCGATGCAATAAACACCAATTCACGGTAATCTAGCTAAAACCCATTAGCCCATTTCCACATTGCATTGTCGCCTATTTATTTAGCAGCAATGCACATCTCAGACAAAGACCCAAACATTTACTTTGTCTTTTCATATTTCGGGATCTACTTCTCATCAGCAGGAGTATAAGCAAACACAAACCCAATTAGCATCCAATGAGATTCGGCTTGTTTGCTTAGCCGAATTCACTTCTCATGGTCTGTCACCCGCGAACTCTCTTACAGAGAACACCAGTTTAACAGTGCGCCAGTTAAAAAGTGAAGTGACTACATATTTAAAAAGTAAAAGTATGTCAAAAGCAATTTTTGACAACAAATACAATTCCTAAGAATTCACAAACAAAAGACAACAAGGACACACCAGTAAACTAAATATTAATGTAACAAGCGCGACAAACAATAAATATACTCGAGTTCACGCCAAAAGTTTAAATTCAATAGACATGTGGTGACCAAAATTAAAACAGTGAAGATAGTCAAAACAATGAAATTCAGAAACCAAACAAAACAAATAATAAACGTAAAAACTTAATTGTAAATACTAAGTGAATTAAAAACACATAAATTAAAATAAAACCTAAAAGCAAATGTGCATATTGCAGTGAAGTGCGAAAAATAAAATAATAATCAACTATAAGAAACATAATATATCACCTCGGTCGCAAGCGCAAAAAACAAAAATTAAAATAGATTGCTCGTTAAGCAATCTGTATTTACCAGGTGTACCGGTATAAATGCATTAAATAAAATCAAAATAAGTGCATATAAAAACAGTTGAGTGAGGTGCAAAAGTGTTCGCGACAATAAAAACAAAAACAATAAAAAGATAACACTGCGGTCGCAAACGCGAAAATTAAAACAAACAATATATTGCTTGTTAAGAAAACAATTTTTAAATCATCGTTTGGCGCGAGTGCAAGCTTACTGACTCTTAGCAGGCGGTAGGTGAGTTCAACTCAGCTTGCAGGAGAAATCAAGTCGCCGTGGTTCAAAAGGTCGCCTTTGTTTTTTTTTTAATGAAAACAAACTGGAAAGAACCAGAATGAATACGGAGGACGATAAGAACACGACAACGCACAAACGAAAAGGCGCCCCGAAAAACTCCATTTTGACGCGAAGCAAAACCGCGAAATTGACGATGGATAAAGGAGATCAACAATTGGCGGACGACAGTGAGCTCCCCTTCCCCTCCAATTTTAACATATATGGGGCAAATAATTCATTCGCTTCTCTTGCATCCTCAGAGTCTGAGGATGAAGAGGAAGAGATAAGTGAATTGGAGGCGAAACTGGCGATGGCAAGAGCCCGATTACAAGAGAGACGCCGAAAGAAAAAAATAGCGGCGCTCGAACAAGAACAAAACCAGCAACAACTACAAAAGCTAAAGCCAAAAGTCGGCCAACAGCAACAATCTCACCATCAACAGCAACATCAACTTCAACATCAGCACCATCAACAGCAACAGCAACAGCAACAATTAACACAAAAGCGATCAACGAACCAGCAAGCAACACAGCAGCAGCAAAGCAACAATATCAGCGGAAAAATAAAGATGCCACCAATCAACACCATAGATGTTGACTGTAAGGAATTGGTAAGTCTTTGTAAGCTAGCCATAGGTAACAATTTTGCAGTTAAAAGACTGACGGGTAACAGGCACGCCATTCAAACATATACGGTGGCAGACCACGACAAAATTAAAGAGGTCTTAAAAAGAGCCACCGCGGAATTTTACTCGTTCACGCCGAAACAAACGAAGAGCGTAACGGTTCTATTAAAGGGTGTCGACCCTGAAATGGAACCGGAGGCTCTGCTCGAAATGCTTCAAAACCTGAAGCACGAAGATCTCGAGTTTACCGCGGTAAAACCATTCACCACACCCAAGGCAAGAAGGGAAAACCGCAAGCTACCCTTCTTTTTGGTGCAATTAACACCCAACAGTAGGATTGGTGGTCTAAGAAAAATTTCAGTCTTGGATCATCAAATGGTCACATGGGACAAATTAAAAAAAGGCAGAGACATCCTGCAATGTCTACGTTGCCAAAGGTTTGGTCACTCGGCGGCTAACTGTGAAATGCAGCGCCGTTGCGTAAAGTGCGGAAAGGACCATAAGGCAGAAGAATGCCCTCTGGGAAAAGAACGGGTAGAAGACAAAGCCCTTCTAAAGTGCGCAGTGTGTCGGAATGAGGGACACCCCGCTAACTATCGAGGATGTCCTAAATTCCGAGAAATAATGGCAAGAAGTGTGACCCGGCAAAAAAACACAGAGCCAGCTCGTACTTCAACAATGCCCGTAACATCGCAGCGGTCGTACGCACAAGTTGCTTCGGGTGGGAGAACACCAAATCAGGCTACATCACAGGTAGCCACAAATACTCCCGCACAGACTGAAACAACACCGCAAGCGGACGTGTTCGCAATCCTGCTCAATCTGCAGAGACAGATGACACAGCTACAAAGCCAAATAAACGAGATCTACTCGCATTTGCCCAGTCTAAATAACAAGTCGATATAAACCCTCTAACCACAACATCAATAAAAGCTCTTGTCGTGAATGTAAATTCACTAATAAGAACTGAGAGAAGAGCCAATCTTTTTAACCTGTTGCAAGAGGAACAACCTGATGTACTTCTGGCGGGGGAAACAAAGTTAAACCAGAGACATAAGATAGGACATAAAAACTACGATATTATACGAAGAGATCGACCTAACTCCTCTCAAGGGGGGGGTGTCGCAATCTTTCTTAGAAAAGGGATCAATCATAAAGTAATATATAGTGGAGAAGTGCGCAGGTTCCGGGTGCTGGAAGCCTGTATCGTCCGCATACCCCTTCAGCAAGGAAGGGGTTTGTATGCGATTGCGGTCTACGCACCTGAGGAGCACCAACAAAACCTATTTATAGCGGAGCTCGAGACACTCTTTCGATGCTTACAATTGCACCTGGACAAAAATTACTTTATCCTAGGGGGAGATATGAACGCCAAGCATAGAAATTGGGGAAATTATATATCTAATGCCAGAGGAAATCAGTTGGCTGGTTGGTTAGATCAGTATCATATTGAATATAGAACTGACCTGCTAGCTACGAAATATCCATCGTTCCACAGAGGTAGATCGTTCTTAGATATCTTGCTAATCGACTCACGACTGAGATTACTTAACACCAACAGACGAAACACAAACTGTTTACGGACAATTGAATACGACAGTGACCACTGTGCATTCACGGCAGTAATAGAGCTTCCGAGCGAGCTCGCAGATCTGGAGGAATTCGTGACCCCGCAACCCTATAACTACGGGGCAATGCGATGGCCGCGGTTCACCAGATCATTAACAAGAGAACTTCGTTCGAATGACTTTAATCTGCCAGTAAACAGAAACCTGACTAATGACGAAATCGACAAATACATTCAACAAATGGACGAAGCCGTAAAACAAACAATGGACAAAACAATTCCCAAAACAACAGTTACAGATCACATTAACATGTACAGAAACGCAACAATAAACGCACTCCACAAGAAAAAGAGCAGACTGCTATCGAAATTAAAACAATTACACAGACAGTTTACAGACAGACAAGACCAGGAGATAATATCACTGAAATCTCAATTAAAAAACCTCCAACAATTACTTAAAGCTAATTATAGATTAGCAACAAATTTGTATTGGAACAACAGAATTCGAGCTATAAAAACTAATAACCCGAATATGTTCCCACAAATAAATAAAATATTCAGGAGAAATAATCAAAACGAGATTCAGTGTCTCCAAATTCCACGTACCGAGGTAAACAAGCAGCTGCTAACCAACATTGGCATAGATACAGAGAACGCTATCCTCAATAGTGAGCTCTTCGTGATCGAAGATCCTTTGGAGAAGGCGAACGCTGTGGGAGCTGTCTTTCAGGAAATGTACAAGGTGAATGAAAGCATTCGCCGAAACAATGACCTGGAGGACAGAATTCGACTGAATCACCTGCACCTCCGGAATGAAATTTCACATTGGCAATCGGAGAATCCTGGTTTTACGGAATTCAGTGACGATAATCTGTCAATCGACATTAATGCCAATGGTGGGGCTAATAGCCTTTTAATCACAAGGGAAGGAATCCAGAGTATCTTCGACTCATTAAGAAGCAAAAAGTCAGTGGGAATAGATGGAGTACCTAACATCGTACTCAAGAACCTGCCCCCAAAGGCAATAGATATATACACGGTCCTGTTTAACAACGCGTTGAATAATGCATATTATCCCGCGCGTTGGAAAACGGCTATCATTCAGCCCATCCCAAAAAAGGGCAAAGACTGTACAAACCCAATGAACATGCGTTCGATAAGTTTACTCCCAAGCATCAGTAAAGTATTTGAAAAAATCATTAACAAAGCTCTGCTAAAATGGGTAGACGACAATAGCATTATTCCAAACAACCAGTTTGGCTTTAGGGCGGGTCATGAAACCACACATGCCGCAGCTAAACTGGTCTCCGACATACAATGGAATAAATGTAGGAACCAATGCACAGGTGCCTGTCTGATCGACCTGGAAAAAGCCTTTGATACCGTCTGGATCGAAGGGTTGTATTACAAACTGGTCAGATATGGCATACATAAGCCTTTACTATATGTACTTTACGATATGTCAAAGGACAGGAGGTTCGTGGTCAAAAGTGGTAATGTGACCTCTAATAAAACGTATAATATCAAGAATGGCTTGCAACAGGGCGCGGTACTCTCTCCGATTCTTTTTAACATTTACATTAGCGACTTATTAGATGCACTTCCGCAGGCTATTGCGTACGCAGACGATCTCATAATTTACAGAACAGCTCCGAAAGTTGCGATCATAAATAGTTTAATACAGCGAGACTTCAACAAAGTGCAGCGCTATTGCGATGACTGGAAACTTAAGATCAACTTCCAGAAATGTGAAGCCATCCTATTTAGAACTCCATTATATAAAGCCACGTACGACACAAGGAAAAACTGGCGAAAGCTAGTTATCGTGGGACCGCATGGAGATAAACTGGAAACCAAGAGTTTAGTTAAATACCTGGGCATCTGGCTAGACCAATATCTGTATTTCAACAGACATGTAGAGGCTGCTTTGCTCAAAGCGAGGAAAACTTTTGCTATGACAAGGAGGCTATTTCATAGTAGCCAACTTGACAGCAGGGTAAAAGTCATATGCTACATGACGCTAATCAGGCCAATGCTCATATATGGTTGCCCAGTATGGTTCAACATAGGTCCAAATTTGATAGAAAAGATTCGGGTGTTCGAAAGAAAGTGTCTCAGAAGTTGTCTCAGATTATATCGGACACCGGAATCGGACTATAAAAAGTATTACTCAAATGAGACTTTATATAATGAAGCGTACATAAATAGGGTGGATAATTTTATGATTAAATTAATCAGAGGACATATTGCGAGAGCAATAAGCTCGTCCAATGACCTAATTTTCGGGGCTTATTATCCAAACACCTTATACTATGAGAGCGTGCGTCGCAACGGCTTTGTTCCACCAGAGGCGTTCCTTGACTTGGATATGAAAGGGCTTATACAGGATAGATCCGGAATTCCGCTGATCTATCATGTAAGTAGATCATCTGTAGACGGGCGATTGTGCTATGACCGGGAAGTAGCGCGCACCGAAGAAGAGCTCCTGCGCTTCAGTAGGGCTATCTCCCGCAGAGACCGGGACGATAGTATTAGACAGCGTCAACAGTTCTGGTGGTTGAATGGCATATAAAGACCTGGATACCAAAGTCGGTATAGAATCACACTATCATCAGCTAGCTTACATAGACTTAGCTTTTCTAGAATTAGGGTAGTATAAGATTTAAGTTAAGTTAGGCTAAGTGATTTTACATAAAAAAAAAAAAAAAAAAAAAAAAAAAAAAAAAAAGTAGATAAGTTTAGGTAAGTTAAGTAAGTTAAATTTTAAGAAAAAAAAAAAAAAAAAAAATTTACAAAGTTTTTCAAATTTTTCTTTGTCTTTCAAATAATTATAAGTTATGCCACAAAGTTCTGTCGCCGAAAGGCAAATTATACAAATATTAAGTAATGTTTAGCTTAGAGCGTCTGCGAAGGACCAGTAAGTTATTATATAAGATATTTAAGCTAGAATTTAAGCATTTTTTGTCTAGCCTTTAATTTAGAAAATAAGAATATAAAAAGAAAATAAAAAAATGTTTAAAAAATGAAAATGAAATGAATCACTTCTCATGGATGCACATTATGCCCCTTCTTGGTGTTTCAGATTCGTTGTCATGGTGTGTCCATGAAAGAACCCATGTACACACATATATGTGTACTACCTACGATCTTCACCCCAAACGATTGAATATCGTTGAGTCGTATTACAACCATCAAAGCGGACGGGTCGTCCGCCATCCACCGTACCGGGGCCGGTACGGTGTGAAACGAAAAGTAGAGTCGAGTCGAGCGCGTTATCACTAAAAAATAATTTTTCTTGTGCCCCTCAGTATAAGGCCATACTAGTAGAGTATACTGTCTTATATTGTGTTTGTGCGTCCGTTTATAGTCAGAGTAATTAGAGTCGGTCCTTATTATCCAATAAATAATAATAATAACTAAATCAGTGTGTTTCCTTTTCCCGCCGTGTACGTTTTATCCTGGGTGTGTTTGCTCTTTTCGTTGTGGACAATGCGCGGATTAACCTTTAGTGACGGTGGGACGAAGTAGAACCTCGTGTCGTACGCCGAAATGCTGCGCAAACGTTGCAGCGCTACATAGACTCAGCCCTCCGCGGACTTAAACTCTGCTATGCGTATATCGACGACATACTCATAGCATCGAAAAGCATGACCGAACATCGCTCCCATTTGAAGCAAGTGTTCGAACGCCTCCAAGACTTCGGCCTGGTAATTAACCCAGACAAATGCCACCTCGGAGAATCAGAGGTCAAGTACTTTCGCTACTGCATAAACGGCCAAGGCGTCCGCCCATTACAAGACAGGATGGACGCACTAATGCAATTTCCTCGCCCCACGAATGTGCGAGAACTTAGGCGTTATCTGGGCATGTTAAACTTTTATCGCGCAACGCTTCGAAACGCCGCACAAGTCCAGTCTCCTTTGAACGAATACCTGTGAGGAGCCAAGCGCAACGACAAACGACCGATTCAATGGACCGAGTCAGCTGACCAAGCATTTTGCTTATCGAAAGAGCAGCTGGCGGACGCAACTCTGCTTCGACATCCCACCGAAGGAGCCCAATTGGCCATACACATGTGACGCTTTCGACACTGCAATTGAGGCCGTACTCGAACAAGAGTGCAACGGTAAATGGGAACCGCTGGGTTTCTTCTCGAAGAAATTGAACCCGACCCAGCGACGCTACAGTGCCTACGATAGGGAGTTACTAGCGATTTACAGCCCAGTGAAGTACTTCCGGCACATGGTTGAAGGACGCCAACTGGCGATCAAAATCGATCACAAACTATTAGTGTATGCCTTCCAAAAGAAAGCGGGAATCTCATCCCGGAGACAAGACCGGCTTTCATCGGACAATTTAGCACCCGAATCGAATACGTTCCAGGACCACAGAACGTAATTGCGGACGCTTTTTCGCGTATCGATGCAATTAAACTCCGCGCGCAAATCGACGATGCCGACCTGGCACAAGCGCAAAAAGAAGATCGTCAACTCGAGTCCCTACTGAAAGCAGAGACAGCACTAGTTTTGCGTAAACTCACTTTCAATGACTCACAAAACGAAGTCTGGTGCGATGTTTCGACAGGGATAGCTCACCCCTACATCCCAGAAAACCTCCGAAGGAATATGTACGAAACATTCCACAATCCAGCCCATCCAGGCGGACGCGCAACCGCGGCAGCCGTCCGACGTAAATTCGTCTGGCCACACATGGCCAAAGACATAACCAAATGGGCACGCAATTGTTTGCAATGTTAACGTTGCAAGATCGATCGTCACAACGTGCTGCAACCAGCACAGTTTAAGCTCCCCGAGGCACGCTTCGCCCATGTTCACATCGACATAGTGGGACCGCTTACCCCGTCGAGAGGATACACGTACCTCCTGACGATGATCGATCGTTTTACACCGTGGCCAGAAGCATTGCCACTACGAACAGTGACCGCAGAGAATGTAGCCAACACATTCTATTCGACTTGGGTCACACGTTTCGGGGTCCCGGCTACCATCACATCCGATCGAGGACCACAGTTCGAGGCAGCGATTTTCAAGCAGCTGATCGACCTACTCGGCTGCCAACAAAGCCACACGACCGCGTATCACCCCCAGTCCAATGGGATGATAGAACGATGGCATCGCTCGCTCAAAGCCTCACTGATGTGTCATGACGACAATCAATGGCTCGACGCCCTACCAACTGTCCTCTTAGGCTTGCTTGACCTGGGAGCCTCAGCAGCAGATCTGACCTACGGAACCAATCTGCGCCTCCAGGGAGAGGTCTTCACCGATGGGGAACCCCCATTCGAACAGTTGCCAAACATGGAAAACCTACGCAAACTCATACGAAAGGTCAGGGCAACGCCGGTCGCCAGACACGGTTCCAAGAGGATATTTGTGCACCCAGAGGTGGACAGCTGCACGCACGTCTTCATCAGGGTGGAAAAAGTAAGGAAACCTCTGGAACCCCCGTACGGGGGGCCATACAAAGTGCTGGATAAAATAAACGACCGTTGACATCGACGGAAAGCCGTGCACCGTCAGTGTCGAAAGACTAAAGCCGTGCCTCTTAGGACAACCGCCCGACGCGGTACCGGGAGTGGTATACCAGCAGCCGAAAGTTGCCCCGGTATGGTATCCGTCACGCTTCTCCGAAACCCGAGGCACGGCAGCGACTGAAAGCCAACTAAATCCTCGCAAAATTGTTACACGCGAGGCCACGGACGTCCTACACGGACCCATAACGCAGCAGCGCACTCTGGATCAATGCGCCAGAGAAGACGCCGCGAGAATCCTAAACGTACGGCAACCAGAAGATCCACGGCCCAAAACCCTGCCCAATAACAACCGCCGGAAGACGGCAAACGCAATTTCCTTCGCTCCCTTACCACCCAAGTATCGACCAAGATGGAAGGGACCGCGCTCATAAAAGACAACAGTTCGCCTCCCAGGCAACACCAGCCTACTTCATATCGTGACTACGTGACGGGGGCGGGGAGGCGAGGGGGGGGGGGGGTGCCGTGGCGGTTATACGAACCACACAATCCACTATTGGTTCAGACGTCGTCGTTCCACCAAGGAACACACTCATCATCATCATCGGCACTACAACCGGGAACCGGCCTTGGCCTTACTTAGCAAGTCCTGAGGCTTGTTAAATTTTTCACGATAATTTGTTTTTCCGGGCAAGGTCATTAGTCTTGCGCCAAAGGAACACACTCACCTACAGATAAATTACACGTGCCCACAAACACGTGTCCTCAAAAGTCCTCCACCACACCCGAAACAAAAATAACATACATCTGGGAAGCAACAACCCCACGTGCCCTCAGACACGTGGGTCACAAGTCCGACCAATCGTCCTACACTTGCACGGCTATCGAAGGACACAACAAACTAACAAACATTGCCTTACCAAGGACGTTTAACGCATCGCATAAATTCCTGAAAATAATTCTATACATCATACAGGCATCGTAAATTCGAAAACCTGATCGGTGCCCCTGTTAGCCAGCGTTCCCTGCAAACGTGCAAACATAATCCGAGCCTTGCCACCAGCTAAGATACGGGACGCAGTTACCATTGTATACCGAAATCCCTTATAGCACCATTGTCCTAATTGCGTTGCAGGCTATTAAGCAGCTACACAATCATCCTATGATGCCCCATTGTTCCTTCCTCTTTTCTCAATTTCGTTTTCCCATGACCTTCGCTGCATGAGAAAACAATGGATCTATTAGCACACGTGCTAAGATCAACCAGAGAGATCCTCGCCAATTCACCGCGACAAAGAGAAACTTCACGTTTCTCTCGGAGAAAGAAAACTCACCACGCGTCCCTCGAGGTTAATCCTTGAGTACAACAGTCGATATAGGACAGTCGTGATACAAGATCTGCGCAACGCAGCAGTCTACATTCGAGGGACAGGATCCGCGCAACGCAACCGTCGCGATAGCAGTCATCAAGTAACATTCACGGAGGTCAGATCCTTCATTACCACGAGAGTCGTTTTCGTGTGTCGTCGCAGTCAGGATTGTTAAACGAAAAGTAAATCAACCACCAAAGGTCGCGAGTGTGTCGAGTGGTAACGTGTCGGCGAGTAATTAAGTGCTATATTAGTTAAAACCTCTTTGTAAATCCTGGATTTAACAACGATAAAATAAAGAAACATATAAAACAAACCTTTCGTTGTGCTTTTATTAAGGTGCTGCTTCGCTCCGTTGTGCCTTCGCGTGAACAGTGTTCGGCGGAAGACTTCACCATCGTCTTCAAACATTCGAATTGACTACAAATCCGCCAAAAACGTATTTAGTCTTGCTCAGCCTTTTGTCAAAATAGACGATACTTAAATCAGAAGATTATTTATTTACATTTTTTATTTTACATACAAATTGTTTTAAGTGATTTTGTGATGAAGCCGACTGTGATACATACTGCTCCATCGCCAGTGAGTGGCTAAAATCGAGTCATTCTCTACGCGGAACAACAAGAACAACAAAATTCCGACGCCATCGAAATATCTAGAAAATTCTAAATTATTGTTATACATTTTCTGTTGTTTCCCCACTTTCATCGGACTCATTCAGGAAGTGTATTCCATAATTTCACGGCGTAACAGTTGTATGGGGGGATGGGTGCGAACATACAGGGCAAAATCTCTGATTGCCTTCAACCCGGCGAAGGCCAGGACGATCCTTGTCCCTGTTCAATCCAAGTTGACATGCAGTCTCCACGTGACACCCCTGGATAGCTACTTTGACACCCGCCAAGTAGTGAACCAATGCATGCAGCGACATCCTGAGAAAGGTTGGCGCAAGGCTAATAACCAGGCCCGTAAAAATGAATTATTATGGCAAATTTAACAAGCCTCGGATATGGACCGGATACACGACGACGACCACGGAAACGAAAACGGCTAAACGATTTAAGGATTTTTTCATGGAACATACGCTCACTATACAGAGCTCGAGCTGCACAGCTGTGGGGTTTAAGTCGTATATCTGGCACGATACGGGTTCACTAACTTCCCCAACATATACTGAAGATAACTCTTCCCACAATTATGCAGCAAGTAAAAAGGCGCTAGACGATTTTCTGTCGTATATTTTTAATTTCTTTATTAAAGTCAATACACTGGTTCGGAAAAATTTATCTTTAAAACAATATATAGGTTCGGACAACATTTATTTTAAGTCAATACACTGGTTCGGAAACATTTATCTTTACAACCATACATAGGTGCGGACAACATTTATTTTAAGTCACGACTCCACCGAACACTTATTACGTCGAGACACCACCGAACATGAAATCTGACTGGGTATCTAATGCCCACAAAAGAAAAGGGACACCTAAAGGAAACCGCAAAAGGGGAGGAGCCACACGATTAACTCGAGGTTGTTAATCGTGATTGGACCGGGGAATAGGCATACATTAAGCATATGTGTGTATGCCTCGCATACGATCGTCCGGCGACCGATGATGGACGCCAGCATCGCAACTGCATCTTCCACGAATGCAAACAATGAATATCTGGTCATCCTATGGGAGGCCATAAATCAACTTTTAGGTTGACGATGTGAATTTCCTTTGGTCCGCCGACGGGTGGCGGCCGTTAATAGGGAATTGTGTATGCATAACACTCTGTGGTGCCAATGCCATGTTTAGATATTGCAACGAATATAGGGTGCAGCCATTGCCAGATGTTAAAAGTAAACTCTCGCTGGCTGCATCCAATGCGTTGCTTGTTTGCAGTCCCTGATCGGTGGGGACCGATAATAGGAAACCAGCTATTGCTGGTAATTAGGGAAATGTTTGGTTTGCCTCAGCCGAAACCTTGTCGGCGGTGGCAAACCAATGGGACCTAATAGCCGCATGCTAGGAGTGCCATGGGCAAACAAGAAAACGAGTAAACAAAGAACTCTTTGTTGATGATGTTTCCATAGCATAAGGCTATGGAAACGAGATGCCCGGTGTAGAATGCATGCATGAGGATGAGATTTCAAATGCCACGGCAATGTGATAATCTTTGTCGCGGACTTAATGTTTTTTTTTAGGAATCGATGCCTGCCCGAGGATAAATTTTCGATGCCACGGCTAAGTGATAAGCTTTGCCGTGGACTTAATGTTTTTTTTCAGATATCAATGCCTGCCCGAGGATAAATTTTCGATGCCACGGCTAAGTGATAAGCTTTGCCGTGGACTTAATGTTTTTCAGGGGTGGTGATGGAGAAAAAGGGGTTTGGAAGGAAAACCCCCCACAGAATAGGTAAGCTGCCTAACGGATATTCATAACAGTTATCCGATTGGGTAACTGTATTAATTCCGGCGATTTGGCTGGGGGTAAATGCCGTAGCAAGGTTACGCAACCTTGCTGAAGTTCGACCGAGAGGTGAGTCGTTCGCCTGGAATAGTGGGGATCGAATGATGTATGGCTCTTCGGGCCCTGAAAAGCCCCACACAGCAACTAGCCGATGCCCTGTCCTAATATAAGGCTGACATAACAGCATTACAAGAAATACGATGGACGGGGAGTGGTGTTTTTCAAAGAAAAGAGTATGACATTTATTACAGCTGTCACGCAAAACACCATGTGCTCGGGGTAGGCTTTCTAGTCAGCCAAAAACTGAAGCCTGCGATCATCGGCTTTAATGCAATAAATGAAAGGCTATGCACTCTTCGCGTGCGAGGCAAATTTAAAAACATGAGCCTCATAAACGTTCACGGACCTACAGAGGAGTCCCCTGACGACGAAAATGAAGAATACTATGAGAACGTCGAACGGGCCCTCAATGCCTGCCCAAGATACGATGTGAAAATCGTTCTTGGGGATTTGAATGCGAAAATAGGTCGGGAGCCGGTTTTCAGGCACTACGCAGGTTCCCATAGTTTGCATGAGAACACTAATGACAATGGACTACGAGTCATCGAACTGGCAGCATCGAAAAACTTGGTCGTTGCGAGTATCAGGTTTCCGCGTAAAGATATCCACAAAGCCACCTGGGTATCACCTGATGGAGCCACTCGCAACCAAATTGACCACGTGTTGATAGATCGCCGCCATTCCTCGAGCCCGATGACCCTACGAACGTACAGAGGTGCCAACGTCCACTCGGATCACCATCTTGTTGGTAGAGTTTTCCAAGCGCGGATTGCCTTACGGAGACGTATTGCATCCGCGGATCAGGTTCGAATCAACACGGCTGCCTTACGCAATGAAAATACCAGTAACACCTTTGGTCATGCGTTAAGACTCGCCCTCGAAGAGCTCGACGGAGGGAGAGTAAGTCCTGGGGCCAGAATGCCGGGCGTAGAAGAGAAATGGACACGCCTTAAGAATACTGTCATTAGTACTGCCAACTCCATGTTAGGCAGTAGTCGTAGAGATCGGAACGACTGGCTTGATGATGAGTGCAAACTAGCGACTGAACGTAAGAATGCTGCATACCGGGCAATGCAGCAGTCTCATAGGACGCGGGTACGCGAGCAGAAATACAAAGAGCTCAGAAGAACTGAAAAAAGACTTCACAGACAAAAGAAAAGTGCCTGGGAAAAAAATCTTGTCTGTGAAATAGAGAAAAGTAGAGAGCGAGGTCCGCACCAGGCGCGGAAATTCTACCAAATAATCCGCAGTATGACGCGGTACACACCACGCTGCACTTACTGCAAGGATAAAGACGGTAATCTGATCACCGATCCTGAAGGCATTCTGGAGCGATGGGAAGTGCACTTTAATGAATTGCTAAATGGTCAGCTCACAGAAGAATTGGAGGCTCCACCAATGCAAGACCAGGACCAAATGCTGCCGCCACCAAGCATTGAGGAAACACTAAAAGCCATTAGACAGCTAAAATCAAATAAAGCCCCTGGAGCTGATGGCATACCAGCTGAGCTGATCAAACAAGGAGGGACAGCGTTACATCACGCAATTCACGAGATCGTGGTGCACGTATGGGAGCAAGAGGAGATGCCGGAAGATTGGCGTCGTGGTATAATTTGCCCCATACATAAGAAGGGAGATATCACACTGTGCAGCAACTATAGGGGTATAACATTGCTGAGTACCGCCTATAAGATACTCTCCACTATCCTACAAGACCGGATATCCCCATACGCTAAAGCCATCATTGGTCAATATCAGTGTGGCTTCATCCCAGGCAAATCAGCAATTGATCAGATATTCGCCCTTAGGCAGGCGATGGAAAAATGTCTGGAATTTAAGATTCCACTATATCATCTATTTATAGACTTCAAGGCCGCCTACGACAGCATAGCCAGGGTAGAACTATATAATGCCATGAGAGAATTCGGCATTCCAAATAAATTGATACGACTTTGTAGGTTGACCATGACCAACGTAACTAGTCAAGTAAAAGTAGCGGGATTGCTGTCCAAACCAATAAACATCTATAATGGACTCCGACAAGGGGACGGTCTGGCCTGCCTCCTCTTCAACCTGGCGTTGGAGAAAGCAATCCGTGACTCTGGCGTTACAACTAGAGGGACTATTGTCACCAAGTCCTGCCAGATACTTGGCTACGCAGATGACATCGACATCATCGGTAGAACCGAATCGGCGGTACAGGAATCCTTCACCCAGATCGAGCAGGCGGCACAAAAACTGGGACTGCACATTAATGAGGGAAAAACCAAGTACATGGTGGCAACTTCTGCGAAGAGAAGACCTAACGTTGGTCAAACTATCAGGGTAGTGGAGCACGAATTTGAAGTAGTGCAATCCTTTAACTACCTTGGGTCAATAGTATCAGCCGATAACAATATGGAAGAAGAAATACGCGAACGGCTGATTAAATCCAACAAAGCCTACTATGGTCTATCAAGGCTCTTTAAATCCCGAAATTTATCCAGAACATCCAAGCTACTACTGTACAAGACCATGGTCTTACCAGTACTCATGTATGGATCCGAGACCTGGGTGCTTAATAAAAAGCACTCTGAACTCTTGGCCGCGTTCGAGAGAAAGGTCTTAAGGAGAATTGTTGGCCCCGTATGTGAGGGAGGACGATTCCGGAGACGCTACAACCATGAGTTGTACGCAATCTACCTTGAAGCTCATATTGTAAGAAAAATCAAGCTCGGTAGACTCCGGTGGGCGGGACACCTAGCTCGAATGAGCGAAGAGGACCCTGCCCGGAAAGTCCTTTGTGGCAGGATGTATGGAAGGAGACAGCGCGGCAGACCTTGTCTGCGATGGAGGGATGGCGTAGACCAGGACGCCCAGAGCCTGGGAGTGCTAAACTGGATGACATCGGCTCTAAATCGGGACCGGTGGAGAGATTTGTTAAATAAGGCCAAGACCGGATCCCGGTTGTAGTGCCGATGATGATGATGATGATGATGATGAACAGTTGTATGCATCTCCTCACATATCTTCGGAATTATAACTCAACTTCTAAGGCATAATCAGAGAAGTAACCCGCTTGCCAACAGTAACGGCGTTGACGTCCTCGAGTGAGTCGGTGGGAATATAGGCGCTGTTAACAAAATTGAGTTTAGTATCAGGCATGTAAGAGATTCGTGGAGGAGAGAAGGTGGAGCGACAGAAGGGCTCTGAATACGGTCCAATTTTTGACATTGGGAAATACCCTAAAGTGGTCCTGACTACCCTTTTAGTACTGCAGATATAGCTCTAGACTTAAGGAAATAACTCCATAATCTAATATGGTGTTTTGAACATAAAGCGTAAGGACAAAAGGGATTTTTGGGTATCATCAAATGTTCACAATTTTAAGACTCTTTATGAAAGACAAAAAAACACATTCGTTAAGGATTTGTATCAATCGATATGTTGATTTCGAAGTGAAAAATGGAGAATGCTGCCGGTGGACCCAGAAGGAATTAGTTTTGAATACTATTGGCACACATTTGTCAGCAGATTCTTCCATTTTTCTTTCCCCATAGAGCATTCGCTTACAGTATTCACCTCATTCAAAAAATATACAATTTGAATTTTCATTCTTCTTTAAATTAACTGATGACTTAGTGTAATGAATAAGTGAAATATTATCCTGAGCAATTATATACGTGATACCCATATGGGTGGTCTCGACATCTCACCTTGGTCTATCTATCATATACCCCAACAACTGTCGAGGTGTGCCACGCAAACCAAGCCAAGGCAACACGGCAGCCGCAAACATTTAATATTCGCCATAATGTGTCTTACTTAATAATAATCAAATTTATATGCATCGTTATGTCCTGTCGCATCTGAAGTTATGCTCTAAAAATGTATACTCTTAAAGCTAATGTACTCCACACACAGCCATCCATGAAGGCTGAAGACACCGGGGCCAGATATGTACCTCTCATATGCGGACGCATTAAAAGACCAAAAAGGTCATCCTCGAGGGAAAAGTAGCTTTCCACCAGTCCACCCGTTTCTGTATCACATCAAAACGATCCTTGCTTGGCTTTTTACCCAAAATTAATTATAAATTGTCTATGGGCACATAGAAACAGAAGCAGTGGCACAACTAGTCCTAGTAGAAGATGTAGAAGGAGGCTCTGTGTGTATGTGTTCTGAAACTGAGATGATAAACGGAGTTATTGCGCAAGTTTTAGTAACAAGGAGCTCAGCTAAATGGCTGAATACATCATAATTCGTCGTCGGTGATGGCAACGTATTTGCTAAACTTCCTCCTGGGGTGGAGGCAGTGAACTCCAGTTAAGGAGTGGATTACGGACACCTTACTCGTGCGTGGCACGTACATCTCATACCCTGATATCCATAAAAGGATCCACATACGAAAATTCGCCCATCCAGGAGGCAATTAAGCAAAATAATTAACAAGTTTCTGTTGTTGAGTATTTGGGATTTACACAGATTTACAATTACAGTTGGCTGCGGAAATGGAGATGGATTCTCCATATGAAATGGGATAAGATCGGACTTTTGAGATTTCATTGACCGCTTCTTTTTCTATTCCCCTTCCTGCTTTGTTTTTATCCTTTGGCGTTCTACAAATAAGGAAACTCAATCCAGGTCGTAAGCATTTTAATTGGGTGTCAAGTATTGTGGTAGCAGAACTCAAACCCTCAACGTCCGGTGGGTAAGCCTACACCTTTGTTGGCATTCCATTCTTGCCAATAAGTGTCCTTATCTTCCCGATGGAGTCAAGCCACTATTAAATGGGGTGCAGGGTGAGAATTTTTCCCATAAATCACATCCCATTGTAAAACATTGTGTGTGCACGATGTCGGTGTGGGTTTTGTTTTTCTTTCTGCGTGTTATTGATCCGAAGATGACAAGATTTCATGTGTTAGTTTTGATTGTTTTTTATTTGGTCAGGTTTGTCTGGTGTAGGTAACCATTTAAGGCGCTTGACAATGGCGACAACAACGCTTACAGCATAAATGACGACTACCTTGCGTGTGATGTCGTCGGCGACTTTCTGTTGTTGGTTCATAATTATGCCGTACACGTGCAAGTCGTTGCAAGCAATAAAGTTATTTATCTGGTTACCAATATCTCACTTTTGTATCTGAAATAATTATGATAACGATGAGGATCGGAAGGATATTCAGTACCTGGAGAGGGACAGATTGAATTCCGACGTGCACATGCCACTTGAGCAAAAAATTTACATTGGCATGGGCTTTCACTGAAGATTTATGACGACGATTCAGTTGTCGCAGATGTAAATCTGATAATTTGCCTGTTTTTTCTTTCTTGCTCCTTTTTTTGACGGGCTTTGATTTATTTCATTTTAAGGACATTTTTGCGTGAAATTTTAGACACACCGGAAGGTGATGTGACAGGTGGTCCATCGCGAAAATTATCTACGTTAGATGTCTAGCAAAAACATTAACAAAGTTAATGTGTTTCCAAAAATGTCACTTTACATTACCGTGTCTCTTTATTTCCAAAAAGAAAATGGGAAAGATATAAATCGTCAGTAATTCATTTACGTTTGCGTTCATTAGTGTTTGTCTAAATTGGATGTACGAATGATTGCAAAAAGGAAAACCTTTTTTAGACAGACTATGCTTTCTTTTGTTAATTTAAAAAAAAATTTTTTTTTAAAAGGACAGAAAATAGTTTAAATATTTACTTTATATGTTACACCTATTTCAAAAATAGCTTTTGTTTGTAACTATTCTCTGGTTAGCTCCTCCTTTGCTTAGTTCATTATAAAAATGGGAATGGTACTCACCCTAGTAGTTCGGCGACCTGTGGGGACTGCTACCTGTCTGGTTGATCCATTGGAGGAAGGAGCCAACATTTGAACTGAAACATGGTGGTGGGTGGCGTATAACGAAGTAAACTTATTTTGCTTCGTTACACGGGACCGTGGTAGATCATTTGGTGTGAAATGCGATGAGGAATTTTATTATTTTATTCTATTTATTGCGCTGTAGGAAGCCGGAAGTTCATGACCTCACCGACCCGACTCCGACATTGTTCCCTGTCCTGTGCATGCTCCTTCCACGTTCGACCATCCAATCTCCTCGAGGTCCAACCTAACATTGTCCACCTATTGCCGTCGCGGCCGCCTTGTCGGTCTCTTTCTCGTTGGCTTACCGTCAAGAATTCTATGCATGGTTCTATCGTTGCCCATTCGCGCCACGCGTCCGGCCCATCTTAAACTTTGCGACTTGATTACTCTCACTATTGTAGGTTTGCGGTATAGCTCTTCCAATTCATGATTGTGGAGTTTCCTCCATTGTCCTGCCTCATCGCATATTTGTCGCCAACGAAACCCCTTAGAACTTTATTCTCGAATACGCGGAATTTGTTATAAAGTTTTCTGGTGAACCATATTTTCTGGACTGCTCTCTTGATGGTGAAGGGCGTTTTCTATTCCGAGTGACACTCAGAAAGGTTGACGTCACCCTTGTTCAACGACTGGTTAATATTTGTTGCAGGTCTTGTGTGAGGCTGTCAGAATCGCTCATTTAGCTGTATGTAGGACAACGAAACATGTCACTAACATGGAGAAGTCGGACCTAATGACCAGATTTTCAATTTAATTGACTTGTTTTTTGTGGAGTGTTGTGGGCCCAACACCTACAGTCTCGCCCACAATTCCCCAACCACCCGTCTCTATAAATAAAATCGGGCCAAGTAGTAAATTTACATGAACTACTTGGCAATAACCCAAACAAAAAGTTGGCAACAAAATCTATAACAAGACGTCAAAAAACTTTGGAAACAATTTTTCATCATCATCATCATCATTGGCACTACAACCGGAATCCGGTCTTGGCTTCATTCAGCAAGTCTCTCCAGTGGTCCCGATTTGAGCCGATGTTATCCAGTTTGGCACTCCCAAGCTCTGGGTGTCCTGGTGTACGTCATCCCTTCATCGCAGACAAGGTCTGCCGCGCTGTCTCCTTCCATACATCCTACCACAAAGGTCTTTCCGGCCAGGCTCCTCTTCGGTCAATCGAGGTGTCCCTGTGGGTGTTTGGGTTGTATGCCAAATCGCGGGCACAGTTTCACTTAATTCCCCGACGTAAAGATACACCGCAAGAATTGTCCACCGGGGAAGAATGGAGGGGGGGGGGGGGGGCAAACATACAGATCAAATACACAGTCATTCACAAATTGTTTGGCTTTATTGTCACTAAAACGTCTTATTTGCACGGCCTACAATAACCGGTGGCCGCTCAAGGGAATCTTTACCATCACATGAGTTATCCGTTCCGCCGACAAGCACTCAACTGACACGATTGTACCGGATACCGATTCTTGAATAAAATTGGGAATCAAGGGGCCCCGACCGCACTCGACCGAGACGCGGTAAACGCTTATTGTATGCTCGGGAGTTGCACCCCCCGAGTGCACGTCACGAGGGGCTGTGTTTTAAGCTGGAGTGCGCACGCCGATGGTCGAATTATGACTGACTGATGAAAGCAAAAGTTCATCGCCTCGTGGCAGCGGCGTCGTAAACTCACTGCCACTTACTAAGAATTTAGCGGAAGAGTTGCTATGCCTGCATAGGGATTTAGTTCCAGCGAATCCTCGCCGTATAAGCTAAGTTGGATTCGTTGGTTGTGTGTACCGGGAAATTGAAATTGCTTGGGTGCAAGCAAGGAATATCGTTTAGATAGAATATTGACCGAAGTCATTTCGGGGAAATGTATGCGGCTCGGTATAGTTGCTAATGTTCCGTTGTGGATTTGAATATGCGTTTGTTACGGCATATGAATTTCGGGGAAATATGAATTAAGTGGAAAATTGACCGAGGCAATTTTGGGAAAATTATATGTGGAGTGATGTAAGAGATTATCTAGAATATATTCTATTGAACTGTATTCTGTTGGGAGTTTTGGGAAATGTCTTTCGTTGCAAATTGGGAGATGAATTCTTGCAAGTTTGGGTCGGTTGCGCTTGCAGATTGGGATTTGTTTTTGCATGTTTGCGAATGGGTTGCAGGTTGGGTTATGGGTGACGCGCTGTTAGCGGTCGAAGTTGGGTGGGAATTGCGGGTTGGTTCTCCATGTGGTATAGAGAACCCCCACATCCCGCCCACCGGAGTCTACCGAACATGATTTTTCTTACAAAATTAGCTTCAAGGTAGATTGCGTACAACTGATGGTTGTAGCGTCTCCGGAATCGTCCTTCCTCACATACGAGGCCAACAATTCTCCTTAAGACCTTTCCCTCGAACGCGGCCAAGAGTTCAGAGTGCCTTTTATTGAGCTCCCAAGTCTTGGTTCCATACATAAGTACTGGTAAGACCATGGTCTTGTACAGTAGTAGCTTGGATGTTCTGGATAAATTTCAGAATTTAAATAGCCTTGATAGACCCAAGTCGGCTTTGTTATACCATAGGAGTCTTTGTTGGATTTGATCAGCCGTTCGCGTATTTCTTCTTCCATATCGTTATCGACTGATACCATTGACCCAAGGTAGTTAAAGGATTGCACTACTTCAAATTCGTGCTCCGTTACCCTAATAGTTTGCCCAACGTTAGGTCTTCTCTTCGCAGATGTTGCCACCATGTACTTAGATTTCCCCCCTTAATTTGCAGTCCCAGTTTTTGTGCCGCCTGTTCGATTCGGGTGAAGGAGTCCTGTACAGCACAATCGGATCTACCGATGATCTCGATATCGTCTGCGTAGGCAAGTATCTGGCTGGACTTGGTGATAAAAGTCCCTCTGGTTGTAATTCCAGACCGCGGATTGCTTTCTCCAACGCCAGGTTGAAGAGGCAGCAGGTCATACCGACCCCGTGTCGGAGTCTCAGGCGTTTGAAATAATAGTGAAGAAGATCGTGTGATTCGAACTGACGCTATGACAGCTCGCATCACGAAAAAAATCTTACCTAAGCGTTACACGCCAGGCTACTGACCGTGTTTAGAATTTGATTTCCAAACTCGGCTATATTCCACTGGTGTGAATTATTTAATCTTAAAAACCGCCAACAACGGAATCCCAAAAAACCGAATTTTAACATCCTCCCGTCTCTCCCTCTCGCTCATCGACACCCACTTCGAAACCGAATTCGAACCCGCCCACGATCCACACTCGAATCGGGGCGTGTTCGAACACTCACTTGTGGGTCGCACAACTCCTCCACCACCTTACCATAATACTATTTTAAAACAAATAATATTAAATACAAATTATCAAATGAGGGTGCTGGCGGAAACCGCACGTAACATTGGTCATGGTCAACCTACAAAGTCGTATCAATTTGTTTGGAATGCCGAACTCTCAGTATTATATAGTTCTACCCGGGCTATGCTGTCGTAGGCGGCCTTAAAGTCAATAAATAGATGATATAATGGAATTTTAAATTCCAGACATTTTTCCATCGCCTGCCTAAGGGTGAATATCTAATCAATCGCCGATTTACCTGGGGTGAAGCCATACTGATATTGAACAGTGATGACTTTAGCGTACGGGGCTATCCGGTTTTATACGATAGTGGAGAGTATGTTAAAGGCGGTACTCAGCAATCTTATACCCCTAAAGTTGCTGCACAGTGTGATGTCTCCCTTCTTATGTATGGGGCAAATTATTCCGCGAAGCCAATCTTCCGGCATATCCTCTTGCTTCCATACGTGCACCACGATCTCATGAATTCCGTTATGTAACGCTGTCCCCCCTCGTTTGATCAACTCATCTGGTATGCAATCAGCTCCAGGGGCTTTATTTGATTTGACCTGTCTATCGCTTTTAATGTTTCCTCAACGCTTGGTGTCGGCAGCATTCGGTGATGATCTTGCATTGGTGGAGCCTCGAATTCTTCTGTGAGCTGACCATATAGCCATTCATTGAAATGCACTTCCCATCGCTCCTGAATGCCTTGAGCATCGGTAGTCAGATTACCCTCTATATGCTTGCAGTAAATGCAGCGTGGTGTGTACCGCGTCATACTGTGGATTATTTGGTAGAACTTCCATGCCTGGTGCGGACCGTGCTCTCTACTTTTCTCTATTTCACAGACTAGATATTTTCCCATGCACTTTTCTTTTGTCTGTGGAGTCTTTTTTCAGATCCTTTAAGCCTTTTTGTATTCCTCCTCGCGTACCTGCGTCCTATGAGACTGCTGCATTGCCTGTTATGCAGCATTTTTCCGCACTCATCATCAAACCAGTTGCTCCGATCTCTACGAGTACTGCCTAAGATGGCGTTGGCAGTACAAATAGCAGTATTCTTAAGGCGTGTCCATTTATATTTTACCCCCGGCATTCTGGCCATAGGACTTACTCTCCCCCCGTCGAGCTAGTGAGGGTACGAGGTCATGGCACCGACATGGGCGCAGAGTTCTACCTCGTCCCCACAAATCACTAAAGGTTCCGAGAAACACCATTTGAGTCACCGAAATATCCACACCACGATCGCCGAATTGCGTTCACCAAATAAACAAAACTCCATAACACCCGTCAGCAAGAAGTAATTGAAACACGAGATTTGGTTGATTATAACTTGTTTGATTTTAGTTCTATTTTAACAAATTTGTATGGGGCGACTGGAGGAGAAAATTATTATTTGTAACAAAAAAAAAACATAATCAGAAGTTACATTTATCAACAGCCGATACATTAAGATGTTTTTTTGGGGTGTGCACTTGCGAAGGGACTTGTCGCGAATTGTTTGTTATGTAACACTTCGCCGACACCGAATACTTCACACCGTACCGGTGCCGGCACGGTTGATGGCGGACGACCCGTCGCTTTGATGGTTGTAATCAGACTCCACGATATTCATTCCCCGGCTAAGGAAGTTCGGCCAGTGAAACTGGCTCTCTTAATTAACGGGTGCATTTCCCTAATCCAAGAGAGACGTAAAGTCTCCCTTTGGGATAACCAAACAGATCTCATACAGAAGATCGTCACGGTACACATGTATGTGTGTTCATTGGTTCTTTTATGGATCAAAGCCATGGGAAGGAATCTAAACAAAGAAAGGGAAAATGTGCATTCACGGGATGAGAGTTCGGTAAAGCAAACAAAACTGAAACTCGTCGGATGCTAATTGGATCTTTGTTTGAGAAGTGCGTCGTGGCTAAATAAATAGACGCGACGCATCGAAGAAATTGTGTTAATGAGTTTTAGCTAGATTGCCGGGAATTGGTGTTTATGGCATCACTGGTAAGGGTAGGTATTGAATTCCTATTTGCATTTGCTTATGCTGTAGGATCTAATTGGTGCCAAGAGATGCGTATATTTGTTTTGGTCCCTTGGGTGTATGTCGCCAGCCAATGTGTTTGTATGGTGATTTATGATACACATGATGAAGCTGGGATAAGCCAACTCAAGGGCAAGATTCCCTGCTTATGCGGTTGTATTATATATCATCATCATCATCATCATCATCGGCACTACAACCGGGAACCAGTCTTGGCCTTATTTAGCAAGTCCTGAGGCTTGTTAAATTTTCCATAATGATTTATTTTTTCTGGGCAAGGTCATTAGTCTTGCGTCAGAGGCTCTCCGACGGGGAATCGAACCCCGATCTCCCGCGTGACAGGCGGGTATACTAACCACTATACTACCGAGCAGCCATATATGAACCGATGAAATTCCTTTCAGGGAATTTATGATAAGCTTGGGGAGAAATCTTTTAGGGGATTTTAAATGCGAAGTTATGCATGCAGGTAAGAATTCTCTTCTAGGGAAGTTTAGCAAAATGAACTTGATCGATGTGATGCGTGAAGCATTTAAGGTGCCAATACGATTGCATTACCGAAAGCTTATGCAGACTGGGTTGTAGGGAGGCCGGTTCTTTAGGTAAAAAGTCAGTGGGGTTTGGCAGAACCGCCACAAGCTCTTCGAGGGCGAGTCTTAGTACATGACCAAAGGTGTTACTGGTATTCTCATTGCGTAAGGCAGCCGTGTTCATTCGAACCTGATCCGCGGATACAATACATCTCCGTAAAGCAATCCGCGCTCGGAAAACTGTACCAACAAGATAGTGATCCGAGTCGTTCGTACCGTCACTAGGCTCGATGAGTGGCGGCGATCTATCAACACGTGGTCAATTTTGTTGTGAGTGAGTCCGTTAGGTGATACCCAGTTGGCTTTGTGGATATCTTTATGCGGAAACCTGATACTCGCAAACGACCAAGTTCTTTGATGCTGCCAGTTCGGTGACTCGTAGTCCATTTTCATTAGTGTTCTCATGCAAACTATCTAAAATCGGCTCCCGACATATTTTCACATTCAAATCACCATGGACGAATTTCACACCGTGTCTTGGGCAGGTATTGATGGCCCGTTCCACGTTCTCGCAGAATTCTTCTTTTTCGTTGTCAGGGGATTGTTCTGTAGGTCCGTGAATGTTTATGAGGCTTATGTTCTTTAACTTGCCTCGGACACGAAGAATGCATAGCCGTTCGTTTATTGCATTAAAGCCGATAATGGCAGTCTTCAGTTTTTGGCTGACTAGAAAGCCTTGCGGGGGTTCTTAGAGCTCACCTGAAGGACCCCCCATATTCGCAGCCCATATTTGCATCTCAATCTCCCCGCATCAAAAACATTTCCTTTCTCAGGGATAATTAATGCTTTCAACGCATTACCTAGAAATTCTTGAAAAGAATTTCTCCCACAAGGGTATTCTCATAGGCATCTCAGCATTAGCTGAGTTGTCATAGATGCCATATACAATTGGCATAGATGTTATACACAACCGTCATTGTGTAACCATCTAAATTGCTTCTCAATGACTTGCAACTATTGATTCAGCTGCAAGCACTACTCCTAGAAATGCTCCTTTGTTTGAATCTCCAAACAATCACCTACTTCGCGCTTGGCCGCCGGATTCGAATTCAATAGCATAAACAAATGCAAATAAAGAATCCGTTTCTTACAACGACCAAAGATACGATATAGAAATTGTATGATGTATCCCAAACCTATTAGCACCTAATGTGTAGCAGCGTATTTATTTAGCTGAACCCTCATTACAGAACGATCCGCAGGTCGCTTCTCCCTTTGTTCTGTTTCCCTTGTTTAGGTTTCGTTTATCCTTTGCCGAAATGCATCGGTAAACACTGTGATCTACACGATCACACGTACACATACATCATATCTTCCTTATTTTCACCACGAGAGAAACACTTTCTCTCTCTAGGATATTCACCACCACCGAATCGAGGGTTCTCGTAGAGTTCTTTTTTTTCGTCGTCAGGCGACTCCCCTGTAGGTCCGTGAATGTTTATGATGCTTATGTTCTTAAACTTGCCTCGCACGCGAAGGGTGCATAGCCTTTCGTTTATTGCATTAAGGCCGATAATGGCAGGCTTCAGTTTTTGGTTGACTAGAAAGCCTACCCCGAGCACATGGTGTTTTGCATGACAGTTGTAATAAATAACATACTCGTTTCTTTGAATAACACCACTCTCCGTCCATCTTATTTGCTGCTGTTATGTCAGCCGTATATTCGGACATGGCATTAGCTAGCTGCTGTACAGCTCGAGCTCTGTATAGTGAGCGTACGTTCCATGAGAAAATTCTCAATTCCTTTAGCCATATTCGTTCCCGTGGTCGTCGTCGTGTATCCGTTCCATATCCGAGGCTTATTAAAAAGTTTGTTTTTACGTGCAAGGTTATGAGCCCTGCGCCAACCTTCCTCAGGATGTCGCTGCATGCATTCGTTCACTACTTGGTGGGTGCCAAAGTAGCTATCTAGGGATGTTACGTGGAGACTGCATGTCAACTTGGATTGAACAGGGACAAGTATCGTCCTGGACTTGGCCAGGTTGAAAGCAATCAGTGAATTTGCTCAGCATGTTCGCTTCCACCCCCCCAAAAAAAGTTTGTCAGTCTATGATTAATCAATGGGAGAAGATAAAAGACGCGTCTGAAACTGTATCGCAATGATAATAAGACGAAGTCGCCGCGTGTGAACTACGCGTTTAACACATCGCAACAGGGGAATCCTACGTGTCCTGCACTCAGAAGGCCTGCAGCGTCGATCGAGAAGCGGTCCAGCGGCTTATTCAAGTAGGTCAACTAAAATTATTACCTGTGAAAATAAAATAAAATATATTAACTGTGAAAATTAAAATTAATATATATATATATACATATATATATATATATATATATTTATATATATATATATATAACAGGGCTCCTCAATAGTATACTGGTTAGTATACCCGCCTGTCACGCGGGAAACCGGGGTTCGAGTCCCCGTCGGGGAGCCTCTGGCACAAGACTAATGACCTTGCCCGGAAAAAAAAAACAAAAACAAAAAAACATTATGGAAAAACTTAACAAGTCTCAGGACTTGCTAAATAAGGCCAAGACCGGTTCCAGGTTGTAGTGCCGATGATGATGATGATATATAACACGAGTAGCAATCTGGATTGATGTCGTAATGATGAGATTATGACTAGAACAGGTCCAATTAAGGTTGTAATCGTGTTTGGGATTCATGAGATCGTGAATGGGAACCAACACAAGAGAAACTTACGAGATCGTGATGAAAACCATGCAAGAAATAAACTCATGATTGGTGGTGGGGAAGACAATTGAAAAGCTTGGGTAGGTCAAGAAAAGTCTCATCGGATATCTCCAAGGCTTTCAACCGCGACGGATCTTACCAAGTATGGTTACTTGTTATGGACTATCCTAACAAATGTGCGATTGGATAAAAAGTTTCCTCGAAAGGCAATCAAACCGGGTTTGCTGTAGATGGTATGCCTTTGGACCTCTTTCCCATTAATTCTGGAGTGCCTTAAGGTTCTGTGCTGTGTCCAGTTCTATTTCTGTTTCATATTAATGATTTGATAGTATCAAGGGGTAACAAAGAACTTTTGTTGACGATGGTATGCTAATTTCGTCATCTCAGGAATAATCGGCGGTGACACCAGATGAGATAGAGCTAGTTCGAGTCTCTAAGTTGAGATGGGGATAAGATCCTGGAATGAGGAAAGGGAATTGGGATCGGATCCAGCAATGAAAACTATAATAAAACCTCACAAAGTAGATGGTACTACCTGTTGAAAATCCACGCGCACGTTGCTTCCTCAATGCCAATTTCCACCCAAGGTTCGAGTGGCGAGAGGAAACATCGGTTTGCCGTCAACAACAGCGAGACATAGGTGACATAGTAGTAGTGCATCAATAATTGTTGCATAACAGCAATACCAGCAAACGCGACATCACAGGGCGGAGATGTAGATATTGTCAAAATAATGCCCATTTAGTCGCTCATTTCACATCGGCTTGCAGTTTACTAGTGATAGTTAAGCCAAGTAATTACCATCATTACACAATCCATTTCTTGTCAGTTCAGTTCAGGTAAGCAATGTTGTTAGCAATAGCAAACTGCTGTTTGATTTTAGCAGAAACAGTGTTGCTATCCTGAAAAGTCTGCAACTCTTATTCTGTTACTTCTCGTATATTTCTCATTATTTTCTTTACTTACAAAAAAAAAGTATATACCTTAACTTTGTTTGGATCAAAGGAGTTTTTGCATCAGTTGAATGAGCCTCTTTACACATATGCTGTGACTTCTTCCACAGCATTACCTGCAATCGTTGTTACATTATTTTTTTCCAATTAATCTACTAAGGCAGGTCAATAAGTCTTTAGAAAAAGATAGAAAAACAAATTTTTGGGTAAATTTAATTTTTTATTTTACAACATAATCTCCTTCTAGTTCAATACAATTTGACAGATGTCCCTCCAACTTTTTTAAGACTTCAGACAAATATGAGTGTGCTAGTTCCTAAAAATAACCACTTGTGTGTGGGATGACCTCCGCATTTGATGTAAACCATTGTCCGCTGAACCACGCTTTTAAATTTGACAATAAGAAGAAGTCACTAAGGGCCAAATCTGAGGAGTACGGCGGTTGGTCTATCAATTCAAAGTTCGATTCCTCAATTTTAGCCATTGAAACTGCGCACGTATGCACTCGTGCATTATCCTGAAGAAAGAGGACTTCTTTTCTTCAAAGAGGACGATTTTCTATCCATCTGATTTAGCTGACCTAATAATGACACATAATATTATTCAGTTATCGTCTGCCCCTTTTCCAAATAGTCAATGAAGATAATGCTACGTCCATCCCAAAACACAGTAGCAATAACCTTTTCAGTTGATTTTACCGTCTTTGCTTTATTTGGGGTCCGTTCGCCTTTAACAATCCACTGTTTTGACTGTTCTTTCGTCTCGAGAGTATAGTGGTGTATCCATGTTTCATCTATAGTTACTAATCTGCGACACATGCGCCCCAAAAGTCCTCAGCTGAGAGCCAATGCGGCACCCATCTTGCAGATATTTTTATATATATTACCCCGCAAAATTGAAACATGAAACAAAATGAAAATTGACAGATATCTAGTGAGGAATGATGCTTACTAAAAGCATATCATTAGCGATGCTACAAGCGCCATCTTTTAGATTTTCTAAGGACTTATTGACCTACCCTCGTATAAACCATCCGTATTATTTCAGTAGAACACTATAGAAATGTGATGTATCAAAATTTGATTTTCTATAGCAGCGAGCGCGTAAAGCACGAAGATATATAGGTACATATGTTTTCAGCCTTCGCACAGGTAATTATTGATCTAGTCTTCCATAAATTTAGTATTAAATTACAGTGAACCGCTTGTAACAATTTTTGTTTATTTTCATATTTGTTGATTGCCGTTCTTAGAAAACGAGAATTAACTTTGAAAAATGTGTTAATACCTAGCGATGGATATAAGCACACATCACCTCATAGCTTCCTTTGTACTCGTATAAAATGGTTTTTCTAGTCATCAATGCTGCGGTTTAATTTCAAATCTTGTCCCGTTGTGTTTACACAGCGTCAACAAACATCCTGTAATCCCCATCTTGGACCAATATCGTAAAACACTTGTGAAATTACAAGTCCGTTGAAAGCACTAAAAGCCAGGCGACAACGGTTGGCCAACATCCAACCACTAGATCCTTTCAGTAACGTTCGTTATCGGAAAGTCTTTTGACCGTCTAGCTACACCAATGACCAACATTTCACTGCATCGTTACGCAGTGGGAAAATTGAAAATTTTCCTCTAATTATGAGGATAACCCGGAAAACGGGAAAGAATTCTCTGGAGCACTGTGCGTCGACGATTAACAAGCGATTGCTGCGTGCAGACGATTGTTTCGAGAATTCATTCGTTGCGCCAAACGCACAGGACGACCTTGTTTACCATGGTTTGACCGCTAACGTCCTTTCCGTAGCCAAATTAAACTTCGTAAAGCTGGTCGTCTGCCGATTAGAGAGATGCCAGATGCGAGATGCAAATTTTGGCTTAGAAAATTGAGAAATTCAAATTACCCAGAGTTGCTGATCCTTAACTCCGGCTCCGGTCCGATGGAGTTCTATTTTAAAGTGCGCTCAACTGCCGTTACGAGGCCTTTATGACTCCGACATCCTATTTCTATGCATGCATAGAGTAGAGATATTGTCGTCACCAATGCATGTGTACTCAAACGGCTGTGGCGGTTGTGGTGGCGGTGGTAGAAGCCCTGCAGAGATGGTATTGTAGCTGCTGAGGTTTACGAGACCCGTGGGAGCTTGTGTCACAAAACTCCTAGAAGAAGCAGCATCACACATATACCCGACAAACTAGCTGCTGCTGTGTTGGGTACTGGAATCTGCCCCGGAATTTAAAATGATAATTTCATGGTTTTGTAACTTAATCAATAGGAGTGAAGATGATGATGATGATGATGCGCCACAGGGCTGAGTTGAGGGAGCACGGGAGCAAGGAGCTGATGCACTCGCCGTGGTCTCTTTACGATATGCAAAACACTTTATTACACTTCGAGGACACGGCTATGGAATGTGTTTGGATTTTGCCCCCGAGGGCGGATGGAAGGGGGATTCATCGAGCAGAGGATGAGGTGATGTGAATGAATTGTGATTATTGGATGGTAGTTGTCACTTACAGCACTTGCCGCCGATAAATAATGAGAAATCTTTAAGAGGCTCAGCATCAGAGATAACTGCGCCAACGGGAAATTATTATTCAATATCCGGTTGTTGTATGGATTATGGGCGACCAGAGAGTACCTGGAGGATGTAAATATTCATATTAGACCGCGCTAAGGTCGTGAGCTGTTCCATGTAAGTGTCAAGGGGCCCATGAAATTGTCGAAATTTATTGGTTTGGCTTCTGCCGAAGAAGGTTCTTGGGAATTTCTACTTAAATCAGTTCGGAACTTTGATCGAAGGGCATCCATCGTCTATTTTTGCTGCTTGTTGGTGGTGCTATTGGGATGTTGGGTAGGAGATTCTTCGTAAGGCAGCTGTAGAAGGAAGTTTTGGGTACTAGACGCTTTTTGAGCAAGAATCTTACCATATGGATGATGGGAATAATCTAATAGATGAGGTGTGTTACGACAGGGTGGCGTTTGACATCTTTTATACATTACAAAAGAGACATTTATAGGTCTGATTAAGTAATATAAGGTCTTGGAGTTTCTGATGAAATGTCAGAATTGGTTAAATGTTAGAATTAGACTTTTCGGATAATCAGATGATATTTCAAATGATTTTTTATTATGTGAGTCTTAACTCTTAACTCTCTTTTGATGCTCTGCAGAACCGTCCTTAGCACATTATGTAGTGTTGCAATAAAATCAGCTGCCCGCATACCGATTTAGTAGTCAAAAGTCTACATAAACTGAGACAAAAGCTCTACGTGCATTTAGTAGACACTTCTCGGCATTCAAAAACTGTTTTCCTATTGATTCTATTCCTTACAGTTGATGCCAGCACAGGATTCAACACAATAAAAAGGGGTGATCTACTTACTGCACATTTCGCAGCTGCAGATTTGATTTTGATTTTGATTTTGATGGTGGTGGATGATCTCTCTGTGTTAAGTCAATAGACAAGCCAGGATTATTTTAAAAACCACCTTAAAACTAACCAATAATAGGTTAGGGTGCAAGAGGTAGGTTCAGGAAGTGGAGTTTTCGAGTGGTAGTGATCCCAGCGATTCGTACGAGGGCATATTACAGTTGTCACTCGGCAACATTCGAGAGACAGATTCGCTAGAAGCGTAGTTTAGTATATGAAATAGGCGAGGATTCTCATTAAAAAAAGGGGATGAAAAGATTTGCACAGTAAACTGGACCCTACAGTAATTCGTGGATAAACGATATGTCGGTTAGATCTCTGCGTTCTTCTAGGGTATTTAAATTAATTAGTTTGAAGGTAATTTGTAAAACAGAACACGACCAAAGGGTTCATATTAGTCCTCGGAAAGGAGATCAAACATTATTGAAATCAACTATTTGGAATCGGGAAAAATAATACCTGGATAATATAATACGTCACTATTGTATCGATTCTGCGAAAAAATCAAGGAAAATCATCCTCATCCGTATAACCGCCCTAATAAGGGAACCTGACCTATTGGCCGCCTCCGCTCCCCATTCCAGTTTTATTTTATTATAAAATACACAATACAATCAATACCCCAAATTATTTATGAGTGGTTGTACAAATGCTTAAAATCAAAAATGCGTAAACATAGAATTCAGATGGGACATCTAGAAGGACTCTATGATGGCTCGAAAACTGATACATATACAGACGGTGGTACTCATTAAATAAACAATTACGTGGAAATAAACAATTATTTAAATAAAATATGTTTTCAACGATACATGTTTCAATACTTGTATAAACATAAGTTGCTTAAAGTAATAAGGAAGTACTGGCGATCAAATGGTAATTGCAATGCAAACATTTACCCAAATGTTGGGTAAACAAATAATACACTTCGATGTGTGTATCTTAAAGGATATTTATATTACGTACGTAGATAGTGGGCCCTGGTTGTAATTAACCACACAATAAAGAAAAAATAAACAAATATGTTTTTTGATGTGAAGACCGCATTTATTTTAATTCAGAATCAAATTATACATTTTTCTTTATGTAGGATTAAATGCATGTCCTATTTTACAAATATTGTTCTTATGTTAACATACTGGCTCCTTGCGAGAATTCTAAATATATACAATATCTAGTTTCTTGATTATGCCTTTATGCGAACAATGTCATTTATTTTTACAATGAGTTGTCAATATATAAGACGGCTTCCTCTTTTAGAATTTTGCTGACGCAGTGTACATACAGTTTTTTTTTTTGGATTAAATATGTATTCACCGATCTATTAACCGGATATTTTAAAAGGCCGGTTGAGGTTTTAAAATATTTACACGATATTTGCACTTCAAATGCCGATCTAAACGGATTTAAAGTAAAGAATAAATATAACGAGTCGATCATAAATTGTCGACAAAGACGGTCCTAATTAATTAAGAGTACACGTGCGAAGCTTGTCAACGTCGGGTGTGCACTTATTACCGTAAATAGTTAGCTTATTCGTTACCTTGTTAGAAGTCCTTTACGTTAGAGGACAGTGCGTTCGGTAATGGAATTAAACAACAATAAAGATACCTATTTTTATAGAAAGAATTTAAAGATTGAGTTATACTCCATGGTATTATAAATAAAAAGACACATTTTGAAACCAAAAGTGCGTACTGTGTTTTTATGTTATAGATCAATAAAAGTGTGTTAATATAAAGTTAAAGGCGTAGGATTGATGCGACACTACCACAAGGGAACAAATTATCAATAAAACACCGACTCGGCAAAAAGAAGGCGTAGGGAAAAACGAAAAAAGCGGAATATATGCGTCGGCGGCACGTGGAATGTTCGAACGTTATATAAACCAGGCGCGGTACAGACGGTCGTAGAAAACGCGAAACAATACAAAATGGACATCATCGCGCGACTCCCACATCACGTACTCGAATTCAATGGGTTCACACTAGCGTGTGGAGATACCGATACACATAACCTCGGAACTGGCTTCATCACAAGCAAGAAGACTACGCCCCATGTGAAAGATGTGAAATTTATTAATGTCCGAATGTCTGTGCTTAAAATACAGGGCCCATGGTACAATTATGTACTTATAAACGTACACAGCCCAACAGAATCTACCGACGAAGAAACGAAGGACAGGTTCTACGAGACCCTAGAGGAAGTATTTGATGGGATGTCATCTTGCCCTGTGAGTAGGGCGTCAGAATATACTCACAGTTAGGCTGGCTTGTCGTAAGAGGCGACTAAAGTTCGAGTGGTGGGTGGGGTCCCAACGCCCTGTCGCCTGGTGAAATAACACCCCATCAAGCTTTAGCCTCCGTCAAATGGTCGGGTGAATTCCTGCTCAGCTGTGCATTTCGCGATATCGCCAAGAGAAATCTTCGACGGTCTTTCGGATGTGTGGCTGATGGCCCGGACTGACACGGGGATGAGTCATGATGGTGCCTTCTGTTATAAAGAATTCCGGAGGTAAACTAGTCTCCCATTCGGATCTCCGGGGGGGACTATGTCAGGGGCAACATCATGCAGATATCATGATAAATAACGGAACTTTGAGAGGTTCGTCATCGCATAACCTGGCCCGGTCTCGAGGCTCTGCCCACACTCGACTGGTGACGGCATTTTGTAACATCAGGGGCATCGGTTTCACCAATACCAATGTAAACGCCGCCCACCAATATTTGCAAACAACGAAACCTGATTTCCTTGCCCTAACTGAGACCCAGGTCGATTCGTCAACTGATTCGACATATCTTCGTTGCTCAGGATACGACTTACATTCGAGATTCCGTTTTAAGGGCCGAGTCTGTGTGTTCGCGCGGTCCGATCTGGCCTGCCAGAGGATGGAGGCGTTGGAATCCAATAATATGGACATCATATGGTTGAGGGTCGTGCTGCGGAATTCCGTTAAATTTCTTTGTTGTGTTTACCGCTCCCCGAATGACGATCGACCGGCGACATTTTTCGAACATCTTTCACATACCGTAGACTGGATACAGATCAACCACCCAGCTTCCGAAATTGTTGTCCTTGTCGATTATAATGTGCACAATTCCGGCTGGTTGTTACATTCTAACAGAACCGACGAGACTGGGAGGCTGGCGGAGATGTTTGCTGTAAGCCACAACTTGACTCAACTCGTGGACGAACCAAGACGAGTGAAATAAACACTGTTGACAAAAATCAATTCCGCTAACCGGGATCGAAACAACCAAATCGCGATTCGAACAATGCTGCGATCAACGAATTTCTTTCTGAACACTAATTGAAAATTAAAACACAAATTGCTTCTTTTTAAAAGACTAATTTTATATTTGGATTTTTATAACTTTGGAGGTGCTCTTCTCTTTACGCACGCTACTTACTGACTCTAGTTTCTAACTCTCTGCTACTCGTCATTTCCGGCTCTTGATTCAGATTCTATCCGTATCTTTTTGTTATCTTTTCGAAATCCGGACGCATCGCCACTTATCACCGTTCCTTTTTGGGGTTTTGTTTGTATTATCCATCTGGCTAATGCAAACAAGAGTTTGCATGCACTTCAGATGGGTAATACAAAATCCGTGGGAATTGGGTGTGAAATTAAGATCTGGGAATCTGTGTCTATTTGCAAGCCATAAAACATCTGTTTGGATCGCCTAAATTGTGTGTCGGCGGATCAAATCGACATGTTTTTGATTAGACGCGTATTCATTTTAGGTTTTGGATTATAGGTTTAAAAAAGTGTTAATTGCACATACCATACATGTGAAGATATGAGACGTGTTTTTTGAATTTAAAGGAATTGAATTTGTGGGGTCACGATGTAGGTGCGCCAACGTATGGCACCAGTTCACTATCGCCCCACTAGAGAGTTGTTCACCAGCGCACTGTCCACAGATCCAAGGAAAAATGAAACACATTAAATTTGCCATGAGGATCTTTTTATTACTGTTAACGTTATTAGATTGATTTTCACAAACACGAGGTGAAACGAATATTGTTTGGCTTCACTTAGATTTTATTAATGTTATTAGATTGGTTTTTATGAACTAGGCACAAGATGAAACACTTCTTTCCCGAAACCGTGGCCGCAGAAATAAAAGGGAAACGTTTGACTCGGGGTAGGCGTGCTTCGCGACGTATCAAACTCGACTTAGGTTTGGACTCGCGCGGTGCGTCTCGACCTTACTTTCCACATGGGCGGCGTGCGTGCCCCCGTGTGGTCGCGGCGGATATCAGGGGGACCATCGACGTGCGCGTGTTGGGAGTTGAATGACGACTGACTAATAAGGGAAGAATCTATTCGTCGCGTCGTGACGGTTGAGTCATAGCTGAATTAAACTCACTGCCACTTACGAGGAATTTCGAGAAGAGTTGCTATGCCTGTATAGGGGATTGGATTTCGGAGAATCATTGCAGTATAGGCTGAGTTAAATTCTGGCGCTATGTATACGAGGAATTGGTATTGGGTAGGATGGGAGCCGAAATGATTTTCGGGGAACTAAATGTTGCTTAGCGAGGAAATAGTTTAGGCAGGAAGTGAGCCGGAATGATTTTCGGAGGAAATTAGAATTGCTTGGTTGCAAGCAAGGGATATCATTTAGATAAGATATTAACCGAAGCAGTTTTTGGAAAAATGTATGCGGCTCGATGTATTTGATGGTGATGATTAATGTTTCCTTGTTGGTTTGAATATGCGTTTTATTACAGCATATGAATTTCCGGGGCAATTAAGATTGCTTGGTCGCAAGGAGTAAGTAAAGAATTGACCGAAGCAATTTTAGGAAAATGTATGCGGGGATGATTTAGAATGTATTCTGTTACGAGTTTTGGGAAATGCCTTTCGTTGCGGATTGGGAGGTGGATTCTTGCAAGTTCGGGATGGATGCGCTTGCAGATTTGGCATGGTTGCGAATGTGTGTATTGCAGGTTTTGAAATGGGTTACAGGTTAGGTTAGGGTGACACGCTGTTAGCGGTCAAGATTGGTTGGCATTGTGGGTTGGTTCTCCGTGTGGTATAGAGAACCCCGACAAATTCAATTTTCGAGAATTGAACGTTGGGTTCGATTTTGTTGACATTGAATTCAATGTTGATTTGGGGATATGGATGGATGATATTGGATGGGATTTTTGTAGGTGAATAAATGTGTATGTGAGAGGGAAATGGTAGGGCTTCTTGGAGCACTACAAGGGAAGCTCAAGCTCTGTATAGTGAGCGGAAGTTCCATGAGAAAATTCTCAAATCATATAGCCGGTCTATATCCCAGGCTTGTTAGTTTGTCCATAATAATTTGTTTTTTCCGGGCAAGGTTATTAGCCTTGTGCCAACCTTTCTCTGAATGTCGTTGCCTGCATTGGTTCTCTACTTGGCGGGTGCCAGAGGAGCTATCCGGGGGTGTCACGTGGAGACCGCATGTCAACTTCGATTGAACAGGGACAAGAATCGTCCTGGCATTCGCCGGGTTGAAAGCAATCAGTGACTTTGCCATATGCATGTTCGCTCCTATACCAACAGTTAAAAAAACAAACACAATTAATAACACACAACTTACTCTACCTTTTATAGAGCAGTACTTCTCCTTTTCTTTTTTGTTTTGGTGTTGTTTACTTATGGTAATAGAACATCTGGTACAATTTACCATGTGTTTGTTTTGTTTGGAGGTCATGGGAAATTGACTGCATGGAGTGGTAAACGAATATTTGATTCGTTTACCAGGAATTTTGTTTGATCGGGATAATGTATTGTTATGAATTTGGGTTTAGGGTTATGGGGAATTAGATGCAAGGGCGATAAACGAATGGTGAATTTGTTTATTGCGAATTTAAGGAAAGGTGTAGGCATTTGGATTTATATGCGGGGGACGGTTATGGTAGAGTTTTTCAGAGCACTACAATCTTTTAAAATATCTATCCGTGAAACCCGAGAACCCGATAGTGTTCACAACTATTAACTTCGGGTCTATGGATAAACACAGAGAATCGTGTTCTACCTAATCGTGCGTTTTCTCGTCATTGCAAACATCAGGCATGATGTTAGTAAGAATGTGCACCGATACCGTCATTCAATACCTTCTCCCTTTTCTGCCCACTGTTTAACATGTAAGTTTAACGTCAGTATTTTAAACCAATTTTCTAATTTCTATGTTTTTACACACAAACCAAACGAAATAAATCACATGAAATTTGATGACACCCTATTGAGAGACAGTTTTTAGGAGTAACATTACAAACCACATTCTCAACAACATTCTTCTAGAAAAAAAAACACATTTCAATCGCAAGGATTATTACGTTATAATGTTGTGCGTAGGTGCGTAGGTAATGAAGAAAGTGATTTGAGAAAGTTAGATTTCAATATGGTATGAAATCACAATTACATGCACATAAGGATGCCCACTCGCTGTGGATTGATCATTGTCTAGTATACAGCTCTGATGATACCTTTTTCGATTCTCCCTTTTTAGTGCTGCGTTCTTCACTGTGGTTACATGTACTCGTGTGTCTACGGGAATCACCACAAAAGCACTTCATTGGCTTCACTAATTTCCACCCACATACATAAGAATTCGATTTTATTTTCAGCCATTCTTCTAAAACATCTACCTCAAACAATGTCAAACGAACGCCCTTCAAAATTATTACTCAGGATTAAACATTGACGTATTTTCAGAAGCCATTCACTTCTCTTGATGTCATGATTAAAAGCTACGTTCTCTAACAGATCCATTTTAAATACTGGGTATAAATACCTTCCCTCAAAGTTGCCATAATGTCTATTCAATCCGCAATTTTCACGCCCATTTTGATGCTGGCTGTTTATCAGGATTCTGTTAGTCTTGTGCAATATCCTTAACATTTTGACACGCGCCTTTTGCCACGTGCTAAGTGCGGCAGGAAGTGTACGACATCATGGCATATTCTGATCATCCCCAAAAACGCAGACAAGGAAGGATATCAAACGCAGTACGTTCGTTGAGTTACATTAATACAATCAGATCTGACGATTTAATTCCATTGATTCGGTGATTCCGAGTTCGGAAATACAATAGAAAATCATTTCCCGGAAACGGATACACAAAGAGCCTTGTTGGTAAATAATAATTGATGTATACATTTTATCAGGGATCTAATCGACGGAGGATTAACATCGAACCGGATAATTATACGACCCTTTAAACAAATATGGTTTTGTTTAGATGGGGTCGAAGAAGTTGTCCAAATTTTCGCATGAAATTATAGTCGCAAATTCAAGGTGATTGAATCTCATTTCTACTAGACAGGAAATGAGTTTTGTTACGTGATGGGAACTATTTCGAATTTCGGATTTTTCTGGTCAGTGATGAATAAGGACACCGAGGATTTTGGGCTAACTATATTTTTCTAACTAAATTGCGAAATATAAACGAAACATGCTGAGTGAAGAGGTAATTTATAGAAAAATAAGAAGAAAAACAAGGAAGAGGTGCTGTTATCACTAGTCAATAAAGTAAGGGAGAAAATAGGACGGAGAAGCTAGTAGATATTTTGTGCAAACAAGAATTAAGAGTGTCGGTTAGCTGTTACATTGTGCGAAACCTATGAGGAATTATCATGGAGATATGCTATGTTATGTTGTGAGAAAATAGCTAAGTCATTGAGCCATTTTCATTGCTGCATTCGATATTTTTTTTTTTTCTATTTATTTTATTTCTCCCTTTTTTTTTTTTTTACATTTCTGCATTTATTGACCATAAATGATTTGTTACAATAAGTAATACAGATAACTTATAATTAGCTTAGCTTTAATCGTTTACACATACTTGCTAGTACATTTTTCAAACATTATTATAAAGTTACATATTTCATGGGTGGACAAGATAGGAGTAGGTGGGGCTTCCTGGAAAAGGTCAGAAAACCAGGATATAATTATTTACTTAACCTATAACTAATTTGCTTAACTTAACTTAACTTAGCTTAGCCTAGCTTATCTAATTATTAAATCTATTATTATTACAATAAGTTAGAGTAGGGAGGGGCGGGAGGTATAGTGGTCGATGGGTAGGATTTGGGTTAGGGTGGGTACTATCAGTCGGGGATATGGGTTGGGGGAACACTTTCCGATTGGTCGTTGAAACGCAAGATATTAGAGAAGGGTTGTATATTACAATATTTAAACTGGTGAGGTGAGAGTTCAGTATTGTGGTATACAATCTCATTGGAGTTGTTGACCAACCTGCCAGAGGTGAAGAGGGTTCTGGTGTGGAGACAGTTCGGGTAGGCAGTTCGTTGTCTGACGGAGTCGATGTGAGCGCATTTATTATCGGATTGGGATTATTGGGAAGATTTTCGATAAATTTGATGGACAGCTCGAGGAAGCGTCGATCTATACGTTCAATATTAGCGGCATAGTAGAGCGAACTACTGTTGTAATATTTGTGGGAGTTGGGATGTCGGTTGAGGCCAGTGATAAGTCTGAAGCATTTCCTTTCGAAAATGCGTAGCTTCTCCATTTGGGCGGGTGTGATATGGTACCATATCGGGCATGCATATGTGAGAGTGGGTCTGATTATTTGTTTGTAGATAAGTGATTTGACTTTGGGAGAGAGACCATTCGGTTTGTACATGACTTTTCTGCAGAGGTTCAGTTGGGTTGTGGCTTTACGAATCGTATTTTTAATGTGGGCGGAGAATGACAGATTGTTGGTAAAGGTTATACCTAGATACTTTAAGGTTTTGGAGGGTTTAATTATATTGTTACTCGTATTTATTTTAATTCTGATTTTATTATGGCAGCGAATAGTGTTGTTTGTACAACTTGCGTTTCTGTCTTTAAAAACTATGAGCTGAGTTTTGGTTGGATTTAGTTGAATTCTCCACTTGGTAAAGTAGGCTGACAGGATTGGGAGATATCTGTTAATACAGTTTCTTGCCGCCTTGACAAGCTTGTTGCTTGAATAAATTAAGGTGTCGTCGGCATAGTTGAGCATTGTTGTATTGGGTAACAGTGGCTGCGTTGCGTCTGATAGTATAGTAGTGTAGGTATAGTAGTGGGCCGAGGATGGATCCTTGAGGAACTCCTGCGGTATTGCTATAAGGTGTCGAGAGAGTTGAGTTTATTTTCACCATGAACTTTCTATCAGAGAGGTAGGAAGCGAGAAGTTTTGTGGAGTGGATGTTTAATCCATACATTGAATGAAGTTTGTATAACAGTCCTGCGATCCCGACACAGTCGAATGCTTTAGCTATGTCTAGGGAGACACATACCGTTGGGAATTGGTTTTGGAGGTGGGTCGCAACATCATGTGTCAGTTAAGAGAGCATGACAAGTGGAGTGTTGTGAGCGAAAGCCAAATTGAGAGTTCGGAATGAGGGAGTTATCCCTGGCAAATGAGAGAAGATCTTTGTAGATTTTACATTCAAGAATCTTGCTAAGCGAGTTTAGCTGCGATATCGGACGGAAGTTATCCGGGTACTTGGAGGGCCCAGATTTGCTAATAGGGACGATCACCGCTGTTTTCCAACTTTTAGGGAAATGTGAAGCGTTTATAATGTGGTTGAGAAGAACGAGAATCGGGAGCAAGTTGCCTGGGTGGAGTCTTTTGAATAGGAGGTTAGGGATTCCATCTAGGCCAGTCGATTTTTTATTGTTACGTGAAGTAATGACTTCGGATAGTTCTTCAAGGCTTAGGAATGTGTCGATTCCTACGGGGTGTGATGCTTTATTGGTTTCGGTGAATTCAGTAATAAATGGTGTGAGGGATGGCTCCAGTGAGCGTGGAATGTAATCGTTCACGGTATCGTGGAAATTTGTTACTGGGAGGGTATCGTTTTGCTTATGGACTTTGCAGAAATGTTCAGCGAGACAGTTTGCTATATCAGTGTCCGACTGGACGATGTTATTATTAGTTGGGTGACTTATTTCTCCCAGGAAAGGCGATTCTATTGCGCTGAGTCAGCGCTCTGGAGTGCTATTTTTTCTGTTCAGTTTGCCATTACGTATCAGGGACTTCACCTGTGCTTCGTAACAAAGAGCGAACTACTGTTGTAACATCTGAATTGGGAATTATTCCCATGCCAACGTTGACAAGATCAGTTTAGCCTTTCCACTTATTTTTCCTTATTGTGGAGTTAAGTCATCATTAAGTGTCGATTTTCATCTCGCCAAAGTTACTTCTATTCAGCAGTTAGTTGTGCAAATACAATATCTTATGTCAAAGCCATTGAAGCGCTTAAATCAACTCGAGTTACTTGCAAAGAAAGTCTCGATGCACTTTCCTTTTATTTGTTTATCTCTCCCTCCTAGAAGCCAAATATGCTTAGAGTACTTTACAACTTCCCTAAGAGTTACACAGATTACGTAAGCAATCAGAAATGTTTGTGCCAAGATTCAAAACGAAGTTACTTCAATACCAAACACAGACAACCATAAGGATGTGACCAAAATTTGCAAAACACACTAATGCAATTTAGCATGTCCCCAAGGGGCATCTAATCTTTCCGCAACATATTTGCATTTTTTCATCTTTTCCACTTTGAATGCGATTACCGTACAGAAAGAACATTTGGAATTCGATTTATGACCAAAGAATTTGAATCCGAAAAGTTTTACATTTCACATGACGATTTTTACAAATTTGCGGTCAAGTCAGACCCTTTGGTCCAAATATTAAATAGCCCAACGTCCGCAGGGAACGTATTCTACATGCCTACCGAGTGAGGTGTGAAATTCCAATCAACCGCAAGGATGAGAATCTCCATAAAACTCACCCTATTCCATCAGCATTTCAAAATATCACACAAAAAGAAGAAGTAACACAAATCAACAACAAATGCGCATCAATAACGATTCGTCCCTTGAGGCACGAAGAGCAACGACAAAAACAAATAGTCTCACTATTCCCCAGGACTTTAAATTAATTTATCGTGGGCAAGTCATCCACTCTCTAATACGAACCCAGATAACCGCTAGCAATCACCCCTGGCGTAGGATTTTACAATTACTCTTCTTTAGTCCAGGTTTGTGTGGGTAACCAGGACTAAACTAGTCGATCCACCAACCAACCAACCAGCTGATGAATAATTTAGTTTTTGGGGCTTATTTGACATCGCTCTCTGTTTCGGAGTTCCGAGTGAATACACCCCAAAAAACAGTGTCCTAGATTTTCATAGATCAAGTTGAATAATTGAAAGGACGTAAAACAACAAGGACACAACACGAAACTAACAGATCAACAAATTCTTTTGACTGTAATAATATGTGTGACGAACAGCAGAATGTGACTTTTGGGAATAACTGTTGTTGCCGTTGATTTTTGAAAAAGTGAAAAGTTTGCATTCGGCTCTAAGTATCGTATTCTGTGAGATGAAATGTAAATGCAAGAATATCCTGGATGACATCTGAATTGGGGATTTGGGACAGCTTTGAACAAGTGTCCCTTTTGCAAAATGAATGCTAACCCAAGAAGGACACATTAGAAAAATTCTCTGACGTAAAAGTTAAAAGTTTTTAGAATGACCTGTTAGACAGGCGAGTTACAATTTGATGGCGAGTTTGACAGTTTTTCTTTTAAACTACTTAATTTATTTGTAGATGGAGGACTTTCAGGAATAACCGAAAAACAAGGACTGAGTGTTGGAACTTCTGTCTTCATCCCTTAGATATATTGGACACACGTTGCTTAACATTGATTCTCGAATCACCAAATGCTAGACATTATTCGGAAGTGCGTCCAATTGGGGGAACAGAATGAAGTTTATTCTGAAGATCTGAAATCTGATGTAAAATTTGTTAGTTCTTTAACTTGTTAGTTATCGAACCTAACCTCGAAAACGTGATTCAAACATACGCTACAAAAGTTAGAAAAGTTTGTTTTGAACATATCGCGTGAGTTATGGTTTTTGATACCTCGTGAAGGATAACTAGAGACACTACGCCTAGGGAATGATCAACTCTTCCTTTACACACCAAAAGTCATTAAATAACAAAACTCGGAATTACTCCTAGTTCTTCAATCGTTTTTATTGCTTTCCTTACTTTCCACTTCACTCATTGTTATGTTACACCGACTATTGCTTATTACTCACTCCTTATTCTATTTACAGTATATTTGTAGTAGTGTTCTAGTGTTCCGCTTAAATTGTCTTTTACTTTACACCAACTAGTCTTTATTTGTTAATCTTTATTCCACTTTCAACTTATTTTAAATAGAATTCTAGTATTTCGCTTAATTTGCTTTTGCTTTACATCAACTAGTCTTCACTTGTTAGTCTTTATTCCACTTTCAAATTATTTCAAATAGTATTCTAGTATTCCGCTTAAATTGTTTTTATTTTACACAAACTAGTCTTTACTTGATAATCTTTATGCCACTTTCAACATATTTCAAATAGATTCTAGTATTTCGCTTAACTTGCTTTTATTTTACATCAACTAGTATTTACTTGTTACTCTTTATTCCACTTTCACTATCATAATACCATTCCACTAGTACGACCAACAACATACTTCACTATCTTCACGACCAACCACTGACTACCTGCTAACTTCTTCCTACCACTTCTCGTCACCTCGGGGTCAACACCCCCCGATGACGATAATGCAATTACATTTCGCAGTGACCTAATTTTCGTATTTTAACTTCAATTCGCAATTGCTTTGTACTGTGGCGTTAGCCGATATTTATTCATCGATTTGCGCCACACTACAATATCCGTAGTTGCGAACTGACCCAATTAATTCTTTTGTGTTTCGTATGCAATTAATTGCTTTTCCGTGATTTGTAAATTGTTCCGGAATATGCAATTAATTGCTATTGCATTATTTGGCAATCGTTTTGGAATATGCAATTAATTGCTTTTTTGTGATTTACCGATTGCGATGTAATATGCAATTAATTGCATTATCGTTCTGGGGGTTATCCGAGTTCATAAATGGATGGTGTCTTTTGTTTTGAGTGCATCAAGGACCTCATGTACCTCATCTTTGTCTATGGCCACATTGATGCACTTAACACGTGCACACGGGAATGTTTTTTCGCGGTACTTAAACTGTGAATTTCTACTTTTAATGTTCTTCTCGCTAGTGCCGCCTCCTTCACTATGGTTGCGTGTTCGTGTGTAACTGATGTAAAGGCCTCAAGGCGATTTAAAAAGTTACGCTCGTTCGATAAAAATTCCTTACCGCCATTTCGCTATAAAAAGTGCGCACAAAAAAAGATGTTTTCATAAATTTCATATACACACTGTGTGTGGAAGACACAGAAGAGACGGGTGAGACCGAAGAGCCCAAAGAGACCGAAGAGACTGAAGAGACGGAAGCGACGGAAGAGACGGAACAGTCGACAGAGACGGAACAGTCGACAGAGACGGAACAGTCGACAGAGGCGGAAGAGACGACAGAGACGGAAGAGCCGACAGAGACGGAAGAGACGACACAGGCGGAAGAGACGATAGACACGGAAGAGACGGAAGAGACGGAACAGTTGACAGAGACGGAACAGTCGACAGAGACGGAACAGTCGACAGAGGCGGAAGAGACGACAGAGACGGAAGAGCCGACAGAGACGGAACAGACGACACAGGCGGAAGAGACGATAGACACGGAAGAGACGGAAGAGACGGAAGAAGTCGACCCACCAACCAACGGCAGAAGAGAGCGAGGACAAGAACTGGCTATTAGGCTTAAATGTCTGGATTTTTTTTTCACACAAATGCGCGCACAAGGGGAGATTCTGGAGTATCCTTTGATGTCAGAGCACAGGGCGAGCGGTAGCAAGTTAAAACACAAGCAGCCACTTTGCATAACACTGTAGATTAATGGAGGATCACCCATGTGCTGTGTGAACATTCTAACGTACAAACATTGCATTTACAATAACTAAATTCTTAGTTCTTGGCAAGTTCCATCATTCATTGTTCATTGCCATTGGTTTAAGGTATGTTCCACTAAACGCCACTACCTATCTCCCCAATTTCCCAAAAGCTTCCGTCCTGAAGCTCCTAAGACCCCCATTGTTTCGCTAATGCAATAGCATTAGCACCTGCAAACATTCCTCTCAACGAAAACATTTCCTTTCTCAAGGACAATTAATGCATTCAACCCATTACATAATTCTTTCTTTCATGCAAATGCATTTCCCTAAATTTCCTGAAAGAATTCTTTAATGTACATATGCATCATAAACCCAAAATATTCAGCACCCTTGTTTGCCAAGCAATTCCGCGGTGCACGTGCACACCACGTGTCCCTGGCAATACCCTGGCCTCGGCAGCTTTTTGTCCATCGGACAAAAGCAAATGCACGCATCTTGCGTCTGGTGTCATAAACCGTATTCCATAGCATAATCAAATGCAAATAAAGAATTCGTTTCTTTGACCGATCAAAAATACGATATACAATCTCTATTGTGTAAAGTATCACATTCACTTTTAGCACCATTTCCCCGATGCATTGCGGTCTATATATACAACTGCAATGCGCACCATAAGCTATGATCTATACGATCCCATTGTCCAAATTTCGGTCCGACGTTTAATTACGTTTCTCATGACCTCGTTGCAGGAGCAAGCAATGATCTACACGACCACACACACACACACATACCACCTGAATTTAGCCAGCAAGATTCTCTTACTGGCTAACCCATAGCGAGACATTTTCCCTGTCTTCTCTTCGGTTCTGATGAACTCACCACCTCGATTGAGTCGTAATTCATCCATCGCAGGAGTCGGTCGAGTGCACCATTCACCGTACCGCGCACACGGTACGGTGCGCAAACAATAGTCAAGGCGCGAGTAAAACGCGTGTTGTTTATCTTAGCTGTTACCTACATAATTATGCCTTAAGCAAATTTCTGCACCGAGTGTTAAAGTTATATAACTATTTTTACGTACAATAGAACAATCAATCATTTGCCAATAACTATTTCGGGTTTAAGTACACCATGTTCAAAAATATCAGTGTTCAAATAAAATTACAAAACCTAGACTAGTGTTTTATTTTTCTCGTGGTGATCGTTGTTCCGGCTTTCGATCTTCCCTCGGCGACACGCAGTGTTTCATAGCGAACTATATCGTGGCTTGGTAGTAGAACCAGCGCCCATGCTGGCGCACCGACTACCATACCCTACAGGTATGTCAGTCGATACACAGCTTTTGACTATGGAACCTTAGAACCTTCGTCCTTTAATTAAACTCCATCTATGGTGCGATAAATCAACATATGTGTTGTTCTGTTGCTCTCTACGGTGACATTTTCACGTGGGATTGTAGATATTCTAAGAAACAAACTCATTGTTAGCGATGCCTAATGGTGCTTATAATAAAATAAAAAAACACACGTACGAAGACAGTGCTATAACTCGATCATCTCCTTCCCCCGCACAGGCATCGAAATCATTACATTTAAACTCAAATCCCTCATCCAAATTCACAAATCCATTCTCCCGATCAAACAAAATTCCTGATAAACGAATCAAATGTTCGTTTATCGCCCATACACCCAATTCCACATAATCCCCAAACTAAAACAAACACATAGTAAGTTGAACTAGATGTTCAATCACCATACCCATATCCCAAATTTCCAGGAATTCGCTTAACCGAATTCCCAACGCAACTTCCCAGTGCTCTACTCCAGCCGAAGTACTTTTTTTTGAGATTTTGCCTAGATTTTCGATGCATCCGCGATGTAAAATCTCGATTAAATTCTGTTTATAAAGGTGTATGCATCGTGATCTCGCGCGTTCAGTATCTCAAAAGCAAGTATTCTTGGAGAAAGTGGTCCAGGAGAGCAGTCTAATTTCAGCAGATGAATTTAATAAAAGTAGTTAGTTTGTTACTTTAAATAGTGCGTTCTGTTGAGTTTTGGCTGCTTCAACACAGGCCAGAGTTGGGGAGAACTGGTGAGTAGAGTCGTGGCAAAACCCCCTTTCCCGCTTTGCCGTTTCCAAGCATCACCTGCCCCAGGGAAGTCAGTGGAAGGCGGTGGTGTTGCTCTGCGCTGGGACGCTATTCTACGAACGATCGGTCGCTACTCTTCCCGGTTAACTCCGGAAGCACCGCGGCGACCACAACGTGCGAGCGTGGGGGGTCCATAAAAAGATCTTGTTCATAAAGAACAAAAAAATAATATCCCCCAAGTAACGCTACAAAATCTATACAAAGCGGTTTGAGTTCAACAAGTGATCAGCGCGAGGGGGTATTATAAAGAAGAATTTTTAAACAGTGAATATTTTTATACGGTACACTTGGAAACAAAGGAGGATACCGTGTCATTAGTCAGATAAAAAGAAAAGCGGCACCCTCGCGTTGGCTCAACCAATGCCAGGGCTATTACACATATCATCCATAACAAATACATTGATTTTCAGAAGAGTGTTTAAATTAAGGGCTTGTGAATTCAGTTTCCTACAGAAAATGGCATGTCTACTAAGATCACTCCAAAAAGGAGTATGAGAAGCTGCGAAGAGTCTCCAGTTCGTCGCTAAAATTCCGAAGGATGTGATGAAGGAACTACAGACACACTCTAGTGCAGGAACTTTGACTTAGTGGAATTAACAAAATTTAAGAGTCTTCTACGAATGAAATAAGAACCAATCGAAGTATGGATTCGGCAGTAACTCTATCGCTACTATAAGTACCCTAGGAAAGGTGGAGTATCTAAGGTCATCTATGTGAAAAATAGGATTAGCAACAGGCTGTCGCCCTAGGTGTACAAGCGTTTCATAGCGTTTCATAGCGTTTTGTAATGAAGTGAAGAATGCGACTCGAACCTACACCATGAAAAACTTAGAACCAAAGCATCAATAAAGCAAACCACGACCGCCGTAAACAAGTATATTTCAGTTCGCTCATTAAGCTGCGGACTACTATTTTTAATGTTCCATCTAATATAAACGCTAATTTATTTTAATACATTTATTGAATAATGTTACACACTAACTATAATATCAACATTTTCAATGCAGTCTCCTGCGTGATCTACACACTTTTGCCACCGATTTGGAACCTTTAATATCCCTTGTTCGTAGAAAGATTTAGGGTGAGTTGTTAGCCAATTGGCGCAAGGCTAATAACCTTGCCCGGAAAAACAAAATATTATGGAAAATTTAACAAGCCTCGGATATGGACCGAATTCCGGTGGACAGACTTGCTAAATAAGGCCAAGACCGGATTCCGGTTGTAAGGCCGATGATGATGATTATGATGGCGTTAGCCAATTGCTCACGTGCTCCTCAACTTCTTCATTACTTTCGAATTTTTTTCCCTTCAAGTGATACTATGGCGGTTCCGCCAAACCCCACGACCCACTTACCTGAAAAACCCCTATAACTTCATCCTAATCTGCATAAGTTTTCGATAATGCAGTCTCACTAGCACATTAAATCCTTCAGGTATCAACTTGACCTAGTTGATTTATCTAAAAGTCTCTGTAAAGAATCCTTACCTACATCTCTTCGCATACAAATTCCCTGTAAGAATTCTTCCCTAACTTATCAGGTATCCCAAAACCAATTCGGCACCTTCGGTGCGAATTCCCCTAGACGAATTCCTGAAAAGAAAATGATGTGGTTTACATACAATGTAACCATCATAACAGGGACGATAAATACTGCGTCGCCGATTTCCCGTCCGCACCAAGTGTATCATAAACTACCATACATACTGGCGACCAAAGGGGCCAAAACAAATATACGCATCTCGCGTCTCTTGGCAACAATTAAATCCTACAACATAAGCAAATACAAATAGGAATTCAATACCTACCCTTACCAGCGATGCCATAAACACCATTTCCCGGTAATCTAGTTAAAACCCATTGGCACATTTCCACATTGCATTGCCGCCTATTTATTTAGCCGCAATGTACATCTCAGACAAAGACCCAGACGTTCCCTTTGGCCTCTCATATTTCGGGATCTGCTTCTTATCTGCAGCGGCATAAGCAAACACCAACCCAATTAGCATCCATGATATTTATTACGAGATCTGGTTTTCTATTCTACCAAAAGAGACTTTACGTTTCTCTGTTGGTGAGTAAAAACATATCCTTAGTGGAGAGGATATCTACCACCACACCACAAACTCACCCCATTAGCGAGTCGGCTCTGCACGAGCCGTTTATCCCTGAGTCTTATTACATCGCCGACCACGACCGTCGTTGCCGCTCCCGCTCCGCGTGACGCGCCGGTGTGGCGTAAATTCCAGAGTCGCAAAGTAACACCCCCGACTGTAGTCGAGTGCGTCCGCGAAGTGCAGTACGAGTCAGTAGTGTTATGTTGAAGTCTATCGTGTTCTAAGTCGTGCGCCGGAATTTGAACATTGTAATGTGCTGTGTGTTGCGTTTACAATTAAAGTACAGAAATCAATTAGAGTACAGAAATTAAAGGACAAACAATAAAATTAAATTTAAAGTGGTGATCACCAACCAACACTAGTGTTTTATTTCTCTAGGTCGGCATCTGTGTGTCTCGCTGCGTTTTAATCCTTGGTGATCGGTTAATGGCGGAACCGATGAACTAATAGTGATGTTTGCGAGGGCGAAGTAGAACCCTGCCCCCATGTCGGTGCCCCGACTTCGTTCCCCACAAGTCCTTCCACAAGTGAACAAAAAGTAGTAAGTCTGAGCTATAAGGAGCGTTTTTGAGGGTTTCCCAGCCCCTTTCTTCCAATGTATCCTTGATCTGTTTTTGATTTACAGCCAATAACCTCGGAACCCATCGAGCAGTAATTTTTCTTTTAAATATTTACATAGCTGATACTCACTTCTGATGAGTTTTTCCAGCAGTTATGCGACGATCACTTTCAATAAGCTCTCGAATGACACGGATGTTGTCATCTGTACGACTTGTCCGTGGGCGCCGATAATGATTTTCGTTTTCGATACATCCTCACCCACTCTTAAATTCTCTGGCCTACGTATACAGACGATTCTGAGACAGTGTAACATCACGAAACTGGGCCTTCAATCGAAAAAAAAAAATATCCGAGGGTTACACGCTTTCATTTGTTAAAATTTTTATAATAATTCGCTGAGCAACAGACATATGTAGCTCCTCAATAGTATACTGGTTAGTATACCCGCCTGTCACGCGGGAAACCGGGGTTCGATTCCCCGTCGGGGAGCCTCTGGCGCAAGACTAATAACCTTGCCCGGAAAAAACAGATCATTGTGGAAAATTTAACAAGCCACAGGACTTGCTAAATAAGGCCAAGACCGGTTCCAGGTTGTAGTGCCGATGATGATGATGACAGACATATGTACCTCTTGCTCGCTCATGGGTGTACTAAGTACAAAATCGAGCGTACCGCTATCCAAGCCGGTTCCTCTATTCTTCATAAACCAAATAACAGCCACGCACAAGATTATCTAGCGCGCAGCTTGTTGTTAAGCAAAAAAGTAAAACTTCCGTTTATATTTGATTCACCGTTTTGTAATTTTTTTTTGTTTTCTTATCTTTTGTGCTTCATTCTTGACTATGATTGTGTGTTTTTGTTGATATGTTGGGAGAGCCACACTACTCTCTTCCATGTCACTATGTTAAAACAACTTTGAGCGGAGCAACAGGGCGTAGGAAGAATGAGTCAGTCGTCAAGCACAGTGGAATGAGCGAGGTAGTAACGTAGTAACGAAGAAAGTGTTTTGCGGTATTTATAATTCACGTCGGAGTCACCAATTATAGCTTTTAACACGAAGTGAAGAACGTGGTGCAAACCCACTTCTCATGTTCGTTTCAAATCTCTTTTGTGCTGTGTTCTTTACTATAATCGGGTATTCCCGTGTGTCTGTTGGTGTCTTCACAGGATCATGCAACATCGTAGTCGGCGTGATGAAGAGCAACCAGAGTTTAGACTTCTCAACATTTTTTTTAGAAGTGGATGCTAATATTTGTGGTGGCAAGTTTTTTTGCAAGCCGAAGAAGAACCACCAGTAACGTACTGCACTTGGAGTAGAAAGCGGAATATTAAGAAAGATCAGGAAAGGAAGAACCTCAGAATGGAGATGGTGTGCCCAGCATGCTGCGGAGACAACTGGACCTTCAAATCTTCAAAGTTAGAAGGGCGGTATTGGAGGAAAGTTAGGTATGCATGGTGCAGGAAAGTAAACTCTGCTTTAGGTTTCTTTATTGCCAGCAGCCAAGTTTAGTTACATGAAATTTGTGGCAAGACATCAAACTATCCTTTACTCCAAAAAAGTATTTATAATGAATCATGAAGAAGACTGACAGGCAAGCCGTATATCGTTTTCATCAGACAACGAATGTGTTGAAGGGTCGAAAGGAGTAACCGTTTTCTCCGTACGGACAACTGTGGGGAGGAAGTAAGTCCCTGCATGGGTACTCCTTCTACTTCCTCCTTCATCATAAATTTTCCACCGAATACAAAATGACGATCACCAGGGAAAAGAAGATAAAACACACGGCAAGTTGCGGCACAGAAAATGAAACACACTGATTTAGTTTATTATTCTTGGTTTTATTGTAGCTAGACAGTAGTCGCGGTGAGTTTCTCGATTACATACAGTTTACAATTTTAGATACTGGTCACATTTAACACATTCTAACTAATTTTAATTTTATTGTAATTGCGGCAGGCTAAAAAAAACTTGATTCGCGACTAGCACTCAGAGAATGACAAACTCTCGACTATGAGGTGTACAGGACGCGTGTCCGCAACGCTACGGACAGCGGGAGATCGCGTGTGACCAGGCTGGTCAACGGATGGAAGACGACTCCACGATATTTAATCGTTTTGAGATGAGTTGGCCCAAGAAGAAAATGTTTCTCTGTGGTGGAAACAAGGAAGACAGACTTGGCCATGAATGTGTATGTGTGAGTGAAGATCACTTTTTTTTTTTTATACACAAGTCCATAGGAATAAACCTGAAACTCAACGACGGGGCATAATGGACATCCAAGAGATGTGTGTTTGTTGAAACAAGCGAATCGCATCTCGTCGGATGCTAATGGCTTTGTATTTGTGAGGGAAAAGATTCGGCGAATTAAAGGAGAAGGGAAATATGACCTGATGCATAGTTCGGTAATGAGGGTCGGCTAGATAAATAGCAGCCGCTCATTAAATAGAAAATGTAATTCGGATACCACAAACGATATGAATTGTCTATGGTATCGCAGGAACCTATGTAGGAACAGCAATCTTCGATTTGCACATGGTGCGAGTTAGGGAATTTTATTGCTGGAAGAAAAAGGTCGCCGGCCGATGTGTACGTAAGGAAATTTACTTGGCGACGTTGGGCAAATAGACGGCGCAGTATTTATGATCCCTGTTATGAAGGTTACAATGTATGTAAATCGAATTATTTTGTTTACCGGAATTCATTTAAGGAAATTTGACTGGCGACGTAGATGCCGAAATTGATTGGAAATTCCTGGTAAGGTAACAAAGAAATCTTAAGGAGCAGTGGTATGCGAAGAGAATGCATGAAGGTAAGTTTTCTTTACAGGGACTTGATGATCATAGATTTGATATATATAATGCGTGAAGCATTTTTAGGTGCCGAATGCGAATGCATTGGCGAAGACTTATGCGTCTTGGGTGATGATTATGGGGGTTTTTAAGGTAAGTGTACCATGGGGTTTGGCGGAACCGCTACACAACCATCAGCAGAAATAGCTACCTGAAGATGATGCCAAAGGACGGAAGGGATCTCTACAGATATTAGATCTGTTGGATGAAAGGTCCACCAGTTCACTCTTGTATTGATCCGTTACCAAAAAGATGGGTAAGCGTTTGACATAAAACAGTCGATGGACAAGCATAAGGAGAAGAGACCCACAGATGGACCAAGTTAAGCTAAAAACGACCTAAAGCGTTTGCGACGATAGTGAAAATGTGTGATTTGAACCCACGGTATGCCGGTTAGAATCTCTAAAAGATTGAATCAATGCCCAACACATCAGACCACTACCGCGTGTACGAATGCGATTGTTATTCTCCAGTACACTCAACTGGTGTGGAATTGCTATGGTATACGGCTCTGACAGATATGTTTTGATTTTTTCGATTTTGTCTTTGGTGTTGTTATTCTTCACTATTACTTGTGTCTGTGTCTGTTTCTGTTAGAAACGTCACACTACTGCCTCTCCAGTAACTGTGTTATTATCATCTTCGTGTGCAAACGACGGAGGAAGGAGCTAGCGAGTGAGCGGGTTGTTACGTCTCCCAATCGCCGTGCTTCCTCTATCGAGGGAAGAGCGTGGAGGTTTTAATAAATGCGTTTATTTTTATTTTTAGTGTTCATATTTATTTACACAACTCAAACTATATTTAATTTATAATACAACTCTACAATCAAAACTCTTCTCAAAACTCTTGATTCAAAACTCTTCTATCTCTCAACTCTGCTTTTCTCAAACTTTGAACTTCCGAACTCAACTAAAACTCAACTGACTCTACAATAAATTTTTCTCTCTTCCTATGCAACTTATTGTTCTAATCTACAGTAAATTATAATATGAACAAAATCCTTTTTATCAAAGTATCACTTAATCTACTGTGACTTTTAATTTTGAATAAACTTTGAACGAAAATCAAAGAGCCATGTTTCAAATGAAAAAGGGGCATGTTATGAAATGTACTGAAACTGACTTGATATAGAATATTGTGGATGTTTATTTATGATATGTATTAAATGAGAATATTAGATATGTAAGGAGAATGTTTTAAGGATGTGTTTGATAAATAATGAGATTCAGTATTAAACTTAATAGTTATAAGGACAGTAGTATTCTGGAATACTACACGGTGCTTTCTGCAAAATTCGTAATCATATAGTAAAGTCTTGCGTGTGTATGTTGTGTTATAAAGATCACATCGGCGTCACCAACTACAGATTCGATTGTTATTCTCAAGTGCACTCAACTGTTGGGGAATTGCTATGTTATGATTATGGTATATGGCTCTGACGGCTATACTTTGTTTTTTTTTCCGGTGTTGCTCTTCACTATTTGCTTGTGTACTGTGTGTGTACCTGTTAGAAACAGGCCACACAGACGCACTGAGAAGACAACGATCGATGAAAGCAAGGACAATCGGCTCCTTGTAGCTTTTGCAACAGGTAGTGAAGAGGAAAACAAAAAGAATATTTCAGCACTTTTATAAGATGGAAGGTCAACTAATTTATGACAAAGAAAAGTCCCAACTATAGATATCTAAGGTTTATATTCACAAGGAGACTAATGAAAGGTAAACTCTCCGAGGATTGGGTCCTTCACGTGTGCGACGTCGGAGGGCGTGTTCCAGTAAAATTCGCCAATCACAATATGTTGATAGAATACGAAACGGGTGGCCACGCGAAATCGAAGTCACCACCAATATCATGAAACAATAGAGCGTTCGAAGTTGGTTAGACATAGAAAAGTTGACGAAATAAGAAAACAACCAAAAATGTCGAGACTCGATTTGCTTATTGATGAGGAAGAGGTTGATGCTGTGTTGCCAAATGGACCGGTGAAGGATTCTAACTTTTAAGTGTGGGAGTATAGTGTAAGAAGAAAAAACCTGAGAAGTCTGGAAACAAAACATAAAGTAAAAGTAAACGATAAAAAAAAAAGAGACAGCTACTGAACGATAAGGAAACTCTCACATCGAATATATCTTACTGTGATGGGCATCTCAAGCGATGATACTTATTAAGTTGAAGGACCACGGCCAACAGCCAGTTTTCCAAAACGACGGATCAAAGAATATCTTTCAACCGCGATTCCATGGAAAGACTTCTGATGGGACATAACAAATCAAGTCTGGAACAAGTGATGTTTGCGAACTCTTTACACAAAACACTTTGTCTTGAGGTAAATTGCAAGCAATATAACGACTATGGCCAGTCAGAATATGGATTTAAACCCTCTATAGGGGACGCTGCGAAGAGCGCACAGAACCTGTAAGTGGGGCTGTGGGGAGGAAAATTTTGCCAGACATGGGCGCTCCGTTCACTTCCATACCCATCGATCAAAAGTTCAGCCGCAGCAATTGTGTCCACCAGAAAAGCAATCGCACCAAGGATAAAACGGACGCACAGGGAGAAAAGCACAAACGAAACTCCGAAATAAAACGTCGACAAAAGTGACAATGAAACACTGGTGTAGTTATTCGAAGTTAGTTCTTTAATTTATTATTTTAATTAATCCATAAGTCTTATTTATATGCCGCCACACTAAATTAGATGTAAGAACATAGATTCGGATTACGACGCAACACTACATTAGATGGCAGAACACGGATTTGAATTATTTATGACTCGCGCGCTTACTCGACTCGACGGGTGTAAACTACGTCCCCGTGCGCGAAACGGGGAGTGAAAGGCGGCAACGACCGTGACGGTCTGCGGATGTAATTTGACTCAACGATGTTCACTCGCTGACAAGGGAATTCGGCCAGTGAAACTGGCTCTCCTAAATAAGGAGCGCATTTTCCTATTCCAAGAGAGACGTAAAGTCTCTCTTTGGGGTAACCAAACAGATCTCATAGAGAAGATCGCCACGGTACACATGTATGTGTGTACATTGGTTCTTTTATGGATCAAAGCCATGGGGACGAATCAACAACAAAGAAAGGGCATAAGTGCATTCATGAGATGCGAGTTCGGTAAAGCAAACAAAACCGATTCTCCTAGGATGCTAATGGTTTTTGTTTGCCCATAGCGCTGCAGATGAGAAGCAGATCCCGAAATATGAAAAGTTAAAGGGAACGTTTGGATTTTTGTCTGAGATGTGCATTGCGGCTAAATAAATAGGCGACAATGCAATGTGGAAATGTGTTAATGGGTTTTGGCTAGATTACCGGGAAATTGTGTTTATGGCATGACTGGTAAGGGTAGGTATTGAATTCCTATTTGCATTTGCTTATGCTGTAAGACTTAATTGTTGCCAAGAGACGCGATATGCGTATACTTGTTCTGGTCCCTCGGGTGTAGGTCTATGGGTTAGTTATTGGTACTGCTCGTTGTAAGGTGCCTCAGGGGCACAGGTTTACTCAAATCACTCAACTTGACTGTCAATGCACCAGCTCCGATTGAATAAAACACCTCGATTCCTTTAGTCTTTCTTATTTATTAATTGCTCAAAAGAAATAAACATTTAACGTAACACCAACACATTGAACAGTTAAATATAGCTCTGGTTCCCTATTCGGACCAGCCCTGTCATTTTAGGTCGATTCAGTATATTGAATAGAACTTGGCACACAAACGCATAAAGGGTCTACAATTTAATTTATGTTCTATTGTACTAAACACTGGATGTTTAGGTTGATTTAATATTTTAGGAATCGACTTGGCACACAAATGAATAAAAGATATACAATTTAATTTATGTTCTATTGTACTAAACGCTGGATGTTTAGGTTGACTTAATATTTTTGAACTCGACTTGGCACACAAATGGGTAAAAGATATAAAATTTCGTTTATCGTCCGCAATTCACCGCAATTAAACAACGACTCCTTTTAACGTTTTACGTGGAAGCACGACTCGCCTCCACGGAATCCGAACTGCGATTATTCAGATTACCGAAAACCACAACACATCATAATTTATTCGATGCGTCGGTGCCCAACAGGGGATGATTTCAACATCTATGGCGTGTGGATGTGCACGTTCACATATATGTTGCCTCGCATGCTCATGTGGGGTGTCCACGAGGATGCGAAGCGTGGATATAGAAATTCCATAAAAGGAAATGCTACACATCGTGTTCCTAGCTGGGCAAACTTCATGAAGGAGATGCTTGGGTGTTGCATTGATCAGCAACGGCGCACGATCGACCGATATATCCGTGAATGTGCCTTGCCATGCACGTGTGTGGAAAAAGTCTTTCCTCATGTGTGCCTGGACAAGATCAAGGGCTTATATCGTTACATAATATCGTAGCCGAATTGTAATTCAGGGCATGCCCACTGGTGCCAATGAATTTGCTTGTTGATCGGTTTACCGACCGATGTGTGCATTAAGGAAAGAAAGGAAAATAAGAAATATCTCCCGTGGTATGTGGCAGACACATTAGGAGGTATTTCTTTGGTACGGTTTGTGCAATGTTAGTTGCTCTATGTGCAACCGAATTGCCTTTAAGGAGCATGGTGCGTTTCGTGCGACTATGCCATTGTGGTGAATGTCCGTTGTTGCTCATGTATTTTACATCAGCGAAAATTGTAGCTACGGTAAGTATTTCAGATGTTTATGGTACGACTATGCAAAGGTAAGTACGTGCTTTTACAGGTTTTTATGCGGTCTGTATCTGCTCCTCGATAGTATAGTGGTTAGTATACCCGCCTGTCACCCGGGAGACCGGGGTTCGATTCCCCGTCGGGGAGCCTCTGGCGCAAGACTAATGACCTTGCCCAGAAAAAAATAAATCATTATGGAAAATTTAACAAGCCTTAGAACTTGTTAAATACGGCCAAGACCGGTCCCCGGTTGTAGTGCCGATGATGATGATGATGATGATGCGGTCTGTATGCCCTAGGGGAAGTTAGGTGATGTACCTAGGAAAAGCGAGCGGTGGCGTTATTAAAACCGCCACAGGTCGCCAGCCAATGTGTATGTATGGTGATTTATGATACACTTGGTGAGGACGGGAAATAGGCGATGCAAGTGTAGGGCCCCTGTTATGATGGTTACATTATATGTAAACCAAATCATCTTGTTTTCAGGAATTCGTCTAGGGAGATTTGCTTGGCACCGAAGGCGCCGAATTGGTTTGAGATTCCTGATAAGTTAAGAAAGAAATCGTACAGGAAATTGTATGCGAAGAGATGTACGATAGGTAAGTTTTCTTTTCCAGGGACTTTTAGATTAAAGATTTGATCTCTTTAATGCGTGAAGCATTTAAGGTGCTAATGCGATTGGATTAGTGAAGTTATGAGATTGGGTGGAAGTTATAGGGGATTTTCAAGTAAGTGCACCGTGGGGTTTGGCGGAACCGCCACAGGGCAATCTAACGGAAAAACGGAAATACTTGAAAGGAGACATTTTTAGAGGGCTATGTAAAGCAGGCAAAACAAATCGCCGTTTGAGTTCCAGATGATGAGCTCAGAACTCAAAGATCTTAGTGAATTAATAAAGTGTTTCGAATTTTCAATACTGTTTTTTTTTTCAGTATATTAAAGAATGGGTATTTTGAGGCGAACCAGAACCGGGGTTGGCGGAGTATACAGATAATTTTGAAGGAAAAAGGCTGTAAGAGGCCGTCGGCCATCACACCCATTATTCACAATAAGCAAGTTTTTTCATACAATCGTATCTAACAGTCGCTGTCCAATATCATTGATATTTCCACGCGAGAGGTGGCAACTGTTGCATTTTTTATATATGAAAAAGACCCGCAGGCCAATTGTACATGTTAATTTTTATCATGTGGTACGTACTGAGTTCTCGTTTGACAAGTATCAAGCGTTCCTCTTTGTCATCTGTCGGGTACTCCTCCTCTTAGGTCAACTAGACGTCAAAAACCAATGTTCACTAACTGGTAGTTGAAAGCTCCATATAGTTTTCCAAATACAAATTGAAACAAGTATTTCATTAGATGACAAAGAATTATCGCTGATTCGCTATTCGCTATTTGACAGTAATTACCACTGAGGCTGTACTTCTTTCAGTCTATAATTTATTAATCCTAATTCAGGTTTGTTAGAATAAGTCGTATGTGACAAAGCAAGTATACGATAGGTTTATTGACGTCGATGTTTTTTGTGTCTACAAACTCGATTATAGAAATATTCCAATGTCTTCATCATCATCGGCACTACAACCGGGATCCGGTCTTGGTCTTATTTAACAAGTATGACGCTTGTTAAATTTTCCATAATAATTTGTTTTTCCGGGCAAGGTTATTAGCCTTGCGCCAATTCCAATGTCTTACCTACAATAAAGAAAAGTTTCTAGCTCCCTGCCTTGAATAAACATTTGCAGGTTCATAAGATATTTTCTGGTAGCCACCATTAGGTGTCGTGGTTTTACTGCATCCAGCCGAGCATTTTTTTTATAATACATTTAGGTGGCTTATCTGCCAATGCACAATCCCAGCGGAAAAAGGGGGAAAGTGATTCGTAAAGGAGATGCCGATAATCATTGGTCTTGATTGGCGGTAGAGCCTTACTTGTATACGTAGTTTTCAGAAGAAGAATTCTACTTGTTCATCTGTCGTCGGCTTTTATGTGTGAACTTTCTGATTGACAGATTTCAGTTAATACGCGGGAAGGAGGAATATTTACTACACATGCACATGTTTGCATACCGCATCCAACAATCTTTTGCTCGGCGAATACCTTGCCGCCGTACGACTTCGAGAACTTATCCCTAATACTTCATCAATTTCTTTAAAATCAAAGGACTCAATGCATTTACATAATAGACAGGTTGCCATTGAAAGCGCTAGATGTTCAGCCTTAAAATATATTTTACATCTAACTGAGATTGATGAGCATCAGTCACCGAGGATGACGTACAGAAATCTTACCGAGGCCCAGGTCCATAGCTAAATCACGCTGAAGCTAACATCCAAAACCATGTAATGCTCCTGTGGGAAATAAACTTCGTTAAGTAAAAATAAATGAGTTTGCCATATATCCTGATGCAGTAGCGTATACTGCCTGTAGTTGTTCTTTCCACTAAGGAAGGCAACTTCCTTTAGTCGATCGTCATTGAGGTCGGAAGAAAGTACCGCAAAGAAAATTGCAATTATTTTTATGATTATTGTGGTGTGCGAAATTAGTTTTTGGCTCGATTTTGCCATCGCTCTCCTTCCCCCCTATCAATTACTTGCCAGACGGTTGAGATAGCACATTCGATGCTTCCAAGGAATTGCTTCTGAAGTGCAGTAATTAATCACAGCCTATAAGGAGAATTCTGAGCCTTATCCTTGAAATGGTTGTTCTATCATTGGTGTGGGGGAACAAGGTGTTATGAAAGGCATGAAGGAATGATATATGAACTTAACCCCTTATTTAAGAAATCTGACGGATCCAACTCTTATACCCGGTTGATTTTATTCTTTCTTTTTTTATACAGGAAAAGTAATAATGTTACAAAGGGATGGTAGCTTCCTGGTAAAAAACAAACAAACACACAATCAACATCCATTTGAATAAACAGCAGTTTGTGCATATCTTCCACTTACCCTTTGCACTTCTCTTGGAGCGGGAAGCAAAGATGAGAAATGTATCTGCTTTGCATATGAACAGATAAAAAGAATTATCATTAATTTTGAATTACCCCTTTTGTTGGCCGTAATTGGTAGGAAGAGGTAGAAGCATCCAGCATCTCCTGGTTTCGCGATACATTGTAGCCGCCGATTTAAAAATTCTGGCAGTTGTCAAAATCGCGAGGTAATTTCCGCGGATTGCATAGGGAACCTTTAATAAAACATGACATGGTAAAAGGTCAGAGGAAAAAAGAAGCAACCATCCGTCAAGTTGAGCGCCGTAAATGTACATACAGAAAAAAATATGTTGTCAGGCATTAGGGAGGGTTGGTTGATTACAGGGGTGCGTTTTTTAAACTTTAATGAATTCGTTGCAGCAAATGTGTGTTAATGTTGCGGGGATTCTGGTTCTAAGTGCAGAAAAGGGTACAAACTCAAGGACTAGAATTGACAAGCAGGAATTAGTAAGCAGCGGTTTCAAGCTTTTAAATCAGAGAACACAATACAATTGCTTAAAATCGCGGTCATCATTAGAGAGCCTTTAAAATGTGTCTAAATATTTGTAGGCAAATATTTCGATTTGTTTGTTTTTGAGTGTTTCATTGTGGGAATTTTAATTCAGTTCCTCCATTGGTGGCGCAGTTCTTTTAAACAAGTCGCGGAAAAAAAAAGTTACTCTATTTCCCTATTTGGTCTAACGTTTGTCGTTGTGCAATCAGTCGAGTATATAGACATATGTTATATCCTGGAGGACATTTCGTGATATTTTGACGCATTGCAAATATGCATATACATCCTAGCGATCCATATATGATAAATCTATAGCAGGATACATAATTTATATTTCAATTCGAACGTTAATGATGAGTTAATATGTATTTGGGGTAGATAACCAGCATAAACTTGCGGTTATCTGTTATCAGGGTAGAACACTTCAAATGGGCCGTATGAAATACCTGGGGCTGCGATTGCGAAAGATCATCACTAGGTTTCAGAGGTAGATATGGTGGCCTATAAACCTGCGCTAGCGTTTATTTCCTTGAAGCAGATCACTGAGTCCCAAACATTCGTCTAGTTAAGAACATCCATAACGAACCTGGTCCTTCAAGTTGAGATTACCCCCACAAGATCATAAGATCTATAATGACATAAAACGCGCAAAGTTCTTGCATGATCAGAAAGTGAGACAAAAAATATTACACTCTGCCACAGGTAATAGAAACTTCTGGGTATTCGTGAAAAACATTCAAAACTCGGCTTCGTCATCCATGGCTTATAGTCGATGACAGAACAGTTACCCGTGCAATAGAGAAGGCGAATCTACTTGCTGTACATTTTACGGCGAAATCAACGCTGTCTGAGACCACACCAGTTCCACCTCAACTCGAGCATAAGCCGCACACCATGGGTCAGATTCGCTTCCGAACGCATTTTGTTGCCCGCGCGTTTAAGGAGCTTGTAGTATTCCAGAATACTACTGTCCTTATGATTATTAACTTTAACACTGAATCTCATTATTTATCTAACACATCCTTAAAACATTCTCCTAACATATCTAACATTCTCATTTAATATATATCATAAATAAACATCCACAATATTTTATATCAAGTCAGTTTCAGTACACTTCATACATGCCCCTTTTTTCATAACATGCCCCTTTTTTCATCTAAAACATGGCTCTTTGATTTTCGTTCAAAGTTTGTTCAAAATTTAAAGTCACAGTAGATTAAATGATACTTTGATAAAATGGATTTTTGTTCAAATTATAATTTACAGTAGATTAGAACACAATGTTATAGAAGAAGAGAGAAAAATTCATTGTAAAGTCAGTTGAGAGTGGAGAAAAAGTTGAGTTGAGTTGAGTTCAGTTCAGAAAAAGAATTTTAGTTCAGAGTTGAGAAAAAACAGTGATTCTAGTTGAGAAATAAATTAGTTCAGAAAGAAAGAATAAAATTGAGTTAAGTAGTCGAGAAGAAATAGTTCCGAAACAATAGAGCGGAAATATAGAGTAAAATAAAAGAGTGAATAAAAAAGAGAAATAAAAAGAAGAAGAATTTTAATATTATTATTGGAAATATCAGACTGAAGTTTGATAATTTATGAAAGGTCCACGCTCTTCCTTCTAACGAGGAAGCACGGCGTCTCGGACATATAACAAGCTAAACGCACACAAATCCGCTGGTCCGGTTGGCATTCCCCCAATGTTCTTGAAGAAATGTTCTTCTTCACTCGCTAAACCACTGCGGAAACTCTTCCTGTCTCATTCTACTGGCCATTTCCCAAATATATGGATGCGCAGAGAACATTCCGCCAATTCCCAAAAAGGCCGACAAATCATCCCTTTCTTCTTACGGGCCCATAGCACTAACTTCTATTCTCTTGAAGGTAATTAAGTCACTTATCAACCGCCAACTTTCGAAATACCTGGAATCAAATGACATTCTCGATGAACGCCAAAATGGCTTCCGTAGCAACAGGTCCACAGGAGATTTGATGATGTACCTTACTGAGCCATTTCATCCACTACCTCAGCGAAAACAAGGTAGTCGCATTGGATATTTCAAAAGCGTTCGAAAGAGTTTGGTATCCAGTTCCTAGGTCAAAATTACATTCCTCTGGAGTGGACAATTCCCTGACCCGATGGCTAAGGGACCATACTTCTGGCCGTTCAATGAACAAGATGGTGTAACACCAGAGTGTGACCTCTGATATTAACATTTAATATTTCGTTATCATGAATGTGTTTGTATATGTTATTACTATTTTCTTCTATTATAGTCCCTGCTTGGGCGCAAAATGTAACATCAGAGTGTGACCTCTGATATTATCATTTAATATTCAGTTATCGGGCAGCTAATGGCCAAACTATTGTATTATTGTTGTTATTAATATTTTATTATTGTCCCTGTTCAGGCGCCAAAATGTAACACCAGAGTGCAAACCTCTGACATTGACATTTAATATTTTATGTTATCAGAAATAATGTTTGGTTAAATTATTTATATTTTCTTTTACTGGGTCCCTGCCCCACGTTGGGCGCCAAAAGGTATCACCTGAGCGTAACCCCAGGTTTTAACATTTATTATTTTATGTTATCTCTCGGGGGATACTCTTCCGAGGTTATTAATTTGTTATATTCACCTGTTTGTGTTGCGTTGCTCCTTTGGCAGTCTGAAAGGGGGTTTGTTCTCCAGATGGCTGGCTTCTGATCCTTCGAGCCGTGTAACACCTGTTTGTGTTAAGTTGATCATTTGTTGTGTTGGATAAAAAGACTTCTTCCTTCTTTGTGACTTTAACTTTATTCAATTGGGAATAACCATCCCTTGTTTATTTACACTTTCCAAAAGCAAGAGTTATTTACTTTATCTTTTAAAAACAAGAAGACCCGCTGTACAAATGCAAAGGGCCGCAGTCTTCTTGTTTAATACACTACACTGCACTGCGAAGAAACTCATTTGCACTACCCTTTTTATACCAAATTATTGGTGAGTTATGGCAGATGATGCATGCACGTTTAACCTATTCTGAGGTTATTTGCCTGTCATAGGCAAGTCGCGATATTCCATAATCGTTTAATTTGCCCTGCTAAAAATGCAGCGACAAAGAATTGAGCAATTACTTAATTGGTTTCATACGAAGAACCAATTATAGGGCATTGCCCGTGTGTGCCAATCGTACGATTAATTTCGCCTCACTGCTGTGTTCGCTGTTTCTTCGAACTCAGCACTTTTCCGACGCTCAATCATTTCGTAGTCAGTGGCCTTTGACAACACCGCTTCTGTCATATATCATGTATCACACTTATTTCCCGGCAAAAACAAAAAAAAATGTATTTGCAATATGAAACCGTGTAGGTCCGCGGACAGGTGCTCGCTTGATTTTTGAAATACGAAGCAGAATGCAGTGGCCTTGGGGAGTGGGTCATATTTGATACATGAAAATTATTTTGGCTTTGGAAGGTGGGCATGAATGGGTAATTATCGCAACGTATGCGACATGAATTAATTGCCCGTGGAGAAGGCTTTGCTTCTGAATGAATGCGAGTTTTAATTGTATGTATTGTATGCAAAATACTTTGAGGATTGTTTGGATGCGAGGATGATGGAATATTAACTGTTTGAGATGGGGTGTAAAGCGAGGTGTAACAATTGTGTCAAATCTGCCTCCCATCAAATTAATGCAGGCGTTCCCCAGGGTTCTGTACCCCCACCTGCTCTCTTCCTCATCTTTATAAATGATCTCTTGTCAATTACCCACAACCTCATGCACTCATTTGATGATGATAGCACATTGAGTTTCTCATACGCACGCTTCCGACGAAACTCTTGGAACGTCATTACCAATCAGCAGTTATGCGAATTCGAATTCCGACTTCAACAAGATATATCAAAGAGGATTATCTAACCGAGGAGAATTCAATGCCTTAAAAACTCAGTGCTACCTTTGTCGTCAAAGGCGAACTGCAAAGTATATATACTGTCGATGAGTGGCACTTGCATCCATGAAGCTAAGGAACTATCAATCCACGGCACTCGAATTAATTCGACTATTAATTGGAACAACCACATATTTAAAGCTGAGAAAAGTGCGGCCAAATGTATGGGGTTACTTTAGAGATCTAAAAAAATATTTCACTCCATCCAAACTCGCATCTATTCCATCATCGGCACTACAACCGGGATCCGCCCTTGGCCCCATTCAGCAAGTCTCTCCACCGATCTGATTTCGAGCCGATGGCATACAGCTTGGCACTGCCAAGCTCTTGGCGTCCTGATCAACGGCATCCCTCCATCACAGACAAGGTCTGCCGTGCTGTCACCTTCCATTCATCCTACCACAAAGGACTATCCGGGCAGGCTCCTCTTCTTTCATTCGAGCCCGCCGGAGTCTACCGAGTTTAATTTTTCTTACAACATTAGCTTCAAAGTAGATCGGGTGCAACTCATGGTTGTAGGGTCTCCGGAATCATCCTCCGTCACATACGGGGTCAAGAATCATCCTTAAGACCTTCCCCTCGAACGCGGCTAAGAGTTCAGAGTGCCTTTTATTGAGCTCCCAGGTCTCGGATCCATACATAAGTACTGGTAAGACTATTGTCTTATACAGTAGTAGGTTGGATGTTCTGTATAAATTTCGGGATTTAAATAGCCTTGATAGACCATAGTAGGCTTTGTTGGATTTGATCAACCGTTCGCGTATTTCTTCTTTCATATTGTTGGCTGATCGGCTGATGCTATTGACGCAAGGTAGTTAAAGGATTGCACTACTTTGAATCGGGCTCCACTACCCTGATAGTTTGACCAACCTTAGGTCTTCTCTTCGCAGAAGTTGCCACCATGTACTTAGTTTTCCCCTCATTATTGTGCCGTCCCAATTTTTGTGCCGCCTGCTGATCTGGGTGAAGGATTCCTGTACAGCCGATTCAGTTCTACCGATGATGTCGATGTCATCTGCGTAGGCAAGTATCTGGCTGGACTTGGTGACAATTGTCCCTCTGGTTGTAACGCCAGAGTCACGGATTGCTTTCTCCAACGCCAGGTTGAAGAGGAGGCAGGCTACACCGTCCCATTGTCGTAGTCCGTTAAGATGTTTATTGGTTTGGACAGCAATCCCGCAATTTGTACTTGACTAGTTACGTTGGTCATGGTTAACCTACACAGTCGTGTCAATTTGTTTGGAATGCCGAACTCTCTCATGGCATTATATAGTTCTACCCGCGCTATGCTGTCGTAGGCGGCCTTAAGATCTATAAATAAATGATATAAAGGGATCTTAAATTCCAGCCATTTTTCCATCGCTTGCCTAAGAGTGAATATCTGATCAATCGCGGATTTGTCTGGGATGAAGCCACACTGATATTGACCAATGATGACTTTAACGTATGAGGCTATCCGATCTTGTAGGATATTGGAGAGTATCATATAGGCGGTATTCAGCAATGTTATACCCCTATAGTTGCTGCACAGTGTGACATCTCAATTCTTATGTATGGGGCAAATTATACCACGACGCCAATCTTTCGCCATCTCCGCTTGCTCCCACCCGTGCACAACGACCCCATGAATTGCGGGGTGTAACGCTGACCCTCCTTGTTTGATCAGCTTAGCTGGTATGTCATCAGCTCCAAGGGCTTTATTTTATTTGAGCTGTCTTATGGCTTTTACTGTTTCCTCAATGCTTGGTGGCGGGAGCATGTGGTCTCGATCTTGCATTGGTGGAGCCTCGAAATCTTCTGTAAGCTGACCATTTAGCAATTCATTGAAGTGCACTTCCCATCCTTCCAGAATGTCTTCAGGATCAGATTACCTTCTTTATCCTTGCAGTAAGTGCAACGTGGTGTGCACCGCGTCATACTGCGGATTATTTGGTAGAAGTTCCGCGCCTGGTGCGGATCTCGCTCGCTACTTTCCTCTATTTCACAGACTAGATTTTTTTCCAGGCACTTTTCTTTTGGCTATGGAGTCTTTTTTCAGATCTTTTGAGCTCTTTGTATTTCTACTCGGGTACTGTTGCATTGCGCGGTATGCAGCATTTTTACGTTCAGTCGCTGGGATGCACTTATCGTCAAACCAGCCGCTCCGATCTCTACGACTACTGCCTAAGATGGAGTTGGCAGTACTAATGACAGTATTCTCAAGGCGTGTCCATTTATATTCTACCCCCGGCATTCTCCGCCCAGGATTTACTCTTCCTCCATCGAGCTCTTCGAGGGCGAGTCTTAACGCATGACCAAAGGTCTTACTGGTGTTCTCATTGCGTAAGGCAACCGTGTTGATCCGAACCTGGCCCGCGGATGCAATATGTCTCCGTAAGGCATTCAGCACTCGGAAAACTATACCAACCAGATAGTGATCCGAATCGAGGTTGGTACCTCTGTACGTTCGTACGATCATCAGGCTCGAGGAGCGGCGGCGATCTATCAACACGTAGTCAATTTGGTTCTGACTGACTACATCATGTGATACCCAAGTGGCTTTTTGGATATCTTTACGCGGAAACCTGATACTCGCAACGGCCAAGTTCTTTGATGCTGCCAGTTCGATGTCTCGTAGTCCATTGTCATTAGTGTTCTCATCTAAAATCGGCTCCCGACATATTTTCACATTCAAATCACCATGGACAGTTTTCACACCGTGTCTTGGGCAGGTATTGAGGGCCCGTTCGACGTTCTCGCAGAATTCTTCTTTTTCGTTGTCAGGGGACTCCTAGCCGTTCGTTTATTGCATTAAAGCCGATAATGGCAGTCTTCAGTTTTTGTCTGACTAGAAAGCCTTGTGCGGATTCTTAAAGCTCACCTGAAGAACCCCCATATTCGCAACCCATATTTGCACCTCAATTTCTCCGCATCAAAAACATTTCCTTTCTCAAGGATAATTAATGCTTTCAACGCATTACCTAGAAATTACTGAAAAGAATTTCTCCCACAAGGGCATTCTCATAGGCATCTCAGCATTAGCAACCAAGAACCGAATCCTATATTGATGTAAATATTCACACTAGAATTCGACCTTGAGTTGCCATAGATGCCATATACAATTGGCATAGATGTTATACAAAACCGTCATTATGTGGCCATCTAAATTGCTTCTCGATGACTTGCAACTATTGATTCAGCTGCAAGCACTTCTCCCAGAAATCCTCCAAGTTTTGAATCTCCAAACAATCACCTACTTCGAGCTTAGCCGCCGGATTCGAAATCAAGAGCATAAACAAATGCAAATAAAGAATGCGTTTCTTACAACGACCAAAGATACGATATACAAATTGTATGATGTATCCCAAACCTATCAGCACCTAATGAGTGGCAGCGAATTTATTTAGCTGAACCTTCATTACAGAACGATGCTCTTTGTTCTTTTTCCCTTGTTTAGGTTTCGTTTATCCTTTGCCGAAATGCATCGGTAAACACTGTGATCTACACGATCACACGTACACATACATCACATCTTCCTTGTTTTCACCACGAGAGAAACACTTTCTCTCTCGAGGATATTCACCACCACCGAATCGAGGGTGAATCAAGAGCCAGATTCCAACCCTCGGTGAGTCTTATTCCATCCATCGACCGAGCGGGTCTTGTAGTGAACGAAAGATGGTGGAGTTTTGTTCTTCAATCGGCGGAACAATGGCTGCACTTATCGTGATGATGGGGATGGGAGTGAACCCGTGCCGTACGCCGGCACACCCAACTTTGACCCCCACAGCCTACCCGGAGCACATGGTGTTTTACATGACAGCTGTAATAAATGTCGCTTTTTTTGAATAACAACAATACCCGTCCTTCTTATTTCTTGTAGTGCTGTTATGTCAGCCTTATATTCGCACAGGGCACCGGCTAGCTGCCGTGCAGCTCGAGCTCTGTATAGTGAGCGGACCTTCCATAAGAAAATTTGGAAATCGTTTAGCAATTTTCGTTTCCGTGGTGTCGTTGTGTATCCGGTCCGTATACGAGGCTTGATAAATCTTGCGCCAACCTTTCTCATGTTATTGCTGCATGCATTGGTTCACTACTGGGCGGGCGCTATCCCGCAATCCAGGGATGTCACGTGGAGACTGCATGTCAACTTGGATTGAACACGGGACAAGGATCTTCCTGGCCTTTGCCGGGTTGAAAGCAATCAGTAACTTTGCCCTATATGTTCGCTCCCATCTCTCCGGGATCTATTTACACGACGTATATTCGTACCAAAATGGACTTCAACTCCCATGCCTGGTCAAGCACATCCAAGACTGCACCACACGTGCGCGATGGGATACAAAACGAGCATTGAAATAAGGGTACGAGTGAACGAGTAAGAAATAAGAGGACTAATTCCGTCGTCAGAACATATGCGCAATGTATCATGCCTGTGTCTTTTCACGGTCGTCGCACAAATGAGCTTTCTGAACGTGTTCCACTTATTCCGTCATTTTTCCGCGATATCCGTAAATCTGAGGATGCGCATAAGTTCACGTTGAACGTCAACTTCAGAGGCGCAAATAAACATAGAGAGTCATTCTTTAGCCGAACCACACAAATGTGGAATGTTCTACCTGATCATATGTTTCCTCGTCGTTGTAATGTCCAGGCATTTAAGACCAATGTACATCGATATCTCCTTTCCTTATCCACTTCCTCACCGTCCGTTCGCACTAAGCTCTGACATTTAAGGGTACTCCAAAGTACCTATTTCGTGCGCGCGTTCTTGTAAAAAAAAATCACAAGAAAAACTTTGTATATTAGAGATGTATGGCTAGTGTTCTCACTATGTTACAGACTTCAGTAAAATTAACGTAGGACGTTCCTACAGAGTTTTTTTTTTGTGGTATAAGTCATTTTCAAGGCGGAATTTCACTTTACGCGACTAATGTAATCTAACGTAATTCTTTTCAACATAAAAACAGACTACTATCGCTAACATATCATAAAAGAAGATTAGAAAAGATCCGTTATTGTTATATTTTGAATTTCAATCAGAATCATTGCTAAACATACAGTTTCCGAGTCAATTCTCAATTCATCTCATTGCCATGCAAATAACCAAAATGCTCATCTAAATTGGTAGTCGAATCTCTGGAGTGCAATAAAAGTCTACACACAGGTTCCCCCATAAACAGACACCGCTAAATACCTCTGTGACTAATTTAAAAGATCCTTGCAAAATCAGTGGGAGCGAAAATCGAAATCCAAAGAGGATAATGGGATATTTATGCATAGAATACAGGATGTATCTTCTTAAGCAGGAAAGAAGGTGAGAATGGGGGCAAATCTCCTTCGTCAGCCTGAACAGAGTTTCAGTTTTTAAACGACTTGTCTTAACATAAACATGTTTGGCATGGAGGTGTGGTAAAAGCCATGTCAGTGGCATTGATAAGTCCTGCAATGTAAAAATAAATTTCTAAGGAGAAGTGTTTATCCACGAAAAATCATTCTACGTAAAAGATTGTATATTAAAACAAAGGCAAGTAAGATATATATATGTAAAAAACTGAACTCGATGTGACGACCATAAACTAAGTGAAGAGATTACAACATAATAGGAACTGCACGGAAGCTACTTGGCGTGGCTAGAAGTACAGTTTTAAATTTAATTAATCAATAATAGCATTGTAATACGAGGGTTGCCTCTTATGTTTCGGGATTTGGCAACCCTAGCGTTGCAATCCGGCAATTGACAGCTCTGTCGTAAAGTTGGACATTTTTGAGGTTATACGCACTCAGAACGTTTTGACATACGAGCGCTATTTGTGTTGTTTACAGTAACTTAAAAGATTCATCTCGGCCCAAAAATGGAATTAAATCGTCAGGATTTTCGTGCGATTATTTTTTACAACTTTCGGCGTGGATTAACTCAGCAACAGTGCATGGATGAACTTAATTCAATTTTTGGCGATGAAGCTCCATCAAGGACCAGTGTTTATCGATGGTACGGCGCATTCAATCGTGGTCGTAGTTCACTCCAAGATGAATTTCGTGAAGGTCGTCCAAAATCAGTTGTTGTTCCGAAAACCATTGATGCTGTGCGCGAACTGATATTGGAAGATCGTCATGTGACCTATCGTGAGATTGAGACAACCTTAGGCGTTAGTGGGACGAGCATACATTCAATATTGCATAAACATTTGACTGTCAAAAAAATTTGTTCGCGTTGGATCCCACACAATTTGTCAATCGCCCAAAAAAAGGCTCGTGTCAATTGGTCGAAAGAAATGCTCAAAAAATACGGTCGCGGTGCTTCGAAACACGTCTATGACATCGTGACAGGTGATGAATCGTGGATTTACGCGTATGAGCCCGAAAGTAAACAGCAGTCGACTGTCTGGGTGTTTCAAGATGAGCCAAATCCAACAAAAGTTGCTCGCGCACGAAGCACTTCCAATCAAATGGTCGCCTGTTTTTTCTGAAAAACTGGACATGTCGCAACCGTACCACTAGAACAACGCAGAACAGTCAATTCTGAGTGGTACACAACCATTTGTTTGCCAGTTGTCTTCCAAGAAATCAGGAAAACCAACCGCCGAAGACGGATCACTCTTCACCACGACAATGCGAGCTCTCACACATCGGCTGCGATAACTGCATTTTTGAGCACCCAAAACATCGATCTGATGGGCCATCCGCCGTATAGTCCTGACTTGGCACCGAATGACTTCTTTTTATTCCCGTACGTAAAAAACAAACTGAGAGGTCAACGTTTTTCGACACCTGAAGAAGCGGTTGCTGCATTCAAAATGCATGTGTTGGAGATACCTCAATCAGAGTGGCAAAAGTGCTTCGACAATTGGTTCAAACGAATGCAAAAGTGTATATATCTTCATGGGGAATATTTTGAATAACAATGAAGTGATTTTCGATGATCAATATTTGTTTTTGTTCTCTAATCCCGAAATATAAAAGGCAACCCTCGTAATCATAAACATATCACTGTACTTCCGATAATTTGTCAACGTATTATTGTATGCATGCAAGGTTTTTTAAACGCGTAATTAAAGAAATAGTAGTTCATTAAATATATCTGGAAACGAAAGCAATCGTGCAACATTCACTCGGTTACAAAATTTGACATAGTCTGTAAGATAGATAATGGTGAGAAAAATATTCCATCTTAGTTAGGAGAACGTAAATAGATTGTCTTAGCATCACAGTGTCCCGAATCCTTATGGCCCTTAAACTGGACCTTAAACTGGACCATGGTCTTAATTTCCAACGGTTGCTCCAACCAATGACTGATGACCTTAGCTTAGCACGTCACATTTTTTTACGAAACCAGAGTTTTGTTAGCATTCATAGTTTTTTTTTCTGGAAATATCCTAATTCATGCATGGAGCCAACAATTCTTCGAAAAAAAATGTTCTCCAACACGTTTAAATCACAAATAAAAATGAGATAGAATTCAATAGTTAGTTTGAGATAGTAAGGTAGATTTATAGCGTTTTGCGCCAGTTCTCAAGAATATAATTCGAACTCACGCTAAAGAGTTTATAATCAAAGCAATAATAAATCAGACCACTGCCCCGTATATGCGAGAATGTCTTATTCCGCTACGTAAGTCGTAACTACTACATTAATGTTCCAGTAAATGGAGCAGATGATTTTTTCGATTATCCTTTTTGGTGCTATGTTCTCTTCGCTTACATGTGTAAAATCGCGATAGCACTCCTTCCTCAGCAACTATGTTCTAATTAACTTCTGCAGAACGACGACACGATTAACTCGTGCTAATGGGCGGAATCTGTACCAGACTACGACCGCGTGTGTGGGAGTATGTCTTAACTCGCTACATAACCTGTATGCTACTTCACCGGCCCATCCGCCCGGTTAAATACCACCGCGATAAGCTAAAAGCTCCGTGAAATGGTTGGGAGAAATTCTTGAGCATCTTTCGGAGATTGCCGGCGCATCTCAGGGCGCTGACTCAGCGCTACAGGTTCGCCTTTCCTGGGAGAAATAAAATAAAAAAAATAAATACCGCGTTAATGTCCTGGTTTATGGCGCTGATGATTTTTTCTATTCTCTTTTGGTGCTGTTGGAATCGCCACACGTTTCATTATAACTGGATTTAAAAAAAGAGAAAACATATAAAATCTGCATTGAGGAATTTACCGCTTTAGTTTTCGAGACTCGATGAAACCCTAGAAGAAGTATTCGATGGGATCTCATCATTCGTTGTTAAAATCCTCCGCGGGGACCTCAATGCGAAAATTGGAAAGGAAAATATCTTCCAACCAACTATAGGTAAAGAGAGCCTACACGACGTTTCAAATGATAATGGCATTCGAATTATCACGTTCGCAGGGTCAAAAGATCTGGTAGTGAAAAGGACGATGTTCAAGCACAAGGAAATTCATAAAGCCACATGGATCACCCGACGGCGTAACGCGTAACCAAATAGACCACTTCCTCATTGACAAAAGACACCACTCGAATATCTTTGACGGAAGATCATATGGAGGAGCAGATTGCGACTCCGATCACCTTCTAGTGATGGGCAAAATTAGAAGTAGGCTCGCAGCAAACCCACATGGACAGTCACGGGAGACAAGCAAAAAGTTAGACATTGATAAACTAAAAGACCTGCGCAAAAGGGCTGAATATCCGAACTAACGAATAGATTTAGCATTCCAGAGAATGGGAGTAGTGAGGAAGACGAAACTAATAATCTGGGCACTAAATGGGCATCGATCAGAGACACAATCAAACAATAAGCCCAAAACGTATCAGGATTTAAGAAAACAATTAAGTCCAAACCTTGTTTTGACGATGAGTGCAGGGCGAAGATCGAACAACGTAAACGCCTCAGAGTGATCCACTTACAAATATGATGTAGACTTTTCAAACGCAAAAAACGCGAATGGGAGAAGACTAGGATCGAAAAAATTCTTGAAAACGGCATAAACTCAATTACAAATGGCTACCGAGGGAGAGCCAAAATAATTCGAGACGCAAGCGGCTGTCTGGTCACAGAAACAAACAATATCGTGACAAGATGGAAGTAGTACTTTGAAAACCTGCTCAATGTGCGCAACCATCAACCACAAATAAACGCACCAGACGTATATACAGCTGAGCCCCAGAGCCCAGAGCTCTCTTTCGACGAAGTTGTAGACGCAATAAATCGATTGAAAAACAACAAGGCTCCCGGAGTCGACTGCATACCGGCAGAGCTTGTGAAGCATGGAAGAGAGGCAACCGCTCGAAAGATCCACCAGCTCATCCAAACAATATGGGAAAAGGAAGTCACTCCGGAAGAATGGAAATCCTCAATAGTCACCCCCATTGTCAAAAAAGGCGACAGATCTGACTGCGAAAACTACAGAGGAATATCATTGCCCCCAACCGCATACAAAATATTAACAAATGTCATTCTGCCGAGAATCACACCGTAAGCAGAAAAGATACTGGGATACTACCAATGTGGATTCCGTAGGATCCAAAGCGATCAAAATGTTCACAATAAGACAACTGCTGGAAAAGAAGTGGGAATACGGAGAGACGGTTCACCAACTGTTCGTTGACTTCAAAAAAGCATACGACTCAGTCGCAAGGCAAAGACTCTACCATATTGTAGTTGAGCTGGGAATCCCGAAAAAAATATGCCGCCCTCATTCAAATCTGCATGACCTAAAACAAAGGGCGAGTTAGAATAGAAAACCATCTCTCAGAACCATTAGAAATCCGGGACGGAATAAAACAGGGCGATGGCCTCTCACCATGTCTCTTTAACCTTGTCCTCGAGTGTCATCAGAAAGGTACAACACGACAACATGGCCAGATCATCCCTAAACGGGGTCACACAAAATAAATATTATATGACTATTGGACAGTTTGACTTCCGGCGAAAGAACTTTGTTTCTGGTTTCAGTTATGATTATTTGTGACAAGAAAAAATTAGGAAAAGTTTGTGCCGTTTTGTTTTCGTTTTTACTTAAAATTTAACTTACTTTTTTTTTACTTAAAAAAATGTAACTTAAATCTTATATTACACTAATCCTATACTATTACGACCACTATTTATTGGCCTGTAGGAACCCGAAAGTGCAAGACTCGACTCCACCATTGTTCCTTGTCCTGTGCGCTCTCCTTCCACGTTCCACCATCCGATCCGATCTCCACAAGGTCAAACCTAACATTGTCCTTCCATCTCCGTCGCGGCCGTCCGTCCGGTTTCTTTCCCGTTGGTCTACCGTCAAGAATTCTATGCACGGGCCTATCGTTGCCCCTTCGCGCCACGTGTCCGGCCCATCTTAAACTTCGCGACTTGATTACTCTCACTATTGTAGGTTTGCGGTATAGCTCTTCCAATTCGTGGTTGTGGAGTTTCTTCCATAGTCCTGCCTCCTTGTCATATTTACCACCAAAGATACCTCTTAAAACTTTATTCTCGAATATGCGGAATTTGTTTTCTTCCCGTTTTGTGAGAGCCCATGTTTCGCATCCGTATAGAACAATCGTCATAATTATGGTTCTATAGACACGGAGCTTTATGTTACGTGTTAGCAGTTTGGATTTCAGCATTTTACTGACTGCGTGCCAACTAGCGTTGTCGGAGTGTAGTCTTTTTTTAATTTCCTTCGACATCTCGTTACTGGTCGTCAGTATCGTTCCCAGATATTTAAATTCTTTGACATTTTCAAATATCTTGTCTCTGACGTTTATATGTTTTCCCTGAGTTCCGCCTGCTCTCGCCGTAATCACGTATTTTGTTTTGTCTTTAGGTTAATGAAAGTTTATATATTTTCTCGGACTTGTGGCTGTTCCCTTGAACGCCACCCATCATCTTCTCATTACCTATGTAAAAACCCCCATCTAGGGCATACAAAAAGCATAAAAAACAAGTATTGTGGCAGTTCCATTGAACGCCACTACTTACCTTACAGCTTCGATAAAGAAATAGTTTCCTAAAACACATAAAAATACACATACTTACCTTCCATAGTTGTACCCATAAATTTAGAAATACTTTGAATCAATAATTCTAGCTGACATAAAATTTCATCAGCAACAAATATTAATTTCCCTGAAAGCAATTTGGTCGCACCATCTAGCAACCAACATCGTCGGAACAATATCCATGAGATATGCCTTTACGCGCCAGCGCACACATGCAGGAAATGTTTTATCTTTCCTCTTTGCATAATGCCTACATCGATCGGTCATCCAATTGGCAATTACATGAAGGGATGCGGCTGATTGCCCGGGCAAGTCGAGGTCCCTAAATGGTAAACCTCCATCGAGAATTCGACTATGTGGAGATACCATCAACATGTGCACGATCAGCGATTTCATTTCAACCCCTTGTCGAGATATTTTGCACCAGCTGCAACCACGTAGATTCGATGATCCACGGTCCGCATACTGTGGACACACACACACCATGAGCAACAGAAGCAAACATGTTTCGCGCCCTACGTGATGATGCTAAAGAGAACCTTACCATATATGGTCATCGAGGCGATGGATGGAATTTTGGAGATCTTGACAAGAGATTGCAGACCAGGGCACACAACATAAAGAGGTCTTGACAAGATATTGCGGACCCTAGAATGGGAATGTCCTCTAACAACAGGAAGCCGAGGGCCATCCCCTGCCAAGGAGCTCGCGGAGACCGAGCCCACGTCCGGAAGCCCACACGTACAGACGCAGGAAGTTGCGAGGGCACGCCCCTTCACGCCATCCAACCCTCAACCCAAAAGCGCCCCCGCAGAAGACCATCAATAAAGAAAGATCACCCACTGGCTATTGGTAACATACAAAAGGAGTTAAGCGAAACCGATTTTAACCCCCACCCCCAACCATTACACGCTACCTCAACACGTAGATGAAAACAAAAAAACAGAAAAACCCGGATGGACACCAGCATTAATCGTTTAAAATCCCATCAAGTGTAATGTGAATTGAATATACATATGGTCACGGTCGAACAATGCTAATTGTTCGACTATTTCCTTGTGGGTTGCTGCCTTAGAGAGATGCCAGGCGGCTTTAGAAGCTTTCTTGCGCACACACCTTATACTTACTGCAACCAAGTCCTTGTTTATGTCTACAGTCATCGATCAATGAACTTTGCCATTGGTGATAGCATGCAAGAATGCGTCTTAACGCCTTTATAGGGGTATTGACCGGTCTTAGTTTTGAAATCCCTTATTTATGTCGTACCAGGCCAATCATAGTTTCCGTTGAGTTACTGGGAGGAATGCCTCTCTATCGTCTCTTAGGGACTTTTCTGAAAGCCCATGAATGCTGTTAAAGCCAATTCTTGTAAAAGGCATAATGACACAAAAACTGAAATACCCTCTCAGATATCATAAAGCCCATAACGTTCTCATTTCCAACATTCGGTTTTCTGAAAGATAACGCACCGTTACCCTTCTCAATCACACATAACAGGTCAATTTAAATTCAAATGGATCTTAAACCTCCATGGAAATGAATTGCGAATAGATATATCGATATATTTTGAAATGTTCATGTTACGAATTGACAGACGGGTAGCAATTTTTTATAAATATCCTTGTGGTTAGATTGTGATTTGAAACATGCATTAGACCGACAGCACACGCATCCTTCAAGTCCTAATTGATTAGAAGTAAGTGCTAACAAAAACAACAACAAATAACAATGCACACGCTAGCATCAGGATGCAATATCTGCTCCACCACCTCCCTAAATCGTAACCCAATTATGGCTGCAAATTGTCTATGTCAAAGGGACGAACCAATTGTCAGGACAAAGCGAACATTGGACTAGAGAGTCGTTTTGCATAATTGATGGCAAATTGGAAGCGTAATGTTCTGCTACCGGGGTCCACATGTTTAATGCACGACTCGATTGCATTACATGTATGGGGAAACGATGTAGAATGCTCTAGAGGAGGGGTGGCCTAACAAAAGGGGTGTGTTTTGTTATTGATTTTATTGAATCGACAGTTCATTTAAATGTAGTCTAGAAAAATGTGAGAATCGTATTCTGTTGAGAATTTATTTAGATGGACAATGGTAAATTTCAGAGCCATAGGCAATTTTAAGAAAAAAATTGACCGGGACATGCGAAATTTTAAAAGACCGGTTTTACAATTGTTTTCTTTCCATATCCGTAGTTTTTCGTTTAAAGACTTATTTAATATAAAAGAACAAATTGTGCACAAAATTAAATTGAACGTCAAGTTTTCTTCTAGGATATTCGTGTGCAATATAATGTACTGACTTTACTTGAACACTCCAAATTGAGCGGATGCAGAATAAAAAGTTCTTGACCTAGTGCTGATAAAATGCGATATATTTTTTTCATTATTTCTCAATCTAGTCTTCAGTTCAGAACACTATAATGGAATTCCTATCTTAAATTGGCATCTGAAAGGTTTACGAAATAAACGCTCACCGCTGCTAATACGAGGGTGGACTGAAAAGTTTCCGGTCTCATTGGGGTGGGTAGGATCTCCGTGTGAATACCGACCGCGGTATGAACCTTTCCAGGTCCCCTTGGTAGGGTCCCCGTTCGGCTGCTTTATGGTCCTTCCTGCCTCATTATTTACAAAGTCAACGGTAAAAACGTTTGGGATTTGTGGTTGTTCGGGGAAACTCCAAACAACCACCCGGTTCATTAACCTTGCAATTTTTCGACAGGACGTCGTTAGCCAACAACCCTTCTTCCGGTAACCCCGGTAAGGAGTCCATTACATTGAAGCTGGAGGGAATTTCTTGGTGCAACTTGAAATTCCCATTGCAGCATCCCCTCGACTTGCCTTTGCCAAAAAGCGTCTGGAGGTTTGTGAATTTTTGGGTTTCCACAACATGTGTCGGGTGGAGTGCCCTCAGCTTTAAGAGGCTGATCTCAGCGCCGGTGTCTACGATTAGGTGCGTGGTGTTTCTACGGCCAAAGGGAGTTGGACAATCGGGACATTGGTTAGCAAAAGCTGAGAACAGCTTTTCCTGAGTTGCGAGCTTAGTGCGGTCGAGTTAGGGTTTCCCAACTCGACCTCTGGGAGATTTCCGATTATTCCCATTTTGCTTTATGTTGACACACTGCTGTGTATGTCGACCGCAAAATTCGCGCCACTGTCCCCTCTTTTGGGACATATCGCTCTGATTTGAACCCACTGTAGACTCCGTGCTAGCAGAGCTAGAGCGGCTTCGGACTACCTTAGGCCGACTGTGCTGGGGTGGGTGCTTCCGAAGTCCGTAGTTACCATCTGGCTTTCTAACCCCGTAGGAGCGCCTTTGCTCTGCTTTCGACCTTTAGTAGGCTCAGTATTGGCAGAGCTAGAACGGCTTCGGGCTACCTTAGGCCGACTGTGCTGGGGTGGCTGCTGCCGATTTTTCAAGTCCGTAGTTACCATCTGGCTTTCTAACCCCGTAGGAGCGCCTTTGCTCTGCTTTCGACCTTTAGTAGACTCAGTATTGGCAGAGCTAGAACGACTTTCGCCTGCCATGGGCCGACGGTGTTGTGGCAGAGGCATCTGGCGCTTACCTCCCTTATTCGCGTCTACTCTGCTCTGCTTTTGACGCTTTGAGGACTAGAAGTTAGAAGAACCAGAGCACTTTTGATCTTTTGGCCACCCATGATTGACCGTGTAGGTCTGTGGGTTTTGGCGTTGATGTTTAGTCATGGTCACTTGGAATGTCTTAGTGTGGGTGTTGATTGGGGATTTCTTATTTTTTCCCACCTCACCCTGTATCCGCACCTTTCCCACATGTGGCCTTTACGGCCACGAAATTCGCAGCAACATCGGATGCTATGCGCCCTGGGGTTTGACATTGGTGGTTTTTTAAGAACAGAGAATTAGTGTGGTCCCCGATTTGTTTTCCTCTGGGATTCGCTCTGATGTGGGGCCCTATTTTGTGCTAGCCCGGGATTGCCCACCGCGTTATGGCTGTACGTTGTGTACACGGGAATCCTTAATGTCGTGCCCATGCTGCTCGCAATACCGGCAGATGGGAGTGTTTCGCCTTTTCAGGCACTCGTCGTATAGATGCCCCTATTTGTTGCAAAAACTCCAAGCTATGCGGACAGCTAAAGGGAGCATCGTGGAACTGGTCACCGCCAGGGTCTTATTCGAATGGGGCCCAAGGCTCTGTTGGTGGAAACCCACCCTGTGGTTGGGTTGCACCCCTCAAAAACTTGCAGTGCTGTGTGTAACACCTCAGAGTATAGTAGGACCGACCAGTTAAGGTCTGGGTATGGTTGAATGACCTACCAAACATATCCCCAGCAGCATGACTCGCCTCATTCACCGGCAGGTATTCCCCTTGAAGCAAGTCCTGTAGTAGTTGATTTTGACTATCGGAACGCATTATGGTGTCCAATGGCCTTCCGCTGCCGTAAGGCGAAACACTTGATTGTGTATTCACAGAAAGAGGGTACCTATTAAGTACTTCCAGCGATTACACCGGTGGATTTTATTGCGAGTGAGGCAGGATCCATACCATCACTCAGTATTTGGTGGTGGTCTTGTGGAGGAAGATGAGCGAATTAGGGAACCTATGGGACCTGCGTAAAAGTATTGGTCTGTGGGTTCAGAGTCTGAGTGAGGGTCGAGGCGGTTATAGCATTTACGACGAAAGTGAAGACCGTGTGATTCGAACCGACACTATAACGGTTAGAATCACTAACAATTTAACAAATGCTCAACACATTAGGCCAGTGCCACGTGTACGAATTCGATTTCTAAACTCAAGTACACTCAACTGATGTAAAATTCGTGTCTTATTTGCTTGGTATACGGCTGATGCTTGTGCTTATGTGAGGTTCTTCACTATTGCTTGTGTACTGTATGTATATCTGTTAGATACGCCACAGGGTCATTGGTGGATCGTGTGTTGAGGAATGGCTGGGGTTGAAAACCGTTGAATCGGCTGAAAGATTGCCAACTCCGGTCGAACTTCCCAAGAAAAGGGAGTCGCGTTGTAGCTAAATCTCTTTTTGGGATCGTTCCATCTGGAGGAGCCTGTTTATTACGTCGGCGAGAGGACCATCGTCAAATGGTAGCAAATGATGCCGCAAGTGGTCCTCTCGGACACCGCCAACTATAACGGACTTCGCCATACTTTCTATCTGGAAAACGACCCCGGTCTTGTCCGTATAAAAAAAGGCGCCGCCCTGCAACGCACAATGGTCTGCTTTACCTGGGAAACAAAGTCGGTTGTATCTTGCGCAGGGAGTTGTCGCATTACGGAGAGCTGCGCACACGACTCTTCGTAAGACACTTGCGCCTGGAAACCGTTCCGTAGTCGCTGCTCCAGCTCCAGTAACGGCCCGGGGGTGTCCCCCCACTTATGATGAGGTATGCTTCACCGCCTAACCTTGTGGTCAACCACCTAGGGAAGCTCTCTTCCTCCTCCTTCGCCAAACAACTAAGGGTGCTTTTGTAACTATCTGTGAACATTTGAAGTTCACTAGCTGCGTTTGGCCCCTTTAGCCCAGAGAACACCGGGAGCGTCGTAAAGACGAGATCACAAACCTGCCCACATCCCAAATTTTTCTCTGCTGGATGGATCGGTTCCAAACTGTCAGGTATGCCCGGCGTAATTGGGGAAGTGTGTTTATGGGTATGTTTGGCGAGTTGATTACTGGGTTTATCCATAAATTCATCATCATCGGCACTACAACCGGGAACCGGTCTTGGCCTTATTTGGCAAGTCCTGAGGCTTGTTAAATTTTCCATAATAATTTGTTTTTCCGGGCAAGGTCATTAGTATTGCGCCAGAGGCTCCCCGACGGTTAATCGAACCCCGGTCTCCCACGTGACAGGCGGGGATACTAACCACTATACTATCCATAAATTATTACTCATTTATTTATTTAGCTTGGTACGGGTTGTAAGAGTGTAGACGGGGAGTGGGCATGGCCAGGGGGGGAAAGAGAGGATATGCAGTTTGAGAGCAGTAGAGGTAAAGTTGAAATCGAAGGAGGTAGGGTATGAGTTTGCCCACCGCAGCATTCGCGAAATGGGTTCATTAGAGCCGTAAGAAGTGAGGTAGGTGGACAGATAGAAGAGACGAGAGTTTCGCGGGTTACGACGGTTAGTGTGAAGTACAATGGTGGAGAGCAAGCTTGGGCAGTTGATTGTGCCTGAAAGAAGACGGTGGATGAAAAGAATATCGGCATGAGTTCTGCTCTCCCCAAGTGTGTTGAGGTTAGTCAGATGGGGCCGGCTTGTGTATGGGGGGAGAGTCCGAGGATTCACCCAGTTCAGTCCGCGGAGGGCAAAACGCAGAAAACGACGTTGCACGCTTTCGATTCTGCGGATATGGGACGAGAAGCGTGGAGACCAGACCTGACTGCCGTATTCAAGAAGGGGGCGGGCGAAGGCTATGTAGAGAAAACGGGATACGTAAGGATTAGAGAATTCTTTAGACCAGCGTTTCATAAACCCAATGGCAGAGTTGGCCTTAAGAATAATATCATAAATATCCGGGATGAAGTTAAGTTCCTTGTCAAATAAGATCCCGAAGTCACGTATCGAGGGTACAGTTGATATCTGCTGGTTTAGCAGGAAGTAGGGTGTGGGTGGGCGGGGGGGGGGGGGGTGTTTGTGGAAGAGGGTGATGGAGTGACATTTGACAACGTTGAGTTCAGGGCAGTTATTACGGCACTAACTTGAGAACCTATCGACGTCCGTTTGGAGAAGTAAGGAGTCGAGAGGAGAGATGATCGTTTTGTAGAGTTTCGCGTCGTCCGCATAGAGGGAGATGGATGAGTATTTAATAATGGACTAAACATCATTCTGACGTGGGAAGAAAAGAATTGGAAAGGGAGGATCTGAATTTGACACGGCAGGATCGATCTTTCAGATAAGAAGATAACTACTTGGTCAATAAGGGTTCGAAACCTAGGGAGGACAGCTTAAAAGGGATGAGATTATGGGAGATTTTGTCAGAGGCCTTGCTGAAATCGGTGGTGATTACATCGACTCCGTCGCCATCCTCTAAGGCACGGAGAGTATGGGATGAGAACTCGATCAGATTCGTTGTGGTCATAATTGGTAACACAAGAAGTGGAAGAAAGGTGGTGCGAAATAAAAAAAAAATCGAGTGAACTTTGTGACTCAATTAAAATACATCATCATCATCATCATCATCATCATCATCATCATCATCATCATAGGCACTACAATCGGGATCGGGTCTTGGCCTTATTTAACAAATCTCCCCACCGGTCCCGTTTTTGAGCCGATGTCATCCAGTTTGGCACTCCTACGCTCTGGGCGTCCTGGGCTACGCCATCCCAGACAAGGTCTGCCGCGCTGTCTCCCTCCATTCATCCTGCCACAAACGGCTTGCTGGTCAGGCCCTCTTCCCTTATTCGAGTTATGTGTCCCGCTTACCGGAGTCTGCCGAGCTTGATTTTACTTACAACATTAGCTTAAAGGTAGATGGCGTACAACTCATGGTTGTAGCGACTCCAGAATCATCCTTCCTCACATACGGGGCCAACAATTCTCCTTAAGACCTTCCTCTCGAACGCGGCTAAGGGTTCAGAGTGCCTTTTATTGAGCACCCAGGTCTCGGATCCGTACATGAGTACTGGTAAGACCATGGTCTTGTACAGTAGCAGCTTGCATGTTCTAGATAAATTTCGAGATTAAAAGAGCCTTTACAGACCATAGTAGTCTTTGTTGGATTTGATCAACCGTTCGCGTATTTCTTCTTCCATATTATTGTCGGCTGATACTATTGACCCAAGGTAGTTAAAGGTTTGCACTACTTCAAATTCCTGCTCCACTAACCTGATAGTTTGACCAACGTTAGGCTTTCTCTTCGCAGAAGTTGCCACCATGTACTTAGTTTGCGCCTCATTAATGTGCAGTCCCAGTTTTTGTGCCGCCTGCTCGATCTGGGTGAAGGAGTCCTGTACAGCCGATTCAGATCTACCGATGATGTCGATGTCATCTGCGTAAGCAAGTATCTGGCTGGACTTGGTGATAATAGTCCCATTAGTTGTAACGCCAGAGCCACGGATTGCTTTCTCCAACGCCAGGGTGAAGAGGAGGCAGGCCAGACCGTCCCCTTGTCGGAGATGTTTATTGGTTTGGACAGCAATCCCGCTGTTTTTACCTGAGTAGTAACGTTGGCGCAACTCTAGTCACCTTGCCCGGAAAAACAAACTATTATGGACAATTTAATAAGTTTCGAATATAGACCGAATACCGGTGGAGAGAATTGTTTGATAAGACCAAGACCGGATCCCGGTTGTAGTGCTGATGATGATGATGAGTAACGTTGGTCTTGGTCAACCTAACAAGTCGTATCAATTTGTTTGGAATGCCGAAATCTCTCATGGCATTATATAGTTCTACCCTGCCTATGCTGTCGAAGGCGGCCTTAAAGTCTATGAATAGATGATATAATGGATTCTTAAATTCGACATTTTTCCATCGCCTGGCTAAGAGTGAATATCTGATCAATAGCTGATTTGCCTGGGATGAAGCCACACTGATATTGACCAATGATGGCTTTAGCGTATGGGGCTATCCGATCTTGTAGGATAGATGAGTGTATCTTATAGGCGATACTTAGCAATGTTATACCCCTATAGTTGTTGCACACCATGATATCTCCATTCTTATGTATGGGGCAAATTATTCCACGACGCCAATCTTCCCTACGTGCACCACGATTTCATGAATTCCGTGATGTAACGCTGCCTCTCCTTGTTTGATCAGCTCAGCTGGTATGCCATCAGCTCCGGGGGTTTTATTAGATTTGAGCTGTCTTAAGGCTCTTGATGTTTCCTCAATGCTTGGTGACGGTAACATTCGGTCTTGATTTGGCATTGTTGGAGCCTCCAATTCCTCTGTGAGCTGACCATTTGGCAATTTATTGATGTGCACTTCCCATCGCTCCAGAATGCCTGTAGGATCGGTGATCAGATTACCCTCTTTATCGTGAGTGCAGCGTGGTGTGTACCGCGTCACATTGTAGATTATTTGGTAGAACTTCCGCTCTCTACTTTTCTCTATTTCACAGGCACGGGTTTTTTCCTAGGCACTTTTCTTTTGTCAGCGATCATTTTTTCAGATCTTCTGAGCTCTTCGCATTTCTCCTCGCATACCCGGTATTCAGCTGCATTCTTACGCTCAATCGCTAGTTTGCACTCATCATCAAACCAGTCACTCCGATCTCTACGACTACTGCCTAAGATGGAGTTGGCAGTACTAATGACAGTATTCTTAAGGCGTGTCCATTTCTCTTCTACGCCCGGAATTCTGTCCCCAGAACTTACTTCGAGCTGTTCGAGGGCGAGTAAGACAGCCGTGTTGATTCGAACCTGATCCGCGGATGCAATACGTCTCCGTAAGCCGATGCGCCCTTGGAAAACTGTACCAACAAGATAGTGATCCGAGTTGACGTTGGCACCTCGGTACGTTCGTAGCATCATCACGCTAGAGGAGTGGCGGCGATCTATCAACATGTGGTCTATTTGGTTGCGAGTGGCTCCATCAGGTGATACCCAGGTGGTTTTGTGGATATCTTTATGTGGAAACCTGAAACTCGCAACGACCAAGTTTATTGCTGCCAGTTCGATGACTCGTAGTTCATTGTGATTAGTGTTCTCATGCAAACTATGGGAACCTGCGTAGTGCTGAAAAGCTGCTCCCGACCAATCAAAATACATCTTGCATATTACTATCAATGTTGCGGATTCGCAACTAAACACAGCGGGGAGAATCTAGTCCGTTCACCGTTTAGTACACTCCCCAAAGAGCATACTCACCACGCCTGTACAGCCGCCAGCTGACAATGCGTCATCGCCTAGCGACGCCATCGAACTGTCACCCAAATTCAAATGTGACCAACGGTTTTTGGTCAGTCGTTGCCAGCTCTTCATCACGAACGCACCGCTGGCTCCGCAGAACTAATTGGAGATTTCCTAGTATAGTCCAATTGTAGTCCAGTAAAATCCTGATTGGCATTTAATTGAGACTTGGTGAGAAAATATGAAAACCTTAAGACAATAAAGTACTGATTAAGCATATACCTATGTGTGTTTGTGAATTTTCCGGTGTGTGAATCTTCCGGTGTGTCGCCGTACAATTGGAGGGTGAGAGCGCGCCTCACGAACAGAGAGCTGCCACTACAACCGAACAGCATCAACGAACCCCCAGAGTTTACGCTTACCTCAATCGGGAACAGTCACTAAACTGAAATTCATTATAAAACTACACGAATTCATAATTTTGGCGCTCTGAACCTTGTAAATCGTCGGTACAAAACATAAGGACAAGAAAACATGGAGTTTGACACAGCACACATCGGGTAATAAGATATTTATTTCAAATGTAAACGTTAAAATAAGAAGCTTAACTTGCAAATTAATAAATAACAAAAAATATCACATTCCGACTGAACTAACAGATTTAATTTGTAAATAAAGAAACAAAACAAAAAATCACATTCCGAGTGCCTTTTGAATACACCCAACACAACACAACACGGAATATCAGCTACAGTTCTTAAAAATTCTGCCGCAGAACTGTCACCGGTTCTCTGTAATCTTTTCCGCACAGAAAATCGGTCCGAACTGTTGGAAAATCGCTCGCATTGATATGATCCCAAATGTCTTCCGAAAAATTATCGACCTATTGCGTTATTGTCCATTCAAGGTTGTTGAAAAAATGATCAATTACAACTTACTTCAATTTTTAAAATGTAGCCTGAATGACATTTAATACGGATTTCACCGGCAATATACGGAACCGATCTTGAGCTTTGTAATTTAGACATCTACAATTTAAAAAAAATGGTGATTCATGGATATCTTCAATGCCTTCGACCGCATCTGGTATTTCTATACTTACTTACTTACATACTTACTACACTACTCCTTAAATTCAGGTTTTTGTAGACAACTTGTCTTGGATTACTTTTCTATTAAGTCTGAAGTGGCACAAGGTTCTGCATTGGGACCGAGTCCATTTTTTCTTCATTCTAATGAGCTGTAAAGGAACTCTCGCAAAGTCAACGATATACTAGGTTTTTTTCACCCGCAGTACACCTAATTCTTCATTTTCGAACAGTCGGCCAATTAACGCACCAACATCGCACCAGTAGTTTGACACAAAGACTTATTTGAAATACGGAGGTTAAAAGACGGTATTAATCGATACTAATTTTTTTTAACAATATGAACGAATTAAAGGGATTTTAAACATCTTATATTGTAATATTACCTGACACAGTATGAGCAAGAAGAGAGGGAGGGCCAAGATATAACCACAGGCAGGAAGAAAATGGGTACTAAACGGTTGGTTTGACACGTAAGCTATTTGGACGAAACAGGTTTCAAGAATACGTTATAACATCTACCTTTCATATTTAACATAGGAACAAGGTATAATAGGTTTATCATTAAGTTAAAGTACTAATATCAAGTGGTGCAAGGCTAATAACCTTGCCTGGAAAAACAAATTATTATGGAACATTTAACAACCCTCAGACTTGTTAAATAAGGCCAAGACCGGATCTCGGTTATGGTGCCGAAGATGATGATGATGATGATGACCAACATCAAACCATAACACCATCCACGCGTCACGCTGTGTCTAAGAAACTTAATCTGAGTATCCTTGGAAAATATATTCCACTGTTTTTTACAATCTTCAACTTGAAATCTTTAAATTCAATTACAACTCACACTTGGGCTTTTGTTAAAACCATTTTTCAGTTATACGTCACCCGTTGTTAAATTTTCCATCTGCCAGGATCTGTCGAATCTACAACAAGGATATCTAATTGTAAAAATCTCTATCTAATTCATTTCCAATCAATCAAATTCCGCCTCGTTCGTCGTCAATCATGAGCAATCTGTCCTCTTCAGGCTCAAACAGTTTCCGCTTACAGCCTTTAATCTTGTTGTGACCAAGAACAAATCCTGTTTTGCATATTGTATCTCTTGATCCTTTCGTCACTTTTTTCCTTCTTTGCACATAGCTCTGCTTTTTTTATTATGGAATGCTGTTTTCCAATCAGACTGAGCTTCATTCATATAAACAAGACAACACCTTCCACCAGTATCAACTGAAAGATGTGGTTTCTAGGGGTGTGAGGCTTTAGGGGTGGCAAATATAAAATTCTGACGGTATTTCAATTTTCTTGATTTCTCCAGTGATTTGCCACCACACAGAAGCTCTCTAATGCACAACAGGATACACGGCAACAGGATATATTGCATACTCTGGTATTTTCTCCACGTTAGCCAACTTTTGGGGAGCAGGAAGGCACAATGAATGGTGGATGCGGTATTTGACTGGAGCATTTGTTATTTATGATTGCATCTTGGCTTCAAGTATAATGGTAACATAATGACGATGTGACGAGCAGAAATGGACACATCGGACGGAAGAAAAATAAATTGGCAGACACCATTGTGTGTGACCGGAATTACGAATAAAGCTCGCCCTTGGTTGGTCCTGAGTGCAAACTTGTCTGAATTCGGTAAATTTGTCATAATGGAGAACTAGATAAGGGACATCGACGAAATCAGTTGAATGATGGAAATTCTCACTTATCTTCGAAGACTGGACATCCTTACGTTCGGTGTTGAGTATCGTCGTCCTTCAGTTTATTCAACATCTTCTTGTTTTTACAATGAGCATCGAAGATGTTTTATATCTTTATTGTGTATTGTCAAAGCACATTTCTTAAGGGTTCAGATATTGCTTTATTCTGGCTGTTTGTTGTGTTGGGTTTTTGAAAGAAATGGAAGAGGGATATAATGTTATTGAAAAGTATTTCAATCACTACTGGCACTAGGCTTTAATTACATAGATAGTTTTCAGAGATTTATAAAGTATATTTCAGATATTTTCGGGACGATGCTCACGTAGTAACGTAGGTAATGAACGTAGTTTTAATAAATGACCTTCTTTCATGTTTTTAACCTATCGTGGTGTTTTATCTGTACAGGTAGCCCCCGACTTACGGCCGTTCGACTTACGACTATTCGCACTTACGACCGTTTTTTTTCCAATTTTTTTCATAGAAAATACTTAAAGAAGACAAATATGTAGTTGCGGGGAATCCCTAAAATATATGAGAACAATTTAAAAAATAAACAAAGTAAAAAAATTCAATTTACATACATATTTCAGTACAAATAATACATTACATTAGCTAAGTCGGAATTTTTTTTATATGAAATTCGGCTTCCGACTTAATCGACTTACGACCGATGACCAGGAACCTATCTCGGTCGTAAGTCGGGGAATACCTGTATATGTATTTTTTATCTGACTTTGTTTCTGGGAAGCGGTTATATTTATAATAATTGCAGAATTTGGGGCTCGTACACGTAATATAAAATAACCGTCTTTTTTTATATCCACATGCACACAAAAGATGTTTTTGGAGGAATCCTCAAAAATGGGCGGAACAAGAACAAGAGAATAAAGATCGGTGGGGTCTGAACATTGAGAAGTATGCACGTCTGAAAAGGAGACATTCTTGTGGAGAAGAAGCAGTACATAAAAGTATTACGACCAAAATGTACCTACAAAACTCCCATTATTAGTATGTATTAACATTGGAGGTAAATAAAAAGGTCGTTTTGTTCCAAGATATTTCGACGATTGATCGATGACCCTGTGGCAATTCCAACAAACGTTAGGACTCCATAACACTTGGTAGAATAGAACTTAGTAAACTGGTTCGACATGACGGGAAAGGTGACGAGTTACCCTTTTGAAAGGTGTTCTTAACCTCATAACCTATCGGGAATCGAAACATGCCTCCAGTAAAAGTCGTACCTTTTCGAGTTATTTGGGTTTGCTTAAAATTTCGAAATATCTACACTTTGTCGAAAGCAGATGTGGTAGATTGTCCACATTATGACATCTATGGTAATTTTTTTGTTGTTGTTGCTAAGAATCCTTGAATAACTTGCACATCAAATGGATAATAGCTAATTTGACTTTATTTAAAATTTTTCTGAAGAAAAGAAAATATTTTTCAATTTTTACTTTAGTATCGAAGCCATCGTGGTGAACGAAAAAAAATTACTGGACTGGATGACCAATTAATTATAAACCATTAGGAATTCATGAAGATATTAGAAAGGTGCTACGTTATAAGATCATTTTAATAAAAAAAAATATATTGTTATTTTTACTCAACAGGAGCGACTTTTTCTTTTAATTTCATGAGCCTGTGGGGTCTTTTGGGCAAAGGTTTTCCTGTTATGTGTCAGCAGGGACACAGGTTTACACAAACCTTCCCAACGTACCGTTTCACTTCTGACTTCGTGTTTAACAAAATTAACAATAAATTTGAACGCAACACAATAGTTATTTATTTCTATATTTCTTCAACAATGAACTTAAGGATACAATTGATCTTAACTTTCTCAAAACAGTAACACAATTTGGAAATAATAGGAGTTCTAATTGTTTATAAGATAATACAATTTTAAGACAATAAACGATAACACAATTTGTAAGTAATTGGAATTCTTAATTGTTCAACGATAATACAATTCGGAATTCATATGAGTTCTATATTGATTGAACAGTAGCACTATTTGAATCAGTACCTGGCTGACTTTCGAACAGACAACTTGTCTCACAGTTTTGCTCGTGCTATTTATCTTAATCAACCGTTATTTTCACAATAATTTTCACAATTTAATTATCATTATCTTGTTTTCTTTGCCTCGTTTTCCGCATACAAAAATTTGAACAAGTGTTATAACCGTTAAGTTATGGCCCCTGGGCCACGTGTGTTAAATAAAATAAGGCGCAAACGGTTGCGTTACGACCCCGTTATTGGAGGCCAAACTCCTCCCGATAAACTTTCAAAAGTGAACAATAATGTTCTAGAAAAATCTAAAATGTGTTCAAACACTAATTTTTTTCAACCACTTCAAAGTCTGATGGATGACTCTCCTGAAATGGATCCGACCAATGGCGAACAGTGCGCAGAACTTCCTAAGGAAACCGTTCCGCCAATTGTGGTATTAAAAACAACTAGTGCTCAAGTGCGTGATATTTTGAGCAACATTAAGATAGACAAATACTTAATCAAAAACATTTCGCTTGGGCAAAAAATATGTGCCCCAACAATGGACATATATAATAAAATCAGAACCGAACTCTTACGGTTAAAATGTGAGTTTTTCACCCACTCACGTAAGGAAAATCGTCCATTAAAGGTAGTGTTATCCGGGCTAGACTTAATAAGCAACGATATAGTGAAAAATGAGTTAATTGCACTCGGGATAAAGTGCCTAGATGTTAAAACCATCACATTAAATCCGTCAACAAAAGCCCTGTACAAACACTACTTGTACATCGTCTATATTCAACGCGGTACTGTTAAATTAAACGAACTAAAACGGAACTACTCCACCTTGTTCAAAACCATCGTTCGCTGGGACTTTAAAAAACATAATCCAGGTAAGGTCACACAATGTCACAATTGCCAGCTTTACGGTCACGGCTCGATGCATTGTCATATAAATAGCTTCTGTGCAATATGTTCGGGAAACCATAAAACATCCGACTGCAAAACGAATGAGGTCATCAAGTGTGCAAATTGTAGTGGGCCACATAAATCCACCGATCCAGAATGCATAAGCCGAAAGCAGTACATAGACATTCGCCGCAAATTATCCCCACGCGGACGTGGAACAGGAAATACAACCTCCCTACAGCATCCGAGTGCCCGACCGATTATCCATGGATAATTTTCCTCCACTACCCCGATCTGTGCGTCAACCTTCACTTCCTTCATCCACCTGGGCTTCTGGCCTCCATCAAACCCAGCAACCTTCCAACAGTGATACGACACACACGAAGAAAAATCCGTCAGAAACATTAACTAATGATAACCTGTTCTCATTTAGCGAGATAAACTCTCTTCTTAATGAAGTTGTAACCAAGCTTAGTGCTTGTCAAACTAAAGCTGACCAATTTAACGTCATTACTTCATTCGCTATTAAGTACATATACTCGACAAAAACATGTTAAGAAACTCTCTTAACATCATAACTTGGAATGCGAGAAGCATCAAAAACAAAAAGCATGCATTTTTTAGTTTCTTGATAAATTTTAATATTGACATTGCACTTGTTTCAGAAACCTGGCTCAAACAAGACATTTCTTTCTGACATCAAAATTACATATGTTATCGCCTAGACAGGGTACATGCTACTGGTCGAGGTGTCGCCATTGTTGTGAAAAAATGTATAGAACATTCCTTGCGTCCTTCATTGCACCTTAAGTTAATTGAGGAAATTAGTATAGATGTAACATTAAGTGACAACTCCAAGATGAGTCTTTTTTCGGTCTATTGCCCTGGTGGAAATAGAAACATTGAGAAATCTACTTACTTTAAGCGGGATCTGCAAAAATTGTATAGAGTCAACACTCGAAACAAGGTAATTATTGGTGGTGATCTAAACTGCAGACATCAGTCGTGGAATTGTCTTAGGGTAAGCAGCTGGGGTAACATTTTACTAGATGTTGCTGAATCCAGCCCAAGTTTTTCCATACTTTATCCTCTTCTCCCCACCTATATCCCAGCGAGTGCTAACAAGAACCCCTCAACTCTTGATCTATATATCACTAATATTCTAAATTACTGCACAGTACCATTAACTCTAAATGCGTTAAGTTCAGACCACCTTCCGATCAGCCTCACAGTGAATCATACAGTAGTTGTAAATCGTACCAGTTTATACCACAACTATTCCGCCGCCAACTGGAATTGTTATAAATCATATATGTACACGAACTTGGTTCTAGGTGATACGAGCCTAAATTCTATAACCTGCAGCGAGCACATTGATATCCTATGCAACAATTTTGTTTCTGTTATCAATAGAGCGGCCGATCTTGCGATACCTAAATGTTCCATTGCTCCAGTTGATAAGGCACCGCTTCCTGAAAATATCTTACATCTGATTAGGCTACGAAACTCTGAGAGAAGAAAATGGCTGCGTTATAGAATCGATTGTTTTCTAGTTAATGTTAAAGTCTTAAATAATATCATTAAAAACGAAATCTCAACATATAGGAACAAGTGTTGGAATAAACACCTTTCCTCTCTTGACAAAGCAAGCAAACCGTTCTGGAAAATATCAAAAATTATGAAAAAGAGAGGGTCAAGTATTCCTCCGTTTAAAGTTCACGACAAGTTGTTTATTTCTTCAGTGGAGAAATCGAACCTACTTGCTAACACGTTTAGTAAGAACCACTCCATATCTATGCATCTAAGCGACGCGTATACTGAAGCTGAAGTTGCTAACACTATCCATGTACTTTCTCAAACACCAGCTGAAAGTACTTACGCAACTAATATCAGCAAAGTTAAAGAATTGATAAAAAAATCGAATTCAAAAAAGGCTGCGGGTCTCAATAACATTAACAACAAATTAATCAAAGCACTTCCACCTGCTGCAAGTAACTATTTAACGTTCATTTTCAACGCTTGTCTTAAGAATTGTTATTTTCCGGACTGTTGGAAAACAGCAAAAGTAATACCTATCCCGAAACCCGGCAAACCGAAGAACAGCCCCGAAAGCTACAGACCTATTAGTCTACTTAGCTGCCTAAGTAAGCTCTTAGAAAAAAACATTAAGGAAAGGATTGATCGTATTGTGGAAGACAATAACATCTTACCAAACTTTCAGTTCGGTTTCCGTAGTGGTCACAGCACAATCCACCAAGTCTTGCGCGTTAAAAACCACATAGCTGGTAAATTCATCGACAAGGAGTCAACGGGACTAGTTCTTCTAGACATCGAAAAAGCTTTTGATACGGTATGGCACGATGCCTTGATTTATAAGCTACTAAAACTTAAGCTGCCAATACCGCTTATCAAAATTATCCAGAGCTTTCTTCGTTCGAGAAAATATGTTGTGAGTTTAGGAACCGACATATCCTCTACTCACCAAATCCACCATGGTGTACCCCAGGGCTCGGTCCTTGGTCCCATATTATTTACATTGTTTGTCGCAGATTTACCATGTCTAGGTGAAAACATTCAGGTAGCTATGTTTGCCGATGATACGGCCATTTTCTCTTCGGGTGCCTTATTCACTAATGTCTACAACTCTTTGCAAGCAGCTCTTGACAAGCTAGCAGTATATTACAGGAAATGGAAAATAAAAATAAATGGTAATAAAATGCAAGCTGTCTGGTTTTCGAAATGTAGGAAACACTGCTACCTACCAAATGGCACTAAACTCAGTATGTGTGCAGTTGATATTGATTGGTCCGAAGACTGTAGATATCTAGGTATTATTCTAGATAAAAAACTTATCTTTCAAAAACACATCACTACCACAATTGACAAAATAAACAAAGTCGTGAGAGTTATGTATCCATTAGTGTGTAGAAAGTCAAAGCTTAGCATCGAAAATAAAATTATAATATTTAAAACCATTTTTCAAGCGATACTCCTGTACGGGGCCCCTGTATCGTGTAACTGTGCTCGCACACACAAAATAAAATTGCAAAGGTGTCAAAATAAAATATTGAAAATGTTGCTGAATTTGCCATGGCATTATTCGACACATGAACTACATGAAAACGCTAACGTTAAACCGGTAGAGTTCCTTATTGACAAAAGCAATCGAAACTTCTTCGTCAATTGTTCTTTTTCTGACAATGTTCTCGTTTCCCGTCTTGCGTTATCCTAAATCACTACATATGTACTCTGTCTATGAAAATTATATCGAGGTCATTACTATATAAAATAACCGGAAGCTCGTGCAATATTAGTCTTAAGATTCAAAGAAGGGTTTTTTCTTGTAGTTTTCCCTTAATTTATTATTTGTTATTCATTAAAATTGTGCTATTGTCGTTATATAGATTTAAGATTATAGTTGTAAAGGAATTGCTTTCCTAAATCTCTTAAGTACTAGTTGTAAAATATACCATAAATGTAACTATCTACCAAATAAAAATTGAATTGAATTGAATTGTAGCACTATTTGAAGATAAAAAGAGTTCTATATTGATTGCACATTAGCACTATTTGAAGATAAAAAGAGTTCTATATTGATTGAGCAGAAGCATTAAAATGGTAGCACACTATTTGGAAATAAAAAGAGTTTAGTTCTTCCAACAGTAATTCCAAGACCAAAAACCCGACCGGTTCCACTTTATGATCGATTCAGACTGTACATTTATTTAACGTGGAGGCCCGACTTGCCTTTACGGAATCCGTATCGCGATTAACTATATCAACCGAAGCGACATAATAACAAAAATTCCATCCATCGCTTCGGTGACCATATAAGGGATGATCCTAGATGATGATCACGGAGAGGACGCGCACACACACAGATGCGGTTATCTCGCGCGCTCATGCTGTGCATGAGCAAGCGACCGTGGATATTATAATTCCATAAAAGGAAATGTTTATCCGATTGGTACCGCGTAAGGCATCCATTCTGATCGGGCGCACGTTGCTGGCGTCCTCTGATATGACTTGCCATGCACGTGTGTGGGAAAAATATTTCCTTTCTGTGTGCATGGGCAAGTTTGAGGATTCACATCGGTTACGTAATGTCGTAACCGAATTGGATTCTTAGCAATATGCTGCGTTGTATGCAGGCATGCCCCTGGTGGTAATGCTTATCGAATGTTGATGCCTGTCGATCGGTTTACCGACCGATGTGCTTGTAGGTCAACAAGAAAAAAAAGAAATATCTCTTGCATGTGTGCAACAAAATTTGTTCGGAGACATGTGTAATGAATTGGTTTGGATCATGTTTGTTGTTTGGTGGTACAACCAAATTGCTCATAAGGAACATGTCTGTTTGGTGCTGATAGATTTTGCATCAGCGAATATTATGAAATTTACAGCATTATATGTATTTATGGTACAAACTATGTAAAGGTAAGTACATGCTTTCCAGGTTTGTATGCCTTCTGTATACCCTAGGGGGAAGTTGGATGTCGAGCGTGTAAAAGGCGAGCGGTGGCATTATTGAAACCGGCACAAACCCAATTGAATGATCGTCTTCGAACCTCCTTATCTTCCTTATTTTGACAGAATGTAGTAGTTGCTTGGTTAACTTGGTAATTGATAACACTGTGACACGCAAAAACTGCCACGTTTAAGTTATCCTTGGAGCCACCACCCCCTATTTGATTTACCACCCTAAATATACATATGTCGGTTAACGTCAATCAACAGACGAAATTATTTAATTAATACCTGCGAAAGCGCATAAAACCAATCATAGAACTTCGATACCACATCTGGAAACACGATGACGGTACAGATAAGTACAAATAACACATATTGTGCTACTCACATAATAATAACAAATTCGATGTAAACGATACAATATGATATAAAAAATGTCGTGCGATCGTTGACCATGAATCGACATTTGTGTAAATACAAGTTGGTAGGGAACGTGTTTTTTTACACTACTTCATCATCATCATCGGCACTACAACCGGGATCCGGTCTTGGCCTTATTTAGCAAGTCTCTCCACCGGTATCCGGTCCATATCCGAGACTTGTTAAATTGTCCAGAATAGTTTGTTTTTCCGGGCATTTTACACTACTTACTGTTTCACAAAACCACAATTTTATTTTATTCTTAATTTTAGTTTATTTTAAATAACTTGATGGGCTCCTCGATAGTATAGTGGTTAGTACACCCGCCTGTCACCCGGGAGACCGGGGTTCGATTCCCCGTCGGGGAGCCCCTGGCGCAAGACTAATGACCTTGCCCAGAAAAAATAAATCATTTTGGAAAATTTAACAAGCCTCAGGACTTGCTAAATAAGGCCAAGACCGGTTCCCGGTTGTAGTGCCGATGATGTTGATGATGATGATGATTTTTATTAAATTGTCTCCGACCGGAGGTTAGTGGACGACTCCCTCTTCGTTTCAACTTAAAAAGTATTGCAACACGAAACAATAAACATACAACTAGTTTTTACATATTCCAGATAACGTTTGGTATAGGGAATTGAATTCCGGTATTGTTTACATATTCGGAATAACGTAAATATAGAATTAGGTTCAAGTATTGTTTGCATAAAATATAAGATAACATAGGATGAGGGAATTGAGTTTGAGTATTGTTTACATATAATATTTTAGATAACATAGGATAAAGGAATATAATTGAAATATTGCTTACAATGTGTGAATGCAATGTATATAAGATTTAGAATAATGTTATATATCTTGGGGGTTAAGGGAAATAAGTTGGGAGGAAATTATTCGTATTCTCTTATCTCATAGTTTTGCGGTTAGCCTTTTGATGATCTTATCATTGGCCTTAATTAGCGGACACTTGGGTGGTAGGTATGGTTTCCATAACCCGCGCGAGTTATGGTTTCTATGAGCCTTTCCAGGTATAAATAAAAACTTGTTTGTGATAGTCACTCTTTTGTTTTATTCCATTATCTTTATTAAAATTTCTTTTCTTAGTCTTTACACTTTTTCCAACCTTTAATTAACAAACTTCCACTTAACATATGGTTCACTATGATCCTTAACGTTAGTAACATAAATTCAAACTTTCCAGGGATAAATGAATACCTGTTTATATTAGTCACTCTTTTCTTTTCTTTTTATTATCTTTATTACAACTTCTTTTCTTGGTCGTTACACTTTTTCTAAGCTATACTTTCACTTAACTTGTAGTTCACAATGGTCCTTAAAGTTAATAACATAAATTCAAATTGTATGTTTTATTCATTGTTGTCCAAAAGCCTTTACTTTATTACTTTACCACTTTCTCACTGTTCGGTGCACTTTAGCCTAGCTCTTTACAAATGGTGCTTTTTCTTATTATGAGTTCTTGATGTGTCTTATCACTAACTGCACTGCTGCTGTTCTTAATTGATCACTTATTTTATTATTTATCGAAACAATTAGGTTTCTCTTTCTTACATCACTGATTCATAATCTATTTTCTTCTTTTATCCTTCATCGATCTTTTACTCTGTGGACTTCTTGTTACTTTTCAATTCTTATCTATTCATTACCGCGATTCATCACCCCTTATTAAACTTTCACGATCAAAGGAACTTTTCCTTCCGTTCTCCAAAGTAGCCTTCGCTTCTATCACCAACCACCGACTTCTGCATCGACCACAGATTCAACCTTCTTTGCCACCAAAAACCAACTGCCCCTTAATTACTTCCTATATCTTCTCGATACCTCGGAGTCAACATTTCCCGATTACGATAATGCAATTTTATTTCAATTGCCCCTATTACCGTTTGTTGGCTTCAGTTCGCAATTACGGTGTTTCGCTTAGCCCTTCAATATTTCCTCATTGGCTTGAACTCGGGTTCAACTTCTACGGTTGCGAACTGACCCAATTAATTGTGCTGGAACATGCAGTTTAAACGTTTCTGGGATTTAATTGTTCCAGCCTATGTAATCGTTAATTGCTTTAGCAATTCGAAATTGAAATTAATCGTTTTCGATGGGCTTATGGACTCGATTGCGTTTTTTGATTTTAGTGTGTCAATGATCTCTTGTATGTCATCTTTATGTATGACATCATCGACACACTTAACACGCGCATAGGTTTTGGAGTACCCTTAAATATCAGAGCACAGTGCGACCGGAAGGGGAGAGACATTGGTCTTAAATGCCTCGACATTACAACGACGAGTAAACACACGAGCAGGTAGAGCATTCCACATTCGTGTGGTTCGGCTAAAGAATGACTCTCTATATTTATTTGTACGCCTGAAGTTGACTTTCAACATGAATTGATGAAAATTCTCAGATTGACTGGCATCGCGGGAAAATGCCCGAAGACGCGGAACATATTGAGCAAGTTCACTTGAGCCACGACCGTGGTAATATGGGGTATATTACTTGCGCGTCGACACGGACACTAATTCAGTAAAATCCACCACCGAAGTTACTAAGTTCGAAACACCCAAGCACAAGAGCAAATAGAAGAAAATAAAAACACACGATCAGTTCTTTTTCTTACTTTACGTTATAAAGGTACTTTTATTTGCAATGATTTGATATTAATAGCGCACTTCCAATTGCAAGTTCATCTTAATTGTAGGTTTAACAATGTCTTTTTGTACGTTTAGCAATGTCTATTTGTAGGTTTAACAAGGTCTGTCTATTTTATTAATAACAACCACTTCGTATTAATTACTTATCAGTGATGGTTCTTTTGCTGGATTTCGATATCACTTTTTACACGAGTTTCCGGAAAGGGAGATAACTGCGTTCTAAGTTATTCTTATTATCGCGAATCAAAATCCAATGGGACCACTTGTATTCATAACAGCGAAACAAATATTTCTTAACGCGGACAATCGGACTGCACACGACTTTAACACGCTCACGGAAATTACTTCACTCTCTCTGTCTAGTGGTTAAGACTAATGTTGTAAAGCGCGACCGTCCTCCGGAGATTGGCATCTGACTCCTCGATGCAACTCACATCCATCAGATTCAATGGTGGTGGATTGCATCGGTGTGTAAGGATTCTATATGTGTCCGTATAGGACAAGTACGATGCGCTTCAATGAAAACGATGATCGGTGGACACCTGATTACACAAACGCACGATCCTCGTCGACGGCGGCAAACGGCCAGGCTGGATGGCTATATGTTTGGGTTATGTGCGGATAAGTAAACGAACACAGTGAGATACTGTATGTTTAATTTAGGTTTTCAGGAGGGTCATAATAAGCATGGCGTGGGTAAGGTTACCTAAACAATTATCATATTCGTGCCCGAATTCATGATCGGTTGATAGCCGATAACGGGGTATTGTCGCAGCTGTCGCCGACCTAAGGGTATAGGCGCGATATACGATTGTGAACTATGGAAAGAATATCGGCTACAGCTATGTCAACAATACGCTGGTCAGCGTTGTTTATCGTAATTGAAGACAGGCTGAGCCGATAGGAGATGAACTGGTTCATGGAATATGAACCAGGAAAGTTCAGAATGTGTGGATGCCGTCGGGTAGGTTTTCTTTTCAGGTATGATGCTCCAGGGGAGCTTACGCTGCCCCTAATTGCAGGTAAGTACCATAGCTTTGCATGGAAAGAGGAAGGTGGTTAATTTAAGAGGGTGGGAGGTTCTTTGGGAATGTATTAAAGAACCGCCACATTAATACCTAGAGAAAAGAGATAGGCATGATACGTTGCACCTATGATCTAACGACGGAATTGATCGGCTTACAGATGGGTCCCTAATAATTTCACTGCTAGTCGATAATGCGCCATTTGAGTAAGTTACGATTGTAACCGATTTTCTCCATAAGAACTTGACAAATGCATTCACCAGGTTTGGTCCCATGTGGCTTCTTCCTCTTTTCAAAGCTGAAATTACTACACCGGGGCACCCGCTTTGAATCGATTGCTGCCATAAAACCAAATTTGACGCATGACCTGAAAGCCATCCCGAAAAACGCCTACAACAAATGTTTCGTAAATTAGAAAAAAACGATGACATACGCGCGTTGCTTCAAATGGAGTCTATTTTGAGGTCGACCCAATAAATTTGGACGATTACATGATATATGTGCATCTTAGTTAACAATTTCCGGTCATTTCTTGACAGAATGTATATATCACTAAAGGCACCTACCAAAAATATAACGGATTTTCTTATTATCATATTACAACTATTGTAGTTTAGTATTGCACATACACGACACCCACTTGGGCCTTATAACCAAATTGCAACAGAATACTTTTGTAACAATCATCTTTAAAAAAAATCCAAATTCACCTTTTACAAAAACAACCCACTCGCATCAAAGCCAATGCGCTTCAGCTATGCACACCCAACATATGGCTTGTATAGCAGAGGTGTTTACAGTTCGCTGCCTTTCCGCATTCAATCTGCATCACCATCCGTCAAGCTGAGGGTAGATTTTGATTACATATGCGCTTCCTTGCATCGACACCATCCTGAGAGAAACCATAAACAAAGCAGGATGTGAATGTTGGTTACACTACTTGCCACGTGAATGTCCTTTAATTTATGTTGAACAAAATGCACGCTTGGCTGCTTATATCACGAACAATAGATCCTCTGCTTATCTCAATGAATCCTCACGCAAACTGGGGATGGGTCCTTTAAACAACAACAACCACAAAAAAGGTGTCTGATTTTGGCGCTAAGATAATCCATTAGGATTACCCCACCCCCCGCTAGAAGGTAGCACATAAAAAAATGTCAAACATTAATTTTAACTACAATCCATAATCAATGGAGAATCATTGCGGAATTATGGGTAGATACAATGTATCTTGTTCTCGTAGACGAAATGGTAATCCCATAAGTCCCCATGTCCTACCCAGCCAACGGGCTCATTTTGTGCGGACAATGCTGGACTTTGTATGGGTAAGCTTCTCACATTAGTTTGCACCTGTTCCTAGAATTTTCCTTGCCCACAGCATATTTTGCTCCTTTAGCGTTTTGTTTGCTTTATTTTTGGGTAAACCTTACAGATCCGATGAACACATATAAAATCTAAACAAAACGGACGGGGCGAACTGCCACCGGTCGAGGTCCCTGGTGGGCTATTTATTCTCGAACTTTTGTTATGTGGACAAGAAGTGGGTAGTGGAAGTGGATGAGACATTTTTTACCTTCATTATGGACCCTGTATTGAAATTTCTCAAATTTATTCGATTCCCGTGGAAAATTTATTTCCGGGATGAATTTTTTTATTGGAATTTATCTTTAAAGAGAGCGATACCAGATGGGGAAGGGGATTTTGCTAAAGATAATAAGGAGACTTATTTGGGGTCTGCTAAAGGGAATTTTGGTTGCATTTATCTTAAATCGAACAGAACACATATCTTGGGAATTTTGGAATATGTCAAATTCATTAGTTTATTTACAGTGGTGAAGTCTAATGGTTTTGCAAATATGTCAACGCCGGTGCCTACAATAACTGAGATGTGAACTGTGAAATGTACATATGTTATGTTCACCCCATAGGAACCAGGAATTGATGTTCCCTTCGGTGGAACGCGCAATAATAATCACTCATTGAGTTATATGAAAAGGAATTAAAAACAGATCACCGACGAATTAATAGAAAAACAAAAAACAAACGAAGTTATTAAATTTACACCACATATCTGTAGGAGTATCCGAAGAACCTGAATTAATGAAGCAATGATAAATTCGACCACTAATAGGAGTTATGAACATCCATAGAATTACCACAAACATAATGGTGCTGGCAAAGCTTTCAAATGAGTACTCTTTATTATTATCATTTATTGAAGAAAGGCGGAGGTTCATGACCTCATTAACTCGGCTACCACCCCGTTCCCTGTCCAATGCATTTTCTTTACACGCTTCTCCCTTTGATCCGATCTCCCCAACGTCCCGCCTTACATTGTCCTCCCATCTTCGTCGTGGGCTTCCCCTGGTCTCTTTCCAGTTGGTCTACCGACAAGATCTCTACGTACGGTTTCGTGATTGTCCATTCCCGCTATATGCCGGCCCCTCTTAATCTTCGCGACCTGATTATTCTCACTATTATAGGTTGGACTCGAAAAACAGCTGACACTTTCGGATCGGCAGGATCAGTTTATCTTTAAGCAACTCCAGAAAACCGACGAAAATATTGCTCTCTATACCTAAACTCACGCTAGGTAATAATAACAGTACTTTCCATCCTTAGTCGGTCCTCACTCTTCTTCCAAAATCGTCCGGACTACCACACGTTGCAATTATAACTCGTCCTATGCAGTCCTTTCCCAAGCCAAGATATACTCACACTCCTTCTCCATAACCTAGCCGCACTCGCACTCGTCATTCCGATTCAACTTTAACTCGTCCCCCTAAAACCTCTCCCAAGCCGAGGTACCCCCCATATCCTAACGCTATCGCACTCCTTATTCCAAAACCCTCCTCCGCACCCCCCCCCCCCCCCCCCCCCCCCCCAATAACGCCTTGCAAAATATCAACCCAATCGCTCCTCGCACATCACATCTTGCCCCCATCCCTAGCCCATTTCCATTTTCGACCTGAAACCAGGTGCTCAGTACACCAACTTCCATAGAACACACACTCTCAAACCATTAAGCCCCTCCATGAAAGCACAGCCCACTTGTCCTTTGAACCTAGTTCAAGGTTGAATCTCCGAAGCACACCTCCGACCATGGAAAGGTCTCGCAAATCGTCCCAGTCAGCGCCCCATTCTTCCATACATGGCGAAGCTGCCTAGGCCGGTTATTCGCTTGAAATGCAAATGGTTGCGCGACCAATGCCAAGCATTTCATCTGAATTTCCCAGTGGTTGAGAAACCTCTACTGTATAAATAACATACTCGGTTCGGATGTCAAAAACAGATCCAGGGTGTTCGCATAATTGCCTCGGGCATGCGGCACTCGCGTTGGTTCCTCCACGAGTCAAGTTGTGGCTAACAGCAAACATCTCCGCCAGCCTCCCAGCCTCGTCGGTTATGTTAGAATGTACTAACCAGCCAGAATTGTGTACATTCAAATCGCCAAGGATGACAATTTCAGAAGCTGGGTGGTTGATCTGTATCCAGTTGACGGTATGTGAAAGATGTTCGAAAAATGACGCCGGTCGATCGTCATTCGGGGAGGGGTAAAGACAACAAAGAAATTTAACTGAATTCCTCAGCACGATCATCAACCATATGATGTCCATGTTATTGGGTTCCAATGCCTCCATCCTCTGGCAAGCTACATCGGACCGCGCGAAGACGCAGACTCCGCCCTTAAACGGAATCTTGCATCTAAGTCGTATCCTGAGCAACGAAGATATGTCGAATCAGTTGACGAATCGACCTGGGTCTCAGTTAGGGCAATTATATCAGGTTTCGTTGCTTGCAAATATTGGTGGACGACGCTTTCATTCGTATTGGTAAAACCGATGCCCCTGATGTTACAAAATGCTTGACAGCAGAGTAAAAGTTATATGCTATATGGCCCTCGTCAGGCCCATTATTATATATGGATGCCCAGTGTGGTTCAACATTGGTCCAAGTATAATGGAAAAGATTCGGGTGTTCGAAAGAAAATGTCTTAGAACTTGTCTCAGATTATATCGACCACCGGAATGACACTACAAAATGTATTATCTTATATAACGAAGTTTACATAAACAGGGCGCATAATTTTATGATCAAATTAATAAGAGAACATATTGCGAGAGCAATAGTTGCGACCAATGACCTAATTTTCGGTGCGTATTATACAAATACTTTTTATTTTGAGAGGCGTTCCTCGAATTTGATATGAACGGTCTTGTAGAGGATAAATCCGGAGTTTCGCTGATTTATCATGTGGGTAGATCTTCCGAAGACAGGCGATAATATTACGATCAGAGCTTTTGCGGTTCAATAGAGCTGTGGCGGCTCTTGCGAACGCCACTACTTACCTGCTTACCTACCACCAGGTAACCCCTTTTTCATAAGCGTTCGGCTCCGATAAATCGTGTACTTACCTGCATTGGCATTTCGAAAAACCACAATGTCTGCTGATACGAAAAGTGTATCAGCAATAACAGGCATTCCCCAACATGGAAATACTTAAAATACCTAAAGCACGACATGAAGACCAAGCGCAACGTAGTTGCAAGAAGCATGAAACTCTATGTCGTAAGCAAACATGGGACACCTGCACATCGATCTGGTAAAAACATCAACCAACGATTTGATATAGCAGAATAACTATCCAACACATTATGCGGTTGCTCAAGCCTGCGACCAATTCCCAGAATTACCAAGCAGGCGCACAAGAAACGAAACCCGCAACGCATGCCCTTAAAAGGACACATCTCTAATTGAATACAAATACAAGAGATATAACGCATGCCAGTGTAAAGATACATCAAGTCGCACGTATGAGCCATACGGGGCGACCTCTGACATGAATACGTATCCAGGATCGAACCACACACAATAGCGCCCAACACTGTGGATATAAGGGATAATGTGCACACAGACCGGGGAAACGGCGATCGCATCCTTGGCTGTGTGAGACGTCTCCACGCAAAGAAATAATCTCCGCAGATACTGACCTGCGGAGGGGCGGGTGTTGTTGTGTTGGTGTGTGCTGAATCAACCCGAGTGGAACAAGAGCGCACCCACCAGAGAAGTCAGTCTGAAGTGAGCTATCAGCACGTTGAACAGGGGTTGATTAACGCAAATTAGAATACGTATCGAAATACCAGAAAAGCTTGCGAGACACAACGCAAAGTTCTTAGTATGGTATACACCAGTTACAAAACGCGTACAATATAAATACTCATTTTGTGGCACAGCACGTTGAACAGTGGTTTGATTAACGCAAATTAGAATACGTATCGAAATACCAGAAAAGCTAGCGAGACAGAACGTAAGGTTCAGGGTGCAGTAATAGACCGTGGTTCGGAGTGTTATAAATAAAATACACTTTATGTAAGTTTAGCATATACCTTTTGAGTAAACATATAAAATACACTTTATGTAAGTTAACATATACTTTTGAGTAAACATATAAAATACACTTTATGTAAGTTAACATATACTTTTGTGTAAACATTTAAAATACACTTTATGTAAGTTAACATATACTTTTGTGTAAACATTTAAAATACACTTTATGTAAGTAATGAATACTGCTTTTGTGTAAGCCAAAAAAAAAAAAAAAAAAATTTGTATATAAGTTCCATAATTACTGACACGAAATAAAACAAAAACGAAGGAGACCCGAGTGTTTCTTTACCTGGGCGACGAGGTACCTGAGAGCGACGTTCAATCACGAAGCGACGGACGCTTGTGAAATTTAGGGGCGTCTTGGTGAATCTGTGTCGGACCGGCACACTACCAAGACCAAAATACCTATAGAGCTATTTCTCATAGAGACTGGGAGGACATTATTAAAAAGCACCAACAGTTTTGGTGGTTGAACGACAAATAAAGACCTATGTATGGACCAAAGTCGGTAAAGTAACCCCAACATCAACCAGCTTACACAGAATTAGCTTTTCTAGGATTCGGGTAGAATAAGATTTAAATTATATTAAATTAGGTTCTTAAGTAATTAAAAAAAATGTAAATATATATATATATATATATTTATATATATATATATATATATATATATATATATATATATATATATATATATATATATATATATATATATATATATAGATGTAAGTTAATTTTAAGTTACAAAAAAATTGACGAGGTTTTTTTAGTGTTTCTTTATTATTAAAATATACATAATTAAAAAACAAACAAAGTTCTGTCGTCGAAAGGTAAATTATACAATAGATAGGTAGATAGGTAAAGTTTAGTTTGGAGCGTCTGTGTAGGACCAGTAGGTTATAACATAAGATAATTAAGCTAGAATTTAAAAATTTTTTGTCTAGCCTATAATCTAGGAAAAAAATGGAAATAAAAAATGTTGAAAAATGAATGATGAGTTTGGCCGACACATTAGCAGCCGTAGCATCCACTTGATTTTCAAAACAATTTCAAACCATGTGCATTAAGGGGAGGTTCCCGTTAAGAACTTTTATAAAAACGATTCTTTTTTTCATTTTTTTTTTAGTTTATAGTGTGTAGAATAAGTCCCCAAAACCATTTTTACGAAAATAATTATATCAGAAAGTTACAGCAATTGAGGTTGTGGTTATTTATTTTTCACTTCGGGGCTCTTATTCAGTAGGCTTTCAAATGTATACTAAGAGAGCAATCGAGCTGAAAATTTATATGCAAGCTAATGAGACATAGTACTATAGAAGCGGACATAATAATTAGACCTGCTGGTACCATCTGTAGTTCAGGCCGGAAACTTTTTACCCCGCCCTCTTATAGTATTTTGACACTTTAAACGCGTTTTTCTCGAAACCATGTTTTTAACATTGGTCTCCACGATATCTCGAAAACTACTCGATGGATCGGCTCTTTTTTATTTTAGATTTAATTACATTTTTTGGACTCTGAACATAAATCTAAATGATTTTTTCATAATTTATTGTTCTATTCAGCATTAAAAATCAAACAAAATGCGAAAATAGGTATCGAAAGTTTGCATGTCCGCCATTTTGTTTATTTTCGATTTTTTTTTATTGAAAATAGAATTCAGACCCACAAATAATACATAATTTCAAAAAACTTTTTGTTGTGTGATTACAGACGATTGCAAACAGGGCTACGATGGAGACCGACTGGGTACATTTTTTCGAATCATTACACTGCACCATATATTAAGGGGGTTTTCTGGTCTAGACGCACGAATTTAACGCAATTTTTGAAGTGCTCTAAAAAAAAAGCAATCAACATTTTTACTATTCCTTTTTTTATAGGATGTTTATTAATATTTCAAGAATATAGTAAAAAAAATTGAAAGTAAAAAATTAAAAATTCAAAAAGTTAGCAGCTGATGAAGTGGGGGATCTCAAAAAGTTGCCACGCGACCATACCCACGATTCAACCCTCCTAGCAATCTGAAAAAAAAGATTATTAATTTACAGAAATGCCTCTATCGTTGGAACTAAAAAAAGTTGAAAAAAATGGCAACTGCTTGAAAAAAAAAATGTATTTTTGTACCACTTTTTTTTTAGTTTTTCGAATTTTTCAAAAATAGTTAACATTGAAATTGAGGATAAGGATAGTTCGTGCAATAGAAAAGCCTATAAAGAAGACATATACTAAATTTTAAGTAAATCAGTTAAGTACAACTGGAAAAATCGTGGGTATTGTTTTAAAGAAGATCCGCACTTCATCAGCTGCTAACTTTTTGAATCTTTAATTTTTTACTTTTGTAGGGTTATATTTCATTAAATTGTTCGTCTTACCTCGGTTCCGGGTCTTTTGGCCTTGTGTCCAAGATGAAAATAGGAGATTTAATTCTAAGCAAATTACTTTTTATTTTATTTCATTATTTATTCATTGTGGCCGTTCTGGCTTCCGGATCCCAACTCATCTCGAATCAAAAAAAAAAAAAGTTGTGGCGAGAAGGCCGAATTTAGCGAGACAAAGACATATGTGTCCTTCATCTTGTCTCTGACTTCTGGTCATCTTGCGATAACCAGAATCACCCACATCCGTGAGGATGTTGGGCTCGGTCTCGCGATCTCTGAAAAGAAAAGAGAAAAAAAAGGGGGGGGGGGGTATCCAAGGATAGTGTGGACAGTGTTAGTCCGGGTGTTCTCTAACTACTTTTATAGAGGGATGGTGGGAAAGAAATCGTACAAGACCGGTAGGTCTTGGGTGCGGTAGTGAACGCAGATCACGTCTTTGGCGTCTGATAATCTGCGCTTTGGTCGGTGTGGCTCATCTCGAATCCAAAATGCACTCCCCTTTTATACTCTGTGGCAACAGAGATTTGTTAAAAATATTACTTAAAAATTCCAAGAAGCTCAAACAAAATTTTGTATGCTTCAATTGGAATAGGATTCCCAGAAGTGTATACGAATTTTATTTGAACAAATTCCCGGAAGGAGAAATCATGAAATGCATTTAGTATTACGCATTTCATAATTTCAATAGTTATAGGGAATTGAATCAATGCACGACAAATGGAGTTTCGTTTAATTTTGTCGTGCATATGATTCAATTGGATTGGGATGTAAGGTACTTGGAAATTGAATCAATGCGCAACAAATTAACTTGTGGTTAAAATCTATCGCGCATATGATTCAATTGGAATTATGAGTAAGGGTAAGGTATTCGGGAATTGAATCAATGTGCGGCAAACTAACTTTTGGTTTAACCTGTCGCTCATATGATTCACTTGGATTGGGATTATAGGTACGTGGGTGAGAGTAGTGATTTAGGATCACTACACTTTCAATTTTTTTTACTGTATTCTTGAAATATTAATAAACATCCTGTAAAAAATGAATAGTAAAAATATTAATTGCTTTTTTTTTACAGCACTTCAAAAATTGCGTTAAATTCGTGCGTCTAGACCAGAATACCCCCTTAAATTGACAATTTTTAATATTTTTCACAAAAAAATGTTTTTGTGTATACCCAATACATGATACGAGGGTTGCCTTTTATATTTCGGGATTAGAGAACAAAAACAAATATTGATCATCGAAAATCACTTTATTGTTTTTCAAAATATTCCCCATGAAGATCTATACACTTTTGCATGCGTTTGAACCAATTGTCGAAGCACTTTTGCCACTCTGATTGAGGTATCTCCAACACATGCATTCTGAATGCAGCAACCGCTTCTTCAGGTGTCGAAAAACGTTGACCTCTCAGTTTGTTTTTTACGTACGGGAATAAAAAGAAGTCATTCGGTGCCAAGTCAGGACTATACGGCGGATGACCCATCAAATCGATGTTTTGGGTGCTCAAAAATGCAGTTGTCGCAGCCGATGTGTGAGAGCTCGCATTGTCGTGGTGAAGAGTGATCCGTCTTCGGCGGTTGGTTTTCCTGATTTCTTGGAAGACAACTGGCAAACAAATGGTTGTGTACGACTCAGAATTGACTGTTCTGTGTTGTTCTAGTGGTACGGTTGCGACATGTCCAGTTTTTCCGAAAAAACCATTTGCTTGGAAGTGCTTCGTGCGCGAACAACTTTTGTTGGATTTGGCTCATCTTGAAACACCCAGACAGTCGACTGCTGTTTACTTTCGGGCTCATACGCGTAAATCCACGATTCATCACCTGTCACGATGTCATAGACGTGTTTCGAAGCACCGCGACCGTATTTTTTGAGCATATCTTTCGACCAATTGACACGAGCCTTTTTTTGGGCGATTGACAAATTGTGTGGGATCCAACGCGAACAAATTTTTTTGACAGTCAAATGTTTATGCAATATTGAATGTATGCTGGTCCCACTAACGCCTAAGGTTGTCTCAATCTCACGATAGGTCACATGACGATCTTCCAATATCGGTTCGCGCACAGCATCAATGGTTTTCGGAACAACAACTGATTTTGGACGACCTTCACGAAATTCATCTTGGAGTGAACTACGACCACGATTGAATTCACCATACCATCGATAAACACTGGTCCTTGATGGAGCTTCATCGCCAAAAATTGAATTAAGTTCATCCATGCACTGTTGCTGAGTTAATCCACGCCGAAAGTTGTAAAAAATAATCGCACGAAAATGTTGACGATTTAATTCCATTTTTGGGCCGAGATGAATCTTTTAAGTTACTGTAAACAACACAAATAGCGCTCGTATGTCAAAACGTTCTGAGTGCGTATAACCTCAAAAATGTCCAACTTCACGACAGAGCTGTCAATTGCCGGATTGCAACACTAGGGTTGCCAAATCCCGAAACATAAGAGGCAACCCTCGTATTGATATTTGCTTCCATCTTGTTGACAATGGTTGTCTGGGCGCAAGGCGCTCGGACATTATATTCGTGACAACGTATCCTAAATATGTAACATTGAATATACAAGTTATTAAATCAAAATTAAAGTGTTTGTTTCCGAATGCCTCCAAGTGTAGGCATTAATTTTGGTTTGCTAAACGAAATTTTACAAGTAGTGCAAACTACTGTGTATTCGTCAGGACACAGTTGTCGATTTTCTTTTGTGTGCCAGTCCGAAATTACGTTCATCTGCTGCACTGCGATCGGTTTTAAATCGCGTTCAAACCAAAGTCTATCGTAAACAGAGCAAGCATACCCAAAGTCATTGTCAAGAAACATCAATTTAAATCTTGATATCGATTTGTTCCATTTCATGTCCCATACCCCTTGCGCCGATATAACTGGTTGTAGTGTAAAATACACGGGTTCTGCTGCTGAAGGCTGTTGTAGGTTTACAACCTGTAGTTCGTGAACGTTGTTTGAACTTGCCGCTGTGAAACCACTATGAACAGACATCTTAGCTATATCCGATTTATTTAATGCTGCAAGGCGCTGCCTGTATTCGCGTTGTCTCTGTGTATTTTTTGTCTTTACACTTTCACCCTGTACAGCTGTTCTCGACAGTGCAAGGCGCTGTCTATATTCCCGTTGTCTCTCTGCGTTTGACTTAGGAGCAATTAAGAGAGCCGCGCTCTCGCTCACTGCGGCTCGCACGTTATCGGTTATCGTTATCGTAACGCTACAAACTTTTTTCCGAATGCCTCCCAAGGTTTACCGATTTATAAGACGTTGTCACGTCAAAAGAATTAAGAAAGACACGTAATTTTTGGGGTCTCTAGATAAGAACCTCCCGGTCAAAAAGATTCTCGACGTTTGGGTTCATGTGGCACGAGTAAAACGAAAAAATTGGAAGTAAAATGGATACGATACAAATTTTCAAATGGAACAAAATCGGTCCATTTCTTAAACGGATGTCGACTAACAATAAGAAGTGGCCCGTACAACAGTATTGTGAGAAAATCGTGGTCAAAGTGGGCTGACGTGATTTAAAATGTAACCAACCCACAACTTAAGCCCAGTAAGTTTGGAAAGGAACTGGGAAGAAGCCGTCTACTATGAGCTACTGTGGGGGTTCTTTAAGGCGCCCGAAGAACCACCCATCGTCCTAAACCAACTCCCCTTTGTTGAGGTGCTATGTTTCTGAATTTAAATCTATGGCTTACCTCCTTTAGTGTGGTGTGCCCTCGCAACTTCCTTCGGTAGGGGTGGGGGCTTCCGGCCAGGAGACTCGGTGTGCGTGAGTTCCTTGGGTGTATTCCTCTAGTGTGGTGGTGTACTGGGCGGAGTTTCCTTTTTGGGGCATCGGTTATTACTCCGGGGCAGAGCACGCTGTTCTTCCTCTAATGTACTATAGACTATTCCGCCATGCGGGGTTCCCGAAGTTAGTGGCCGCAATGGTTGGTCATTATTTCTTTGCGATAGGGGTTCCCGTGTTAGTGGCCGCAACAACCTGTCATGGACTTGTGGGTAGGTTTTATGATGGCATCAGCAAGGATGCAAGGTTAATAAAAACTCCACCGATATTGGGCACACTACATTGATCCTCAGGAGAACAAAGGAAAGTAAATCCACCGATGTACACTGGAAAGTTATGAAAAAAATAGGAAAAAACATTTGCGTATCCTCTTACAATGGTTCTTTATTGGTTGTAATCATAATTGCACGCGGATTCAAATTGTCGAATTAGCGCCTTAAAATACAAATCACTATATGTCTTTATTAAACTGAATATTATCGCTCCACGAATTAAAATTTACGAATATCTTCTCAGAATGCAAATCACTTCCAACTCAGCGCACAACTAAAATAATCGGACAGACAAAAATATCGCGAAGAACTAACACACGGTGCACAACTACGACCAGCAAAATGACGCGACTCTGGACTCGGACTGTCCGGTTCGGGGATAGAAATCTGACTCTAGGTAAATTCGTCCTCAACATTCCTTGAAACCACGAGGCTGAGACGCTGATCAGTCAACGAGACAATCCGATCGCTTAATTGGCGGTAACCCAATAGCCATCGATCTGGAAACTCTAACAATGGAATAACTTCGGCAGCCGTACAGGCCAAGAAGGCACGCCCACTCGCTGGAAACAATGACTATTAGAAATCTGGTGGTGTACCAGGGAAATTCAAATACACATCTGTGTGAATAAAGGGGCGGGTATTGAGACTGGCAGAAAATGCAGTCATAAATCATGAGAATGGCTTTCCCGTGATGGTGGTAAAATATCGATCGAAACACGAGGCTGCCTGAGAGCATGATTATTTCAGACGGTAGTAGGTAAATATGGTGCCGATAGTGGCGAGAATGTTGTCCTCTGTTTTATGTTTGGCAGACAGAAGTGTGAATAAGGAAATAATGCGGCTACGGAATTGGCTCCTCTGTGATGTGAAATTCACAGAAGGTCGCTCGCCATAGGACCTAAGCCGGAAAGTTTTTAGTGTTGTGGTTTTATGATCCCGCTCGGTATTTCGTATTGCAGGGCTATTAGTAGTCTGGGTTGCAGATGTGCAAGCCAGCAAATAGCCCGGCATATATTTATGGACGCGGCTTGTATACCGTTTGTTCTGCTGAACAATAACATTCCGTCAGTCGATGTATCGAGTGAGTGTTATTTGAATGGTGCCCGATCGGTTGTAGGGAGCCAATAATGGCTACACTGAATATCGTCGTAGGACGATCAGCCGATGGGTCTGCAGTTAAACGGAAAAAATGACATGCCGGGTGTAGAGGAAAAGCTCCTCGGCTATGATGGGATATTCATGTCGGTTATCCCTAGAGATTACCGAATTGTTTTCAGCGATTAGGTCGGGAATTAATGCCATGGCAAGGTTGTGTAATCTTGCCAGGGATTCGACTTACGGGTATGGGGCTTATAGATTTTAATGTGGCTAAAATGATGCGAGGCTCTTCGGGCCCTGAAAAGCCCCACAGACTCTTTGCAATAGGGTTCCCGTGTTAGTGGCCGCGACAACCTGTCATGGACTCTTTGCAATAGAGTTCCCGTGTTAGTGGCCGCAACAACCAGTCATGGACCCTTTGCAGTAGGGTATTCCGTAAAAATGAAACGTCGTTCTATGGCTTTGGACTTATTTTGTGTTTTTATTTCGGTTAAGCTTCTTACTGGCGTGGCTTCGGCCTTCTGGGATTCTACTGATCGTGAAATTGAAAATTACTGCCCTTTTATTCTTTTTGTCGTTGGGATTTGTCCAAAAATGCATTGTTAAAAATTCCAAGAAGCACACACAAGGTTTTGTGTGCTTCAGTTGGAATAGGGTTCGGGGAAGGGACTAGGAATTTATTTGAATAAATTCCTGGAAGGGAAATCATGAAATGTATTTGGAGTTAAGCATTTCATGGTGGCAGGATTATTGGGAATTGGATCAATGCACGACAAATGGACTTTGGTTTAAATTTATCGTGCATATGATTCAATTGGATTGGGGTGTAAGTTAATATGAAATTGAATCAATGTGCGACAAATTAACTTTTGGTTTAATTTATCGCTCATATGATTCAATATGGAATTTGGATTTGGATTATACGAGGATTGCCTTTTATATTTCGGGATAAGAGAACAAAAACAAATATTGATCATCGAAAATCACTCTATTGTTTTTCAAAATATTCCCCATGAAGATCTATACACTTTTGCATGCGTTTGAACCAATTGTCGAATCACTTTTGCCACTCTGATTGAGGTATCTCCAACACATGCATTCTGAATGCAGCAACCGCTTCTTCAGGTGTCGAAAAACGTTGACCTCTCAGTTTGTTTTTTACGTACGGGAATAAAAAGAAGTCATTCGGTGCCAAGTCAGGACTATACGGCGGATGACCCATCAAATCGATGTTTTGGGTGCTCAAAAATGCAGTTGTCGCAGCCGATGTGTGAGAGCTCGCATTGTCGTGGTGAATAGTGATCCGTCTTCGGCGGTTGGTTTTCCTGATTTCTTGGAAGACAACTGGCAAACAAATGGTTGTGTACCACTCAGAATTGACTATTGTGCGTTGTTCTAGTGGTACGGTTGCGACATGTCCAGTTTTTCCGAAAAAACAGGCGACCATTTGCTTGGAAGTGCTTCGTGCGCGAACAACTTTTGTTGGATTTGGCTCATCTTTAAACACTCAGACAGTCGACTGCTGTTTACTTTCGGGCTCATACGCGTAAATCCACGATTCATCACCTGTCACGATGTCATAGACGTGTTTCGAAGCACCGCGACCGTATTTTTTGAGCATTTCTTTCGACCAATTGACACGAGCCTTTTTTTGGGCGATTGACAAATTGTGTGGGATCCAACGCGAACAAATTTTTTTGACAGTCAAATGTTTATGCAATATTGAATGTATGCTGGTCCCACTAACGCCTAAGGTTGTCTCAATCTCACGATAGGTCACATGACGATCTTCCAATATCAGTTCGCGCACAGCATCAATCGTTTTCGGAACAACAACTGATTTTGGACGACCTTCACGAAATTCATCTTGGAGTGAACTACGACCACGATTGAATTCACCATACCATCGATAAACACTGGTCCTTGATGGAGCTTCATCGCCAAAAATTGAATTAAGTTCATCCATGCACTGTTGCTGAGTTAATCCACGCCGAAAGTTGTAAAAAATAATCGCACGAAAATGTTGACGATTTAATTCCATTTTTGGGCCGAGATGAATCTTTTAAGTTACTGTAAACAACACAAATAGCGCTCGTATGTGAAAACGTCCTGAGTGCGTATAACCTCAAAAATGTCCAACTTTACGACAGAGCTGTCAATTGCCGGATTGCAACACTAGGGTTGCCAAATCCCGAAACATAAGAGGCAACCCTCGTATGAAATATTGGGGATTTGGATGGGAGTAGTGATTTATGATCGCTACACCTTTCCCAACCTGCAAATATCATTACCGGTTATTAAGCCGCTTACCTGAATATGAGCTGTTCAAATCTCCCCTTCGATCAGTCTTACCTGAAACATAAGCCGACGGCAAGATTACCATCTTGCCATGGCATCAAATAAATTGCATCAACTAAACCATCTCGGTTCATCTGTCATGAACCGATCGGTTCCTATGGGCGGCCGCATGCCCATCAAACACACGCCAATCGTTCTATGTGTTCCTGTTCCAACAATCCGTTGGTCCAAAAAAAGACACGCCGAGCAACTTGCTTGCTTGCACATCTACAAGCCAGATTTCCGATGATCGATCGCCCAAGCGACAACCGATCATCGAATGGGACACGACCATGATTGTTATTTAAACAATCATATCAATGATCATGTCCCACGTATCGTTTTCCTACACTAAACAATCTCTACGCTAGCCCTTACCGCTGGTATAAGCGATAAGCACCCATTAGATCGGACACGATAATGATTGTTATTCAAACAATCATACCAATGATCGTGTCCCACGATACGTTTTTCCTAAAACAAACGTGTTCCCATGCCTTCTAGCCTTTGCCATCGTAGGCGAAGTTCTGTTGACATAACATCAACAGAAAAACCTATCGCGGATCGTTTATGATGGCAGGGCATCTAGCCTCCATACATCGGTCATCATATTTGACCAGCTATTGTTTGTTTTCGCTTCCTTCACCCAACGCATGTTTCGTTTGTCTTTCTTTCCTAGGTAAAGGCATCCAACCTATCGGGACGATCTCTATGGGAAGTTTCCAATGGGATGCGAATCGGTTTCTCATTGGTCGTTGGGAGGAGGGAAAGATTGTTTTCCGCTGCGATGACATGACTGGAAACGCACCTCATTCCTTGAGGTTGGGTCAGCATAGCGCAGCTTGCAAAGAGTCTAATGTCGAAGTGACGAAGAGTTCGATTTTATCATTTGAAGTAGGCGCAACTACTTTTGAGGAGTCACCTTGCTCAGTTCATTTCGTTTTCCGCGATGAGTCAATTCCACTTACGTAACTAATCAAGTGTGTTTGTAAATGTGTTATAATTAAGTGTAGAGTTTGTGTGTAAAAGTAAAACTTTAGGTAGATCTCAGCGTTTCACCCTGCCTATTGACTGTTGATGGCAAGTTTTTGCGTTTATCCTACAACATTGTACTGGATAGGAACAAAATCTTAAATGTTAAAATTATCTGTTAAAACGAACTCTGGAATGTTGAAAGTAACTTTGTGTTATTAAAAGAAGCTATGAAACTTCTATCTCTGTATCAACACATTGCTGTAAAAATATGAAAATCAAAAGATCAATTAAAGAAACATTAAAATTAATTCAGTGCATTTTCATTTGCTTTTGGACATCGTCGAAGTTATACGTTGGGGATTAAGTGAATCTGTGCCCATGATCGGCACCACAAACTTACAAACCCCACACTACTTCCAGACAAGCACTAATTTTGGACCTATCCTGTCAAAAATTGGACCATTTGGAACTAGCGATTGACGCGGTCAGAATTGGCTAATAATAAGGACGTCAGGGTTAACCAAGGCAACGATGTATCGCACATCCCTACAATGACTCATTTTCATTATTACAAAAATTCTTTTACGATAAGAAAGTGGTATCAAGAGAAAATTACTTATTCGATTTTTGTGCCAATAGGGATCCGGATTCTATGAGATATTCATTATAAAGGTATTTTTAAAATGCCAATAAGTTATAGAGCAGAACTGTGGATACTTGACCCAAATCGAACAATCCAAAAATAGCTTTGAAATAAACATAAAATAAATGGGTTTCTCTTTCTCAGAGCTAATTTTTTCAAGTAATGTCGGCTGATAACCGGACTGGTCTATTCATATTCCCGATTAATCTCATAATAAATGGAATTGTATTGAAAAATTGAATGTACAAACCCTATAAGAAATAGAACTACTACTACTACTTCTAATAGTTGCAAATTTAACTTTGAAAGAAATCCTTTGTCATGGACGAATTATACCAGAATTCCGTAATTGCCGAGGTAACCAAAGAAATTTATTAGTGTTAACCGGATCTGGATGTGAACTAAAACCTAGACCTTCTTAAGATACTCATATAATTAAAATTTAGGCTTACCTAAGACTAAAAGTCAAATTGTAATACCATACCGCCAGTGTTGACACAACTGACGAAAACGATAATGTTTGTAACGCAACACCATGATATATCAGCCACAGCTTGTTGAAAGGACCTTTAATCTTAACCCAAATTCACCTTTGCCAAAAACATCCCTAACTATGATTGCATTGCATCCTGTAAATGAAATAGTGCGTTCCTTTTCAATAACGAGATACGAATACAAGCTCGCAGGTCATCAAATAAAGTCATTTCGACGAGCAGCCATCAATACCTGCATAACAACAACGCAATTTACTATTCAACTCAACGCGTCCCATGTCCATCATTGACGTCCTTACATACCAAGAAACAATCTCTATCATCGTCACCGTGCTTGTTGCTTGTCAATCGCACGTCTTGTATTGGACATTCATCTACATACAACATCCTTCTACAATTATAGATTGTCGCACTTTTTTCCCCTTCGACTTTTTTCCTCTAGTAACCGCACGCATTAAGTAATTAAAATTCGCCAACAAGTTAGTCCCTAGGTCCTTTGGACAATGGTAATGTTATGCTAACGAACTTCATCCTTTTTGGTGAATACCAGTTGAGGACGCCTTAAGTGATATTTATTAGCCACTTAGGAGGGACCAAAAGCAAGATTCATATAAAAGACAAGACCCGTCCTCGGGGAGTGATATTGTTTCCCGGTGAGAGCAAGAACGCGGACATATTTTTTTATCCTTCATCTTGAAGATTCCTTAAGCCTTCAACAGCTTTACCCCGTTAATTTTGAGTTGCGGCTCCTTCAGCCGCGGGCTACTGTAATGAATTGACACGAGTTTTAAGAGACACCTTAGCCCAGGATATTGTCGGGGGGATAATTTCAGCAACTTCCTTAAATGATGTTTTAATATTCTTGCAAATGTCCTTTTAATCTTTCATTGTATTGCACCAACTGTTTTGATTTTCTTAGCCATCCTCTCCTGGGTAAAGAAGGGTGAGATTTCCCTTTCTCGTAAATTGAAGTAAAGTTTTAACCGTCGCCTGTGTAATTAGGACTTCGATTTTAATTTTTAAGTTAAATGCGGATGGTTTTATTTATTACCTTATCGCGTCTTTGATTTGATGATGAGCTGATGGTAATTTTAGAGCAAACTTCTTTCAAAGTTTGCTTCAAATTAAACGGTGTTTGTTGCAGAGGAAAAGAGATACACAAAAGAAGGCATGGAGATGGTTACTCATGTTACCAAAGTGGCCCCTGTGCAACATCAGCCTAAGAATTCACTAAAAACATTATTTATTATGCTTTTTAGCCTACGTTAACCATGGAAACACCCACTAAAATTACCATACCCCACCACATCCAAGGCGAGCACTAAACTTTTAACCTGCCCATTGAGTCTGTTAACAAACGACTGGTTTCTAAGAGTGTGAAATCATCTCGGACTTTTTGCTAACCGGTTTGTTTACCCCTTCCAAATGTTTACCTTGCGGCTGGGTGGTCAGTAAACCCATCTCTGCGTGGTTCCATGCTTGTGAGTACATTACACACATTTGCATATCAAAGTGTCGTCATTACCGGATCACCCTGGAGAAGGTCAGACAACGTGGAGGATGCGTGTGCATGTGAGCCTCTCAGAAACGACGTCGGCCATTTATGTTGGCCAAACGTGCAATGTGCTCATGAAAAGGGTTCTAATTGGTGTGAAGGAATGTGCAGGGAGATATGTATGACCAGGGAGTGGCAGTGGCTTTTGATTACGTGATACTTAGGCTGAATTAAATCTAAAAAGGCGTGAAAACATTTCCCGGCATTCGGTAAATTACGGAACTCGAAATTTATGTGACCAGGTAACGAGGATGGTTAAAAGCAACTGGAGACCCATTAGTGAACTGACAAGTCACTTTACTGCATTAACATTTCGAAATGTTTAGGCTATTACACTTGGAACGTAACGTGCATAGCAAGGATAACCCAAGAATTTGTGTTGCATACTCTTTTTAAACTTTTGTGAGTTTTCATTTAATGATTGCATCCATGAATAAATAGGTTGGACTCTTAGCAGAGCCAGCAAAAACTTCTTTATCTTCTTGTGAATCTACCCCAATTGGAAAACTATACGTTCACTTTAAAATTCAGGCAATCTAGTAAAGTATGTTGAATCGGATAGGAAGGCAAGTCGCTCCAGAATTGTTTTGAATATCCACAATTTATAGCATAAAAAACGATGACAATCGCAGCTACAGGAATGATCACAGAAGTTTTCAACCATGCTGCCAATGGAAGGGTCATTCCGCCGTTTACTAAAATATGTCAGTCAACCTTTAAATGTCAAAGCATAGTGTTAGCGGACAAAGTGGGAAAGGATAAGAAAATGATCTATCAATGTACATTGGCTTTGAATGTGCGTAGATTATGATGGCGTAGGGAAAACTTGAATCGATAGAGTGTTTCAGATCCGTGAGGTTCGGCTAAAGATAATCCTCTGGTTGTTGCGGGTGCAACTAGGGTGGATGACAATATATTTATATATTCTTGTATAACACTTAACAGGTACTTTGTGTTACAATCCTAAAACTTTCGAGAATTTGATTCCACTATATTTGTTGTGAGGGGGGATGGGTGCGAACATACAGGGCAAAGTCTCTGATTGCCTTCAACCCGGCGAAGGCCAGGACGATCCTTGTCCCTGTTCAATCCAAGTTGACATGCAGTCTCCACGTGACACCCCTGGATAGGTACTTTGACACCCGCCAAGTAGTGAACCAATGCATGCAGCGACATCCTGAGAAAGGTTGGCGCAAGGCTAACAACCAGGCCCGTAAAAATGAATTATTATGGCAAATTTAACAAGCCTCGGATATGGACCGGATACACGACGACGACCACGGAAACGAAAATGGCTAAATGATTTAAGGATTTTTTCATGGAACATACGCTCACTATACAGAGCTCGAGCTGCACAGCAACTAGCCGATGCCCTGTCCGAATATAAGGCTGACATAACAGCATTACAAGAAATAAGATGGACGGGGAGTGGGGTTTTTCAAAGAAAAGAGTATAACATTTATTACAGCTGTCACGCAAAACACCATGTGCTCGGGGTAGGCTTTCTAGTCAGCCAAAAACTGAAGCCTGCCATCATCGGCTTTAATGCAATAAATGAAAGGCTATGCACTCTTCGCGTGCGAGGCAAATTTAAGAACATAAGCCTCATAAACGTTCACGGACCTACAGAGGAGTCCCCTGACGACGAAAAAGAAGAATACTATGAGAACGTCGAAGCTCCTCAATAGTATACTGGTTAGTATACCCGCCTGTCACGCGGGAGACCGGGGTTCGATTCCCCGTTGGGGAGCCTCTGGCGCAAGACTAATGACCTTGCCCGGAAAAAACAAATCATTATGGAAAATTTAACAAGCCTCAGGACTTGCTAAATAAGGCCAAGGCCGGTTCCAGGTTGTAGTGCCGATGATGATGATGATGAGAACGTCGAACGGGCCCTCAATGCCTGCCCAAGATACGATCTGAAAATCGTTCTTGGGGATTTGAATGCGGAAATAGGTCGGGAGCCGGTTTTCAGGCACTACGCAGGTTCCCATAGTTTGCATGAGAACACTAATGACAATGGACTACGAGTCATCGAATTGGCAGCATCGAAAAACTTGGTCGTTTCGAGTACCAGGTTTCCGCGTAAAGATATCCACAAAGCCACCTGGGTATCACCTGATGGAGCCACTCGCAACCAAATTGACCACGTGCTGATAGATCGGCGCCACTTATCGAGCCTGATGACGGTACGAACGTACCGAGGTACCAACGTCGACTCGGATCACTATCTTGTTGGTACAGTTTTCCGAGCGCGGATTGCCTTACGGACACGTATTGCATCCGCGGATCAGGTTCGAATCAACACGGCTGCCTTACCCAATGAGAACACCAGCAACACCTTTGGTCATGCGTTAAGACTCGCCCTCGAAGAGCTCGACGGAGGGAGAGTAAGTCCTGGGGCCAGAATGCCGGGCGTAGAAGAGAAATGGACACGCCTTAAGAATACTGTCATTAGTACTGCCAACTCCATCTTAGGCAGTAGTCGTAGAGATCGGAACGACTGGTTTGATGATGAGTGTAAACTAGCGACTGAACGTAAGAATGCTGCATACCGGGCAATGCAGCAGTCTCATAGGACGCGGGTACGCGAGGATAACTACAAAGAGCTCAGAAGATCTGAAAAAAGACTTCACAGACAAAAGAAAAGTGCCTGGGAAAAAAACCTTGTCTGTGAAATAGAGAAAAGTAGAGAGCGAGGTCCGCACCAGGCGCGGAAGTTCTACCAAATAATCCGCAGTATGACGCGGTACACACCACGCTGCACTCACTGCAAGGATAAAGATGGTAATCTGATCACCGATCCTGAAGGCATTCTGGAGGGATGGGAAGTGCACTTCAATGAATTGCTAAATGGTCAGCTCACAGAAGAATTGGAGGCTCCACCAATGCAAGACCAAGACCAAATGCTGCCGCCACCAAGCATTGAGGAAACACTAAAAGCCATTAGACAGCTAAAATCAAATAAAGCCCCTGGAGCTGATGGCATACCAGCTGAGCTGATCAAACAAGGAGGGACAGCGTTACATCACGCAATTCACGAGATCGTGGTGCAAGTATGGGAGCAAGAGGAGATGCCGGAAGATTGGCGTCGTGGTATAATTTGCCCCATACATAAAAAAGGAGATATCACACTGTGCAGCAACTATAGGGGTATAACGTTGCTGAGTACCGCCTATAAGATACTCTCCACTATCCTACAAGACCGGATATCCCCATACGCTAAAGCCATCATTGGTCAATATCAGTGTGGCTTCATCCCAGGCAAATCAGCAATTGATCAGATATTCACCCTTAGGCAGGCGATGGAAAAATGTCTGGAATTTAAGATTCCGCTATATCATCTATTTATAGACTTCAAGGCCGCCTACGACAACATAGCCAGGGTAAAACTATATAATGCCATGAGAGAATTCGGCATTCCAAATAAATTGATACGACTTTGTAGGTTGACCATGACCAATGTAACTAGTCAAGTAAAAGTAGCGGGATTGCTGTCCAAACCAATAAACATCTATAATGGACTCCGACAAGGGGACGGTCTGGCCTGCCTCCTCTTCAACCTGGCGTTGGAGAAAGCAATCCGTGACTCTGGCGTTACAACAAGAGGGACTATTGTCACCAAGTCCAGCCAGATACTTGCCTACGCAGATGACATCGACATCATCGGTAGAACCGAATCGGCGGTACAGGAATCCTTCACCGAGATCGAGCAGGCGGCACAAAAACTGGGACTGCACATTAATGAGGGAAAAACCAAGTACATGGTGGCAACTTCTGCGAAGAGAAGACCTAATGTTGGTCAAACTATCAGGGTAGTGGAGCACGAATTTGAAGTAGTGCAATCTTTTAACTACCTTGCGTCAATAGTATCAGCCGATAATAATATGGAAGAAGAAATACGCGAACGCCTGATTAAATCCAACAAAGCCTACTATGGTCTATCAAGGCTCTTTAAATCCCGAAATTTATCCAGAACATCCAAGCTACTACTGTACAAGACCATGGTCTTACCAGTACTTATGTATGGATCCGAGAACTGGGTGCTCAATAAAAGGCACTCTGAACTCTTGGCCGCGTTCGAGAGAAAGGTCTTAAGGAGAATTGTTGGCACCGTATGTGAGGAAGGACGATTCCGGAGACGCTACAACCATGAGTTGTACGCAATCTACCTTGAAGCTCATATTGTAAGAAAAATCAAGCTCGGCAGACTCCGGTGGGCGGGACACCTAGCTCGAATGAGCGAAGAGGAGCCTGCCCGGAAAGTCCTTTGTGGCAGGATGTATGGAAGGAGACAGCGCGGCAGACCTTGTCTGCGATGGAGGGAAACGCGTAGACCAGGACGCCCAGAGCCTGGGAGTGCTAAATTGGATGACATCGGCTCGAAATCGGGACCGGTGGAGAGATTTGTTAAATAAGGCCAAGGCCGGATCCCGGTTGTAGTGCCGATGATGATGATGATGATGTTTGTTGTGACACAGAATGAAAATAGAAATAAAGCAAGAAAACAGTACTAAAAATGACTGATCTTTATAACTGATAAGGAAGAACAATAACAGGAAAGATGCAACAAAAATTGAGTAGAAAAAAGGAGATTTCGACACAGCACAAATGAAAAAAAAGGAGCGAAGTGAGTTGGATCGAATATAACCGGAGGAAAAAAAGAAGTACCATAAATTAAATACAAAGAAAACAAATGTATTAAAATAAAGAGGAATCAACGCGACACAAGAAAGACAAAGAATTGACGACTTAATTCTACAAATTATGCTACACAACCGGGTCCCCAATAAATTTCACTGCTCGTTTTTGCATCCTCTCGAGCACATGTAGCGCAATTTGGGATGCGCCTGATTAAATGTAGGAGTTCAACTCCATTTTGGATGGAGTGAAGTATTTTTTTTTCATCTCCTAAGAAACGCCATACATTTGAACGCGCTTTTCGCAACTTCAAATATGTGATCATTCTAATTAAGAGTTGAATTAAGCCGAGTGCCGAAAATTGAAAGGTCCTCTATCAGGTGAAGCATACCACATTCATGTGGTTCGGCTAAAGAATGATTCTCTATGTTTATTTGTGCCCCTGAAGCTGACCTTTAACGTGACTCGTCAGATACAGGTAGTCCCCGACTTACGACCGTTCGACTTACGACTATTCGCACTTACGACCATTTTTTTCAAATTTTTTTCATAGAAAATACTTAAAGAAGACAAATATGTAGTTGCGGGGAATCCCTAAAATGTATGAGAAAAATATTAAAAAAAACAAACTAAAAAAATTCGATTCACATACATATTTCAGTACAAATAATACATTACATTAGCTAAGTCGGAATTTTTTTTTATATGAAATTCGACTTACGACTTAATCGACTTACGAGCGATGACCAGGAACCTATCTCGGTCGTAAGTCGGGGAATACGCGAAAGCTGGCGGTTAGCCATCCCGACCAGCACATTTGTTTACGTTTAGCTCCTTGAGTTTTCGGGCAATAGTACCCGTGAGAAGCGAATCTGGGTCATGGTGTACTGCTTATGCTCAAGCTGAGGCGGAACTGATGTGGTAACGGAGAGCGTTGAGTTGGGTGCAAAATGTGCAGGAAGTAGATTCAATTTCTCTATTCCAGTGATGAATGATCTGTCATCGACTGTTAGCGAAGGAATGGATGAGGATTCCGAGTTTTGAATGATTTTTCAGGAATGCCCAGAAGTTTCTACTACGTGTGGGAGAGTATAGTATTTTTGGTCTCACTTTCTAGTCATGCAATAACTTGGTGAATTGAATATACGCATGCAGTCATTTCTAGCTCTCATAAGTCTTTTCCGGTTTTACCCAGTATTGTTTGATTTATACAATCGGATATTTCTTTTGGGTTTGATTCTCTTTACTTTGTATGGAAAAAAAGTTTGTGAAGCATGCCAAACACAATCGTCTCTGCCTTGATAATATGCATTATTCAACGCGTTGTTAAACAGGACCGTGTATATATATTGCCACTGGGGGCAGGTTCTTGAGTACGATGTTAGGTACTCCATCTACTCCCATTTACTTTTTGCTTCTTAATGAGTCGAAGATACTCGGGATTCCTTCCCATGTAATTAAAAGGCTATTAGCCCCACCATTGGCATTTATGTCAATTGACAGATTATCGTCACTGAATTCGGTAAAACCCGGATTCTCCGATTGCTAAAGTGAAATTTCATTTTGGAGGTGCAGGTGATTCAGTAAAACTCTGTCCTCCAAGTCGTGATTTCGGTGAATGCTTTCAATCACCTTGTACATTTCCTGAAAGACAGCCCTCACAGCGTTCACCTTTTCCAAAGGATCTTCGATGACGAAGAGTTCAGTATTGAGGATAGCGTTCTCTGTATCTACGCCAATGTTGGTTAGCAGCTGCTTGTTTACATCAGTACGTGGAATTTGGAGACACTGAATCTCGTTTTGATTATTTCTCCTGAATATTTTATTGATTTGTGGGAACATATTCGGGTTATTAGTTCTTATAGCCCGAATTCTGTTGTTCCAATACAAATTTGTTGCTAATCTATAATTAGCTTTAAGTAATTGTTGGAGGTTTTTTAATCGGGATTTTGGGTGATATTATCTCCTGATCTTTTCTGTCTGTAAACTGCCTATGTAATTGTTTTAGTTTCGATAGCAGTCTGCTCTTTTTCTTGTGGAGTGCGTTTATTGTTGTGTTTCTGTACATGCTTATGTGATCTGTAACTGTTGTTTTGGGAATTGTTTTGTGCATTGTTCCTTTTACGGTTTTGTCCATTTGTTGGATGTATTTGTCGATTTCGTCATTTGTCAGGTTTCTGTTTACTGGCAGATTAAAGTCATTCGAACAAAGTTCTCTTGTTAATGATCTGGTGAACCGCGGCCATCGCATTGCCCCATAGTTGTAGGGTTGCGGGATCACGAATTTCTCCAAATCTCTCGAGATCGTTCGGAAGTTCCATTCCTGCCGTGAATGCACAGTGGTCGCTGTCGTATTCAATTGTCCGTAAACAAATTCTATTTCGTCTGTTAGTGTTAAGTAGTCTCAGTCGTGGGTCAATTAGCAAGATATCTAAGAACGATCTACCTCTAGGGAACGATGGGTATTCTGTAACTGGCAGGTCAGCTCTATATTCAATATGGTACTGATCTAACCAGCCAGCCAACTGATTTCCTCTGGCAGGCCCTGATGGTATCCTGCTCAAGAAATGCTTATCCATTCTCTCTGCTCCCCCTCACTGATCTTCAAGTTCACACTCTCTCAACGCGTATTCCCCCACATTTGGAGAACCTCCTTCATCACCCCAATCGGCAAGAAGGGTCCCAAAAACGATGTTGTGAACTACCGCCCCATTCGCCAAGCTGCCTCAAGGTTATCGAAACCATTCTATACGAATCTCTTAGTTTTCGTTGCAAACCTTTTATTTCACCAAGGCAACATGCTTTTCTCAATGGCCGATCAACTGCAACCAACCCGGTTGAGTTCACTTCCTTTACACTCTCAGCACTAGAGCACGGTAGAGAGATCGACATGGTCTCAACGCACCCCAATAAAGCATTCGACAAAATCCCCCACAATCCAATCCTCTTCAAATTATCCGACCTCGGCTTCGAACCTGGATAGCTGATATGGATTTCTTCCTATCTAAAGGATAAAGTTTATTCCGTTCGGTTCGGGTTCATGATATCCAATCCCTGCCTTGGCACCTCTGGGGTCCCTTAAGATACCTATGGCGTTTGGTATTATAGCGAAGAACGTGTGATTCGAACTGACGCTATGACAGTTTGAATCACCAAGAATTGAACCAAAGCGCAACCCATCAGGCCACCACCGTGTGTACGAATTCGATTTCTAAACTCAAATACATTCGACTGATGTGGATTTGTTATGTTATCGCTATGGTATACGGCTCTGATGCATTTTCCTATTCGATTTTTGTTCGGTGTTCTTCACTATTTACTTGTGTATTGTGTGTGTATCTGTTACAAAGGCCACATACCCACCTGGGCCCTCTCCTATTTATACTTGTCATTTATGACATTGATAAGGTCATTAAGAATTCCAGCTTGTCCCTACACGATGATGACACCAAGATATACAAGATCATCGAGTCACCAGTTGATTCTGCACTGCTGCAATCAGACCATGACAACTTCTCGACTTGGTGTGACAATAATTGCTTTGTACCTAATATCTCCAATTACATCTATAACCTTTTCGCGTAAGCGTATTCCCTCGCCCCCACGTTGCCATTCCCCTCATAACCAACCCTTAACCATTATCCAATCTATTCGAGATCTTGAGATCCTAATAAGTGTAATAAAAAGCTGCTTTATACTTAATATCGCCAAGTGGCAATCTATAACCTTTTCTCTATACCGGCATTGGTATCCAGAATAACTTCTGAGACACTTCCTTTCGAACACCCGAATCTTTTCCATCAAATTTGGACCTATGTTAAACCATACTGGACAACCATATATGAGCATTGGCCTGATTAGCGTCATGTAGCATATGACTTTTACCCTGTTGTCAATTTGGCTACTGCGAAATACTTTCCTTGTCATAGCAAAAGTTTTCCTCGCTTTGAGCAAAGCAGCCTCTACATGTCTGTTGAAATACAGATATTGGTCTAGCCAGGTGCCCAGATATTTAACTAAACTCTTGGTTTCCAGTTTATCTCCATGCGGTCCAACGATAACTAGCTTTCGCCAGTTTTTCCTTGTGTCGTGCGTGGCTTTATATACTGGAGTTCTAAATAGGATGGCTTCACATTTCTGGAAGTTGATCTTAAGTTTCCATCATCGCAATAGCGCTGCACGTTGTCGAAGTCTCGCTGTATTAACCTATTTATGATCTCAACTCTCGGAGCTGTTCTGTAAATTACGAGATCGTCTGCGTACGCAATAGCCTGCGGAAGTGCATCTAATAAGTCGCTAAGGTAAATGTTAAACAGAATCGGAGAGAGTACCGCGCCCTGTTGCAAGCCATTCTTGATATTATACGTTTTATTAGAGGTCACATTACCATTTTTGAAAACGAACCTCCTGTCCTTTAACATATCGTAAAGTACATATAGTAAAGGTTTATGTATGCCATGTCTGACCAGTTTGTAATATAACCCTTCGATCCAGACGGTATCAAATGCTTTTTCCAAGTCGATCAGACAGGCACCTGTGCATTGGTTCCTACATTTATTCCATTGTGGTCTAAGGAATCCTCTGGCCCCTATGTAACTCTATCCCTTTGCTTTACCTTCGTCGGTCCACCTTATCACAAGATTCATATCCGTAGCATCGAAAGTATTCAACGTCGCTGCCTTCGGTTCACTCTCCGAGGGTTAGGATAGGAAAACCCCTTAATGCTCCCCCCGTACATTAACCGTCTAAAATTAACCAATCTCAGAACTGTAGTGCTCTAAAAAGCCCTACCACCCTTTTCCCCATTCCTACATCCAAATCCCAGCAATAATACTCCAAAACCCGAAAAAACCCAAACATGATCCAAAATTCGCAATAAACGAATCAAACATTCGTTTATCGCATAACATTTGCCCCACGGCATCATCATATCCAAAATTCGGAGATCGTTATCTCTATCTGAAAAATTCCATTAAACTAAACAAATACAAAACCAAAACCAGATACATATCCACATCTGCGCAATAGTTTCGTAAGAATTCAAGAAATTGAATTCTTATCTTAAATAAACACTGAGCATCTCACTCAGGATACAAAAGTCGGGATTTTTATTTGAAATTGTATATTTTCGAGATACAAAATCTCGATTTGTTTCTCTTTATATGGGTGATGAAATTCGTATTCGAGGATGAGTCTCGATTGGCGTCCAGTGGTTGTGGACGTCAACAATTAAAACATAAAATCTGTCTCTGTGCTATGTTCGGCAATGTGGACTTCGTCAATCAGTATACGAGGATTGCCTTTTATATTTCGGGATTAGAGAACAAAAACAAATATTGATCATCGAAAATCACTTTATTGTTTTTCAAAATATTCCCCATGAAGATCTATACACTTTTGCATGCGTTTGAACCAATTGTCGAAGCACTTTTGCCACTATGATTGAGGTATCTCCAACACATTCATTCTGAATGCAGAAACCGCTTCTTCAGGTGTCGAAAAACGTTGACCTCTCAGTTTGTTTTTTACGTACGGGAATAAAAAGAAGTCATTCGGTGCCAAGTCAGGACTATACGGCGGATGACCCATCAAATCGATGTTTTGGGTGCTCAATGCAGTTGTCGCAGCCGATGTGTGAGAGCTCGCATTGTCGTGGTGAAGAGTGATCCGTCTTCGGCGGTTGGTTTTCCTGATTTCTTGGAAGACAACTGGCAAACAAACGGTTGTGTACCACTCAGAATTGACTGTTCTGCGTTGTTCTAGTGGTACGGTTGCAACATGTCCAGTTTTTCCGAAAAAACAGGCGACCATTTGCTTGGAAGTGCTTCGTGCGCGAACAACTTTTGTTGGATTTGGCTCATCTTGAAACAACCAGACAGTCGACTGCTGCTTACTTTCGGGCTCATACGCGTAAATCCACGATTCATCACCTGTCACGATGTCATAGACGTGTTTCGAAGCACCGCGACCGTATTTTTTGAGCATTTCTTTCGACCAATTGACACGAGCCTTTTTTTGGGCGACTGACAAATTGTGTGGGATCCAACGCGAACAAATTTTTTTGACAGTCAAATGTTTATGCAATATTGAATGTATGCTGGTCCCACTAACGCCTAAGGTTGTCTCAATCTCACGATAGGTCACATGACGATCTTCCAATATCAGTTCGCGCACAGCATCAATGGTTTCCGGAACAACAACTGATTTTGGACGACCTTCACGAAATTCATCTTGGAGTGAACTACGACCACGATTGAATTCACCATACCATCGATAAACACTGGTCCTTGATGGAGCTTCATCGCCAAAAATTGAATTAAGTTCATCCATGCACTATTGCTGAGTTAATCCACGCCGAAAGTTGTAAAAAATAATCGCACGAAAATGTTGACGATTTAATTCCATTTTTGGGCCGAGATGAATCTTTTAAGTTACTGTAAACAACACAAATAGCACTCGTATGTCAAAACGTCCTGAGTGCGTATAACCTCAAAAATGTCCAACTTTACGACAGAGCTGTCAATTGCCGGATTGCAACACTGGGGTTGCCAAATCCCGAAACATAAGAGCCAACCCTCGTATTAATTTAAGGATAATAAACACCTAACAATTTTAACCTCCGTTTTTTAATCAAGCCGAACGGTAGCTGCTCTTCCCTCAAGGCATATGAGGAAGCACGGCGGCAACCGCAACGGGTCCCCTCAGAAGGAGACAAGCTCCCTGAGAGAAGGACCACAACAGAACCTTTGAGGAGCGCAGGTTCTGGCTGACATAGTGTTCATTCATTGGGTCCTCTCCGGGTCGGTCGGCTGCGCCTACCTACTCAACTTAATTCCTCTGAACACAAACCCTCGAAATATGCGTAATCCCCGCATTTTCTACATTTCCCTTCTTATCGAACCTCTATGGTCTCAACATACCCTTTTCGCGGATGCTGAGAAATCTCAATTCCAATTCCACCTTGTTCGACTTCGACCTCTCTACCCGTACTCTCAAGCACCGCCTCCTAAACCATTGTCACCACCAATCTTAACAGGCGCTTCTACACTTTACTATAACCTGCCCGCACCTCTCTCATGTTATATTCCTAAGCCTTCGCTCTGAGGGAAAATAGTAGCAGAGATCCTAGAGAAGTATTTGTTGCTCTTTACAGTTTTGCTACTTCTGTCATCTTCGAAAGGAAATGCTTCAGACTTATCACTGGCCTCAATCGACATCCCAACTCCCACAAATATTACAACAGTAGTTCGCTCTACTATGCCGCTAATATTGAACGTATAGATCGACGCTTCCTCGAGCTGTCCATCAAATTTATCGAAAATCTTCCCAATAATCCCAACCCGATAATAAATGCGCTCACATCGACTCCGTCAGATAACCGAACTGCCTACCTGAACTGTCTCCACATCAGAACGTTCTTCACCTCTGGCAGGTTGGTTGATAACTCTAATGAGATTGTATACCACAATACAGGGCTTTCACCTCACCAATTTAAATATAGTAATATTCAACCCTTCTCCAATATTTTGGGTTTCAACGAACAAACGGAAAGTAGTTCCCCAACCCACATCCCTGACTACCAATATCCTCACTAACCCATAACCTACCTATTGATCACTATGCTTCCCCCTTCCACACCACACTAATTTATTTCAATAATAATTAGGTAACTAGACTGAGTTCAGATAAGTTAAGTTAAGTTAAGTAAATTAGCATAGGTTAAGTAAATAACTATATCCTGGTTTTCTTTTCCTTTTCCAGGAAGCTCTACCCACTAAAATCTTAATCCATAACAAATATATAACTTTTATCATATTGTTTGAAAAATGTACTAGTAAGTATATGTAAACAATTATAGCTAAAGTATCATAAGTTATCTGTATTGCTTATTGTAAAAATTATTGATGGTCAATAAACACAGAAATGTAAAAAAAAAAAGCTACTTCTATTGCGTAGAATTTTCTTCACCTATTTCTTAGTGTAGCATTATGAGTTAAGCTGCAACTTACGACTCTGTGGTTCTGAACTGAGTACACATTTTTGACTTCGTAACCGGAAACTATTTACTACGTGAAATATAATGCCTCTTATTTTAATTATTGAGACGTTTTGTTCAGTTATTGAGACGTTTTGAAGTAGAAATTTCCACTACCTCGCAGATCTCCTCTTTAAACGTGACATTATTGTCAATTTGAGTTCAATTCTTTTTCAAATTGTTAGGCTTCTCAAAGCTGCTGCTTCTTCAACCACGACACTGGTGGTTGGTGCATATTTCGTTGCATTACCTTTCGCTTCTCCACTAGTCCAACCAAGTAGAGTTAACATAACCAGGGCAAGGTCGCTTCCCACTACCGCGATGAGAACAGTGACTTAAAAGTAAATTTCCATGCGATAACCCTGGATTGACTTGTCTCATTCCATAGTAACACTTGTCTTGTGCATAAACACCTTATAGAAGCCGTGCCAATTACTGTCCGAATATTCACCCCCTGCCAGCAACCAAGTGTAAGCGATTAAACTCCCACCCCCCACCCAAATCTTAGCTAAATAAATCCTCCGCACCTTAACCACTTTAAAGAAGCTACAAAAACTGAACAGTACCGCTATGAATTTTTAATTTGATCTCATAATTTCGCGAAGGACGGTTTATTCCTGCCACCCGTTTGTCTAAAAAGATTGTTAGAAATTCCATTTTTTGCTCCTGTTGCTTGCTCCTTTCGTTGTCACAGTGTCCTCAGGGGAAATCATATTTACGAGCAGAAAAAGAAATTTACACTTCCCTCCACCTTTTACCCCGTATCCTGTTTCATGAGCCAACGTTCTTAATTATTTTATTGGTACCTTGACACTTTAAGCTTTATCTTCTGGTCTTAATCAAAATGTAAATTACTGTTCTGAGCAGAGAGTTTTTACATTGAATTCTGTTCAGATTTTCCACCGCTCGCAGGTCGCAAGGATTTTTGTATATAAACAAAAAAGAGGAGTTGAACAACCTGTGGAATATACAGAAGTGTATGCCTACGGTATGTGGATAGAAGTGTGATGGTCAACTGACCGATAAAGGACCACCGTTAACTACAGTAAGCTCTTAGTCAATGAGCCAGTAACACAACAGGGGTGTTTGCCGGACACGACTGCGTGATGTCAGTGAATACGGTCCGCATGGACAATTGCAGGTCCCAACTGCAAACAATGCGTTAAGCTAATTGAGTACGAAACATGTTGTTATGTTGCGCCCGAATAGCGTGTTTTATTTGCAAAGAGGATTAAAAAGGACTTCAGTGCGAAAATTTATATTATTAATTAAATTAAACCTCCGACTCAGTGGCTGGCTGGACACGGTTGGGATTTCACACCGAAAATGCAGCCTATGCATTCTTACTTGTGCTGGTGTACTTTTGTTTTTTATTTAATAACAGATGGGGTTATGCACCTTGTGTAAATGAAGCTCGGAAACAGCGGACTGGGGAAAATGAATTAAATAACCACGTGTAAACAACAACATCCCAATTGGGACAACGCCTGAGGACATATCAGTACCTTGAGGGATTTAACATTAAAATAATTACCGCAAATGGGTTCGGCAATATTTTGTCCTTTTGTCCTTTGTAATCATGTGTGCATGGTAGCTGCAGGTGAAAGCATATTTCAAGGAGAGGTCGGTCATCTCCAAAGGTGAAGTGTGTGAACTCTGTACTCGTGACGTAGTGAAAATAATATTGCGAATATATACTGGTTGAATGAGTCAAATGTTTTCTGCTAACAATGCAGGGGTGGTGTATACGGTATAAATTATGGAGTATAAAGTGCAACATTTCTTGCATGACAATTTAAAGTACGTAATTAACTTTAAACGTTAAAAGAGAATTTATTTTAAAGTATCAGATGAAAATTCATGCCGAGGGTGTGCTACCCACTGTAGTGATTATTGTCGGTCCTCATCTGGCTTTTAGACTTACCATTCATAAGGACGGTAAATTTTTAATTGAAGTTTCGGTAACATATCACATCAAAAATGTACAGATTAATGATGTAATCGAACACATACTGATACTCGTATAGTGTTAAAAATTATTCTTAAAAATATGTTATAAATCTTCAGAAAAAAGTTTTTCGTGGACCTTGAAGGTTATTTAACTATACTGATGCATGATACGCTAAACTGAAAATCTTGACTGTAACGATTATCTGTCGCCACAATAATTGTTATTACATCAAATGATACACGTCACATCAAAAAAATAGTTTGCTATTTAAGGCTGCCAATAAAACTACTTCGTCAATTGAACCTTTACACATACAATTACAAACGTCCTTCCGTCACAGTTACTGAAAGGGGTTGAAAATAATTAGATTTTGCGAAACAAGGGTAGTCAAATAAAAATAATAAAGCTGTTGTTGTTGACGACGCAGTATCTATATTATTTTATTGTCAAACAATTTGTCTCACAAGCCAATACCAAGAGTAGGGATGCTTCTTAATATTAACATATGACATCGTATATATACTTAGGACTTTATATAAAAATATTTCAAAAAGTAGTCATTTTTGAATTGGCATACATGAAAGGCGGAAGGGTAATCTACATTGGTGGTTTCTACTGGGCTGGCATGAATGAGGTTATCGCGTTTGCGACGATAGTGAAGAACGTGTGACTCAAACTGTAAAGGAGCAGGCACACCTGACCAGAGACGCAGCGTGCATCCACGATTGTCATCGGCGATTAGGACATCGAGACTTGGCAGCTATCAGACAAATGGCTGGCTCTGGTCAGATGCGCATCTCTCCCTGCAAGTGTGAACCAACCTGTGAGAGCTGCATCAGAGGAAAGCTGAGCCAGAAGAAATTCCCCCAGGCACAGAGGAGAGAAAGGAAACCAGGGATGCTGATCCATTCGGATCTGTGCGGGCCGATGCAGACACAGACACCGAGCGGAAACAGATATTTCCTCACCCTCATCGACGATTTTTCTAGTTTCACAGTCGTCAGGCTAATGAAATCAAAAACCGAGGTAATCGATGCAATTAAAGATTATGTTGCAGCAATTGGAAACAGATACGGCAGAAAACCAGTGGCAATCAGGTCGGACAACGGAAAGGAGTACGCCCCCAAGGAATTGCAAGACTTTCTTCGGCGAGAAGGAGTGGAGCAGCAATTCACGGTCGCATACACGCCACAGCAAAACGGAGTGGCGGAACGGAAGAATGGGACGCTGGTCGAATCCGCGAATTGCATGCTGTTTGAAGCTGGACTGGACAAACGGTTCTGGGGAGAAGCAGTGCTGACAGCGACATATCTGTAAAACAGGATGACGAGCAGAAGCATCGACAAAACACCGGTAGAAATGTTTACAGGTGAAAAGCCAGACCTGTCGCACTTAAGAACCTTTGGCTCCAAGGTTTTTTCGTTCATCCCAAAAGAAAAACGAAGAAAGTGGGATGTCAAGGCACGAGAAGGAGTTCTGGTGGGGTACCATGGAGACACTACAGGATATCGAGTTCTGGACCCGTCAACGAACGAGACCTGGATTAGCAGATCAGTCAAGATCATCGAGAACTCAATCGAGCAAAAGAAGAGCTGCCATGAAAAGAAGAAGAACAAGCAGCTACGTCACATATGAGATGCCAGACGGTAAGGAACCAGAAGGAGAAACCGACTCTGGGGAGGAAGGCCAAGACTCAGATGGAGAGACAATAGACTTGAGAGGTCAAGAAGAGCAAAGGGAAGGTGATTCCGCAGACGAACAATTCCAAACATCCCCATCAGTACAAAGAAGGGTTTCTCAACGAAGCAACAAAAATGTACCACCACCGAGGCTGGGGTACAAGGAGAGAGCCTGCATCGTAAGACAACCAAAGGATTGGAAAGATTTGCTACAGATGTCACCCAGAGAGCAGAACCCGTGGCGAGTGGCAGCCGAAGAAGAGATGAAGCCACTGAACGACCACCAAGTCTGGGAAATGGCAGATCTTCCTCCAAACAGAAAGGCAGTTTCGTGCAAGTGGGTTTTCAAGGGCAAGACCGATGCCAATGGAAAAATCTACACCCACAAAGCTCGCTTGGTCGCGAGAGGATTCTCGCAGCGGTACGGCGAAGACTATGATGAAGCGTTTGTTCCCGTGGTCAAACACGAGACAGTTCGAGTCCTACTCACACTGGCAGCGCAGCAGAACCTTCATGTCCGGCACTTGGATGTGAAGAGTACGTACCTGAACGGCGAGCTAGACGAAGAGATTTTCATGGAGCAACCCGAGGGATTTGTTATGCCAGGACAGGAGAAGAAGGTACTAAGACTCAAAAGGAGCCTCTACGGTTTGAGGCAGTCGGCAAGGGTCTGGAATTTGAAGGCAGCGGCAATCCTTGGCAAACTGGGTTTCAGCTGTGAATGTTCAGACAGGTGTCTGTACTTAAAGGAAGAAAAAGATGGAAGGATGTCCTACATTCTACTCTACGTTGATGACTTGCTGGTGGCCGGAGCAACGCCTGAGGTAACAAGGGCAGTGAGCAAGCAGCTGAGCAGACATTTCCAGATCAAGGACTTGGGAAACGAAGCCGTTGGCCGGGGACCGGTTCGGGGAACTTGCAGAAGGACTAGGACTGCATAGACCGGAACATTCTGAAGCGAGAAGGAGTGTTGGAAGGGCAACGCTTACAGAGTGTTCTGGTAACAACCTTAGTAATTCTAGCGCCGGATAGGTGGCGCTTAGGTCAACGAGCAGGGCATATATAAACAGTGGCACCGATGACTTTCTCTCTCTCTCCTTTCGCCGCTGGACCTGTCATCAACACAATTTAATTTGGCTTAAGACTAAAATATTAACTTCTCATTTGTAAATATCATTCTTACGAATAAAGTATCATTTCCAACAATTTTCCAACAGTAAGTTATATATACTTTTGTTGTAGGTACTTATTTTGCTTGAAATAAGCCAATAAATTGGGGTTGTAGACCCACTAAACTAAACTTGTAGGGTAGGATGCTGGGAGAGTCGCCTTGTAAGGATTCGTGCGTCAGTCACAAAGCAGCATAATGCAAAAATCGGACGTACATTGTAGAGCAAATTTTTCAAATTTGTAGAGGTTAACGCAATGTTGTATCGAATCCAATTCGTTCGAACAGTCCTATCAAGGGTAGAAGGTCCTAAGGGAGAGATCTCCGCTTGACTATATGGCAGGACACAAATGCTTTGGTTTCTGCCAGAACGTTGGAGTATATTCATAGAGCAGGGCACGAAAACCATAAATATCTGCAAAAAAAAAAAAAATAATAATAATAATAATGAGACGCAAGTTTGTTTGTAGTCAGCTTGTATCTGCTTTATTCTTTCAAAACATCGGTCTTTAAGTACTTATTCTCCCATCCACATATCCAATGCATATCAATACCATGTAGGTCACATGCCATCATATTTCGGCCATCCAATCATGACCTGCAAACAGTGTTCCTAATTTCAAGCACACATTGCACATGGCAAATCCACAATAAGTCACTTTTTAGATGACACGTTAATAGGTGAGTACCATGCACCATGACACACATCTACCGGAACACCTGGGCAATGAGTACTGTTATGTAATATTTTTTGTGAGTATCACGCACCGTGATATCGTGTGCCGTACATGATACACATCTATCGGAACACCTGGGCAATTGGGTATTGTCATGTTACACTTCTTGTCTGACTTCTCGTGGTGTTTGGCGTGTGCCATTTGTTTCATGATCCTGGATTTTTATTTGTGATCCGGTATATATTATGGGAAATGCGTTTCTGCTTTAATGGGTACATTACATACTGGTCTTTGGAGATTCGCGGTATTGTTCCGCGCAATTCGGTTTATGTGTACTCCACGAGACAATCCGATGGGTTGCACCACTTTGCGGTTCAAGAGCAGAACTCATTCCGTTACACAGCGGGAAAGCTGTGAAATTCCCTCCACGGGCGAGTGTTTCCGGAGCGTTACAACCTCCAACTGTTCAAAAAGAACTGCAACAAATATTTGGTGGCATCTCGGGGCGCCGTGTCGGTGTAATAGATACGCCCCTCTTGAGAAATAGATATGTATATATATATATATATATATATATATATATATATACATATATATATATATATATATATATATATATATATATATATATATATAAACGCTCAAAATATTGACAACAGACCTTAGGCAAATTCACAATAAGAAAAAGACTCGTGAAGACTTCCAAATTGACTACCACCCTCAACGTCTCCACACATCAACCTATAAGTGAAACAATTATTATAAAAAATCGCCAAATCAATGTTATTAAGATTTGTAATGATCCTAAATCACTACCTCGACCAATCCCCCATTGTTCAATCCGATCATCTTCCCCAAGTGAATCATATGCGCGACAAATTAAACCAAAAGTCCATTTGTGGTGCGCGTTGATTCAATGCTCTATAAGCCTATCATCATGAAATGCCTATTTCAAATGCGTTTCATGATTTTACCTTCTGGGAATTTGTTCAACCAAATTCCCATTCATTTCCCAGAATTTCACTCCGATTGAAGCACACACAAAATCTTGTTTGTGCTTCCCGTTGTGTTTTTATACACATTTTGAAGCAAATCTCTGTAGATGCGGGGTATAAAAGGGCGCTGCATTTTAGATTCGAGGATCACATGGGGTACTTTCCCCAAACTTAGAAGCATGCTATTGTTTGTTCAATAGCAAACGTTGGGAAACCAACGTATCACCCCTCAAGTTTTCGTCCTATTTCGCATCTCACTTGCATTAGCAAAATATATGAACAATTCGTATATGAGAAGCTAAATAACTTTATCAGTGCCAGGAATCTAATACCTGATTTCCAATTTGGATTCAGAAGAGCACACAGCACCACTATGGCTCTCAACATATTTCAAAACCACGTCTGTGTGTGCCTCTTTAATAAGGAACCCACAATTGCTATGAGCTTGGACATCCAAGTTCGAGTAAATGGAAGGCTTTCCCGAACCTTCAACGCCGCTGCAGGCGGGCCACAGGGCGTCATTCTAGGCCCCATATTATTTAATATCTACATCTCAGATACGAGGGTTGCCTCTTATGTATCGGGATTTGGCAACCCTGGTGTTGCAATCCGGCAATTGACAGCTCTATCGTAAAATTGGACATTTTTGAGGTTATACGCACTCAGAACGTTTTGACATACGAGCGCTATTTGTGTTGTTTACAGTAACTTAAAAGATTCATCTCGGCCCAAAAATGGAATTAAATCGTCAACATTTTCGTGCGATTATTTTTTACAACTTTCGGCGTGGATTAACTCAGCAACAGTGCATGGATGAACTTAATTCAATTTTTGGCAATGAAGCTCCATCAAGGACCAGTGTTTATCGATGGTATGGTGAATTCAATCGTGGTCGTGGTTCACTCCAAGATGAATTTCGTGAAGGTCGTCCAAAATCAGTTGTTGTTCCGAAAACCATTGATGCTGTGCGCGAACTGATATTGGAAGATCGTCATGTGACCTATCGTGAGATTGAGACAACCTTAGGTGTTAGTGGGACCAACATACATTCAATATTGCACAAACATTTGACTGTCAAAAAAATTTGTTCGCGTTGGATCCCACACAATTTGTCAATCGCCCAAAAAAAGGCTCGTGTCAATTGGTCGAAAGAAATGCTCAAAAAATACGGTCGCGGTGCTTCGAAACACGTCTATGACATCGTGACAGGTGATGAATCGTGGATTTACGCGTATGAGCCCGAAAGTAAACAGCAGTCGACTGTCTGGTTGTTTCAAGATGAGCCAAATCCAACAAAAGTTGTTCGCGCACGAAGCACTTCCAAGCAAATGGTCGCCTGTTTTTTCGGAAAAACTGGACATGTCGCAACCGTACCACTAGAACAACGCAGAACAGTCAATTGAAACTGAGTGGTACACAACCATTTGTTTGCCAGTTGTCTTCCAAGAAATCAGGAAAACCAACCACCGAAGACGGATCACTCTTCACCACGACAATGCGAGCTCTCGCACATCGGCTGCGACAACTGCATTTTTGAGCACCCAAAACATCGATTTGATGGGTCATCCGCCGTATAGTCCTGACTTGGCACCGAATGACTTCTTTTTATTCCCGTACGTAAAAAACAAACTGAGAGGTCAACGTTTTTCGACACCTGAAGAAGCGGTTGCTGCATTCAGAATGCATGTGTTGGAGATACCTCAATCAGAGTGGCAAAAGTGCTTCGAAAATTGGTTCAAACGCATGCAAAAGTGTATAGATCTTCATGGGAAATATTTTGAAAAACGATAAAGTAATTTTCGATGATCAATATTTGTTTTTGTTCTCTAATCCCGAAATATAAAAGGCAACCCTCGTATTCCTCGCCCTGTGGGTGAGATATGCTATGCGGATGACGTCCTAGTGTACACGCCATCTAAAAGCACTAAGCTCGCAACAAATCGACTCAACCGTCACTTGAACGAACTGTATCAGTATTACAGTCGATGGCAAATTCGACTTAACCCATCTAAAGCAGTAGCTATAATTCTGAGTAGTAAACAACCCCAACCTTCTTCTCGATATTCACAGAATATCCGAATACAAATAGAAGGTACTACGATTAGACCACAGGACAGGATGAAATATCTTGGGGTCATCTATACCCCAAAAATGAATTTCATCAAACATGTGACCCACATTCTTCAAAGGGTCCTCGGTCGGTCTAAGCAACTGCACAACACCTTGAAGTGGAGCTGTGGTAGTTTCTATTAGTGCGTCAACACGGACGCGGATTCAACAAAAACCCACTGAATACAGAGAAATTGTCACATGAGCAAAATCAAACAAATAAAACGCACGGTGTTGTCGTTTCGTTGAATGTTCTTTATTCGTAACGAAGCACTTATATTACTTTATTAACACTGGGAATACACTGGCTGAACAATATTTATTTATGGTGAACGAAATAAAAAAAATCAACTTGCACAGTTTCTTTTGTTTTAAGGTGAGTGTTTAATTCAAAATAATCTTCCGCTTCCAATAGGCACCATCGACAACACCAAAATCCCGACTGTCTTGCGAATTTGTTAACATAAAGGCAAAATAAAATAAACGCACTAAATGACGAAAGTCCACTGAAAACGGTTTTAATCGTATGTTCCTTCTAAAATAACTTAAGCGATAAAGCATGATTAAAAATAATTGAAACTAATAAATAAACTGCCGACGGAAATAAAGTCTCAAGACTCGCCACACACAAGTTGAACCCAAGGAAAAAGGCTGACTGACTAATTGGAACTCCTCAAAGAAAAGGGAACCTCAAAGAAACTGAAAAAGAGGAGGAGTTACACGATTAACTCGAGGTAGTTAATCGTGATTGGACCGGTTGAAATAGGCATACATTATGCATGTGTGCGTATGCCTTGCATACGATCGTTCGGCGACCGTGGATGGAGGCCAACATCGCTAATGCATTTTCCATGAATGTAAACACTAACATCTGGGGTGCGAAAGACCCAAACCGAAGATTTGGTCATCCTAATGGGAGGCCATAAATCAACATTTCGGTTGATGATGTTTAAATATTGCAACGAATATAGGGTGCAGCCGTTGCCAGATGTTGAAAGTAAACATTTTCTGGCTGCATCCAGTTCGTTGCTCGTGTGCGGTCCCTGCTCGTGGGGACCGATAATAGGAAACCAGCGATTGCTGGTAATTAGGGAAATGTTTGGTTTGCGTCAGCCGAACCTTGTCGGCGGTAGCAAACCAATGGGACCAAATAGCCGCATGCAAGAAGTGCCATGGGCAAACAAATAAAACGGGTCAACAAGGAACTCTTTGTTGATGTTGTTTCCATAGCATAAGGCTATGGAAACAAGCTGCCCTGGGCAGAATGTATGCCTAAGGATAGGATTTCCAATGCCACGGCAATGTGATAATCTTGCCGTGGACTTATGCTTTTTTAGGAATCCATGTATGCCCGAGGGTGGATTTTCGATGCCACGGCAAGGTGATAAGCTTTGCCGTGGATTTAATGTTTTTTTAGGAATTAATGCCTGCCCGAGGGTGAGTTTTTGATGCCACGGCAAGGTGATAAGCTTTGCCGTGGACTTAATGTCTTTCAGGGGTGGTGTTGGAGAAAAAGGGGTTTGGAAGGAAAACCCCCCACAGAATAGGTAAGCTGCCTAACGGATATACGAAACAGTTATCCGATTGGGTAACCGTATTAATTCCAGCGATTTGGCTGGGGGTAAATGCCGTAGCAAGGTTACGCAACCTTGCTGAAGTTCGACCAAGAGGTAAGTCGTTCGCCTGGAATAGTGGGGATCGGGCGATGCATGGCTCTTCGGGCCCTGAAAAGCCCCACATCACTCCCTCCCCAGTGACGTAGTCACGAAACAGGTAAGGCAGGTTAGGGGGTGGTTAGTTGGTTATGGGCGCGCGTTTGAGCGCGAGTACGGGGAGGTTGTGCCGGTGGTGTAGGAGTGGTATTTGAAGATAGAGATGATTCTGGAGCGGAAGCTTCCAGAAAACAGGGCTTAAGCCTTTCGACGCTGACCGTGGATCACTTGCCTCTAATGTCGATCTCGAAGACGCGGTCACTGATGCGGCGGAAGACTTTGAATGGGCCATCATAAGGTGGGTCGAGGGGTTTTTTGACCTTATCCACCCTGACAAAGACGTGCGTGCAGCTGTGCAGTTCAGGGTGGACGAAAAGTTTTTTGGAGCCGTGCCTGGTTACAGGGGTTGCCCTAACCTTACGTAGCAGGTCACGGAGATGTCCCAATTCGCAAAGTTGGTCACGCGGTGTTTCGCCATTCAGGAAAAGTTCTCCTGGAAGAAGGAGGTTGGTACCGTAGGTAAGCTCTGCTGCCGAAGCACCCAGGTCCTCCTTAATACTTATCCTCAGGCCGAGGAGGACGGTTGGTAGGGCGTCAAACCATTGTGTGTCATTATGACACATGAGTGAGGCTTTAAGAGATCTGTGCCAGCGCTCTATCATCCCATTTGATTGCGGGTGGTAGGCGGTGGTACGACTTCTTTGGCAGCCGAGAAGATTTGTTAGCTGCCTAAAAATTGTCGCCTCAAATTGTGGACCTCGGTCCGAAGTTATGGTGGTTGGTACACCGAAGCGTGTGACCCAAGTTGAATAAAAGGCCTTGGCGACTGATTCGGCAGTAACTGCCCGGAGAGGTGTCACCTCTGGCCATCGCGTGCAGCGATCCATCATAGTGAGGATATAAGAAAATCCTCTTGATGGAGTAAGCGGTCCCACTATGTCTATGTGGACATGGGCGAAGCGTGCCGTGGGAAGCTTGAACTGCGCTGGCTCCAGTACATTATGTCGCGTTACCTTGCAACGCTGGCACTGGAGACAAGCACGGGCCCAACCGGTGAGATCTTTGTTCATCCGGGGCCAAATGAATTTGCGACGGACAGCAGCGGCTGTTGCTCGGCCGCTGGGGTGGGCTGGGTTGTGGTAAACCTGGAACACGCCCTTACGAAGTTTCTCGGGAATGTAAGGTCTAGCGGTTCCAGTGGAGACATCACACCAGATTTCGCCCAATGGGTCGCGAAGGGTAATTTTCTTAAGCTCAAGTGCCGTATCGGCAGTTAGGAGGGACTTGAGCTGTTCGTCCTCCTCTTGAGCTAGGGCAAGGTCAGTGTTATTCAAGGCGGTACGCAAATGAATCGTATCGATTCGAGAAAGGGCGTCCGCCGTGACATTCTGTTTACCAGAGATATGCCTTATCTCCGTAGAATATTGCCCAATGAGGTCTAATTGACGCTCTTGTCGGGGGGAGGCATTTCCCGACTTCTTCCGAAACGCATAGACCAATGGCTTGTGGTCTGTTAAGATGCAGAGTGAGCGACCTTCTATCATATGACGGAAGTACTTAACAGCGCTGTAGATCGCGAGCAATTCACGGTCGTAGGCGCTGTAACGTCGCTCAGTGGGACTCAGTTTCCTTGAAAAGAAACCAAGTGGTTCCGGGCGGCCTTCAATGTCCTGTTCAAGGACGGCTCCGATTGCGGTATCCGATGCGTCGCATTGGATAGAAAGTGCCGCTCCCTCGAGAGGGTATCGGAGTAAGGTGGCATTTGCCAATTGTTCTTTGGACAGTTGGAATGCTCTATCAGAGACTTCTGTTCAATTAATGGGGCGCTTATCATTGCGCTTAGCTCCTTTTAAGAACTCATTTAGGGGAGCTTGAACTTGGGCAGCATTCTTCAGGGTCGGACGGTTAGTTAGTTAGTAGGCCGGGGATACTTTATGGGGGCCTCCACACGGTCTGGTAGTGGGCGAATGCCCTGGTTGTCAACGACATAACCCAGATAGGTGATTTGCTCCTTGGCGTATTGGCACTTATCTGGGTTGATGACAAGACCGAATTCACGGAGGCGCTCTAGGACCTGACGTAAGTGGCGTTTATGTTCGGCGTGGTCTTTGGAGGCGATGAGAATGTCATCAAGATAAGCATGGCAGCAATTAAGACCACGTAAAGCCGTGTCGATATAACGTTGGAATGTCTGTGCGGCATTCCTGAGGCCGAAAGTCATCACTTTGAACTCGAAGAGTCCGAAAGGTGTAATGACTGCGGTCTTGGGGATGTCTTCTGGTGCCACCGGAATTTGATGGTATGCCCTGGTGAGATCCAGGGTAGTGAAGACATTGCACCCTCGTAACTTGTACGAAAAATCGTAGAGGTGTGCAATTGGGTATCTGTCCGGGACAGTTGCTGCGTTCAACAGCCTGTAATCGCCACATGGGCGCCACTCACCAGAACGTTTCTTCACTAAGTGGAGTGGGCTTGCCCAGGGACTGTCCGACGGTTGGCAGATACCTAGTTCGATCATATGCTCGAACTCCGCGCGCGCCGCACGTAATTTTTCCGGAGCCAGTCGACGTGGACGCTGGCTCACCGGGGGACCACGTGTTTCTATATGATGAAACACCGTGGCTTTATGTCGACGCTGGTTAGGTAGAGGAATTGTTGTACTCACAAATTCCTGTACCATAACCTGGAATGGGTCTATGCACGGTGTGGCCCCTGAAGTTGCCGCTGGAGATGCCGTCATGGGCAAGGGGGGTGCGGTTGGAGCCACTAGTCTGTTATGGGTCGAATCGACCAACAGATTATGTGCGCCTAATAGGTCGGAACCTATCAGGGGTTCATTCACGTCCGCAATGACGAAACGCCAAGTGATCGGACGACAAAGACCCAATTGAAGTGTCAGCTTTTTACGTCCGTACGTAAGTATCGGCGTATTATTCGCAGCTGACAATTTAAGTGCGGCTGGCACGCGGTTGCGCGGAGCAAACGATCGCGGGAGGACTGAAATATCGGCGCCGGTATCGACAGTAAAAGCGATATTCAGTTTCGAATCCCGGATGGTTAGGCGACTTATCGTATGGGTGCCGGCCGATTGCGCGAGGGTGTCGGTCGGCAAAATTAGTTTAAAGAGCGCCTTTGGTTGGTGGAAGGTTGCGTCCAACCACAAGGCGCCTTGCAGTTAAATGCGCGATCACCATATCGTTGGTGATTGGCGCACCAAGGCAGAGTAACGGCATTATCGGGTATATTCTGCCTATTGGCGTTGCCGTTACGGGGAGGTCGAGTCGGAGCTCGCTGGGAATTGGCCCGGTGAGGGCCATTTTGGGTGGGATTGGCCCTTTGTGGGGCATTTTGAGGGATATAGGCCCTCTGAGGGGCATTTTGGGAGAAATTTTGCCGATTAATAGGACGGCTCGGCATGGCTCGATTCTGGGCGCTTCGAGGATTGTTCCTCACCTCCGCGCGCAATTGAGTTATCTCGCGGAGGAGTGAGGTTTGGAGCGCCCGAAGGTCAGCAGTGGTTAATTGTGGTGGCGAACTTCTTTGGTTAAATACGTTGGGGTCTGCCTCTGGATTCCCCTGAGGGAAATTGGTTGAGGCGGGCCCTCTAAGAGGCAATTGGGTTTGAGGAGAACGGAGAGTCGGGACCAATTGAGGGGCTGTGAAAGGCAGACGAGGGTGCCGTGCAGGCTGGGCGGCGTGTTGAGAAACCGCCGCTACCTGGTACGCTGGAGGCTCAGAATACTGATCTGAGCTTTCCATGATTGCGTCCGCAATTTTGGATAAATAGCCCAAACTCTGATTGGGTTGGGCTATAAGTGCCGAACGGGCATGCTGGGGAAGACACCTCAAAAAGTGAGGCCTTATTAGGTCGTCCCCAATCCTGGTCCCCGCTATAGAGCGTAAATGGGTCAGGAAAAGAGATGGTCGCATCCCAGAAAGGTTGGTTACAGCGGCTAACCGTTGTTGCCGCACACTTCCTGGCTCGTCCAAAGCGTCGAGCAGAGCTTCACGCATGTTGCTATACGGGTTACGGCCGGCCGACCTTATTATGTGTGCAACATGCGGTCGTTGAGTGCGGTCAAGCACTTTCAACAGCTCGACTGCACGAAGTTGTTCGTCGTGCAAGGCTGAGGCCTGGAAGATGCGGTCTGCCACTGCAAACCAAAGGTCTGGGTCCTCCTCATCGAAGGGGGGAAGCCCTATATTTGAAGGACGAGTCCCATTCCCGAGGCTGGAAGCATCGTGGAATTCTTGGGGCTCTGGTTGCCTATGGGCTTGTCTGGAAGTACCGGCACTAGTTGTGGGCATTAAAATGCCGGAATTTACCAAAGGGCCGGTACCAGGGGCGTTAGGAGCAGTCGGGGGTGTGTCTATGTAAGTAGTCTGGGGTCGGTTCACCACGCTGGGGGCCACCGGTGGTGCCAGAGGAGTAGATTGTGCCGGCAAGTCTTGGTCAGCATTGACTTGCTCAGCGGGGAAATCGACGCTGGAGGCGTCGTGAAATTCAAGGGGCTCGGGTTGTTCCTGAGCCTTTTTGGCCATGGTGTTCCGCGTGTTGACCATTATGGGTTGTATGACGCGAAACAGGAATTAAAGGCGTAAGAGGACGCGAAGAAGGTGAAGGGAGGCCGGTGAGTCAAAAGAAGTCGCAGTGTGTGTGTTGTCGAAGAGCGATGAAAAGAAGGCGATTGTGAGGTTCGGAGCCAACAAAGAACCGTAGAAAGTCGAGTGGAGGATTGGAGGTCGGAGATGTTGTCGCAGGGGAAGGCGGAGGGCTTGGACTGAGTCAAGTGGCACCTAAAGGAGTCGCGGATCGTCGAGTGTAGTCGTGGATATTGTCGCGGTTTTTGTGTTAATAATTTCTATGTTTAATATACGTTATCGGTGTGGTTAAATAAATTTAGTACTATTCTGAAAGAGTTTACTCTTGTTCGTATCCTTATAGTATATTATTATATGTAAGTATATATTTTTGTCCGTCTTTCATTTGTGGCGGACAGCAGTGAACAATGAGAAACAATTGTCCTTTTAATTAATTTTGGAATAGGTGCTTCTTTTTTTTTTTGGTTATTTTTATCTTATATCAATTGGTAGTACATTCAGGTTGGATGTAGGCGATTAGGACATTTATAAATTTTACGGATGGACTATGAAACCAGAGAGGCGTCTGAAGTTACTTATTAGGTTTAGGTGTTTCTGTTGTTTTTGTCCGCTTATTTAAATTTAATAATATTGTTGTACAGTTTGGGTTTTTTTTTTTCTTTTAAGTTAATTATTCTAAGACGGTTCTCTTAGCTATGGTTGGTACCCAGAAGGGGCTTACAATGTTGCTTGATTAGTTGATTTCAATAATCTATAATTTATTGTGCTCATTTACTGTTAACGAAGAGGGAACCGCAAAGGGAAATTAATGAAAGGGTTTTTGATTGTATTTTATTTGATTTTCTTTTTAAATCTTTTATTGCCTTCTTAAAATATATCTATTACAATACTAACATTTTCGTTAATCTCAACATTTTATTCGGCATAGTTTATTCTGTAATCGGTTGCGTTACGTTTATTGAAATTATTGTATTAATTTGATTTGTATTCGTACATATAGATAGCAAAATTATTTACACTTTCAAATTCGTGTGATTAAGGTTTGTTTAATATGCACAATATCACATAATAAGTTAAAAATGAGGAAAACGGGAATATGTGGGGAGCGCACTAAAGGGGAAAATATGGAAATATATGTATATTTAATGAAACAATTGCAATAGCAGCACGTTATATTGGCAGGGTATTTTTATGATCTAAACGTCGTGAAGTGCGTTATAATTAAAGAAAACTTTTTGCTTAATATAAAGTAAAATACACAATCTTGTTCGTCTTAAATTTTATTTTTAAATGATGGTTAGTAACAGTTATTTGTAGTCAAATCCTTCTATTTTTCAAAACAAAGGGGAAATATATTTCGTTGTGTATGTAAGTGTAAACTAATTTCGTCACTGTTAAAAATTTACGTTAACTTTCTTCAAAAAATATCTACAATCGTATATTTATGATTACGTCAGTGATTTTAAAGTTAGAAATATTTTCGATGGAAGATTTTTGATTGCACATGTGGCTTTCACAAGGCTTCCTGAATGTTATCGCGATTAAGGGCAGTGTTTTTTATTTAAGGTTTTCTTCTTTTAACACTGCTATTCTAAAATGAACTTTTACTTTGACACGAGGTTACAATTTGTTCTAAATTCTTGCTCGGAAGGAGCTTACTGACTTTACGCTTTTTGGCTCTGATGAAGCTCACACCACAGAGAAAAGAAAATAGGTATATAAAATAAGAAAAAAACTATAATAATGAAAAAAAAAACAAAGAAAAGAAAACGAATGTTTTTTTAATGAAACTTGCGCTTATCCTGTTTGTTGGCGGCAGTCGGAGTGTCCTGATGGTTAAGGGGGCTTTGCTGGGAATCCAGAATGGTGTTGATTCTCATGTGACGTTGATAAACACAGCTGCGTTGGGGTTACTGCACTCTTTACTGGTTTCTAAGCGCAGGTCACTTTCACTGTTTGCTGGCACTCGAACTGTCTTTTGGTTTAATGGATTAGGTTTTGTTAATGTGACAAAAAAAAGGGTTAACACGGTAGCGCAAAAGTTCGAGAATTGCGTGTTCACGTTTTTATATAAAAGATATATAAAAAAAAAAAAAAAAACGTCGCGTGTCACCAATGTGGTAGTTTCTATTAGTGCGTCAACACGGACGCGGATTCAACAAAAACCCACTGAATACAGAGAAATTGTCACATGAGCAAAAATCAAACAAATAAAACGCACGGTGTTGTCGTTTCGTTGAATGTTCTTTATTCGTAACGAAGCACTTATATTACTTTATTAACACTGGGAATACACTGGCTGAACAATATTTATTTATGGTGAACGAAATAAAAAAAATCAACTTGCACAGTTTCTTTTGTTTTAAGGTGAGTGTTTAATTCAAAATAATCTTCCGCTTCCAATAGGCACCATCGACAACACCAAAATCCCGACTGTCTTGCGAATTTGTTAACATAAAGGCAAAATAAAATAAACGCACTAAATGACGAAAGTCCACTGAAAACGGTTTTAATCGTATGTTCCTTCTAAAATAACTTAAGCGATAAAGCATGATTAAAAATAATTGAAACTAATAAATAAACTGCCGACGGAAATAAAGTCTCAAGACTCGCCACACACAAGTTGAACCCAAGGAAAAAGGCTGACTGACTAATTGGAACTCCTCAAAGAAAAGGGAACCTCAAAGAAACTGAAAAAGAGGAGGAGTTACACGATTAACTCGAGGTAGTTAATCGTGATTGGACCGGTTGAAATAGGCATACATTATGCATGTGTGCGTATGCCTTGCATACGATCGTTCGGCGACCGTGGATGGAGGCCAACATCGCTAATGCATTTTCCATGAATGTAAACACTAACATCTGGGGTGCGAAAGACCCAAACCGAAGATTTGGTCATCCTAATGGGAGGCCATAAATCAACATTTCGGTTGATGATGTTTAAATATTGCAACGAATATAGGGTGCAGCCGTTGCCAGATGTTGAAAGTAAACATTTTCTGGCTGCATCCAGTTCGTTGCTCGTGTGCGGTCCCTGCTCGTGGGGACCGATAATAGGAAACCAGCGATTGCTGGTAATTAGGGAAATGTTTGGTTTGCGTCAGCCGAAACCTTGTCGGCGGTAGCAAACCAATGGGACCAAATAGCCGCATGCAAGAAGTGCCATGGGCAAACAAATAAAACGGGTCAACAAGGAACTCTTTGTTGATGTTGTTTCCATAGCATAAGGCTATGGAAACAAGCTGCCCTGGGCAGAATGTATGCCTAAGGATAGGATTTCCAATGCCACGGCAATGTGATAATCTTGCCGTGGACTTATGCTTTTTTAGGAATCCATGTATGCCCGAGGGTGGATTTTCGATGCCACGGCAAGGTGATAAGCTTTGCCGTGGATTTAATGTTTTTTTAGGGATTAATGCCTGCCCGAGGGTGAGTTTTTGATGCCACGGCAAGGTGATAAGCTTTGCCGTGGACTTAATGTCTTTCAGGGGTGGTGTTGGAGAAAAAGGGGTTTGGAAGGAAAACCCCCCACAGAATAGGTAAGCTGCCTAACGGATATACGAAACAGTTATCCGATTGGGTAACCGTATTAATTCCAGCGATTTGGCTGGGGGTAAATGCCGTAGCAAGGTTACGCAACCTTGCTGAAGTTCGACCAAGAGGTAAGTCGTTCGCCTGGAATAGTGGGGATCGAGCGATGCATGGCCCTTCGGGCCCTGAAAAGCCCCACAGAGCAACAAAGTTCGCACCAAAATTAAGCTTCTCTGCTATAAGCAGCTAATTCGATCTGGAATATCATACGTCTTTCCCATATGGTCCTATAACGTTTGGGATGATAGTGAAGAACGTGTGATTCGAACTGACGCTATGGCAGTTAGAATCACTAAAAAGTGAACCAAAGTTCAACCCATCAGGCCACCGCCGTGTGTACAAACTCGATTTCTAAACTCAAGTACATTCGACCGATGTGGATTTGTTATGCTATCGCTATGGTATACGGCTTTGATGCATTTTCTTATTCGATTTTCGTTCGGTGTTCTTCACTATTTGCTTGTGTATTGTGTGTGTATCTGTTAGAAACGTCACACTACTCCCTCCTCAGTAACTTTGTTACGATCAGCTTCGTGTGCGAACGACGGAGCGAGGGACGAGCGAGCGAGAGCTCGTCGGTGCAGGTGAGTGTGCCGGTGCTCTATGCGGAAGTCGTGATCGTTTCGTGAAGAACTGTTTTACTACGGTAAAGTGTGTGCTGTGTGTACACAGATCAGTCACCAATTATAGCGTTTGGGATGATAGTGAAGAACGTGTGATTCGAACTGACGCTATGACAGTTAGAATCCCCAAAATTTGAACGAAAGCGCAACCCATCAGGCCACCGCCGTGTGTATGAATTCGATCTCTAAATTCAAGTACACTCGACTGATGTGGATTTGTTATGTTATCGCTATGGTATACGGCTTTGATGCATTTTCTTATTCGATTTTCGTTCGGTGTTCTTTACTATTTGGTTGTGTATTGTGTGTGTATCTGTTAGAAATGCCACAGTCCTGCATATCTTCGGCCAAATGGAAAGACTGCAAGTTTTCGAAAGAAAACTCCTCAGAAGATGCACCAACCACTCTAGAAGGCTTGACGGCCGCCATTAGCCGAACTCTCACCTATACGAAAGTGCCTCCATTATCCCTATCGACGAGTTAGCATATAACTACAATTAGCATATAAGTACCGCGAAAGCATTCAGAACAGTGAGAATCCACTCGTACGGGAGTCTGGCGGTGTTGACCCTCTCTCTCTCGATCTCTTCGGATCGGACCACCACAATTTCTTCTTCAGCACAAAACTGAAGAAAGCCCCGTTCCCAACAACATTCTCCTCTATAATAGAGGATTCCTGGAGCCATCCCATAGGCTCTACTGCTGACACACTCCAAGCACGCACGCACAGTACAACGCAGCACAAGCACACACACAGACACACACCGACCAAAGCGCAGATTATCAGACGCCAAAGAGGTGATCTGCGTTTACTACCGCACTCAAGACCCACCGGTCTTGTACGATTTCTTTCCCACCACCTCCCCATCCAAGTGGTTAGAGAACGCTTCAACTAACCCTGTCCACACTATCCGTAGATACCCCCCCCACCTTTTTTTTTTCTTTTTCAGATATCTCAAGACCGAGCCCAACATCCTCACGGATGTGGGTGATTCTGGTTATCGCAAGGTAACCTTTGGAAACGGGGCCGACTCCAACCGCCTCTGCCAAGAGGATCCAACAGTCCTCAAGCAACCTTAAGCAACCAGGACGAAACTCCCAACCACTTAAGGTAACTCAACAAATAAACAATATAACCTTTGCAGGTTGTTGCCGTTGTCCTTTTGGATGTTGCGGGCATCAATCGTGTAATAGCAGTTCTTAAGCTTTTGAATTTCGATCAAAAACAACATCGCGTAGACATCGCTTAGGAATTGCTGAAAAGTCGACATCGAACTTGTTAAAACAGCAAGAATAGGTGGAAAGGCGGACATTACAGTGGAACGAATCCAAAAAACCCAATTGTTGCAGATTCGCACTGGACACAACCATCGAATTCGCAACTGAATGCTACCCTTGGCAACCAAATAACAAATGGCAGCAACCAGCTGACATAATCGAATAATTGGTTGTCAAGCAATGTAAACAAAACCTTTTCTATTCTTCGTTAACCATTCGAGCGACATAGTTGTACCAAATTAATCCTGTGAAATTTAAGGAATCATGTAAATAAAGTCCAGTTTTTTAATAACTAAAACCCCACCCGTTTATTGTTGACATATTGAGACGAATTGTTCTGGAATTACTGCACCTCACAGTTAGGTATTCTTTTCTCATTGTCTACATTACATTATTGATTTTAGAGACTACATTCCACATCGTGGCGCGGCAAGGGAATTCCGCATTGTTCCTGACGCCATTGTGTTCACCCACCACAACAATACCGTGTGCTGGTGTACAAGCACATACATTTATGCTCCTACATTTTGCATATCATTGTCGGAAATCATCCTCACGGCCCACCAAAATACATTGTTGGTGGAGGTTACGTGAATTACGTATTGGCCCGTTTGCCAATACACCAATCCATCCTAAGAAAACTGTCTAAAGACCAAAGACCGAAAAGCTCAACTAAATATAAAGGTTATATTCTGTTCAGCCAGTAAGTGAATGGAATCATCAAAGGATTACAAAAACAATAATAATAATAATATTAATAATAATAAAAGACTGACACAAGGTGATTATATCCGAGAGGAATTACGAATGAGGCAAACATGTTGTTAATATTACCAAACTGTGTCGAAAACTTTTAAAATATCCAATGCGACTACCTTTCTTTCGCCGAGGTGGTGGCTTTACTTTTCGGTAAGGTACGACATCAAATCTCCTGTGAAGTGTTGCTAGGAAGCCGCATTTGTGGTCATTGAGAAGCTCATTTGATTTCAAATATTTCGAAAGTTAATGATTGATAACTGATTCCATTATCTTCGAGAGAATAGAAGTTAGGGCTATGAGTCGATAAGAAGAAAAAAACGATTTGTCGCCCTTTTCTGAGAATTGGCTGCATGTTCGTTGCTTTCCACCTATTTGGGAAACGGCCAGTTGAATAAGACAGATGAAAGAGTTGACGTAGTGGTTTAGCGAGTGAAAAAGAAAATTTCTTCAAGGACTGTGTCAGGGGGAACATCATGCAGATATCATGATAAATAACGGAACTTTAAGAGGTTCGACAGCGCATAATCGGGCTCGCTCTCGAGGCTCTGCCCACGGTCGACTGGTGACGGCATTTTGTAACATCAGGGGCATCGGTTTCACCAATACGAATGTAAACGCCGTCCACCAATATTTGCAAACAACGTAACCTGATATCCTTGCCCTAACTGAGACCCAGGTCGATTCGTCAAGTGACTCGACATATCTTCGTTGCTCGGGATACAACTTGCATTCTAGATTCCGTTTTAAGGGCGGAGTCTGCGTCTTCGCGCCGTCCGATCTGGCTTACCAGAGCATGGAGGCGTTGGAACCCAATAATATGGACATCATATGGTTGGGGGTCGTGCTGAGGAACTCCGTCAAATTTCTTTGTTGTCTTGACCGCTCCCCGAATGATGATCGACCGGCGACATTTTTCGAACATCCTTCACATACCGTCGACTGGCTACCGATCAATCATCCAGCTTCTAAAATTGTTGTTCTTGGCGATTTTAATGTGCACAATTCCGACTGGTTGTTACATTCTAACAGAACCGACGAAGCTGGGAGGCTGGCGGAGATGTTTGCTGTAAGCCACAACTTGACTCAACTCGTGGGGGAGCTAACGCGAGTGCCGGATGCCCGAGGCGATTATGCGAACACCCGGGATATGTTTTCGACATCCGAACCGAGTATTTATACTGTAGAGGTATCTGCGCCATTGGGAAACTCAGATCACTGCTTGATATCTGTCGCGCAAGCACTTGCATATCAAGCGAATAACCGGCCTAGGCAGCTTCGCCATGTATGGAAGTATGGGGCTGCTAACTGGGACGATTTGTGCTCCGGAAACTCCGATGTTAACGCTTCCGCGGAGTCGGCATTAGAGATTATTCTTCTGGGGATGGAGATGTATATTCCACATTCCATCAAAGGAAGTTCGTCTGATAAATCTTGGTTTGATAAAAAATGCGAGCTGATTGCAGCGGCAAAAAATAGAGCGTTTAAGCAATGGCTCTCCAATCCCACCGATGTTGACAGAACGAATTTTGTTGGAATCAGAAACGCGTGCAACCAAGCGATTGATACCGCGAAGAAAGCTCACAACGACAGGGTGATCAATAAGTTCCTTCGGTGCCAAACTGGTTCTCGCTCCTTCTAGTCATTGGCAAAAGCTGTCAGCGGTAACTTCGCATCCTCCTCTTTCTCTCCGTTGGTGACAGACAGCGGGACCTCAGTCACGAATTCAAAGGATAAAGCTAATGTGTTCGCGAATTTATTTTCGGCGAATTCAAACCTCGATCTCGGCCTTTTGGAGCCACCTGTGATCTCGCCGTACGGTCTTCGATGCGGGATGTGAGATTTCGTCCGCGCACTATTCAACGCATTCTACGTGAACTGGATTGTAGGAAGGCAACCGGCCCGGATGGAATACCAGCAATAGTCCTTAAGAACTGTACTCCAGAACTATCGCCGGTTCTTGGCAGACTCTTCCGCTTATCTTATGCACGGAGGACCTTTCCTGCCTGCTGGAAAATCGCTCGAATTCAGCAAATCCCAAAGACGGGAAAAAAGTGTCTCCCACAAAATTAACGTCCGATAGCATTACTGTCTCTTTTATCTAAGGTAATGGAAAAAGTCATCAATACAGAGTTAGTTAAGTATTTGGAGTGCAACGGATTTCTGAATGATCGTCAATACGGATTCCGTGGCAGGCGGTCCACGGGAGACCTTTTGACACTTATAACCGATATACGGACATCTGCGATTGAACGGCATGGTGAGTCAAGGGCGGTCGCATTGGATATTTGCAAGGCTTTTGACCGCGTCTGGCACGGGGCATTGCTGAGCAAACTTCGTTCATATGGACTTTCCCAACAGCTTTTCAACTGAACGAGAAGCTTCCTCGAGAATCGATCGATCCGGGTTGTTGTGGACGGCGACTGTTCAGATCTGTATTCTGTTAATTCGGGGGTGCCACAAGGTTCTATTTTGGCTCTAACCTTGTTCTTGCTTCACATAGATGATCTGTTGGAGACAACGGATAACAAAGCGATCAGTTTCGCGGATGATAGTACGATTGTTTCCTCCTTTTCGAGTGTTCGGCCGATTGGTGCATCTGCGTCACATCAGCTGAAATGTGGACAGATTGACTCTCTGAATCAGGATCTAGATAGGATCCTGCAGTGGGGAAGGGCCAATCTCGTCGACTTCAATGCAGCGAAGACACAATATACAGCATTCACAAAGAAAAGTGGATCATCGGTTCCACGGGTGATGATGAATGGCCAGGCCCTCGAATCTGGGGAAAGTTTGAAATTGCTCAGCGTCACGGTCTGTGGGAATGTATCATGGCATAAACATGTGTCGAATATCGCCAAGTCAGCCTCAGGAAAACTGAGCTATCTTTTTAGAGGCAAGAAATATTTTACTCCGGCCCAATTACTTCTCGTATATAAATCCCAAATTAGACCCGCGCTCGAATATTGCTCTCATGTTTGGAGCTCGGCTCCTAAACATGCCCTCGACCTACTTGAGAGCATACAGAGAAGAGCGATCCGCCTGATCGGGGACTCGGCGCTGACGTCCGGATTTCAGTCGTTATCACATCGAAGGCGCGTAGCCGACCTCTGTCTGTTTTACAGATATTAGCACGGGTACTGTTCTTCGGAGATTCTTGGTATTGTTCCACGCAATTCGGCTTATATGTGCTCCACATGACAATCCGACGGATCCCACCCGTTTGTAGGCAGACACAGAGGAGTACCGCAAGCCACGAATGTTACAAACATCAATGCAAAATTCCCGTTCCATCTCTACACTGAAAACCAATACCGCCTCGGGAAAGGATGCAAGTCAGGACCAGCGATACATTTAAAATTTTGTAAAATTGGTCAAAAGATTTTAACAGATCGCTATTACAGTGTTAATGTCAATAATACCGCCTCACGAGTATTCAATATTCCAGCAGGTGCTCCTCAGTGGTCAATTATTGGGCCAATTTTTTACAACTTGTATATCTCTATTATTCCCCAATTACCGTATTGTGAACTTACCCTATATGCTGATGATTCTGCAATATTTTCGTCGTATGCGCTTGGTCTGAACATTGAGACCAATTTACATTTTACGGCAGAAATACTAATTAATTATTTTAACGAGTGGCGAACAAAAGTAAATGAGGAAAAGATGCAAGCTATCTTTTTTACAAAGTAAAAAAAATTCAAGTTCTCTACCTTCCACCCAGTTTACAATAAATGGACACCACATAAAATGGGAATCAGTTGTGAAATATCTGGGGATGTATTTGGACAAAGACATTACATTGAAAGAACACATTGCAAGGACTTTACATAAAACAAATATTGCAATTAACTTGCTATACCCATTTATTAATGGGATATTATTTTATATGAAAATAATACAGTCATGTATACACTCCCAATCACTAGGATGAGGTCACACATTTTGCAATTGAATTTCGCTCTTTTTCGGACCCCTTCCACACTTCCAGGGTTGTAGAAGTTGGATTCAATCAGAAGACGTGGAACTTTTGCCATGGCCGCCCTATTCGCCGGACTTAAACACAGTCGACAACGTTCGGCCATGGCTATCTCGTAAAGTTTATGAAGGCGGCAGACAATTTGAAGACAAGGACACCTTAATAGAAGCTATTCGTGATTCCTGGGACCAAATTTCCCTAGGCTATTTAAAAAACCTCTATGATTCTATTCCAAACCGTCTTATAGAGGTCATATCCAAAAACGGCGGGCATATTAATTATTAACGTAGAAAAACGTTATAAGTAAATGTTTTAAACCCATAAAATGTAAACATTTCATTAATTTATTCCTTCTTTTCTAAAATTTTGCATGTGGACTCATCCTAGTGACACACTTTTTTATACCCTTTTTAAGTAGTTTATTATTTGATCTTGAGAAATTCCAACGGTCGTTTCTTGATTACCCTTTAATTTTATGAATCTCTTTTGGAAAAATACGGACCTATTTACAAGTAGTATATGTTCCCTAGTACAAAATTTCCAACAGGTATAAAGAGCGAAAATCAATTGCAAAATGTGTCGCCTCCTACTAGTGATTGGCAGTGTATATCATCATCATCATCGGCACTACAATCGGGAACCGGTCTTGGGCTTTTCTAGCAAGTCCTGAGGCTTATTAAATTGTCCATAATGATTTGTTTCTTTTTTCGGGCAAGGTCATTAGTCTTGCGCCACAGGCTCCCCGACGGGGAATCGAACCCCGGTCTGCCGCGTGACAGGCGGGTATACTAACCACTATACTATCGAGGAGCCTATGGGAGTGTATATACAGTGGTGGAAAAAATAATAGAAACAAACGGTTTAAATAACGATCAACAATCAGTAACTGCATACAATTTAGTTTTTCTTCGACACCAATTCTATACCCGAACCGTACCTAACAGTACTTTGATATGGTGCATCAATTTGCTCTTATCAGTTTTTTTGTTTTTGCCGGGAGCCTTCTTGTTTTTCAATCGATTTAATGCGTCTACAACTTCGTTGAAGGATGGCTCTGGGATCTGAGGGTCGGCTGTATGTACGTCTGGTGCGTTTATTTGTGGTTGATGGGTGCGCACACTGAGCAGGTTTTCAAAGTACTGCTTCCATCTTGTCACGATATTGTTTGTTTCTGTGACCAGACAACCGTTTGTGTCTCGAATTATATTGGCTCTTATCGGTAGCCATTTCTAATTGAATTCATGCCGTGATACATACCTCTGATGTTCTTTGCTCTGAAATTTTCTAGGATTTATTCGATCCGGATCTTCTCCCATTCGCGTTGAAATGCAATCGAAAGGGATATTTTGCCTGGAAAAAATTATAGAAACATACCATCACCACAGTCTTCAATCGCGATTATGAAGTAAACTACTGGAACGTCTTTATTGAAATCTTCGTAAATTTGTTAGACCTGTATTTTAGTGACAATAACAATAAAAATAAAATTTTGTGAAATGGGTCAGTACATTGCACTAGTTCCGATCGTGAATTGATAAAAAAATTCAGAAATTACGGGAAGACAATGGATGAAATAGCTAAGCTAATGAAGTGCTCTAAGAAAAAAATATTCACAGCTCTTCATTCAGGTCCTAAAATGGAAACCAGAGGGAGAAAAAGAAAAGCAACCTCACGATTCGACAAACTGCTAACTCGACTATCCAAGGACAAGCCGTTTTTTTCTTCAACGAAATTAAAAAATGACTTAAACGCACCTTGTACGAGTCGTATAATTAGAAACAGACTAATAGAAGCGGGTCTTCCTGGAAGAAGTCCCAGAAAAGTTCCATACTTGAACAAGAAAAATATAAAGCAGAGACTCGTTTTTGCCAAAAAACATCTCCACCGTGCGAATTGGAATAACATCTTATGGTCGGATAAAACCAAGATTAATTTGTTTGATTCCGATGGAAAAATGTACATCAGACGACCAATAAACTCAGAATTCTATCCAAAGTATACGAAAAAGACAGTGAAACATGGTGGAGGTAATTTATTGATTTGTTGGTGCTTTTCAGCATCTGGTGTTGGTCCACCTTTTCTTATAAAGGACAAAATGTGTGCTAAAGATTATGTAGAAATCTTAAACACCGTTACGCTACCATTTTCTGAAGAGGGCATGCCTATTAAACGGGAGTTTATGCAGGATAATGACCCCAAACACACCTCAAAATTGGCTAAAGAATTCAATTTTCAATTTTTATTTAGTAGATAATTACATTTATGGTATATTTTACAACTAGTACTTAAGAGATTTAGGATAGCAATTCCTTTACAACTATAATCTTAAATCTATATAACGACGATAGCACAATTTTAATGAATAACAAATAATAAATTAAGGGAAAACTACAATAAAAAACCCTTATTTGAATCTTAAGACTAATATTGCACGAGCTTCCGGTTATTTTATATAGTAATGACCTCGATATAATTTTCATAGACAGAGTACATATGTAGTGATTTAGGATAACGCAAGACGGGAAACGAGAACATTGTCAGAAAAAGAACAATTGACGAAGAAGTTTCGATTGATTTTGTCAATAAGGAACTCTACCGGTTTAACGTTGGCGTTTTCATGTAGTTCATGTGTCGAATAATGCCATGGCAAATTCAGCAACATTTTCAATATTTTATTTTGACACCTTTGCAATTTTATTTTGTGTGTGCGAGCACAGTTACACGATACAGGGGCCCCGTACAGGAGTATCGCTTGAAAAATGTTTTTAAATATTATAATTTTATTTTCGATGCTAAGCTTTGACTTTCTACACACTAATGGATACATAACTCTTACGACTTTGTTTATTTTGTCAATTGTGGTAGTGATGTGTTTTTGAAAGATAAGTTTTTTATCTAGAATAATACCTAGATATCTACAGTCTTCGGACCAATCAATATCAACTGCACACATACTGAGTTTAGTGCCATTGGGTAGGTAGCAGTGTTTCCTACATCTCGAAAACCAGACAGCTTGTGTTTTATTACCATTTATTTTTATTTTCCGTTTCCTGTAATATACTGCTAGCTTGTCAAGAGCTGCTTGCAAAGAGTTGTAGACATTAGTGAATAAGGCACCCGAAGAGAAAATGGCCGTATCATCGGCAAACATAGCTACCTGAATGTTTTCACCTAGACATGGTAAATCTGCGACAAACAATGTGAATAATATGGGACCAAGGACCGAGCCCTGGGGTACACCATGGTGGATTTGGTGAGTAGAGGATATGTCGGTTCCTAAACTCACAACATATTTTCTCGAACGAAGAAAGCTCTGGATAATTTTGATAAGCGGTATTGGCAGCTTAAGTTTTAGTAGCTTATAAATCAAGGCATCGTGCCATACCGTATCAAAAGCTTTTTCGATGTCTAGAAGAACTAGTCCCGTTGACTCCTTGTCGATGAATTTACCAGCTATGTGGTTTTTAATGCGCAAGACTTGGTGGATTGTGCTGTGACCACTACGGAAACCGAACTGAAAGTTTGGTAAGATGTTATTGTCTTCCACAAAACGATCAATCCTTTCCTTAATGATTTTTTCTAAGAGCTTACTTAGACAGCTAAGTAGACTAATAGGTCTGTAGCTTTCGGGGCTGTTCTTCGGTTTGCCGGGTTTCGGGATAGGTATTACTTTTGCTGTTTTCCAACAGTCCGGAAAATAACAATTCTTAAGACAAGCGTTGAAAATGAAGGTTAAATAGTTACTTGCAGCAGGTGGAAGTGCTTTGATTAATTTGTTGTTAATATTATCGAGACCCGCAGCCTTTTTTGATTTCGATTTTTTTATCAATTCTTTAACTTTGCTGATATTAGTTGCGTAAGTACTTTCAGTTGGTGTTTGAGAAAGTACATGGATAGTGTTAGCAAATTCAGCTTCAGTATACGCGTCGCTTAGATGCATAGATATGGAGTGGTTCTTACTCAACGTGTTACCAAGTAGGTTCGATTTCTCTGTTGACGTCCGGCGCCATGCTTCCTCGGTTGAGGGAAGAGCGGGGACCTTTTGTTTTTTCAATTCAATTCAATTTTTATTTAGTAGATAATTACATTTATGGTATATTTTACAACTAGTACTTAAGAGATTTAGGATAGCAATTCCTTTACAACTATAATCTTAAATCTATATAACGACAATAGCACAATTTTAATGAATAACAAATAATAAATTAAGGGAAAACTACAATAAAAAACCCTTATTTGAATCTTAAGACTAATATTGCACGAGCTTCCGGTTATTTTATATAGTAATGACCTCGATATAATTTTCATAGACAGAGTACATATGTAGTGACTTAGGATAACGCAAGACGGGAAACGAGAACATTGCCAGAAAAAGAACAATTGTCGAAGAAGTTTCGATTGATTTTGTCAATAAGGAACTCTACCGGTTTAACGTTGGCGTTTTCATGTAGTTCATGTGTCGAATAATGCCATGGCAAATTCAGCAACATTTTCAATATTTTATTTTGACACCTTTGCAATTTTATTTTGTGTGTGCGAGCACAATTACACCATACAGGCGCCCCGTACAGGAGTATAGCTTGAAAAATGGTTTTAAATATTATAATTTTATTTTCGATGCTAAGCTTTGATTTTCTACACACTAATGGATACATAACTCTTACGACTTTGTTTATTTTGTCAATTGTGGTAGTGATGTGTTTTTGAAAGATGAGTTTTTTATCTAGAATAATACCTAGATATCTACACTCTTCGGACCAATCAATATCAACTGCACACATACTGAGTTTAGTGCCATTTGGTAGGTAACAGTGTTTCCTACATCTCGAAAACCAGACAGCTTGTGTTTTATTACCATTTATTTTTATTTTCCATTTCCTGTAATATACTGCTAGCTTGTCAAGAGCTGCTTGCAAAGAGTTGTAGACATTAGTGAATAAGGCACCCGAAGAGAAAATGGCCGTATCATCGGCAAACATAGCTACCTGAATGTTTTCACCTAGACATGGTAAATCTGCGACAAACAATGTAAATAATATGGGACCAAGGACCGAGCCCTGGGGTACACCATGGTGGATTTGGTGAGTAGAGGATATGTCGGTTCCTAAACTCACAACATATTTTCTCGAACGAAGAAAGCTCTGGATAATTTTGATAAGCGGTATTGGCAGCTTAAGTTTTAGTAGCTTATAAATCAAGGCATCGTGCCATACCGTATCAAAACCTTTTTCGATGTCTAGAAGAACCAGTCCCGTTGACTCCTTGTCGATGAATTTACCAGCTATGTGGTTTTTAATGCGCAAGACTTGGTGGATTGTGCTGTGACCACCACGGAAACCGAACTGAAAGTTTGGTAAGATGTTATTGTCTTCCACAAAACGATCAATCCTTTCCTTAATGATTTTTTCTAAGAGCTTACTTAGACAGCTAAGTAGACTAATAGGTCTGTAGCTTTCGGGGCTGTTCTTCGGTTTGCCGGGTTTCGGGATAGGTATTACTTTTGCTGTTTTCCAACAGTCCGGAAAATAACAATTCTTAAGACAAGCGTTGAAAATGAAGGTTAAATAGTTACTTGCAGCAGGTGGAAGTGCTTTGATTAATTTGTTGTTAATATTATCGAGACCCGCAGCCTTTTTTGATTTCGATTTTTTTATCAATTCTTTAACTTTGCTGATATTAGTTGCGTAAGTACTTTCAGCTGGTGTTTGAGAAAGTACATAGATAGTGTTAGCAACTTCAGCTTCAGTATACGCGTCGCTTAGATGCATAGATATGAAGTGGTTCTTACTAAACGTGTTAGCAAGTAGGTTCGATTTCTCCACTGAAGAAATAAACAACTTGTCGTGAACTTTAAACGGAGGAATACTGCACCCTCTCTTTTTCATAATTTTTGATATTTTCCAGAACGGTTTGCTTGCTTTGTCAAGAGAGGAAAGGTGTTTATTCCAACACTTGTTCCTATATGTTGAGATTTCGTTTTTAATGATATTATTTAAGACTTTAACATTAACTAGAAAACAATCGATTCTATAACGCAGCCATTTTCTTCTTTCTGAGTTTCGTAGCCTAATCAGATGTAAGATATTTTCAGGAAGCGGTGCCTTATCAACTGGAGCAGTGGAACATTTAGGTATCGCAAGATCGGCCGCTCTATTGATAATAGAAACAAAATTGTTGCATAGGATATCAATGTGCTCGCTGCAGGTTATAGAATTTAGGCTGGTGTCACCTAGAACCAAGTTCGTGTTTATATATGATTTATAACAATTCCAGTTGGCGGCGGAATAGTTGTGGTATAAACTGGTACGATTTACAACTACTGTATGATTCACTGTGAGGCTGATCGGAAGGTGGTCTGAACTTAACGCATTTAGAGTTAATGGTACTGTGCAGTAATTTGGAATATTAGTGATATATAGATCAAGAGTTGAGGGGTTCTTGTTAGCACTCGCTGGGATATAGGTGGGAAGAAGTGGATAAAGTATGGAAAAACTTGGGCTGGATTCAGCAACATCTAGTAAAATGTTACCCCAGCTGTTTGCCCTAAGACAATTCCACGACTGATGTCTGCAGTTTAGATCACCACCAATAATTACCTTGTTTCGAGTGTTGACTCTATACAATTTTTGCAGATCCCGCTTAAAGTAAGTAGATTTTTCTAGGTTTCTATTTCCTCCAGGGAAATAGACCGAAAAAAGACTCACCTTGGAATTGTCACTTAATGTTACCTCTATACTAATTTCCTCAATTAACTTAAGGCGCAATGAAGGACGCAAGGAATGTTCTATACATTTTTTCACAACAATGGCGACACCTCCACCACTAGCATGTACCCTGTCTAGGCGATAACATATGTAATTTTGATGTGAGAAAGAAATGTCTTGTTTGAGCCAGGTTTCTGAAACAAGTGCAATGTCAATATTAAAATTTATCAAGAAACTAAAAAATTCATGCTTTTTGTTTTTGATGCTTCTCGCATTCCAAGTTATGATGTTAAGAGAATTTCTTAACATGTTTTTTCCGAGTATATGTACTTAATAGCTAATGAAGTAATGACGTTAAATTGGTCAGCTTTGGTTTGACAAGCACTAAGCTTGGTTACAACTTCATTAAGAAGAGAGTTTATCTCGCTAAATGAGAGCAGGTTATCATTAGTTAATGTTTCTGACGGATTTTTCTTCGTGTGTGTCGTATCACTATTGGAAGGTTGCTGGGTTTGATGGAGGCCAGAAGCCCAGGTGGATGAAGGAAGTGAAGGTTGACGCACAGTTCGGGGTAGTGGAGGAAAATTATCAATGGATAATCGGTCGGGCACTGTCTGCTGTTTGTCACTTGGAGACTGTAGGAAGGTTGTATTTCCTGTACCACGTCCGCGTGGGGATAATTTGCGGCGAATGTCTATGTACTGCTTTCGGCTTATGCATTCTGGATCGGTGGATTTATGTGGCCCACTACAATTTGCACACTTGATGACCTCATTTGTTTTGCAGTCGGATGTTTTATGGTTTCCCGAACATATTGCACAGAAGCTATTTATATGACAATGCATCGAGCCGTGACCATAAAGCTGGCAATTGTGACATTGTGTGACCTTACCTGGATTATGTTTTTTAAAGTCCCAGCGAACGATGGTTTTGAACAAGGTGGAGTAGTTCCGTTTTAGTTCGTTTAATTTAACTGTACTGCGTTGAATGTAGACGATGTACAAGTAGTGTTTGTACAGGGCTTTTGTTGACGGATTTAATGTGATGGTTTTAACATCTAGGCACTTAATCCCGAGTGCAATTAATTCATTTTTCACTATATCGTTGTTTATTAAGTCTAGCCCGGATAGCACTACCTTTAACGGACGATTTTCCTTACGTGAGTGGGTGAAAAACTCACATTTTAACCGTAAGAGTTCGGTTCTGATTTTATTATATATGTCCATTGTTGGGGCACATATTTTTTGCCCAAGCGAAATGTTTTTGATTAAGTATTTGTCTATCTTAATGTTGCTCAAAATATCACGCACTTGAGCACTAGTTGTTTTTAATACCACAATTGGCGGAACGGTTTCTTTAGGAAGTTCTGCGCACTGTTCGTCATTGGTCGGATCCATTTCAGGAGAGTCTTCCATCAGACTTTGAAGTGGTTGAAAAAAGTTAGTGTTTGAACACATTTTAGATTTTTCGAGAACTTTATTGTTCACTTTTGAAAGTTTATCGGGAGGTGTTTGGCCTCCAATAACGGGGTCGTAACGCAACCGTTTGCGCTTGATTTTATTTAATACACGTGGCCCAGGGGCCATAACTTAACGGTTATAACACTTGTTCAAATTTTTGTATGCGGAAAACGAGGCAAAGAAAACAAGATTATGATAATTAAATTGTGAAAATTATTGTGAAAATAACGGTTGATTAAGATAACTAGCACGAGCAAAACTGTGAGACAAGTTGTCTGTTTGAAAGTCAGCCAGGTACTCGACCTTTTGTTTTATTCCTTTTATTTATTATTCCGCTCCGATAGAAAGTACGTTTGAGCGGAAATTTGTTGCAATTGATAATTAATTAATTAAGAAAAAAACTAATTCCGTCTCCTTAATATTGTTTATTTTGTGTATCATCTTCTTCACTCAAGGAAAACTTATTCTCAACTCAAACCATAAATTTACTTGAGACTGTAAGCAATTCAACTAACTCTGTTCTCTAACTCAACTCCAAACTCTAACTGATTTTACTATTGAATTTTTTCTCTACTTATAGAACATTGTGTTCTAATTTACTGTAAATTATAACATGAACAAAACACAACATTTATCTAAGTCTCTGTGACTATTAAATTGAATAAAATTTGAACGAAAATCAAAGTTACTATGTTTTGAATGAATAAAAAGGTGCAGGTTATTAAATGTGCTGTAACTGGCAATATTGTGAATGTTTATAAATGGTATGTATTAAGTGAGAATGTAATATATGTTAAGGGAAGTTTTTAAGGATGTGTAAGGAGATTCAGTGTTAAATTTTATAAAGGGTAGTATTCTGGAATACAACATCTCCACTGAAGAAATAAACAACTTGTCGTGAACTTTAAACGGAGGAATACTGGACCCTCTCTTTTTCATAATTTTTGATATTTTCCAGAACGGTTTGCTTGCTTTGTCAAGAGAGGAAAGGTGTTTATTCCAACACTTGTTCCTATATGTTGAGATTTCGTTTTTAATGATATTATTTAAGACTTTAACATTAACTAGAAAACAATCGATTCTATAACGCAGCCATTTTCTTCTTTCTGAGTTTCGTAGCCTAATCAGATGTAAGATATTTTCAGGAAGCGGTGCCTTATCAACTGAAGCAGTCGAACATTTAGGTATCGCAAGATCGGCCGCTCTATTGATAACAGAAACAAAATTGTTGCATAGGATATCAATGTGCTCGCTGCAGGTTATAGAATTTAGGCTGGTATCACCTAGAACCAAGTTCGTGTTTATATATGACTTATAACAATTCCAGTTGGCGGCGGAATAGTTGTGGTATAAACTGGTACGATTTACAACTACTGTATGATTCACTGTGAGGCTGATCGGAAGGTGGTCTGAACTTAACGCATTTAGAGTTAATGGTACTGTGCAGTAATTTGGAATATTAGTGATATATAGATCAAGAGTTGAGGGCTTCTTGTTAGCACTCGCTGGGATATAGGTGGGAAGAAGTGGATAAAGTATGGAAAAACTTGGGCTGGATTCAGCAACATCTAGTAAAATGTTACCGTAGCTGCTTACCCTAAGACAATTCCACGACTGATGTCTGCAGTTTCGATCACCACCAATAATTACCTTGTTTCGAGTGTTGACTCTATACAATTTTTGCAGATCCCGCTTAAAGTAAGTAGATTTCTCAATGTTTCTATTTCCACCAGGGAAATAGACCGAAAAAAGACTCACCTTGGAGTTGTCACTTAATGTTACCTCTATACTAATTTCCTCAATTAACTTAAGGTGCAATGAAGGACGCAAGGAATGTTCTATACATTTTTTCACAACAATGGCGACACCTCCACCACTAGCATGTACCCTGTCTAGGCGATAACATATGTAATTTTGATGTGAGAAAGAAATGTCTTGTTTGAGCCAGATTTCTGAAACAAGTGCAATCTCAATATTAAAATTTATCAAGAAATTAAAAAATTCATGCTTTTTGTTTTTGATGCTTCTCGCATTCCAAGTTATGATGTTAAGAAAGTTTCTTAACATGTTTTTTTCGAGTATATGTACTTAATAGCTAATGAAGTAATGACGTTAAATTGGTCAGCTTTAGTTTGACAAGCACTAAGCTTGGTTACAACTTCATTAAGAAGAGAGTTTATCTCGCTAAATGAGAACAGGTTATCATTAGTTAATGTTTCTGACGGATTTTTCTTCGTGTGTGTCGTATCACTGTTGGAAGGTTGCTGGGTTTGATGGAGGCCAGAAGCCCAGGTGGATGAAGGAAGTGAAGGTTGACGCACAGATCGGGGTAGTGGAGGAAAATTATCAATGGATAATCGGTCTGGCACTGGCTGCTGTCTGTCACTCGGATGCTGTAGGGAGGTTGTATTTCCTGTTCCACGTCCGCGTGGGGATAATTTGCGGCGAATGTCTATGTACTGCTTTCGGCTTATGCATTCTGGATCGGTGGATTTATGTGGCCCACTAAAATTTGCACACTTGATGACCTCATTCGTTTTGCAGTCGGATGTTTTATGGTTTCCCGAACATATTGCATAGAAGCTATTTATATGACAATGCATCGAGCCGTGACCGTAAAGCTGGCAATTGTGACATTGTGTGACCTTACCTGGATTATGTTTTTTAAAGTTACAGCGAACGATGGTTTTGAACAAGGTGGAGTAGTTCCGTTTTAGTTCGTTTAATTTAACAGTACCGCGTTGAATATAGACGATGTACAAGTAGTGTTTGTACAGGGCTTTTGTTGACGGATTTAATGTGATGGTTTTAACATCTAGGCACTTTATCCCGAGTGCAATTAGCTCATTTTTCACTATATCGTTGCTAATTTAGTCTAGCCCGGATAACACTACCTTTAATGAACGATTTTCCTTACGCGAGTGGGTGAAAAACTCACATTTTAACCGTAAGAGTTCGGTTCTGATTTTATTATATATGTCCATTGTTGGGGCACATATTTTTTGCCCAAGCGAAATGTTTTTGATTAAGTATTTGTCTATCTTAATGTTGCTCAAAATATCACGCACTTGAGCACTAGTTGTTTTTAATACCACAATTGGCGGAACGTTTTCTTTAAGAAGTTCTGCGCACTGTTCGTCATTGGTCGGATCCATTTCAGGAGAGTCTTCCATCAGACTTTGAAGTGGTTGAAAAAAGTTAGTGTTTGAACACATTTTAGATTTTTCTAGAACTTTATTGTTCACTTTTGAAAGTTTATCGGGAGGAGTTTGGCCTCCAATAACGGGGTCGTAACGCAACAGTTTGCGCTTAATTTTGTTTAACACACGTGGCCCAGGGGCCATAACTTAACGGTTATAACACTTGTTCAAATTTTTGTATGCGGAAAACGAGGCAAAGAAAACAAGGTAATGATAATTAAATTGTGAAAATTATTGTGAAAATAACGGTTGATTAAGATAAATAGCACGAGCAAAACTGTGAGACAAGTTGTCTGTTTGAAAGTCAGCCAGGTACTGATTGGCTAAAGAATGGTTTCTTCAAAACAAAGACGATGTTATAGACTGGCCATCGCAATCCCCTGATCTTAACCCAATAGAACACCTATGGGACATTCTTAAGCGCAAGATCGGAGCCTGCAAAGCCAAAAATAAGGTAGAACTTTGGTTCAAAATAAAAGATGAATGGTACTCTATACCAGGTGTGGCCAACTTTGGTGCACATAAGATCTACTTTTTATTTATAAATTGTGTCGCGATCGACCTATTTTTTAGGTAAGAAGGGGATGTTTTTGCAATGTGCTTTTATACCGACGTGCACTTTGGCGAGCTCCATGATTAAGGGGTAAATAATCTACATACATGAGTATTTATTTAATGGGTTAAAAAACGTATGTCCAGAGGAATTAAAACAACATGAGCACTTATTAATAACATTTATTCATTCAAACTTTTTAAATTAATGAGAAACCTGAGTCTGCATTTCCTTTACTAGTGCATCATAATTTGGAGTATATCCTGACAAAGACAATAACAATGAGTCCTCAGTATGACAATCGGTCAGGACGGAACGAAGTTTAGTTTTAGTTAATTGTAAATATGAAAATGCCGATTCGCACAGATACGTAGATCCAAAGCAAGAAAAAATCTATTCGCTACATTTGATAATATTGGGATACTTTTCTCGGTTAACATATTTCCAAAAATTTTCTTCAAATTTTCTGGCTTGTAAGACTAAATCAGATTGTAAAATTATAATTTCATTTTCCAAGGCGTTTTGCTCCATATCAAATAAGTCTGCAATTTTTTTGCTAATTTCCTTCACAATTAAATCTTTTTTGAAAGGAAAAGATGTAAATTCCACAATTTCTTTAATTTTTTTAAAATCTTGGAATCGCTTCTCAAAATCTTCCATTACATTTTGTATTTCGGCCACGTACTTGTCAATCTCATAAATAATATTTTTATTTTTTTGTAAGTTGTCTGCCATATTTGGAAAATGGTTCATATTATTTTGTTGTAAATCTTCTATCAACAAAATAAATTTGGTTTTATATGCATCTATGCTGCTAATCATATCAATTATTGTTTTATTTTTACCTTGTAATTCTAAATTTAAATGGCTTAATATGGAAGTAAAATCTGTAAGGAATGCTAAGTCACTAAGCCAGGTTTTGTCATTTAAATATGCATATTTTTTCTCTTGTTCATTAAGAAATTCTATTATTTCAGGCAATAAATCACGAAATCGTTGCAGAAATTTACCTCTACTTAGCCATCTTACATCAGTATGCAATAATAAATCAGACTGACCTTCATCGAGTTTTAGTTGAAAAAGACGACGTTTGAGAGAACTTCCACGAATTGAATTAACAATTTCAAACGCGACGTCCATTACTTCTTTTGTATTTAGTCTCTTGCTGGATAATACTTGCTGGTGAATTATACAGTGGTAACTCAAAAAATCTGCGAATTCATCGTCATTTCGACATAGGGCTATAAATCCATTTTTGCGGCCTATCATTGCAGCTGCGCCATCCGTTGTTATTGAAACTAATTTAAAAAGAGGTACTTTCTTATCATTAAGCAGACTTTTAAACCCGTTGAATATATCTACACCTCTAGTCCTTTCTTTCAAAGAAATCATACCCAACAATTCTTCTTTAGATGTAAAATCTTCAAAAACTAAACGAATGAGAACAAGTAACTGTGCAGTTTCACTTATATCTGTCGATTCATCACATTGAAGAGAAAAACAAGAACATCTGTTAATATCATTTTGTAACTGTTCCTTTAAATTTCCACCCATCTTTTCGATTCGTCGCATCACTGTGTTTCGGGACAGTTGTAGATCTTGAATTGCAGCAGTAATTTCGCTCTTGTTCTTAAAATCATTAAAAAGGGAATCCGAGATTTCCAAGAACATTTCCTTTACAAATTCACCATCAGAAAATGGTTTACATTTTTTAGCTAATAGATAGCTTACTTTGAAGGATGCAGTTGTTACTGCTTGTGACTTCAATATTGGTTTTTTGAAAATATTTTGTTGATTTGTTAATTGAGTTTTAAGATCCCGAACTTTACGTTTTCGTAATTCGGAATTTGGTGGATAATCTGTTTGATACTTGTTATGTAAAGATAAGAAATGTCTCTCCAAATTACCCTTTTTAGCAATGGCTATCGAGCTAAGACATATTAAGCAGCAACATTTATCATTCATCATCGTAAAAAAATAGTTAATTTCCCATTCTTCATTGAAATGATATGTTTTCGATTTTTTTGGTTTGCTATCCATGTTCATAAATAGGTATACTAAAATGCAAAAAATATACGACTTAATAATAGGGCATGTAATAAAAGTATTAAACAGTAACAATATAAATTACAATTAATACCTGGTGTAGGTTTAGCCGATAAAACGAAATAGCTAATCATACTTAATAGTTGCGAATAATTAAATTATTATTTTAAATAATGCTTATAAATATTTAATTAAGATTTAAATAATTTTATTTAAAATACATCTCTTATATACTTGCACAATTAATTTAAAGAACACTAATATTTCATTAATACTTACAAATGAAACAATCCGCAAGAGAAATTGACTGTAGCGTACAAACACTAACTTCAGAATGAAAATTTAACACTATATTCTGCAAAATTAGATTCCAAGAATTAATCCTAATGGCATGCAATTTAAATGTTATTATTTTAATAGTCATAAATTTCTCAGAAGTGTAAATACAAGTCAATTTTAAACGCACTGTATTTCAGATTTATTAAATAAACATCATTTATATACGTTTTTATATGTATTGTATAAGTTTTTATCATAAGCCGAAGTATTATGCTGATTTTGTAATATCCCAATTCAAATAAATTTTATATAGGTAGCAAAAAGTAGCAGCAGCAAAAAAGTTATCTACCGACAAAAGCTTTAAATAGAAAACAGAATTGCAAAAGTGCAAAGAAAAAGAACTTAATAAAACCATTTCAAATGTCAAAACAAACTAATAAAAATAATGATAATATAAAAATTATATCCTTTCTATGAGCTAATCACAGAAAACATTTGAATAAAAAGTATTTGTACTTTTTAAGTTAAAAGTTTTTATGAGATACTTTTCGCAAACCCCGAACTTGCGAGTGATCGACCAAAATTGGTCTCGCGATCGACCGGTCGATCGCGATCGACTTGTTGGCCACCCCTGCTCTATACCACCCGCGACTTGTACCAAACTAATCAATTCCATGGGACGAAGATGCGAAGCAGTCATTAAAAACAGAGGAGCAACAACTAAGTATTAAAAGGATATGAAGCACTTTTACTGTAAATTAATTCTTCACAAAACACAAACAAAAAACTAATTTGTTTCTATTATTTTCTCCAGGCAAATCTAAGGAAAATCTGGGTTTCTGTTTTGTGAAAAAAATATTTCCGCGGGTTTTTTTCCGGTTACTGAGTGTATTGTTAAATTATACTCTTTAACGGCTTTGAATATGGCGTCTTTGATTTTTATGTCGTCTGCTTTAGCCAGCGCCCTCGCGATTTCGAGTAACGTTGAATGAACGCGTTCAACTTGCGAATTGGAAGTCGAATGTTCAGTTGGGACTTTTATATGGATCGCGTTGTGTTTCCGAAATGTTGCTTCAGGTATTTGACTGGTAAAGATGGATTCGTTATCAGTCGTTATGTATCTTTCTCCTTCATATATGAATGTTTGCGATAGTAATTCGTCTATGACATGGGGTACATTCAGTTTGTTTGGGAGATGTCTAAGGTGTGTAAATTTTGAAAGACGATCCGTAGTACTTAGATATATCTCATTATCAAGGAAAAATATCTCCATTTGAAGATATTGAGCGATTACTTTTGGGATTGGTGTTTTCCCTATGGGATGTTTCAGCGGGTGTCTATCGTATTTTGTTGTACTACATATGTTACAATTTTTTAAATAATTTTTGCAGCTTTGGCGTGCTTTAGGCCAATAGTACGTTTCGGAGATTTCTCTGTAATTGTTTCTATAATTTTTATGGGTTCTGTTATGTACTGTTGTCATTATTTCAAGCTGTTTTTCCTGATCTGTAATATTTTTAAGGTTTTTCTGTGCGATGACTATTTTATAGTTTATGAATGTTTCTTTTATTTTCTTTGAATATTGATATAATAATTCTTCTTCCATTTTAATAGCATTTATGGGTTTTGGGTTTAGGATTTTTTAAGATTTGCAATGAGATTTTCTTCGTTAGTGAATGTGATTTCTTGGATATTCCTTTGAAATATGTGTTTTGATATTAGCTTTTCCTTACTACTTCGTTCTAGTATCACTTGATTTTTAAAAGTGTTCAGGGCTTGGCCTGTTCGTTGGAAGTCTTCTTGAGGGGAGCTTATCGCTGAATGTTGTGAACAGGATGTCGTGTGGTTAATTTGTTGACGTGACAAAGCGTCTGCTACTACGTTTTGTTTTCCTGGTTTATATACAACTTTCGTACCGAATTCTTCTATGAAGTTTTTCCAGCGCTTTAGTTTCGTGTTTGGGTTCTTTTCCGATATTGAAAAGGTAAGTGATTGGTGGTCGGTATATATGGTTAGATCTGAAATGCCGTATAGGAGGTTTCGAAGTTTTGGCGTTGCTCAATGCATCTGTAATTATCCTGATGTGATCGACATGCTGTTCTGGGGTGTCGGAGAAAATGAGAACATCGTCAATATAAACGTATGCGAATTTGCCTATGTATGGACGGAGTATATCGTCCACACAACGTTGAAAAATGGATGGGGCGTTTTTTAACCCGAAAGGCATTCGGTTAAATTCATATTTCGCGCCGTTTACCGAAAAACTTGTTTTTTGTTTATCTTCTTCTTTAATTTTTATTTGATGGAAAGCTGGTTCCAAGTCTATAATCGAAAAAATGTTTGCGTTACCAAGATTCTGCATAGTTAAATTTATATCCGCTATGGGGTGACGGTCAAATATAGTCTCGGTATTTAATTTTTGAAAGTCGTTTTTTTTTGGATTTCCTGACTCATCGATGCCTTTTTTTGGCACGATCCAAATTGGTGAATTATAAGGGCTGTATGACTTGCGAATCATGTCATTTTTCAGGAGATTTTGGATTTCTTTTTCTACAAATGCTTGATTGCTAGTGGGATATGGGTATTATTTTGAATATGTCGGTTCTTTTGTTTTAGTGGAGATAGTGGCTTCGATTGCGGTGGTAAAGGGTAAGTTGGGTTAGTTTGCTTGGATTTATTAATAAATGTTGAGATCTGAGAACAGGAAATAGTCGCTGGGGGCCAGATCTGGAGAATACGGTGGATGCGGAAGCGATTCGAAGCCCAATTCATGGATTTTTGCCATCGTTTTCACTGACTTGTGACACGGTGCATTGTCTTGGTGAAGCAGCACTTTCTTTTTCTTCAAATGTGGTCGTTCTTCGGCGATTCCGTCCTTCAAACGGCCCAATAACGCTATGTAATAGTCGCTGTTGATGGTCCTTCCTTTTTCAAGATAGTCAATGAAAATTATTCCGCGCGCATCCCAAAATACAGACACCATAACCTTGCCAGCCGACTGTTGCATTTTTCCACGCTTTGGGGCGGGTTCATCGTATGCAGTCCACTCGGATGACTGTTGATTGGACTTCGGAGTGAAATGATGGAGCCATGCTTCATCCATTGTCACATATCGACGCAAAAACTCGGGTTTATTACGCTTGATCATCTCCAAACACTGCTCCGAATCATCAACTTGTCGTTGTTTTTGGTCAAAAGTGAGCTCGCGCGTCACCCACTTTGCACAGAGTTTTCTCATACCCAAATATTCGTGAATGATATGATGTACACGTTCAGTTGATATCTTTAGAGTGCCTGCTATTTCATTCAATTTCAATTTGCGGTCATTCAAAATCATTTTTTGGATTTTTCTAAAGTTTTCGTCGGTAACAACCTCTTTTGGGCGTCCACTGCGTTCACCGTCTTCGGTGCTCATTTCACCACGTCTAAACTTAGCATACCAATCATTGATGGTTGATTTTCCTGGGGCGGCGTCTGGAAACTCGTCATCAAGCCAAGTTTTTGCTTCAACTGTATTTTTTCCCTTCAAAAAGCAATACTTTATCAACACGCGAAATTCCTTTTTATCCATTTTTTTCACAATAACAGAAGTTGCTTCACTCAAAATACTATAATTCACAAACTAATGATCCGACATCTGTCAAATTTATACACTCGTCTTTTGAAGGTTAGGGCTAACTAAAAATCATATGGATTTATTTCTAGTGCCGATATATATTTTTCAAGCCGCGGACTTTTCAAACCTGTTAGAGCGTTTATTATAATAGTGAAGAAGATCGTGTGATTTGAGCTGACGCTATGACAGCTCGAATCACGAAAAAATTTTTACCTAAGCGATACACATCAGGCTACTGACCGTGTTTAGAATTTGATTTCCAAACTCGACTATACTCCACTGATGTGAATTATTTTTATTTATCGCTTGGTATACGGTTCTGATGTATTTTTCTTATTCGATTTTTCGTTCGTGTTCTTCATTATTTTGCTTGTGAATTGTGTGTATCTGTTAGAGTCCCCACAAGACTATACAGGAGCATGATGCATAGCAGATTGTCGTTGGTTTCGATTTCCATGTCGTTCAATTTATCGACGGTGTCAAAGAACTCACTTAAGTGTGTTCACACGTCGTCGTGATCGCTCATTCGATGAAGAGTCAGTCTCTGCAGTAGACTGGCTTTCCTGGCCGGACCCTTTGACTCATACACGGAGATGAGTTTCTCCCATACTTCTCGTGAAGTTCCACACCCTTTAATTATCTTGACTTCAGATGGTCCGATCGCTAGTATGATGCCTGCCTTAGCCTCCCTGTCTCCTGTTTTCCACTGCTCTACCACGCCTGTGCGCGCCTCCGTCGATTCAGTTTTCACGATTTCTCCAGTCACATAGCCCTATGCGCCATTCTTTACTAGGATCGCCTCCATCTGCAGCTTCCAAGTGTCGAAATTATCCTTCCGCAGTTGTTCGATGCTTGCTGTGGATGGCGCAATTTTGTTGATAGACGAGAATTTAGCCATCCTGTGTTGTTTGTTGGTTTTCCACGCGTTTATCCAACCATGACTCTATTTCGCAGTGCTCTGGTGAATGCCTGGGCCCATAACCTGTTGTAGAGTAGTAGAGACGAAGGAAGGATAGCACGTGGCTGGATGGACGTGCCCCGAAGCGGCTAGTTGATAAAAGGAGAGTGATGATGTGCACGTACATCATCAGGAAGCCTTTGCAACTTGACGAAATACAAAATGGTGGATGTTCGTCAAGTTCAACCAATTGCATTGTCGCCGGTGTGCGCATCGGAAGTACACTAATGTAGAACATTAGATGTCCAACATATACAATAAAAATGTATATATTATTGAAAAACTAAATACATTACTTATGAACGTTTGAAGGATCAAAATTTGTTTGTTCATGTCATTAATGCACTTTATAATACAGTATGGTAAAACCTCTGCTTTTTTTTTGTGATTAAATAATTTTGAAGTAGACTTGAAATAAAAATCACCACCGAGTGTAGCCGCGGTTTTGCGCTACAAATAACCATGTATTAATTATATTTGTTTTTCTTTTTTTTTCAAAGGTAAGTTTTCTACAAATATGTAGATATTGACACAGAATTTTGATCGCCAAATGTCATTTTAATCCCATAAACTCTCACTACATAAAACTTGCCCCAATCTTCTTAATAATATTTTTTTTGCATTATATGGAAGGTGTGATTCAATAATGAAGCGCACACTTTGAGGTAATTAGCATGTATTCCTAAAAATATAGTAATTATCTATATTGTATACTTCGATCCAGTGCTGGATTACCCATTAGGCCGGACTAGACCATGGCCTGGGGCCCTGGCGAGCAAGGGCCCCCAAGAAAATTTGTCATGATTGTTTTTAATTTATTTTTAATTTTATTTAAATTTTTTTATATCTTTTGGAATTTTGTAAACAAAAATTTTTTTAAAGACAATTCATTTATCTTATGTAATTGATTATACAAATGTATTTTCAAACAAAAATATTTAAAAATCTTAATTGATTTATTCTTTTGATTGTTATTTTAAGCTACGATTTGAATTTCAAATCGCGCGCTAAATAACCGAAACAGCGCTTGCAAACTCGAGCTTGTTTATATAAACAAAAACGATTTATATCTGTGTTTTAAGCAAAACAAAACTATCTGTTGCTTTGTCGTTTGTAAAATTACATTTGTTCGTTGTTCTTAGAGAAAAAAAGAACGTTTTTTCAATTAGTGACGAATCTAGATGTTAATTAATGTGAAATTGTGGTATTGTGTGTAATGAACATATCGAAAACTACGCATTTGTTGAAAAAGGTAGGTTCTGTTTTATATTGTATCTTTTCACACAACACAAAAAACATCACCAATCGAATTGTCTTTTTTTGTTATCCAACAACAATAATGAAAGTGAGTTTGTATATTGTTTTCGTTTTAAATTTCTTTTTTAAGTTTCATTCAGTTTTTCGAAATTTGTTTTGTTGTTCGATTTTGATTTTGTAAACTGATTTAGTTTTAGCTATTTCGATAATCTAACGTTTTGGTTTTGTTTTTCTGATTTATTTTTGAGTTCGATTTTTTGATTTTAAACTTTGTTGTTTAATTTCAAATGCAGAATTTGATGTTTGCTTTTCCTATCTGAATGTTACGATTTAGGTATGTTTGTAGATTACATAATGCGGCGATCCTATCAGAGCGGGGCTCAAAAAAGAAAAATTGCGGATGAAAAGAAAAAACGAATTGAGACAGATTTATCGAAACTACCAAAATTGACGTCATTCTTCCAAAGTTCCACTGCACATGCTTCTTCATCAGCTATTGAACAGATCGAATCTAGTAATGAAGATGTAAGAATCGATATATAATTTACTGTTGATATTTATAAATTCTAACTTTCTTATAAAATATAAATTAAAGTGTTTTAGAGCAAATGTAATTCTTAAAACTTTTGAATTCAAAATTGTTTTATCAAATTTGCAGATTCAATCTGAAACAGAGCAAGTCGATCATCTCAAAACCTCTGAATCTTTCGATCAAGATGATGGATCAAACTCGCAACGTGATGTTAGTCTGAACGAATACGAAGAGCTCAGAGCCGCGGATTTGGGTACTTTTGAAACTGCAGCGAACAATGACAATTGTTCGAGCGATCCAGGCAAGTGGGGTGATTTCACTGACGATGACGGCAATTTTTGGATCAATCGTGGTCCATGCATGTGCCAAAATCACTCTGGACCGGTTGAGCCGTCTCGTAGATTTTACGTTGCAGAAGGTAGAGCAAGATATTGCTCAGAAAAAAACGTTTTTTGGAAGAAAGGCAAATCAAGAACGGTTCAAGCGCGAATGGCTAATTTATTCCCCCACGACTGGTTGCGTGTATTGTTTTGTATGTAAAATGTTTACTTCCAAAGACAAACAAAACAAACTGACCAGCGATGGATTTAATGATTGGAAAAATATTTCCCAATTACATCAACATGAGAATGGATCTCTTCACAGAGGATGTATGTTGACATACATTCAAAGGCGATAGAACTGCGTCGATGTTTCCGACAACCTTCAACTTGAGTACCAGAAAGAGAAAAATTATTGGAAAGATGCAGTGCGACGTTTGATTCCAGTCATCATAACGTTGGCTGAACGAGGATTACCTTTCAGAGGCACAAACGAGCATTTCGGCGTTCCAGATAATGGAAATTACTTAGGTTTACTCGAACTAATTGACCCGTTCTTAAAAAGTCACATTGAAAATTTTGCGGACCGAGGCAAGGGGAATCCCTCGTATTTATCAAAAACAATTTGTGAGGAGTTGATCAGCATTATGGGTTCAAAAGTAAGACATCACATTATACAAGAGGTCTTAGCCGCGCGATATTTTGGTTTTTCAGTCGATTCAACTCCGGATATCGCTCACGTTGATCAACTCAGTGTAGTTGTCCGATACGTTGCTAAGAATGGAAAACCCGTTGAAAGATTTTTGACGTTTTTAAACTTTGATAGCCATAGAGGTGTTGCGATGGCTGAAGTGGTTTTAGAATACCTTGCGATTTGCGGCTTAGATTTTAAATACTGCAGGGGTCAATCTTATGATAATGCTCCGAATATGTCGGGTATTTACTCAGGTATGCAATCGATCTTGTTAAATCTCAACGAATTTGCGATTTATTTACCATGTGCAGCGCATTCACTTAACTTAGTTGGAGAAACTGCTGTAAAGTGCTGCTTGTTTGCAGTGAACTTTTTTTCTATTGTACAATTATTGTACACATTCTTTTCAAGCTCAACCCACCGGTGGGACGTTTTGAAGGAACGTATCGGAAACGAAAAGGTACTGATGTCGTTATCCCAAACTCGTTGGGAAGCTCATGCGAACGCCACTGAGGCAAATCAAAAATCTTTCAACGAAATCGTAGCAGCATTGTATGAAATTGCTGATGATTTAACACAAAAAAGTGACTGTAGACACGAAGCTGAATGTATCGCGAATAAAATTCAAACCTTCGAATTTGTTTTCATGCTTGTTTTGTGGAGCGATATTTTGAACAATTTTCGGGCAACGAGCAAAGCATTGCAGTCAGTAGAAATTGATCTGAAAACCTGCGCGTTAATGTACTCGTCAGTAGAAAATTTGTTAGATGAGATAAGAGATAAGTTCGAAGTATTTGAAAACAAAGCCAGATCCATTTTACCTGAGACAGATAATGCGAATGTTGCATCGCGAGTTCGACGAAGAACAAGACAGCTAAACGATGGCGATGCTCCAGAGGTTGCATTAAGTCCGCGCGACTATTTGCGTGTAAACGGTTTTTTGGTAATCATCGATACGGTCAAGATTGAAATCAACAAACGAAGCAAAGTTTACTTAGAGGTTTCGGAGAGATTTTCGTTTTTGGCTGATTTTGATTTGACCGAAAATGAGTATTCCAAAAAGATTTCCGATTTAGTTGACTTTTACTCTGACGATTTAGAAGAATTTTACCCTGAACTCATACAGTTTCACGCTTTCATTAAATCAAAATTCCCAATGAAACTTAAGTTCACTCACTCTGACCTCTACGAAAGTTTGATTCAAGATCAACCATTTACCATTTTGAAGAAGATTTTGAAGAAATCATCAATGATTTTGTTGATCAAAAATGTAGAAAAAAAGTTTGTTGAAAACGAGCGTCGCTTTCATCTTCCAAAGAAATGTCCAAAGATTATTTTATAATTTAATATACTGTTAATTATTTTTAATCAAAAAATATATAATTCAACTGAAAAAAATGATTTCCTTTATTTTATTGTATTTGAAAACCTTAAAATGATATGAATTAGTAGTTTAAATTATACAAATGCATCAATAACGATTAATTTTACGATTATTAAAAAAAAAGAGGGCCCCAAAATGTGAATGGCCTAGGGCCCCCGATTGGCTTAATCCGGCACTGCTTCGATCTTAGGGATCGCATTATAAAAGTAATTAGATTCAAGATTTTGGTATTCAGTCGAATGGCATAGCAGTGCTTTAATTAAATGGTCTAAGGAGCTTATCGTGTTATTAAAAAATTCCCATTCGAAAAAATACTATCTGAGATGCAACATCTAGCAGATATACCACATATTTGTTTAAATTTCCTTTCAAGAAAGCGACATAAAATTTGACGGCTAAGCAAACCAAGATCCCTCTTAGCAAGTTTATTTGGAGTTGTGCACTGGCCAGAACTACAACATTCGTTTGTTTAAAAATTGTCTATTAATTTTTTAAAGCCGATTTACGAGATGGAAATATTTGGCCGATTGTGTTTTATTTTATAAAGTATTCGCAAAACAGAATTCGCTTATTATCATAAACACTAAAGCCAAATTCATCTCTGGTCTTCTTCTCCTTCTTTAAAGCCCCATTTGCCTTCTATATTCGTCATTCATTACGAGAATCCATAGTTTCATTTGTAAGCATGCACTATAAAAATTAAATGGCCTCCCAATACAGTCAGTGACTCAAATATGCTTTTCAATTATGTCTTCTTCACTGTCCTATTGTTTTAACATTACTACACTACACATGTAGTGGCGCAAGGCTAATAATCTTGCCCGTAAAAACAAATTATTATGGAAAATTTAACAAGCCTCGAGACTTGCTAAATAAGGCCAAGACCGGATCCCGCTTTTAGTGCCAATGACGACGACGACACTACACATGTTTGGCACGTCACATGCAATAACTATCTTTTAAATTACTAAAATTGTTTCCAAAAATAACCCTCGAGAGAAAAAAAAAGGTCTTTAATACAAGCAGGAAAACTCGTGGTTTATTGTGTACAGAAATTTCTGGCTTCCCACCAATTTGGTTAATCACTGCATTACCGACGTAATGGCTCTGTGTAGCCCCATCCCTCCCCCCTTACTTTTGAGTTTCATTATCGGATACAGTCAGTCATGTCCCACTTTCCACTAGCTCTTCCACGATGAGGAAGTTGTTGGTGGGAGAGCACCGACTTCGAAAGGAGAGAACAAGATAATGCGCACTGGAAACAACATTCTCTGTTCGCTACATAACTGTGCTATGGGAAGCAATCTATGGGGTCGACAACGCAGCCCCAATGGCCAGTTTGTATCTCGTTAAAGCCGAATCTTGGGCGGAGTTAGAGCCAATGACAATTGTACCCAAATGCGAGATGGCAGCAAGAGGTTCGTCTGCACTGAGAATTAAGAACGTATCTGCGTGGAGAAAAGCAGAAACTTCTTTTATAAATAAACTGTTGGGAACTTAATTGCTGAAGGTGATTGTACAATATTCTCCTATGGGGGTAAAACTGTTTGCGGTAAAGAGTTGCGAGCTTAGAAACTTGATGTAAATTAGAATTTTCTTTTGAGGTGGGAAAACTAAGGCAAATAGTTGGTGAGAAAAACAGATTCAGCAAATTGGATACCGAATGAAAACATGTTTACATTATTTGTTACGTTCTATATAGTTTTACATACACATGTATTCATGAAGTTTTTTTTTACACGAACGCACGCACAAATGGGGACTTTGGAGCAGCCTTAAATGTCACAGTGCAGTATACTTGTGAATGTTTACTTTGAATTGTTTAACTAAATTTCTACGTTTTTGCACGATTAGACATTATCTTCTTGTGGCCCGGTATTATTGCTGTGATCACACACTAACTGGGCTTAAATATTATGATAAAAGTCCGTCTCATTTCGACATATTCGCCTGTTGAAATTAAATACACATGGGTGGCAAATAAGGAGAACGCAGAAATGCTGAATTGGCATGTCATGTCCACCTGAAAGTACTCAACAGGTCAAAGAATTTATGGGGCACAATTAGTGTGACCGGCATAGAAACAGGATTTTCAGGGAATTTATTAGAAAATCATTATTGCATCGAGTGTTTTGAAATTTTGATGTATACCTGGTCTCAATATACTATGTCCCATGGAAAATCTCTATCAACAGATCATTCAGCATCTTTGAACTGCGAATAATGAAAATCTCGATGTAAACTTCTTCGTAAAGTAGTCATCTAATGTTTCTCTTGCAAGTGGATTATTGTGGATTTTCACTAACACTTTGAAGTGTTTTCCCACATCGGGTGGCGCTCATTCCTTATTCTTATAGTTGAGCTTCTTGTCTAAAACATTGTGAACCATTTACATATTCACTCATAGAGACTTTGCGCTTGGTGCTTGACAAATGTCTCGTAAACCGAAATAAAACTAGTGCAACCGTCTCGAATTCGAATAGTTGTTTAGATAATATACCCAACCACAAAACAGACGATGCACTCATGTGAACGCCTCCAGAGGGATTAAAAATTCCACATATTGGCATATCTAACGACATCACTTTCACCCCCACACGCTGGTGTATCTTTTCAAAATTTACGAAACAAACTGCGAAGACAATTAAGGCCCGATCTGCATTTGTGTATAAATGATTCATCATCGTCGGCCCTACAACCGGGATCCGGTCTTGGCCTTATTTAAAAAGCCCCGAAGCTTGTTCAATTTTCCATAAGAATTTTTTATTGCGGGCAATAAATGATTATGAGGATGAAAAATGTGTGAACATTTTTCGAATGATTTTAATCGATTTTCAGTGACATATATTTGAGATCTATTCATAAAATGTTGATGTGTCCTTCTTGAAATTATACTCTATCGGAAAATTCAAAAACAAAAGCGTTTTGTCAATATTATCATACTGGTTCTGTGGGGGTTCTTTTAAAGTTACCCAAAGAACCCCCCATAATTGCAATTCAACTCCCATTGTTTTTCGCCAATGCAATTGCATTGGCACCTGAAAACAATTCCTTTTCCAAGGCCATTTAATCCATTCAACGCATTATCTGAAAATCCCTAAAAAGAATTCTCACAGCATTCACGCATTTAATGCGTTATTCAAATTCTCTGTAAAGAATTCTTCACATCATACGGCATCATAAATCCCAAACAATTCGGCACTGTTTGTCATCGTTAAAATGCTATGTCGGACAGCTTGTTTATACAGATGCAATAAACCGACCCGCGATTCGTATGTCCAATCGACAAACAATTACCGCATCCCAAGCATTATCATCGAAACCGAATCCTCTAGCATTTCCTTGTACAAACAAGAACTCGGTTCCTATAGCAGTCAGAGATGACATAAACATTTAAAACCCATTAGCACCTCTTCCTAATGGCGATACATCTATTAACGCATCTGCACCACTCATCCACGACTGTAACGATGCCCTTATTTGCTTTTAGCACCATTTCTCCGATGAATTGCCGCCTATTATAGCTAAAATGCATATGTTCAACAATGATCTATACGATGCCTTTGTTCTTTTTCCTCGTTTCAGGTTTCGTTTATCCTTTGCTGAAATGCATCGATAAACACTGTAATCTGTACGATCACCTATACATGCATACATCATGATCTTCATTACGAGATCTGGTTTTCTATTCCACAAAGAGAGACTTTACGTTTCTCTTGGGGTAAGTAAACATATCCTTAGCCGAGGGGATATTCACCGCCACCGAATTGAGGGTGAATCAAGAGGCAAATTCCAACCCTCGATTAAGTCGTATTCAAACCACCGATCCGGTCGGCGTGTCTTCCGCTCCCCGTAGCGTTCGGGGACGCGTACGTCCAGAAGTCGGGATTAATTAAATACCAAATATATTTAGTTATTAATAATAGTCGGACTTAAAGTGCGAAGTGTTTAGATAGTTTGTGTGCTGTGTACGTTTGAACGATGGCAATGAGAATGCTTAAATTAATGTATTCGAAAGGTTTCATGTGACTTTTAATTCATGTTTTTTCATTTAGTTAATCAAAAAAGTAACTATCAATACCAATAAAATATTGGTTTATGCTTTTCCCTTGGCGTTAGGGGGTGGAACTTTCAGTGACGATGGTAGTTAGGAGTGAAACCAGTGCCGTACGCCCGCACACGTGTGGCGGTGCTTTAAAGCTTTCCCCAAGAATCATCCATTTCTTTAAATCAACCTGCTTTTCCCCCACCCACAAGACACCATACCTACCTGCAATTTTGGCCAGCGTAAGCTACCTTTCATTCTCTTTCACCTGAAAGGAAGACCCCAGCAAGCATGCACATCAAACAAGTTATTTCATTCATATTACATGAACCGTGCCAGACCAATCGGCTCGGCTTGTCAGCAATTATAAAAGATAAACACTCGCTGGCCAGCGTAATTGTTGACACAGCTATAGCCGATATTCTTGCTACAGTTCATGAGTGAATATTGCTCCAATCCCAAGGTGCGCTACAGTTGCGACCAATTTCCTTTATCAGTTATCTACCGATCATTGGATTTGGGCACGAATATGATTGACGTTAGACAATCATATCCATGGTCATGTCTAATGATTCGTTGTCTAAACAACGACCAGCCACTATTCTCACGCTGGCTATTCTAAATGAAATGCTTCTGTGTACTCTACGTAAACAGAAGACATTATTTTTGTCTGCGTGCTAGCATTCCTGTGCATTATCCAATGCCTAAAATAAACAAATCACTCTTTGCCGTCGCAGCGAAGCTATGTTGACTTAACGTCAATCAAAAATCGATCCCCTATCGTACGGTGGCGATACAGCCAGCCCGTACACCGATCATCATATTTGACCAGCTGCATGTTTGTTTTTCCTTTCCTGCGCCCAGCGAGTGTTTCGTGTGTCTTTCTTGCAGAGGAAAAGACATTCACCCTATCTGGAAAGATTGTTTGCCCCTGCGATGACATGCGTTATTTTGACTTTGGAGTCCAAGAGACTGGTGCGGAATCGACTCCTTGGCAGAGCATATGCGTTCTTAGCTGCAGAAAGGGCAGCTGCTATATGCTTATCAAAGTATAGATACTGATCAAACCAGATACCCAGTGTATCTAACTACAGTTTTTAATTGTAGGGCAAGTTTATCACTTCCTACAATGGAAATTGTTTTTCCAATTCCGTTTTGTATCCATCGATGCCCTGAACAAGGGCGTTTTGAAAAGGATAGTCTGTGTTTTCTGAAAATTGATCTTTAATTTTCAATCGTCGCAAGAACGTTTAAGACTATTGAAGTCATCTTGCAGAAGTCTCTTGATGACATCAATCTTATCTTCAGATCTATACAACACAATGTCTTCGGCGTCTGCTATTGTATGGTTGAGAGCACCCACTAGATAACTAGTGTAAATGTTAAATTAAATGGTAGAATTCACTGCCGCCTGCTGTAAGCTGTTTTTGATGTCTAGTTAGAGGTTATGTCTCCACATTTCACCATAGACTGTTTACCCATTGTCATATTGTAGATAATGTATAACAAATATTCGGGCATACCTAGATTTGATAAGTTATATACAAGTACTTCTAACCATACAGTATCAGAGGCATTTTCAAAGTCAACCAAACAGGCCCCTGTGCATTGTCTCTTTGCCTTGTTCCACAGTATGTATGACGAAAAGCGTTTCGTCGCGGCATGAACGGTGTCCCGTTCCTATCTGAAACCAAACTCGTTCGAAATAATACCATTTTCATCATCCCAGTTTATCAATGTTTTATTTATAATTGTTTTCAAATACCTTGCAGATGTTTGGAAGCATGCTACTTGCGAAGATTGGTTGGATTGCCCCTATCCTTGCCCTTCGTGGGGATGGGATGAACAACTGCAGTTTTCCAACACGTTGGATAATGTGCATTTTTAGAGCGTTGTTGAATAAAACAGTGTAAACCCTCACTACTTCAAGAAGCAAGTGCTTTAGAACAAAGTTTGGACTATTATCTATTCCAGAAGATTTGTTGTTTTTAATGGAGATAAAGATATCCTTAGGCTCCTCGATAGTATAGTGGTTAGTATCCCCGCCTGTCACGCGGGGGACCGGGGTTCGATTCCCCGCCGGGGAGCCTCTGGCGCAAGACAAATGACCTTGCCCCGAAAAACAATTTATCATGGAAAATTTAACAAGCCGCAGGCCTTGCTAAATAAGACCAAGACCGGCTCCCGGTTGTAGTGCCGATGATGATGAAAGATATCCTTAAGTTCATCACTGTACACAAATATACTCGCGTCTAGATTTCTAAGCAGGGAATCCTCTATTGGTATTATCAAATATAGTGAAACTTCGGCTTTCAAGATGCCAATCGTTAAATTCAAGGCGTATCGAAATGTGGTTCTGAAGAGCCATATTTTCTGGGCCAAGGCTAGAGTGAACAGATTTGTCCACGCTATACACTACCTCGAAACAAGCACCATTTGAGTTCACTTCCAGTTGCGGATCTTCGACTATTATTACCTCTTCGTTGGAGTTGACGAGTTCCAGAGTAAGTCCTACGTTTAGCATTGTCGGACCATTCTTAGGAGTTACGGAACTCGCAGACATCCAATGTTATTATAATCTTTCCTTCTAAATACTTTATTTATTTGTGGGAACATATTCGGCCCACTAGCTTTAATGGCTTGGATTTAGTTGTTCTAATCTTCATCTATAATTGTCATTGATCAGCTTTTGAGGGTTTTTGATTAGTGACATCGTTTTCATTTACTGGCAATTTGGATCGCTGAAGTGTCTATACAGCAGTTTCTGCTTGGAGAGCAGAATGCTCTTTCCACTATCCAGAGCCTCAGTCGTTGAGTTTCCATATCGGTTTTGTACGCCCTTCCATGTGAGTTATTTTTGTGATAGAACGATTCATTGTATTAGTTAGAATGTTGTTCATTGTCAAAAGATAATGATCAATTTCATGATTAGGAAGGTTCCTGTCAGTCGGCGGATCTACGCCATTGGAGCGTAAATCTACTTTTATTAATTGATTGGGTGTGCTTTTTGGAAATTAAAAGAATATAACTGGTCATACTGCTCAAGTAATGAGAGTTCATTTGGGAGATGAATTACGGCGCCAAGTCCGTAATGATCACTACCGTACTCGATTGGACAAAGACAATTTCGAGTAGTTAGATCCGTATCTAATAATTGTATTCGCTTGTCCAGCAAAAGTAAATCCAAGAAGGAATTTCCTCTTGGACAAGACGGCGTACTCGTAGCGTACAATTCTAGTTTATGTTCGATGGCATTTGTTTGCCACCAGTCGAACAACGCATTGCCTCTTATGTTCTAGATCAAGTTACCGCAAACGTTGTGCTTTGAATGGAAATCTCCCGCCACAAAGAAATAATTATTTTACGAGTCTAACTTGAGCTTCGGAAAATGGTATCAAGCTCACTGATAAACAATATGAGAAGCTTCAGGAGCGCACTTTGACTTTTCAAACGAATATCTACAATACGAGGGTTGCCTCTTATGTTTCGGGATTTGGCAACCCTAGTGTTGCAATCCGGCAATTGACAGCTCTGTCGTAAAGTTGGACATTTTTGAGGTTATACGCACTCAAGACGTTTTGACATACGAGCGCTATTTGTGTTGTTTACAGTAACTTAAAAGATTCATCTCAGCCCAAAAATGGAATTAAATCGTCAACATTTTCGTGCGATTATTTTTTACAACTTTCGGCGTGGATTAACTCAGCAACAGTGCATGGATGAACTTAATTCAATTTTTGGCGATGAAGCTCCATCAAGGACCAGTGTTTATCGATGGTATGGTGAATTCAATCGTGGTCGTAGTTCACTCCAAGATGAATTTCGTGAAGGTCGTCCAAAATCAGTTGTTGTTCCGAAAACCATTGATGCTGTGCGCGAACTGATATTGGAAGATCGTCATGTGACCTATCGTGAGATTGAGACAACCTTAGGCGTTAGTGGGACCAGCATACATTCAATATTGCATAAACATTTGACTGTCAAAAAAATTTGTTCGCGTTGGATCCCACACAATTTGTCAATCGCCCAACAAAAGGCTCGTGTCAATTGGTCGAAAGAAATGCTCAAAAAATACGGTCGCGGTGCTTCGAAACACGTCTATGACATCGTGACAGGTGATGAATCGTGGATTTACGCGTATGAGCCCGAAAGTAAACAGCAGTCGACTGTCTGGGTGTTTCAAGATGAGCCAAATCCAACAAAAGTTGTTCGCGCACGAAGCACTTCCAAGCAAATGGTCGCCTGTTTTTTTCGGAAAAACTGGACATGTCGCAACCGTACCACTAGAACAACGCAGAACAGTCAATTCTGAGTGGTACACAACCATTTGTTTGCCAGTTGTCTTCCAAGAAATCAGGAAAACCAACCGCCGAAGACGGATCACTCTTCACCACGACAATGCGAGCTCTCACACATCGGCTGCGACAACTGCATTTTTGAGCACCCAAAACATCGATTTGATGGGTCATCCGCCGTATAGTCCTGACTTGGCACCGAATGACTTCTTTTTATTCCCGTACGTAAAAAACAAACTGAGAGGTCAACGTTTTTCGACACCTGAAGAAGCGGTTGCTGCATTCAAAATGCATGTGTTGGAGATACCTCAATCAGAGTGGCAAAAGTGCTTCGACAATTGGTTCAAACGCATGCAAAAGTGTATAGATCTTCATGGGGAATATTTTGAAAAACAATAAAGTGATTTTCGATGATCAATACTTGTTTTTGTTCTCTAATTCCGAAATATAAAAGGCAACCCTCGTACTGAAGAAATCTGGAAATGAATTAAGAGAGCTAGAAATGACTGAGAGAGAGCTAGAAAAACACTCTCCGTCAGGAAATAGGAACTTCTGGGCATTGGTGAAAAACATCCAAAACTCGGTCTCCTTATCCATGCCATCGCTAACAGTCGATGACAGACCAGTCACCAGTGCAATAGAGAAAACGAATCTACTTCCTGCAAATTTTGCAGCCAACTCAACGCTGCCTGATACCACATCAGTGCCGCCTCAACTTGAGCATAAGCAGCAAACCATGACCCAGATTCGCTTCCGAATGCGCACTGTTACCTGGCCACTCAAGGAGCTAAACGCAAACAAATCCGCTTGTCCGAATTGCTTTACCCCAATTCTCTTTAAGAGCTGTTCCTCTTCACTGTCTAAACCAATGCGGAAGCTCTTACATGTGTCTTATTCTAATGGCCGTTTCCCAAATACATGAAATTCAGCGAACATTCAGCCAATTTCCAAAAAAGCGTAACAAATCATCCCTCTCTTCTTATCGACCCATCATCATCATCATCATTATTGGCACTACAACCGGGAACCGGTATTGGCCTTATTTAGCAAGTCCTGAGGCTTGTTAAATTTTCCATAATGATTTTTTTTTTCGGGCAAGGTCATTAGTCTTGCGCCAGAGGCTCCCCGACGGGGAAGCGAACCCCGGTCTCCCGCGTGACAGGTGGATATACTAACCACTATACTATCGAGGAGCCATATCGACCCATAGCACTAACTTATTTTCTCTTGAAGGTAATGGAATCACTTATCAACCGTCAACCCGCGAAATATTTGGTATAAAATGATCTCCTCAATGACTGCCAATATGACTTTCGTAGCGACCGACCCACAGAAAATTTGAAAGCGTACTTTATCGAAAAGTGGAACCATTCCATCCAGTACCTCGGTGAAAGCAAGGTTGTTACATTGGATATCTCAAAGGCGTTCGACAAAGTTTGGCATCAAGCCTGTGTGGTACGAGAAGGCTTGTGCCAGGCATGGGCACTCGGTTCACTTCTCAACCCCATCACAAATACCGCTGAATACAAAATACACGAGCACCAAGGGAACAACAATGAAGAAAACACACCGGAATTTATTTGTTCAGTTTTATTCTCTAAATATATATTCCTTAAGGGAATTTGTGGCATTTAGTTAATTTTTACTTATTTTATTTCGATACACACACGACTCCAGTATTATCGCGGCTTCGGCGCGCAACGAGGAGCGGGAGCTCGTGCGACCAGCGTGGTCGGCTGATGGAAATATAATCCTCGATATTCATTCGTTGTCAAAGGAAATTCGGTCAGTGAAACTGGCTCTCTTAATTAAGGGGTGCATTTCCCGATTCCAAGAGAGACCTAAAGTCTTTCTTTGGGGTAACCAAACAGATCTCATACAGAAAATCGTCACGGTACACATGTATGTGTGTACATTGGTTATTTTATGGATCAAAGCCATGGGAACGAATCTAAAACAAAGAAAGGGCATAAGTGCATTCATGAGATGCGAGTTCGGTAAAGCAAACAAAACCAAAACTCGTCGGATGCTAATTGGATCTTTGTTTGAGGTGTGCGTCGTGGCTAAATAAAAACGCGACGCATCGAAGAAATGGTGTTAATGGGTTGGTGGACTAAACGAGTCCCTTGCTTGCATTTGTATATGCAGGGAAATTCGTTTGTGGGAAACGGATTCTATATTTGCATTGTTTATGCTTTGAATTCAATCCGGGGGCTATGCGCGAAGTCGATGCTTGTTTGGAGATTAAAACAAACGAGCAATTCTGGGTAAAGTGCTTGCAGCTGTATCGATAGTTGCAAGTCATTTGCAAGGCAGATTAGATGGTTATACAATGACGGTTTGTATATACCATCTGTGTCAATGGTACATGGTATCTATGGCGACGCAAGTGTCGAACTCTAGTATGAAAATCTACACTAATTGGAAATTCGGTTTTTGGTCGCTTATACAGAGACGCATTGATACATGTATGGAATGCCCTTTTAGGAAAAATTCTTTTCAGTCATTTCCAGGTAATGCATTGAAAGCATTAATTATCCTTGGGAAAGAAATGTTTTTGCTGCGGGGAGATTGCGGATTGGGAAAGTTGGAATTTGCCTGGCAACCGAAGGTACCGAAGAGGTTTTGGGATTCCTGAAAAGGTAGAAAAGAAATCTTACAGGGAATTATATGCGAAGGGATGCATGAAAGGTAAGTTTCTTTTACAGGGACTTTTAGATTATAAATTTGATAACCTAGATGCGTAAAGCACTTAAGGCGAAAACTTATGCCAATTGGGATGTAGTTATGGGGGTTTTTCAGGTAAGTGGGCCGTGGGGTTTTGCGGAACCGCCACAAGCCCTTTTGTCAAAATTACATTCCTATGGAGTGGACAATTCCCTGATCCAATGGATAAGAGACTATCTTTCTGGCCGTTCAATTCAAGTGGTTCTTGATGGTGTCGAAACCGCCTCTCATCAAATGAATGCTGGTGTTTCCCAAGGATCTGTACTCTCACCCACTCTCTTCTTCATTTTTATAAATGATCTCTTGTCCATTAGTCACAACCCAATTCACTCGTTTGCTGTTGATACCACATTGAGTTTCTCATACTCGAAATAAGGAAAAACAGATACAAAGAAAAGGAACGGGTATGAGGTTTTCCCGCACTGTGCACTTACAGACAATTTTCACAAAACGGAGCGAATCCCATAGATATTACTGCACAACACTCAGGTGCGTTTGTGGTAATGCGCTTTTTTACTTCGGATCCCACAGAAAACTTGACGCGTGAACCAATAGTGCAATTGGGTATCTTGTGTTTACTTAAGATACCCTAAATGGATTGCACAATTGATCCGATGGTACGGATCACGAGGCAAAAGCGCATGTGCTGACTCTTCGGCGGTTAGTATAATACTCTGGACTTTTTCTCGTCTTTATAAATGATCTCGTGTCCATTACCCAGAACCAAATGTATTCGTTTGCTGATGATAGCACGTTGAGTTTCTCATACTCATATGAACATTCCCGACCAAACTCTTCGAACGTCATTACCAATCAGCAGGTCATGCGTAATACATCGAATTCCGACCTCAATAAGATATATCAATGGCGATTATCTAAACGAGTAGAGTTCAATGCCTTAAAACCACAATGTTGTCTCCTCTCGTCAAGGCGAACCCCAAAGTAATACACTGTCGGCACTTGTATCGATGAAACCAAGGAACTATCAATCCGTGGCACTCGAATTAATTCGACTCTTAATTGGAATGACCACATTTTTTAAGCAGCAAAAAGTGCAACTACTTGCATGGGTTCCTTAAGAGATGCAAAACATACTTCACTTCATCCAATCTAGCCACTATTTACAAGGGGTACATTCGTTCCAAAATGGAGTTCAACTTTTATATTCGGTCAGGCGCATCCAAAACAGCAATACACTTGCTCGATAGGATGCAAAAACGAGCAGTGAAACTTATTGGGAATTCAACGGTAAGTTGATCAATTCCGTCGTTGCAACATAGGCGCAACCTATCATGCATGTCTCTTTTCTATAGGTATTATTACGATCGTTGTTCAACTGAATTTGCTGAATGTGTTCCACAACTTCAGGCATTTTCCCGCGATACCCGTCCATATAAGAATGCGTATCAATTCGCGTTGAAAGTCGTCTTCATGCGGATAACTATGTATAGAGAGTCATTCTTTAGCCGAATTACACGAATGTGGAATGCTCTACGAGGGTTGCCTTTTATATTTCGGGATTAGAGAACAAAAACAAATATTGATCATCGAAAATCACTTTATTGTTTTTCAAAATATTCCCCATGAAGATCTATACACTTTTGCATGCGTTTGAACCAATTGTCGAAGCACTTTTGCCATTCTGATTGAGGTATCTCCAACACATGCATTCTGAATGCAGCAACCGCTTTTTCAGGTGTCGAAAAACGTTGACCTCTCAGTTTGTTTTTTACGTACGGGAATAAAAAGAAGTCATTCGGTGCTAAGTCAGGACTATACGGCGGATGACCCATCAAACCGATATTTTGGATGCTCAAAAATGCAGTTGTCTCAGCCGATGTGTGAGAGCTCGCATTGTCGTGGTGAAGAGTGATCCGTCTTCGGCGGTTGGTTTTCCTGATTTCTTGGAAGACAACTGGCAAACAAATGATTGTGTACCACTCAGAATTGACTGTTCTGCGTTGTTCTAGTGGTACGGTTGCGACATGGCCAGTTTTTCCGAAAAAACAGGCGACCATTTGCTTGGAAGTGCTTCGTGCGCGAACAACTTTTGTTGGATTTGGCTCATCTTGAAACACCCAGACAGTCGACTGCTGTTTACTTTCGGGCTCATACGCGTAAATCCACGATTCATCACCTGTCACGATGTCATAGACGTGTTTCGAAGCACCGCGACCGTATTTTTTGAGCATTTCTTTCGACCAATTGACACGAACCTTTTTTTGGGCGATTGACAAATTGTGTGGGATCCAACGCGAACAAATTTTTTTGACAGTCAAATGTTTATGCAATATTGAATGTATGCTGGTCCCACTAACGCCTAAGGTTGTCTCAATCTCACGATAGGTCACATGACGATCTTCCAATATCAGTTCGCGCACAGCATCAATGGTTTTCGGAACAACAACTGATTTTGGACGACCTTCACGAAATTCATCTTGGAGTGAACTACGACCACGATTGAATTCACCATACCATCGATAAACACTGGTCCTTGATGGAGCTTCATCGCCGAAAATTGAATTAAGTTCATCCATGCACTGTTGCTGAGTTAATCCACGCCGAAAGTTGTAAAAAATAATCGCACGAAAACGTTGACGATTTAATTCCATTTTTGGGCCGAGATGAATCTTTTAAGTTACTGTAAACAACACAAATAGCGCTCGTATGTCAAAACGTTCTGAGTGCGTATAACCTCAAAAATGTCCAACTTTACGACAGAGCTGTCAATTGCCGGATTGCAACGCTAGGGTTGCCAAATCCCGAAACATAAGAGGCAACCCTCGTACCTGATCATGTGTTTCCTCATCGTTGTAATCTCCAGGTACTTAGACTAATGTACATTGATACAACCTTTCCTTATCCACTTCCTCTTCTTCCGCTCGCAGTGTGCTCTGACATTTAAGGGTACTCCAAAATCCCCTTTGTGTACGCGTTAGTGTAAAAAAAAAACCTGGCATTTCCCAATAATGTGGTCGTTTAGACACTTTACAAATCTAAATTTCATATTGCAATCCGATCCCCATGGCCAAAGCATTGACAGCGCACACAACTCCAACTTATTGTTTGGTGGTTTAGATATTTAGTATACCTAAACCCATCCGCTTTACTGTCGGGGCTTAGAGACACACTAAAGGAAGGCAACTTGCCGTCGCGATTTCTAGAACTTGCGCTGGGGGACGGTCTCACACCTATAAACTTTAGACTGACGGTTTCAACAGATTTTAATTCCTTAAGTAATTCTTCTGGGGGAAAAGAAGGATCAACTCTTTTTGGGAGCGTGGAGACAGTTTTCTCCGCTTTTGGAGTGGACATGTAGTACTCGCTAGTTGCCCTGTCCAAAGCAGATTTAATTTTAAGATAATCCTCTAAATCACTACACATTTTACCAGTTTTCGTATTATTGATGTTAACTTATCGAGTTTTATTACGTCCTCCATGTGGCTCAGAATGATGAGAGGTAGTTTCTCCTTCCTATCGATTTGTTGTTTCTGTTGTTGTTCTTGCTGCTGATGCTGTTTTTGTCTTTTTTGTTGTTATTTTTCTTCACATAGTTGTAAACGCCGCTTGTTCTTTTTTTCAAACCTGCTTTCACTTCTCTATACCGCTCATCTCTTTCTTTGATAAGCTCGGCGATAATGTTGTCGAGCTCTTCATCAAACTTTTTTTGTATATACATACATATACTTTATTTGTATTTGTTCCCTGCTCCAGAATAGTGGGCATCACTGGGATACAAATGTCCACCATTCTTACGTATTTCACAGTCCTCGTTCGCATCTGATTTGTGCTTTTTATGCTTAAATTCGGTTAAGGATTCAACCTCCTCCTTGTCCTTTTAGATATGACCTGACCTTCGTTCATGGTCAGTTCGTCACTTTTTCTTAATGTTTTTTGTGCATTTTTTTATTGTAAACTTTTGTTTGTGTGATGGCACATGTTATCGAACCATGAAATATTTGTTTATTAAACACGAGCTCTTGTGCACTCTCAAATGGTCTTACACCTTTTTTGTTATTGAACATGTATACTGCGCCCCCAGGCACGTACAACTGGTATTTCCTCTACGAGGAAGACACGCACGCATACGTGTACGCAAACTATACTTTTAATTTTTTTGGTTGTTGTTGACGGGCGACGATCGATGTAGTTCGCCCAACGACTTTTCAGATGTGAGGTTATATCATAATTTCAAAATGATGTGTTGTTGCTTTCGATGGCACACACACACGTACGAACACCCGTGCATACATATGCACGTAGAACACTCGGACCAGAGGAAGTATTCATCATCATCATCGGCAGTACAACCGGGATCCGGTCTTGGCCTTATTTAACAAATCTCCCCACGGTTCCCGATTTCGAACCGATGTCATCCAGTTTGGCACTCCCAGGCTCTGCGCGTCCTGATCTACGCCATCCCTCCATCGCAGACAAGGTCTGCCGCGTTGTTTTCTTCCATACATCCTGCTACAAAGGACTGTGGGGGTTCTCTACACCACATGGAGGACCAACCCACAATTCCAACCAACCTTGACCGCTAACAGCGCTTCACCTCAACCCAACTCCCCATGCAAAATCCGCAGTAGCATACATTCCAAGCTTTGCAATAAAACACACTCCAATGCCTGCAACAGAATACATTCTAAATCATCCCCGCATACATCTTCCCAAAATTGCTTCGGTCAATTCTTTACTTAAGTCATAGTTCTTCCTTGCGACCAAGCAATCTTAATTTCCCCGGAAATTCATATGCTGTAATAAAACCCATATTCAAACCTACAATGGAACATTAATCATCACCACCAACTACACCGAGCCGCATACATTTCCCCGAAATTGCTTCGGTTAATTATCTATCTTAATTATATCCCTTGCTTGCACCTAAGCAATTCCAATTTCCCTATAAAACCACTTCGGTTCCTATTCTACCTAAAAGATGTAAAACCACATCAATTCCCTACAATCAAACCGTATGCATTTTCTCCAAAAACCACTTCGGTTCATTTCCTCCTTAAACTATACTTCTCGCTTGCAACCAAGTGGCAGCTAATTTTCCGCGAAACAACCACCACAACGATCAAGACCCTTGATCATACTTGCCTATGCCGCCGAAACCAATTTCCCGGTTCACACAACCAATGAATCCAACTCAGCTTATACGGAGAGGGTTCCCCGAAACTAATCCCCTATACAGGTATAGCAACTCTCCTCGAAATTCCTAGTAAGTGGCAGTGAGTTTGTTTCAGCTATGACTCAACCGCCACGACGCGATGAATAGATCCTTCCATTTATTAGATAGTCGAGTCGCAACCGCCAAGGCGCACACACACGGTCGGTCGGGTCCCATCCACTCAGTGCTACTAAAATAGTTCGGACGAAAGTTTTAATCTACGCGAGGCAAAATGGAGCGAGTGCTTTCGGGAGGTTATAACGTAATAAATAATAGTATTTGCCAATAAACAAAGCGTGGACGGAAATAGTGATTTGCTAAATTAAAAACGAACAAGGACGATCGTCCTCACCACACGAGGTACCCCGGTGTGTAGTCTTCAAATACTCCTGGGACTTATCAGAGACCGCGAAATGTTTTCAAGCACTGTATACCAAACAATAAATTTCTTCTAAATACACAACAATAAAAAGAAAAAGGTTTACAACAGATCAGTTACAGTGCGTTTCATTTTCTCTCTCGCGCAACGGCTCGCTGCGGAACTCGGTTTCCTTCGTTCGGTGAACTATCACAGTCGCGGACGACAACAAACGGTGGAACTTTAGTGAATCAGTGTCATACGTTGGCACATCTACTCGGAGTTTCCGGGAAGGCTCCTCTTCGCTCATTCGAGCTAGGTGTCCCGCCCACCGGAGTCTACCGACATTCGCTTCAAAGTAGATTGCGTACAATTCATGGTTGTAGCGTCTCCGGAATCGTCCTTCTTCACCTACGGGGCCAACAATTCTCCTTAAGACCTTCCTCTCGAACGCGGCTAAGAGTTCAAAGTGCATTTTATTGAGCACCCAGGTCTCGGATCCACACATGAGTAATGGTAAGACCATGGTCTTGTACAGTAGTAGCTTGGATGTTCTGCATAAATTTCGGGATTTAAAGAGCCTTGATAAACCATAGTAGGCTTTGTTGGATTTGATCAGCCGTTCGCGTATTTCTTCTTCCATATTGTTGTCGGCTGATACTATTGACCCAAGGTAGTTAAAGGATTGCAGTATTTCAAATTCGTGTTCCACTACACTGATAGTTTGACTAACGTTAGGTCTTCTCTTCGCAGAAGTGTGCATGTACTTAGTTTTTCCCTCATTAATGTGCAGTCCCAGTTTTTGTGCCGCCTGCTCGATCCGAGTGAAGGCTTCGTATACAGCCGATTCGGTTCTACCGATGATGTCGATGTCATCTGCGTAGGCACGTATCTGGCTGGGCTTGGTGACAATAGTCCCTCTTGTTGTAACGACAGAGTCACGGATTGTTTTCTCCAACACCAGGTTGAAGAGGAGGCAGGCCAGACCGTACCCTTGTCGGAGTCCATTAAAGATGTTTATTGGTTTGGACAGCAATCCCGCTATTTTTACTTAACTAGTTACGTTGGCCATGGTCAACCTACAAAGTCGTATCAATTTGTTTGCAATGCCGAATTTCTCATGGCATTATATATAATAGTTCTACCCTGGCTATGCTGTCGTAGGCAGCCTTAAAGTCTATAAATAGATGATATAATGGAATCTTAAGTTCCTGACATTTTTCCATCGCCTAAGGGTGAATATGTGATCAATTGGTGATTTGCCTGGGATGAAGCCACACTGATATTGACCAATTATGGCTTTAGCGTATGGGGCTATCCGATTTTGTAGGATAGTGGAGAGTATCTTATAGGCGGTACTCAGCAATGTTATACCCCTATAGTTGCTGCACAGTGTGATATCTCTCTTGTTATGTATGGGGCAAATTATACCACGACGCCAATCTTCCGGCATCTCCTCTTGCTCCCATAGGTGTACTACGATCTCATGAATTGCGTGATGTAACGCTGTCCCTCCTTGTTTGATCAACTCATCTGGTATGCAATCAGCTCCAGGAGCTTTATTTGATTTGACCTGTCTATCGCTTTAAATGTTTCCTCAATGCTTGGTGGCGGCAGCATTCGGTGATGATCTTGTATTGGTGGAGCCTCGAATTCTTCTGTTAGCTGACCATTTAGCAATTCATTGAAGTGCACTTCCCATCGCTCGAGAATGCCTTCAGGATCGGTGATCAGATTACCACCTTTATCCTTGCAGTAAGTGCAGCGTGGTGTGTAGCGCGTCATACTGCGGATTATTTGAAAGAACTTTCGCGCCTGCTGCGGACCTCGCTCTCTACTTCACAGACAAGGTTTTTCTCCCAGGCACTTTTCTTTTGTCTGTAAAGTCTTTTTTCAGATCTTCTGAGCTCTTTGCATTTCTACTCGCAAACAGCGTCCTATGAAACTGCTGCATTGCCCGGTGTGCATCATTCTTACGTTCAGTCGCTAGTTTGCACTCAACATCAAACCAGTTGCTCCGATCTCTACGACTACTGCCTAAGATGGAGTTGGCAACACTAAGGACAGTATTCTTAAGGCGTGTCCATTTCTATTCTACGCCCGGCATTCTGGCTCCAGGACTTACTCTCCCTCCGTCGAGCTCTTCGAGGAAGAGTCTTAACGCATGACCAAAGGTGTTACTGGTATTCTCATTGCATAAGGCAGCCGTGTGGATTCGAACCTGATCCGCGGATGCAATACGTCTCCGTAAGGCAATCCGCGCTCGGAAAACTGTACCAAGAAGATAGTAATCCGAGTCGATGTTGGCACCTCGGTACGTTCGTACCGTCATCACGCTCGAGGAGTGGCGGCGATCTATCAACACGTGGTCAATTTGGTTGCCAGTAGCTCCATTAGGTGATACCCAGGTGGCTTTGTCGATATCTTTAGGCGGTAACCTGGTACTTGCAACGACCGAGTTGTTCGATGCTGCCAGTTCGATGACTCGTAGTCCATTGTCATTAGTGTTCTCATGCAAACTATGGGAACCTGCGCAGTGCCTGAAAACCGGCTCCCGACCTATTTTTGCATTCAAATCACCACGAACGATTTTCACATCGTATCTTGGGCAGGCATTGAGGGCTCGTTTGACATTCTCGTAGTATTCTTCTTTTTCGTCGTCAGTGGACTCCTCTGTAGGTCCGTGAACGTTTATGAGGCTTATGTTCTTAAACTTCCCTCGCACGCGAAGAGTGCATAGCCTTCATTTATTAAATTAAAGCCGATGATGGCAGGCTTTAGTTTTTGGCTGACTAGAAAGCCTACCCCGAGCACATGGTGTTTTGCATGACAGCTGTAATATGTTTGCATAAAACTGTATGTTCGCACCCATCCCCGCAGAGAAAATATTAGGCAGTGCAATTTAGATACTAAACTGACTACACAACCCCGTTTCTCCGAAATAATACCATACACTGTATAATGCATTCTATTTCATTCTCTCCCAGGCTAAATCCTATTCATACATGTGTATGTCTCTTTTTAGTGTCGCATTTCCGTTTCATCGAGTTTCAAATCATAACGGTGCTAAAGAAGTTTTCACTTCGAAAATTGTTAGAAATTGCAAAGGAACTAAAGCATCTCGAATTAGACCCAGATTCTCTAACTCCTGACAATTTTGTTGGAGTGAATAGTATTTTTATTACCAAACAACGTTACAGAGCCATCAGTTGAATAGATATTACAGAAGCATTAGTTAAACCTGTATTGGCAGAGTCCTACACATGTCACCGTTTCTTTGTTACCACGGAAACTCCTGTCAGCCTCCATAGCAAGAATTTTCCGGGATCACTAATTGGCCGAGATATGTTTATCTAAAAACTCTCATCCTTTAGTAAATAAAGTTAGATGTTAAACATAAGTTATATTTAATGTATGCTATTGCAAAAACCTACTATATGGCGATATATGTTTCCATTCTTCTCGTTAACGTAAAAATATGTTACCCACCAGTTTGTCGTTATTAAGATCCTGTACCCATTATTGTGATATTCTCTTAAATTTATTACCATACAAATGGAGTGAAATATAAAATAATATAAAATAGCACCGACGATTTCGACAATCTCAAACGTTAAATATTAAGGGGAAAATGTTGAATGGACGTCCTTACATATTTCATATCTCCTTTTAGTTATTTTATTTAGTTATACTTCATTTCCGACTCAAAGCAAACTTTTTTTAGTAAAATTGCTTTCTAACCTAAATAAAATCCGAGTTAACTTCAATTAAAATCCACAGTGAAAGAGATCTGACTGTTTGAGAAACAATTCTGCAGTCGGACACCTATGAAGCAGTCATATCATCACAGTCCACTGCCAACATGAACACGTTCCAATCCCCACAGCGAAAGTTGTAACAAACATTCCTGTAATTCTTCCCTCGAATACATCTCTCGAATTACCACCTAGTGCATTCCGCCACTCGCCAGCCAGGGTCTCCAGAAAACCATGTTCGTACCTTATGTTTTAATTGGCCATTCAATCGCCCAGAGTCGCAGAAGCGCTACTCGTTTAGCCGTACTCTTGTGGTTTACGCTGCCCGCCCGAGGGCAGTGGATTAACAGATAAAGTTCCATCGTCCATTGTGATCCTCGGAGGCTGCGCTGAGTGCACCGCATCTTAGTCTATCCGATCTCAATTTTGACGGCTAATTGGATCTCAAACGTCGCGTCGTGTCTCGTGTAATCGATCGGCGTTGCATTGTGTTACTGTTTTTAGCCATTTAAATTGTCAAATTTGGTCCGTGCCCGGAATAGCATACCACTCCAGTCTGCAGAGATTGGCGTTTTTCTGGACTTACTGTTGACGGCGGCGTGTAGGATGCGAGAGAGCCTAGTTTTTGCCGGAGCAAAGCGGATCATTTCACGGAAAACGGAAAGGCGACAACTAAGAGATTTACAGGATTAAGTGATATGCCGCTGTACAGATTCTCGGTCTTGCAGAGTCAAGTCACCATAAGTAGGAAAATGATTGAGGGCTAATGAGGGGTGCATTGTCTCTGGTAAATTCCATTGCAGCGATTTGAAACATTTCACAGAACGCGAACTATTGGATATAGACACTAGTATTGGTGTTGGATGAATAAGCGAGAATACCTTGAAGGCTTTAGGAGCTGAGTGATGATCGATGGGTGCTTTTCTTGCACGAGGTGACTGCCCCTTGAATGTGACTGACACTGATAAATATGCCATAAGGTGAAGGAAATTACATTAGGTAAAATTTTACAATAGCAATTATTACAATTACTTAAATTATAACTTTACTATGATACTTTCCTTGGTTTTAACGATCATACGCATTCCGCTAATGCTAACATGCGTGAAAAATAAAAGCCACAAAATATATTAAGTAGAACGAAAAGTTTAATAGAAACATTTTTAAATTATAATAAGTCTGAATATTTACCTGATCTACTTTTTCCTCAAATGTAGGCGCCATTTCTAAGTATCGTGGGCATAGTCTCCATTTGTTGAGGAATCTAAAATGCCTTCTATCACGCAATCATTTCTTAATATGACATATTACTCGTGAAATATGTTCTTGCTAATTTGAATGCCTTCCCGCCTACTGTAATGTTCTCTTTTTTATTCACCTTAAACACCACACTCACGTTGGAATCCCTCACTTTAAGTAAAACACTCTTTTGTCTTTAGTTTAACTTAATTATTGTCATATTTACTATTCACATTATTATTTCTACATTTATTAGGTAGCACTTAATTATTTTCAAATTTTAGCAATCTCACTTATAATTACCAATCTTTAAATAGGAACTCTCCTTAAATTACCACACCGGGAAATCGAACACTTACTTTCCTTTATCAGCCACTTAAACCACCGACACTTTGGCGTACGCGAACTCTCTCAGTCACTAGGTCCCAACCAACTCCAAAAAGTCTCCCGTCTCGGTCGAGATTCGTAAACCAACTCTCAAAACCAAACTTACGTCCGTTCTGGACTTGACCCGAAACACAACTCTCATGTCCTTTTTTGGATTTGATCCCAAATTTAGCGTTCAGCTCAATTTACTTGGCATTTAATTGATTAGCGCAAATTGCACGTTTTAGCTTGATTTGCTTGCTATCAATTTATGCGGGACGAGGTGTATAGGGTAATGCTTTGATTTAGCTAAATGTCATATCCTTTAAGTGGATGTTTTTGGTGTGTATCGCCGTTAGTGGTGGAGACTAGCTCCAAAGGAATCAGTATTATGGGGTGGGTGGTTGTGGCCGTAACACTACCCATCAGATGGCGTTATTCGTGTCTGATGCCAGCTGAACTTGCAAAATCATTAAGGGTTGATTACACAATAGTTTCGAGACGTTTATAAGTATTAAGAATGATTCAAAATCAAAGCACACTAATTGTCGTAGGCGTTGAAGCCAGCGAGAAATCAAATCAGCGTGAACTTATTTTAAGGTTCTAATAATATCACCGGGAACTCTAGGAAAGGTAACAACATTCCCTAGATTCAATGTCGTTGCTCGGCTGTAGAACGAATAATCCATTTTTCCTTACAAATGTTGTATATTGTGTCTTCGTTGTATAGAAGTCGACGTGATTGGCCTTTCCCCACTGCAGGACCTTATCCAGATCCCAATTCAGAGAGTCGAGCTGACTACATCCCAGCTGGTGGTGTGACGTTGATACACTAATCGGCCGATAACTCGAAAAAGAAGCATCAAGTGTACTATCGTCCGCAAAACTGAGCAATCAGTTATCCGTCGACTCCAACAAATCATTTATGTGAAGCAAAAACAAGGTTGGAGCCAAAATAGAACCTTGAGGCACCCCAGAATTAACAGCATACGGATCGATCGGTCCTCAAAGAAGCTTTTCGTCCAGTGGCAAGACAGCAGTGAAACTACGTATGAACGAAGTTTGCTCAGCAATGCCTCGTGCCAGACGCGATCAAAAGGCTTGGAGATATCCAATGCGACCGCCCCTGCTTCCCCACACCCTTCATTTACAGATGTCCATATATCAGTTATAAGGGTCAAAAGGTCACTCGGGGACAGCCTGTCATGGAATTTCTATTGACGATAATTTAGAAGTCCGTTGTATTTCAAATATTTAATCAACTCGGCATTGATGACCTCTTCCATCAACTTGGAAAACATAAACAGTAATGCCATCGCCGTTAATTTTGTGGGTGACACTTTTTTCCTCTCTTTGGGATTGGCTGAATTCGAGCCACCTTCCAGCAGGTAGGAAATGTGATACTTAACTAAGTCTGTATTGATGACTTTTTCCATCACCTTAGATAAAATAGACAGTAATGCTATCGGATGGTAATTTTGTGGGAGACACTTTTTTCCCGTCTTTGGGATTGGCTGAACTCGAGCGATTTTCCAGCAGGCAGGGAAGGTCCTCCGTGCATAAGATAAGGGGAAGAGTCTGCCAAGAACCGGTGACAGTTCTGGAGCACAATTCTTAAGGGCTATTGCTGGTATTCAGTCCCGGTCGGTTGCCTTCTTACAGTCCAGTCCACGTAGAATGCGTTGAATAGTACGTGGGCGGAACCTCACATCCGGCATCGAAGATCACACAAAAAACCACCATCAAGGTTTGTGGAAAATAAATGCGCGTAAACATTGGCTTTATCTTTTTAATTTCTGACTAGTGTCACTAACAGAGGAAAAAATGAGAAAACGAAGTTACTGCTGATAGCCTTTGCCATTGACCAGAAAGGACGTGGACCAGTTGGTCACTCAAGGAGTTTATTGGTAACTTGAATTTTTGACTAACGTTCCACTGCCCGTCACCAAAGAGAAGGAAGCGAAGTTACCGCTTACGGCCCTCGCCATTGACCAGAAGGAGCGCGAACGAGTGGGGCACTGAAGGAGTTAATTGGTCACTCTGTCATTGTAAGCCTTGTTCGCGATATCAATCGCCTGGTTGCACGCGTTTCTGATTCTAACAAAATTCGTTCTGTTGACCTCCGTGGGATTGGAACACCATTGTTTAAAAGCTCTATTTTTCCCGCTGTAATCCGCTGGCAATTTTTATCAAACCATTTCTAAATTTCTTTTGATGAAATGCGGAATGTAGATCTCCACCCCGAAAAGAATAATCTGTGTGGCCGCGTCCCCGCATGCATTAACATCGGAGTCTCAAAAGCACACCTCCGATCACGGAAAGGTTGCGAATAAATCCCGCAAATCGTCCCGGTTAGCAGCTCCATACCTCCATACATGGCGAAGCTGCTTAGGTCGGTTATTTGCTTGAAATGCAAGTGGTGGTGCAATTGATACCAACCAGTGATCTGAGTTTCCCAGTGGCGCAGCCACTTCCACGGTATAAATGCTCGGCACGGATATCAAAACCAAACCCATGGTGTTCGCAGAATTGCCTCGAGTATCAAATTGTGGCTAACAGCGAACATATCACCCAGCCTCCCAGACTCGTCGGTTCTGTTAGAATGTACTAACTAGCCGGAATTGTGTACATTAAAATCGCCCAGGTTGACAATTTCAAAAGCCGGGTGCCTGATCTATATCCAGTCGACGGTACGTGAAAAATGTCGCTGGTCGATCGTCATACAGCGAGTGGTAAAGACAACAACAAAAATTTGACAGAATTCGACAGCACAGCTTCTCCTATTATCATCATCATCGGCACTACAACCGGGAACCGGTCTTGGCCTTATTTAGCAAGTCCTGAGAGGCTTGGTAAATTTTCCATGATAATTTGTTTTTCATTAGTCTTGTACCAGAGGTCATTAGTCTTGTGCCAGAGTCTCCCCGACGGGGAATCGTACCCCAGTCTTCCGCGTGACAGGCAGAAATACTAACCACTATACTATCGAGGAGCCCTATAAATCCCAAATTAGACCCGCGCTCGAATATTGCTCCCATGTTTGGAGGTCGGCTCCTAAGCACACCCTTGCCCTACTTGAGAGCATAAAGAGAAGAGCGATCCGCTTGATCGGCGACTCGGCGCGTACGTCGGGACTACAGTCGCTATCACATCGAAGGCGCCTAGCCGACCTCTGTCTGTTTAACAGATATTATCACGGGTACTGTTCTTCGGAGATTGGTGGTATTGTTCCACACAATTCGGCTTATATGCGCTCCACAAGACAATCCGACGGATTGCACCAGTTTGCGGTTCATCTCCCGACGGCGCGAAAATCCCTGCATCAGAACTCGTTTCGTCACAGAGCGGGGAAGCTGTGGGATTCCCTTTCCACGCAAGTGTTCCCGGGGCTTTACAACCTGCAACTGTTCAAAAAGAACTGCAACAGTTATTTGGTGGCATCTCGGGGCGTCCACTCGGCGCTATAGGTTCGCCTCTCCCGAGGGAAGTGTAATAAAAAAAAAACGACCTTCAACCACATGATGTCCAAGTTATTGGGCTCTAACGCCTCTATCTTTTGGCAAGCAAGATCGGATCGCGTTGCTGGTCAGGCTAAACTAACTTATATGTGTTTCGAAATATTCGTATTTAGTAGGAAAAACAAAGATAAGGTAAGATTAAGGAAGTATTGCGAAGAACGTCCTTGGGGTACAGATAAAGAAATCGATAATAACAATAATCGTTTTTCTTTTCTTTTTCCAACAAACTCAGTCGCACAACGCTCTTCCCTCAGTCGCGAGGAAGCACGGCGTTTGTCGACTTCAAACAGAACAACATGAAACCGCAGACTCCACCCCTAAAACGGAATTTCGAATTTAAGTCGTTTGCTGAGCAACGAAGATATGTCGAATCACTTGACGAATCGACCTGTGTCCCAGTTAAGGCAAGGATACCAGGTTTCGCTGTTTTCAAATATTAGTGGAGGTCGTTTAAATTCGTATTGGTCAAACCGATCGCCCTGATGTTATAAAATCTCATTATCAGTAGAACGTCATCTTACGCACAAACCCCTCCACCCCTGAATACCTACCTCTTTGGTACGAAGATCGTTGTCTATGAAGTGCATCGCGGCTAAATAAATAGACGACGATGCATCGAAGAAATGTGGTAAGAGAAAAGATGAGTGATGATGAGTCTTAGATGAGTGATGCCCTTGTGTAAATATACGAATAGACATTGGGAAAGGTGCTAATGGTTGCGATACTTTATACAATGAAAATTGTATATCGTATCTTGGGGCGGTGGCCGCAACGAATTTGCTTGCATTTGTATATGCTGGATAATTCGTTTGGTGACTAAGCACGAAGCTGTGATTGTTTGTTCGTTGGAAAACAAATCATGGATGAATCTATTGCAGCTGGGTAAATAGCCGTGCTGCTATTATGCGGGTGATGCTAAAGCAATTTAGGTATACGATGGGTGGTCGTGTACCGTATCTTGCGGAACGAAATGAGATCGAATTTTTATGCATGTTTACATGCGAAGGAATTCGGTTTATGACACTAGACGCTAATGTTTGCTTTTGTCCCTTGGACAAAAGGCTGCCGAGGCCGTGGAATTGCCAGGGAGATGCGGTGTGCACGTGGACAGCGGAATTGCTTGGCATACCTGGGTGCCGGATGGTTTAGGGATTCATGATTAGTGAGGAAGAATTCTTATAGGGAATTTGTATGCGAAGAGATGCATGAAAGGTAAGGATTCTTTACACGAACTTTTAGTTAAATAAATTTGATCCATTTGATGCGTGAAGCATTTAAGATGTTAATGCGATTGCATTAGCGAACTTATAAGATTGGGTCATAGGGATGGGGGTTCCTTAGGTAAGTAGTCAGTGGGGCTTGGCGGAACCACCACAGACCCCTGGCGACCTGACTGGTGGACTAGCTTACCCCCGGAATTTTTTATTCCAAGCGGTACTGTAGCGTTTTTTTTTTTGGAATGATAGTGAAGAACGTTCGATTCGAACTGACGCTATGACAGTTCGAATCACCAAAAATTGAACCAAAGCACAACCCATCAGGCTACTGGCCATGTTTGATATTCGATTTTTAAACTCAAGTATATTCCACTGATGTGAATTGTTATGTTATCGCTATGGTATACGGCTCTGATGCATTTTCGTATTCGATTTTCGTTCGGTGTTCTTCACTATTTGCGTGTGTATTGTGTGTATCTGTTAGAGACGCTACAGTACCATCGTTTCGTTTTTTTTTAACTACAGTCCAGGCAATCCGCCCAAAGTCCGGCTCATAGTCGAAGATTTCTCCCGAACATATCACGGGACGTACAGCGGTGTGGTAACTCATTTTGGGACCGACCTATCACCTACTCCGGCTTTTTTTGGGCCAAGCTCCGAAAGTTAGTCAAAGCTTTCGACTGAGCATTTCGAAAGGTCTATGGGGCCTTATTATTGGCGGGGTATTGGGTCCCTACCTACCATTCAGCCTTTCGTCGCTTTTTACGGCAAATTAACTTGGCTGTGGGTATATTCTAAGGGCCTACTCACAGGGCTATTTGATGTTACCCGCCGCTGTTCTGTGATATTGGATGTTATTCAGTACCACTTGATACCATTCGGCGATTTCAATATTACTCGTATTCGATAGCACCAAACTGCGTCCGAAATTATGGAATATTCTTCTGTGTTAATCAGCGTTATTTGATGTTGTTACAATAGAGGTTGAAACTCTTAAGCGCTATGGGGCAAAACCAAATAATATGTTTACGCATATAGTTCTTGGGCAAGTTTCACTTCATCTATCATGTGGGTCGAATAGTTACTTCAACATGTGTATCCACATTAAATTAGGATGAACCTACATTTTGTTTTAAATTTTTTTTAGAAGAGTGTAAGTTAATTACATATGCCTTGGAGAACGATAACATCCGTGGTTTTTGGCAGATTTATATGCGAAAATTGGTAATTATATATTATATTGAATTTCATAAGTAAAGGTGAGAGCAAGTCGTATTCAACTTGAATGCTAACAATGGTGTTAGCAAAACCTTCACTGGGATGATAATACGAGTAGCTCAAAAAAGAGCAAGAAAGAAAACACCAATCCGTTATACCTCATCCTTACAACCACGAAGTGTATTGCGCCAAAAACAGATGAACCGATATTAATCCTTTTGTCATATTTCACAGCCTACAGCAGCCCTAATTTACTATCGAATCGTTCAAGTGGAAAAAGCAATCCTGTGGGTTATTGGGTAATTATTTCGCATTGACGACTACACATATGTTGTCGGGTATTTATGCCTGCTAATTAAAACCTAAGAACTTACATAACAATACTCTTCTTTAAAAGGAACAAAAACACGTTCTTTCTGTTCTCTTTACAGGAAGAAATCTCAGCGTACTTCTTTTGTGGCAGGATTTCAGTTGCCCAGCACCATACGACCAATTTCCCTATTTAATATTGTCGGTACGAAGTTATTTGAAGTTAAATTCAAATTCATCAACTGGGACGAATATGGCATTTGCATCGGTACTTGGACTTGAAATTCCTCGCGTCTGTTGTCACCGACGTGTCATCTTTGTCCTTATCCTTCCATTGTTCTTGGTTTCGCTTATTTTGCTTCGAAAAGGCTTAAAAGCTAAAACCTGTTGAGAGGTTTTCAATTCCCCAAGCACTTTACCAATATATTCATTGAAGGAATGGTGAAGGAACTCGTTCCACGGACGAGTATCCGTTTTTCAGGGTTTTTTATATTTCAGTTTTCGCCAGACAAATGTTTCCGGTGCCAGAAAAGGGATATATGAATACTGTCTTGCCGATATTATCGATATTCTTTCACTTTGAAATTGGTAAATGGGCGCATCGACAAAGGATAATGCAGAAAAGTATGTTCAATGAATTACGCTGCTCAAAAAGGTGTTTGGGCAAATGCAAAGGAAGTGAGTTTGAGCTTTTCCGTCAAAAAAAGTGAATTATTTTATAAAGGGGCACCTTGGGGTGTAGTGCGGTGAATGTACCCAATAATGGATGCAAGTAAGTGGCTTTTGGAGAATTAGGTTGTGGATTTGAGGAGATTTAATGGAATAAATTCACTGTTAATGCAGTAAAGGGGTGGATAAGGTGGCGATAAAGCTTGGAGATGACACCTGACATAAAAGTCAAGGACATTTTGAATCATTGAGGTTGAAAGTTAATTGGGAATTGTAAACAAATGTAATGGTACAGATAACTGCGAAGAGTATTTGAAATTTAAACTGTAGTTCTGTGAATCTATAAGTTGCAAACACCTAATTTCTATAGCACTGGAATTTCTTTCGATGGCGCAATGTTATTTGTGAGCTCGTTCATTATACTCGGGTGATATTAATCGCGGTTGTAGTGCCGATGATGATGATGATATTAATGGATTTTTTTTTGTCTTGCACCAAACGCACGCGAAAAAACGAAATTTAATAAGTTATGCCACTGAAATTTTTTCAGAAAATCATTTTTTTATTGGCTTAATTAAACTAAAACTATTGAAAAATGTAAAAAAAAATATTTTATACTATAGACAGAATTTTGTCACCTCATTTACAGCATTTTATTGAACATAGTCACGACGTATAACGTCCTCCCCACCAGTTTTCCACCTGACCTCTCAAATGTATACTGTAGTGATCCTAAACCACCACCCTCACCCAATTCCTAATAAGCCTCAACCTTATTCCTTTTCCCCAAACAATGCGTCATAGTACGAACCTTAAGTTCATACTGTGCGTTGAGCAATTGACAACATCATGAAATGCGTACCTTCAAATACATTTCATGGTTGTGCCTTCCGCGAAATTCGTCAACCTAAATCCCAATATGTTCGGCATATGAATCATATGAGCGACAAACTAAATCAAAAATCCATTTATCGCACATTGATTCAATTCCCGATAACCCTAACATTATGAAATGCCTAAATACATTTAATAATGTTTTCTTCCGGGAATTTGTTCAACCAAATTCCCTTCCACTTCCTAGAACCCCATTCCAATTGAAGCACACACCAAATCTTGTTTGTGCTTCTTGGAATTTTTAAGTAAAATTTTTAATAAATCTCTGTTGCCACAGGGTATAAAAGGGCGGCACATTTCGGATTCGTGATCACTGAAAAGTCTTTGACACAACCTGGACCGAAGGTCTCGTTTTTAAATTCGCCTCAGTAAAACGTTGTGTAGTATCATCTACCAGTTCGTTTTAAACAGAAGCTTCCAAGTTCGAGTGAATGGAAAGCTTTTCCGAACTTTCAACGCCGCTGCAGGCGTACCACAGGGCTCCCTTTTAGGCCACATCTTATTTAATATCTACACCTCAGATATTCCTCGCCCTGTGGATGGTAGAGTAAACCAGATTTGCTATGCGGATGACGTCCTAGTGTAGACGTCATCTAAAAGCCCTAAACTCGCAACAAACCGACTCAACCGTCATCTGGACGGACTGCATCAGTATTACAGTCAATGGAAAATTCGACTTAACCCATCTAAAGCAGTAGCTATAATTTTGAGTAGTACACTTCCAACCGAATATCCGAATACAAATAGGAGGTACTACGATTAGACTACAGGACAGGATGAAATATCTTGGGGTCATCTATACCCCAAAAATGAATTTCATCAAACATGTGACCCACATTCTTCAAAGGGGCCTCGGTCAGTCTAAGCAACTGCACAACATCTTGAAGTGGAGCAACAAAGTTGACACTAAAGTTAAACTTCTCTGCTATAAGCAGCTAATCCGATCTGGAATATCATACGCCTTTACCATATGGTCCTGCATATCTTCGGCCCAAATGGAAAGACTTCGAGTCACAAACGGGGATTTTGAGGTACCCTTAAATGTCAGAGCACAGTGTGAGCGGGTGGAGAGGAAGTGGGTAAGGAAAGGAGGTGTCGATGTACATTGGTCTTGAATGTGAATTGACATCTCAACGGCCAGGAGACACATGATCAGGCAGAACATTCCACTTTCGTGTGGTTCGACTAAAGAATGACTCTCTATCGTTATTTGTGTGCCTAAAGTCCACTTTCAACGTGAACTGATGCGGATTCACAGATTGACATTTTCGCGGGAAAATGTCTGAGCAGGTTCTGTTGAGCAACAACCGTGATAATACCTATAGAAAAGAGATAGGCATGATACGTTGCGTCTATGTTCTAACGACGGAATTGATCGACTCATAGCTGGGTCCCCAATCACTGGTCGTTTTTAGATCCTATCGAGCGCGTGTAGTGCAGTTTTGGATGCGCCTAACCAAATATGGGAGTTGAACTCCATTTTGGGACGAATATACGCCTTGCGGTCCCCAGTGTAACTTTTTGAAAACACCATTTTGTATTTTTTTGAAGAAGAAAAAAAATTCACCTTAATACATATATAAAGCAGCCTTTAATGTCCAGGCTCAGTGACGACGAGAGAAGAAAGGACGAGACGGAAAGGATGTATCGATTTACAGTGTTCGTGAGTGCGTGAAAGTTATATCGCCGTGAAGCACATGAAAAACATCCCGCTCACTCTTGCCGCACGGGTGAAGAATGATTTTCTGGAATCTCTCAAGCGCCTGAATTAATTTTTTGTTAAATCAATGGCTGCTTATGTTAAGAAACATATTTAAGAAGTAGCATATATTAACCAATTTCAGTTGAGATGAGCCTAAGATGAGAAACTCAGCGTGGTATCAATAGCAAACAAATCAATTGGAGTGTGTATAATAAACCAAAGGTCATTTTCATAAACTACGTAACGCTTTTTTGACAATTTTTACCACCACCACCCCCACGCGAGAAGAGTATACCATAGCGTTTCAGTTCTGCAATTGCGGGAGTTTTGGTGCAGAGATGTACGTGATGTAGGAAGATGAACCGCAAGTTGGTGGGATCCATCAGATTGTGGGGCATAAATGAACCGAATTCCGCGGAATGATACCATGAATCTCCGAGGAACACTCCCCACGATAATATTAGTAAAACAGACCAAGATCCGTTACGAGACTTCGATGTGAAAGCGACTGCATCCCCGTCTGCACTACGTTTTCGATTAGGCGGATACTATCAAGTAGATCGAGGATATGCTTAGTACCAGAACTCCAAACATAGGAACAGTATTCGAGTGCGCTTTCCTGATTCCCAAACTTAAAATGCCGCTTTGAGGAACACGTTTCGAGTCAAAATCGGAGAAGGAGCTAATATCGATTATGATCGCACCCTATAAAATGTGTATGGATGATTGAATTAGTCGTGGGCATAAGCGTACTGCCGTATTGCGAAGAGGCATACTTTGAAGGCAATAAAATGAATGTTGATGATTAATTCAAATTTGTTGTTTTATTGAGAAATTCCAGGTAAACATTTGACAGAATGTAGAGCAGTCTTCTATCCGAGAGATAGCTTGATATTATACGCCCCAAGTAGATTGAGACTTGTTGGTCGTCCAACGCTTCTAGTATCTGATTTCAGGTTTTTTTTTTTTTTTTTTTACATTAACGCGAGCATAAAAGGGCATTTTGAAGCACCCTTATATGTCAGAGCACAGTGCGAGCGGATGGAGAGAAAGTGAATAAGGAAAGGAGGTGGCGACGTATACTGGTCTTGAATGCCTGGACATTACAACGACGGAGGAAACATATGATTAGGTAGAGCATTCCACTTCGGCTAAAGAATGGCTCTCTATGTTTATTTGTGTGGCTGAAGTTGACTTTGAACATGAACTAATGCGCATTCGCAGACTGACGGATATCGCGGGAAAATGTCTGGACGGGTGGAACATATTCAGCAAGTTCAGTTGAGCAGCGACCGTGGTAATAACTATAGAAAAGAGATAGGCATGACACGTTGCGCCTATGTTCTAATTATGGAATTAAAAGACTTAGTTCACTGAGTTAAATGCATTCTTGACGTCTAGTGTCAGCACGGCGCTAACTTTGTTGGTTCTTGCTAGACATCGTGCTCCAGCCAACGCGTTGCGTGCGTGACACCACTGATAGGGCCTCACCGGTGGATCTAACTCTCCGGTACCCATTCTGACATTCAGAGAGCTCCGATCTCCCATCAGTGAATTTTTCCAAGCGAGTGGCAATTACTCACTCAAACAATTTTCCTGATGGGTCAAGTTTGCACAGTGGGCAATACGACGACGGAGATCTTTTATTTATTTATACACTAACGCGTTCATAAAAGGGGATTGTGGACCCTTAAATGTCAGAGCACAGTAAGAGCTTCTTCTTTGACTCCATTTAATATATGCACAAGTCGCAGGTAAGTGTCCTGTTTGGGGGTGTTACACGTAACGCCTACTACCCCCTAATAATTGCCCCCTTGGGGCCACTCCTCAACAGGATTCACCTTCATATGAACCCGCATATGTTGATTAACCCTAATCAACATATCGAATGCAATGAGTACCTGTAAAAGCGCATGAAATCCTAAATGGATACACACGCGGATCATGGAATTCAGATACCACATTTGAAAAAAATCTATGACGGCGCAAAGGAAATAATGCACTACTCAAAACTGATAACAATTCCTTGGTAGCGAAACAATAACATATACAAAATATCTTTGCCATCGTTGACCATAAGCATCGCTTAGATTAAGAAACCAAACTGAACTGTTTTTGCACCGGGTAGTCACCTGTGATGGAAAGTGGATTCTGTAGGATAACCGTAAAAGAACTGGGCAATGGTTGGATGCAGGTGAAATATCAAAAACACACCTCCAACCCCGATCTTCACCGAAAAAGGTTGTGGTGACAATTTGGTGGATATCGAAAGGACCAATCCGCTTTTCATTTCATCAACCAGGAGAAATGATAAACGCTATCAAATATCGCAAGGAAATCGACATATTGCATGCCAAATCGGCTGAAAAGCAACCTGCGTTGGTTAAAAGTCACAGCCCGATCCTTTTGCATGACAATGTAGTGCTCCAAGAAGCTCTACCATTTTTTCCCACATACATTGCTACCCACCTACTTTATCATTAATCCATATCCCCAAACTAACATTCAATCCAATGTTAGACAAATTGAATTGTTCAATTACCATACTCATATTTCCAAATCCTTCCTAAAAACGAAACAGCATAATGCACATCTTCATATGCAAACAAACACACATTAAAAGATATCCATTTCGTTCCCATACACTCAATTCTAAAATCCTTATCTCCATCTGGATTGCAGCCATATGTGTATATTCTAAAAATAGATATTCCATTTCCTTTTCTCCAATTTTGCACATACAAATCTCGATGAAGATTTGTGTAAAAGGGCGATGCATTTTAAATTCGAGGATCAGTCTCATTTGGCGTCCGAGGTGTAAGGACGCCATAAAAACAAAATAAATTAATAAAATATATTTAAAGTATATAAAAAGTATTTTTAATTGAGCTTGGCCGATTCCCAGGACCGTATTCAGCAATCGTTCGCTTCTCTTCCTCGTTGATCGAGAAGCACGGACGCGAACCGTACTACAACAATGCTAGACACCATACCCCACAAGTAACGGTGCAAAAACTGTTGCAATTGGGATTTGAAATTATTCCGCATCCACCGTACTCTCCTGACATTTCCCACGGAACACCATCTTTTCCCAATCTGGATTCATTTTGCCGGCAGAGGTCTTCCGGTACCGACTACAGGTCATAAAAAGCTTCGAAGATTTCATTGCCTGAAAAAGTCTGCACTTCTACGAAAAAGGAATATTTAACCTTGTATCATGTTGGAAGAATGTCATAAATGCCAACGGATCCTATTTGGATTGAATACAAATTTACGGAAAAATAATACTGGCTTTTAAATATTTACTATATAATCGCTCATTTCATGTGGTACAACCCAATAGCTCTTGATAGTTGTTATGGTTTCTTGCTCTCACCTGGCCGATTTCCAGGCTCCACCAATTCAATAGGCCCTCCTGGTCGCCTTTCATCACCATCGGCAGCACAACCGGGATCCGGTCTTGGCCGTATTTAGCAAGTCTCGAGGATTATTACATTTTCCATAATAATTTATTTTTACGGGCAAGGTTATTAGTCTTGCGCCATCCCGGTCGTCTTTATTGTGGCATAAATCATTACATGCATGAGTTAGCCTGAGGTGCCTGTCTCGAGATTCAATTGTTTACTTCGGAACCCACAGAAGATTTGTCGTGCGAATTGTGTTTACTTTAGATATCCAAAGTTTGGGTGTAAAGCAGACGTGATAACCGCTGCACTATGGAACCTTGAACTAAAGGTTCTCGCAAAGATATCCAAAATGGATTACACGACGGATCCGTTCGTACGAATGACACAGCGAAAACGCACGTGCTGTCTCCTCGAAAGTTAGACTTTTAGTCGCTTTTTATAGCAACCTAGCCTAGCTGTGAGTATATTCTAAGGCCCTATCACATGGCCCATCAAAACGTTTCATTCAAACTCCCGGAGTTTCTGGCGAGTAACTATAGACCGTTGTGGACTGTTGTTGCCTTACAGAATTTCAATGGAAATAGGTCACCGCAGAAGATTCCTTTCCACTCCCACCAAATGCACAGCAAAATTCTACTGACCGTTAGTTTTGGTTTGGCCACCATTTGAGGTGTTTCACTGCGCTTTGACCAAGATTTTTTTTACACAATATTGGCTTATGTGACTCATTTATCAGTCACCATTTGTTTAAAAAACGGGTCGGTTTCGCTTGATCAATGCTCCACAAAAGGAAATTTTATCCTACTTTTTTTTTCTATGAATTACAAATTAGTAAAACATTTATATTTTATAGTAAATAAAAATGTGTTTTCTATTAAAATAACTTTTTTTATGTATTTGCGTCACCCTTTAATGGAATTAATTTTCAAATTCGAAATCTCTGTCCTTCGTGCTCAGACCATACAAGTAATCGAACAATATGCAATAAAAATTTGTTTACTTACATTGTCCATAACCGCCGGCGAACCTCAGGATTTACTCAAAATCATTGCTTACTTTCAGGCGGTATAAATTGGACCTGATATAACCAGAATATCCCCAATTGGCATAAGTCGGTTGCATTCTGATGTTGCTATCCGCATCTCAATGGCTCGATTAAAGTTGTCCGGCGTAAGTAATTAGTCCACGTCTCAAGTATCGATATTTTCGGTTGAATTTCACAAAATTGTTGCCTGAAGATCGGTACTAAAAGAGAAGCGATAAATGCTAAATACTACAAAAATGATTGTCTAGGCGCAAGGCGCTCGGACATTATATTCGTGACAACGTATCCTAAATATGTAACATTGAATATACAAGTTATTAAATCAAAATTAAAGTGTTTTTACTCCTTTTATTCCTTAAATGATAATTACATATATAAGTAATATATTTTTTGTTTATTTCTTAATATTTTACATTTTGTGATATATTTTTATAATTATGTTCGATATTTTATTTTATGTTGCATTATTTCTTTCGATTGCTTTTACTCTGTTGACGGTAGGACAATGATACGAGAAGTAGGATATCAATGGTAACATCTCAACTGTAACGTGTCTTGAGAAGCTTAGGTCGAGGGTTGTTCTTCCCAATGTTGTAGGCTTGTTGACATTCGACGCGCATTCGAGATTTAACGTACTCTTCATGAAGTTAATAAATGCGCTATCAGTTGTGACATTTATATTGAAGTCGCCACAAAGAAGAATTGGTATGTCTGCATCAACTTCATAGATCGTCGGTACACTCTGATTGTGTACATATGGGAGTAATGCTTGGTGCAACAACAAACCAATGTTCGGGATAGTTGATCCAGGATCAATGTACACTGCCCCGAGAAATACTTTGTACATCCTATCGACAGTGAAGCATGAAATTTCAGCCAAGCACACATCACCCGTGTTTATAATATGACGAGCTGAATCGGACAATTTAACTCGAAGAATTTCCTTTGCCATGGACGGCGATGATAATCTTCTATAAATCGCTACTCCGCCAGCTGCGTTTGTTTCAGAATCCGAACGATAGTTCTGCTTCGTAACGCACTCATAATCATTGATTGGCACTGAATCACAATCATCGCGCATCCACGTTTCGGTTAATACGAGGTAATCTGATCTTGGTATGACAGTATCCGTTTGAATATTCTCTGAATGGGCCGACAAACTTTGCACATTGAGGTTTGTCACTATTGTTTGTTTAGCGTTGTCAGCTTCGTTACAGAATTCCACTGCCTCCTTGGTAATAGTTGAAAGTATGTGTCCGTTGACTCGCAGATACTCGTTGCAGATATCGCGTGTATTCTGTGAGTCATTCCCTTCACGCCCATGCTTGAAGACAAATGGCTCATCGTTCTCCGTAACGACATACAAGCCGTCTAGATTCGTTACCCGACTCATCGCTACGTATACTAACTGCTGCGAAAAAAAAAAAATTGTGGCGAGAAGGCCGAATTTAGCGAGACAAGGACATATGTGTCCTTCATCTTGTCTCTGACTTCTGGTCATCTTGCGATAACCAGAATCACCCACATCCGTGAGGATGTTGGGCTCGGTCTCGCGATCTCTGAAAAGAAAAGAGAAAAGGGGGGGGGGGGGGGGGGTGGTATCCAAGGATAGGGTGGGCAGTGTTAGTCCGGGTGTTCTCTAACTGCTTTTATAGAGGGATGGTGGGGAAGAAATCGTACAAGACCGGTAGGTCTTGGGTGCGGTAGTGAACGCAGATCACCTCTTTGGAGTCTGATAATCTGCGCTTTGGTCGGTGTGTATGTTTGTGTTTGTGCTGTCTTGTACTGTGCGTTCGTGTGTGTGGTTTGTTAATAGTAGACCCAATGGGGTGGGGCCAGGAATCCTCTATTATAGAGGGGAATGTTGTTGGGAAGGGTGCTTTATTCAGTTTTGTACTGAAGAAGAAATTGTGGGGGTTTGATCCGAAGAGATCGAGAGAGAGAAGGGTCAAGAACGCAAGAGTCCCGTACAGGTAGGTTCTCGCTGTTCTGAATGTTTTCGAGGTACTTATATGCTAATTGAAGCAAATACTCGTCGATAGGGGTAATGGAGGCGCCTTCGTATAGGTGAGAGTTGGGGTAATGACGACCGTCAGGCCTTCTAGAATGATTGGTGCATCTTCTGAGGAGTTTCCTTTCGAAAACCCGAAGTCTTTCCATTTGGGCCGAAGATATGCAGGACCATATGGTAAAGGCGTACGATATTCCAGATCGGATTAGCTGCTTATATAACTGCTGCGGTTGCTTGGCAGAGTATTTATACACGATCTTTTCAAACGTCCCACCCTGCGATTTGTGAATCGTAATCGCACAAGCGGGCACACAGGGAAACTGTTTTCGTTTGCACTTTACGGTTTTTGTTAGCGTAATGTTCACTACTTTTTTATAAATCGGCACCCATTTTCTAGAAATTGTATTTCCTTTGCTTTGTACGTAAGGTCGACATTTGATTTTAGCACTGGTACCTGTAGTCGCTTCGGGAAACTCAAACCACAAGGCAATTATTTCTTCTTCAAGTGCCGGTCGATCTTTGTTTTGCGATGCTTCCACATTTTCAGAATTATCGCCTTTATTTGATAACTGACGCTCGCTATGTTGCAAGACACCAATAGCACCATTTACAAGTCCATCAGCAACATCTATATTGCAAGTAATCATGTACGGATACCCCTTTGCCAATGGAAGCAAGAACGGCAATCCGTCGGTTTCTGCCACGGACATTTTATGAAGTTTACCCCGACACTGCGTGTTCTCTTGTTTACTCGAGTATCCGATGATGATGTCTTGCGCTAGACAATTGTTCGCGTTAATTATGGCGCTTCTGTTGAACGAATCAACTTCGTTATTACTGTAGTACAGCCGAACGACATTCTGTGCGTTTTCCTTGCACCAAAATTCAGTTTTGTGCCTGGACTCGATAAGTGCGATCTTATCGTCACTCAGTTTCAGCCCGTCGCCAATTTTCGTCAATATGGTAGAGAATCTTGCGTCGCTCTGCCGCACGACACGAACCAGCGGAAAGTAACTAATGCTGTGCCACAGAATTGGTCCTGCGAGTTGATTGATCTTTATACTGTAACACGGACTTGCTCGTACCGGCGGCAGCTGTCTGAAATCGCCGCATAAAATCACGTGGAAGCCTCCAAATGGTTTGTCGTATATATCGGCGATCTGTTGCAGTCGATAATTTATTTTCTGAAGAATATCAGAACTCAACATACTGATTTCGTCTACAAACACCACTCTGACGCCTACAAACGTATTTCTGTAAGCCTGTAAATTCTCTGTTGACAAGAGTTCCGTTTAACCACTTCGTCATGCGCGAAGTGATTAAACGGAACGCCGAATGAACAGTAGTGCCGCCAAGAGGCACAGCGGCTTTACCTGTACTCACACAGGCAATGTATGCGTTTGTAGCGATTCTAACAGATACACACGATTCACAAGCGAAACAATGAACAACACGAACGAAAAATCGAATAAGAAAAATACATCAGAACCGTATACCAAGCGATAAATAACAACAACAACAAAAAAATTCACACCAGTGGAATATAGTCGAGTTTGGAAATGAAATTCTAAACATGGCCAGTAGCCTGGTGTATAACGCTTAGGTAAAATTTTTTCGTGATTCGAGCTGTCATAGCGTCAGTTCGAATCACACGATCTTCTTCACTATTATTTCAAACGCTATACGTTGTTCATTGAATTGTGCTGCTGAGTGTAGCGGTTGTACGTTTCCATTAGACATTTCAAAGTATACGTCTTCCCACAACCTGCGGGGCCTCTAAAGAAAATTTGTATGGGTTCAGATACACCGTCTCCACAACCCTGTATTCAATGTATAACCTCCAGAACAATCTCTCGTTGCTCCGGATTGGTGGTTCGTATAAGCTCGCAATACTGCTGTTTCGTCATCACGTTGCTGCGCTTCTTTACAATAGATAGCCCCGGATGCGAAACTATTTCGTGAATATCGTCAACATTTTCAGCACCATTCTCTCCGAGCACGCGTTCGACAAATGCCGTTCTTGATTCTGCTTCTTGCACATTTGTACTCTCATCTTCGTTCTGCAAAATCATCATTGCTTCCAATTCTTTCATGACGTTTTCAATTTTCAGGTTCGCCTTGAATAAACTGCGGCGTTCCATGATCAAGTTTTCGTTTTCCTCAAATAATTGCAGAAATTTATTCTGATCGATAGAGAACCATCTCTCGTTTATAGTCTCTCTGCACTTGACTTAGGAGCAATTAATGTTGGTGGCTCAGTAATTGGCATTTCGTCCATTGATACGATATATTCTTGCTTCTTCGACAGTTCACAATACTCTCTCTTCTTTTATTTTATTCGTTTTGCTATGTCAACCTTTTTCTCGCTAGTCGCGCTCTCGCTCACTGCGGCTCGTGCGTTATCGGTTATCGTTATCGTAACGCTACAAACTTTTTTCCGAATGCCTCCCAAGTGTAGGCATTAATTTTGGTGTTTGAACTTGCCGCTGCGAAACCACTATGAACAGTCAATTTTCTCTTAGCTATATCCGATTTATTTACTGCTGCAAGGCGCTGCCTGTATTCGCGTTGTCTCTGTGTATTTTTTGTTTTTACACTTTCAACCTGCACAGCTGTTCTCGACAGTGCAAGGCGCTGTCTGTATTCCTGTTGCCTCTCTGCATTTGACTTAAGAGCAATTAAGAGAGTCGCGCTCTCGCTCACTGCGGCTCGTGCGTTATCGGTTATCGTTATCGTAACGCTACAAACTTTTTTCCTCCCAAGGTATACCGATTTATAAGACGTTGTCACGTCAATAATAACCATAATATCAATAGTAACCAAAAAGAGGAAGACTGTACATACTTTTTGTTGTTCTCAAAATTGTTGAGATAAGAAACTTAAAATATGATTCATCAAGCATACACAAACTTTTTCAAATGACTAAGAGCAGCCACCAGCCACAATATGATATTATATATACTATTCTAAAAATAATATTGCACAGGTGAAAATATTTAGTGTTTTGAAAAACATAATCTTTCGAAAAGGTGCTATCTAATTTAGACGACTAAACGACTCAATGGTCACCATCTTATAGGCGTAAAAGGTGCTTCCATTTTTTGATTTGAATAAAGAAGACCATGCTTTTTGACTTCTTCTTCCCAACTTACACCACCATAATGCCAAAGTGAGGCACCCACCGATCCAAAACCATTCCATTTCGATCCGTATGTTCATTCTAATGACGACAATATCGCAACTCACCGCACACTACTTACATTTGAACTAGTTACCTAAATAAGCAGACGCCCTAGGAACTGCTTATATGTATTACCCTGTCCAAGATCAACCGGGTTTGAACGATTTCGTTTCCACTATCGCCTCAATTTCACATAATTAGAATCCTCGATAATAATCAAATAGAGTCGAATCAAGAGTAGACAATCAGTATTTCTGCTACTCGCAAGTCAGCTAGAAGAGAACCAATTGTTTTGGTTTTATTCCAAACACATCATATGTACTCAACACTCTTACTGTAACCATTTAAGGGGTTTGAAAACTCCACCGATATAACAAGTTAATAAACACATTCCACAGAATGATATTTTGGAGTTATGAGACTGAATAAACTATATTATATTGCTTTACATACATTTACATAATTTCTCATACCGTGACACAAATATAATTTATATACATTAAAAAAAATTATGTATAAAAAAAGAAAAACGCACAATGGCAAAAACCGGCGAAAAAAAACCGCTGGTTCCATCCAGGATCGAACTGGAGACCTTCTGCGTGTAAAGCAGACGTGATAACCGCTACACTATGGAACCTCGAATTAACTGTTTTTCAAAGGGGCTTTATAACAAAAGTACTTACAAATTATTATTTTCATTTTAATATAGGAAACCCTTTTTGTTTTGTTTTATCTCCACATTTATTAACAATTCAATTACAGATGTTACTTAAGACTAAACGTTAAATTATATTTTAAAAATATCATTCTTGCATTAACTTACTGGCTCTTCACAAGCACTCTAAATTATACATTTCCAAGCACACACAAACTTGACTCAAATGAATAACAGCAGCCATCAGACACAGTTTCATATACCGGTGTACCGGTATGAAGTGACAGTTTTTTTAAAAAGTAAAAATCATTGTTTTTTTAAAGTAAAAAACATTTTATTCGAAGTATTGGCAATTGCTTTCTACACATTTTCTTTCCTTTCTGGCAATTTGTGGATACCACGCCAATGAAACCGGTCGTCTTTTGAGGCAAACCATTCGGAGACCCAATTTTCGACTTCTTCGTGGGAATTGAAATGCTGCTCGACCAATGCGTGTCCCATCGATGAAAACAAATGGTAGTCGGAAGAAGCCAAGTCTGGTAAATACGGCGGGCGGGGTAACACCTTCCAACCGAGGGCTTTTTATTGTTTCTTTGACGGGCTTTGCTGTATGACTCGTAGCATTATCATGCAACAAAATTACCTTTCCGTGTCTTGTGGCCCATAGTGTATTTATTTATATGTTTATACCCACAATCATTAAATTCTTTAAGGTTTAGCTTAAGAAATACACTTCAATTTACTTAAATAAGAAATTTGTAAATACTTAATCATTTTATATTAATTCAGGTTGAAACACAGTTATTCCAATAAGCAGAGTGGCGCAGTGGAAGCGTGCTGGGCCCATAACCCAGAGGTCCGTAGATCGAAACTACGCTCTGCTAAGAGAGGTGTACTTTTTTTTTCTATGTAATTTTAGCAATAAATGGAATTGGTGCAATGAGCTCTTCAATTTTAATTTTTTTTTCCTTTTTATCCTACGTATTCAGTATTCTATTCCAATATAATTATCTACATAATTAACAACCACAGTCTTTTCTGTTACAAATACATTCCATTAATTTACATAACATTTATTAAGGAGAACTAAAAAAAAATACAATCGAGATAGACTTATTGTTAGATGAAATGTTAAAGGCACTTTCACGTACGCAAAAAATAACATGTATCAGTGCTCCACCCATTAGTCCGGACTTGGCCATGGCCTGGGGCCCCTGGCGAGCAAGGGCCCCCAAGAAAATTTGTCATGATTGTTTTTAATTTATTTTTAATTTTATTTAAATTTTTTTATATTTTTTGAAATTTCGTAAACAACAATTTTTTGAAAGACAATTCATTTATCTTATGTAATTGATTATACAAATGTATTTTCAAACAAAAATATTTAAAAATCTTAATTGATTTATTCTTTTGATTGTTATTTCAAGCTACGATTTGAATTTCAAATCGCGTGCTAAATAACCGAAACAGCGCTTGCAAACTCGAGCTTGGTTATATAAACAAAAACGATTTATTTCAGTGTTTTAAGCAAAACAAAACTATCTGTTGCTTTGTCGTTTGTCAAATTACATTTGTTCGTTGTTCTTAGGGAAAAAAAGAACGTTTTTTCAATTAGTGACGAATCTAGATGTTAATTAATGTGAAATTGTGGTATTGTGTGTAATGAACATATCGAAAACTACGCATTTGTTGAAAAAGGTAGGTTCTGTTTTATATTGTATCTTTTCACACAACACAAAAAACATCACCAATCAAATTTTTTTTTTGTTATCCAACAACAATAATGAAAGTGAGTTTGTATATTGTTTTCGTTTTAAATTTCTTTTTTAAGTTTCGTTCAGTTTTTCGATTTTGATTTTGTAAACTGATTTAGTTTTAGCTATTTCGATAATCTAACATTTTGGTTTTGTTTTTCTGATTTATTTTTGAGTTCGATTTTTTGATTTTAAACTTTGTTGTTTAATTTCAAATGCAGAATTTGATGTTTGCTTTTCCTATTAGAATGTTACGATTTAAGTATGTTTGTAGATTACATAATGCGGCGATCCTATCAGAGCGGGGCTCAAAAAAGAAAAATTGCGGATGAAAAGAAAAAACGAATTGAGACAGATTTATCGAAACTACCAAAATTGACGTCATTCTTCCAAAGTTCCACTGCACATACTTCTTCATCAGCTATTGAACATATCGAATCTAGTAATGAAGATGTAAGAATCGATATATAATTCACTGTTGATATTTATAAATTATAACTTTCTTATAAAATATAAATTAAAGTGTTTTAGAGCAAATGTAATTCTTAAAACTTTTGAATTCAAAATTGTTTTATCAAATTTGCAGATTCAATCTGAAACAGAGCAAGTCGATAATCTCAAAACCTCTGACTCTTTGGATCAAGATGATGGATCAAACTCGCAACGTGATGTTAGTCTGAACGAATACGAAGAGCTCAGAGCCGCGGATTTGGGTACTTTTGAAACTGCAGCGAACAATGACAATTGTTCGAGCGATCCAGGCAAATGGAGTGATTTCACTGACGATGACGCCAATTTTTGGATCAATCGTGGTCCGTGCATGTGCCAAAATCACTCTGGACCGTTTGAGCCGTCTCGTAGATTTTACGATGCAGAAGGTAGAGCAAGATATTGCTCAGAAAAAACGTTTTTTGGAAGAATGGCAAATCAAGAACGGTTCAAGCACGAATGGCTAATTTATTCTCCCACGACTGGTTGCGTGTACGAGGGTTGCCTTTTATATTTCGGGATTAGAGAACAAAAACAAATATTGATCACCGAAAATCACTTTATTGTTTTTCAAAATATTCCCCATGAAGATCTATACACTTTTGCATGCGTTTGAACCAATTGTCGAAGCACTTTTGCCACTCTGATTGAGGTATCTCCAACACATGCATTCTGAATGCAGCAAGCGCTTCTTCAGGTGTCGAAAAACGTTGACCTCTCAGTTTGTTTTTTACGTACGGGAATAAAAAGAAGTCATTCGGTGCCAAGTCAGGACTATACGGCGGATGACCCATCAAATCGATGTTTTGGGTGCTCAAAAATGCAGTTGTCGCAGCCGATGTGTGAGAGCTCGCATTGTCGTGGTGAAGAGTGATCCGTTTTCGGCGGTTGGTTTTCCTGATTTCTTGGAAGACAACTGGCAAACAAATGGTTGTGTACCACTCAGAATTGACTGTTCTGCGTTGTTCTAGTGGTACGGTTGCGACGTGTCCAGTTTTTCCGAAAAAACAGGCGACCATTTGCTTGGAAGTGCTTCGTGCCCGAACAACTTTTGTTGGATTTGGCTCATCTTGAAACACCCAGACAGTCGACTACTGTTTGCTTTCGGGCTCATACGCGTAAATCCACGATTCATCACCTGTCACGATGTCATAGACGTGTTTCGAAGCACCGCGACCGTATTTTTTGAGCATTTCTTTCGACCAATTGACACCAGCCTTTTTTTGGGCGATTGACAAAATGGTGTGGGCTCCAACGCGAACAAATTGTTTTGACAGTCAAATGTTTATGCAATATTGAATGTATGCTGGTCCCACTATAACGCCTAAGGTTGTCTCAATCTCACGATAGGTCACATGACGATCTTCCAATATCAGTTCGCGCACAGCATCAATGGTTTTCGGAACTGATTTTGGACGACCTTCACGAAATTCATCTTGGAGTGAACTACGACCACGATTGAATTCACCATACCATCGATAAACACTGGTCCTTGATGGAGCTTCATTGCCAAAAATTGAATTAAGTTCATCCATGCACTGTTGCTGAGTTAATCCACGCCGAAAGTTGTAAAAAATAATCGCACGAAAATGTTGACGATTTAATTCCATTTTTGGGCCGAGATGAATCTTTTAAGTTACTGTAAACAACACAAATAGCGCTCGTTTGTCAAAACGTTCTCAGTGCGTATAACCTCAAAAATGTCCAACTTTACGACAGAGCTGTCAATTGCCGGATTGCAACACTAGGGTTGCCAAATCCCGAAACATAAGAGGCAACCCTCGTATTGTTTTGTATGTAAAATGTTTGCTTCCAAAGACAAACAAAACAAACTGACCAGCGATGGATTTAATGATTGGAAAAATGTTTCCCAATTACATCAACATGAGAATGGATCTCTTCACAGAGGATGTATGTTGACATACATTCAAAGGCGACAGAACTGCGTCGATGTTTCCGACAACCTTCAACTTGAGTACCAGAAAGAGAAAAATTATTGGAAAGATGCAGTGCGACGATTGATTCCAGTCATCATAACGTTGGCTGAACGAGGATTACCTTTCAGAGGCACAAACGAGCATTTCGGCGTTCCAGATAATGGAAATTACTTAGGTTTACTCGAACTAATTGCACAGTTTGACCCGTTCTTAAAAAGTCACATTGAAAATTTTGCGGACCGAGGCAAGGGGAATCCCTCGTATTTATCAAAAACAATTTGTGAGGAGTTGATCAGCATTATGGGTTCAAAAGTAAGACATCACATTATACAAGAGGTCTTAGCCGCGCGATATTTTGGTCTTTCAGTCGATTCAACTCCGGATATCGCTCACGTTGATCAACACAGTGTAGTTGTCCGATATGTTGCTAAGAATGGAAAGCCCGTTGAAAGATTTTTGACGTTTTTAAACTTTGATAGCCATAGAGGTGTTGCCATGGCTGAAGTGGTTTTAGAATACCTTGTGATTTGCGGCTTAGATTTTAAATACTGCAGGGGTCAATCTTATGATAATGCTCCGAATATGTCGGGTATTTACTCAGGTATGCAATCGATCTTGTTAAATCTCAACGAATTTGCGATTTATTTACCATGTGCAGCGCATTCGCTTAACTTAGTTGGAGAAACTGCTGTAAAGTGCTGCTTGTTTGCAGTGAACTTTTTTCTATTGTACAATTATTGTACACATTCTTTTCAAGCTCAACCCACCGGTGGGACGTTTTGAAGGAACGTATCGGAAACGAAAAGGTACTGAAATCGTTATCCCAAACTCGTTGGGAAGCTCATGCGAACGCCACTGAGGCAAATCAAAAATCTTTCAACGAAATCGTAGCAGCATTGTATGAAATTGCTGATGATTTAACACAAAAAAGTGACTGTAGACACGAAGCTGAATGTATCGCGAATAAAATTCAAACCTTCGAATTTGTTTTCATGCTTGTTTTGTGGAGCGATATTTTGAACAATTTCCGGGCAACGAGCAAAGCATTGCAGTCAGTAGAAATTGATCTGAAAACCTGCGCGTTAATGTACTCGTCAGCAGAAAATTTGTTAGATGAGATGAGAGATAAGCGCGAAGTGCTTGAAAACAAAGCCAGATCCATTTTACCTGAGACAGATCGCATCGCGAGTTCGACGAAGAACAAGACAGCCAAACGATGGCGATGCTCCAGAGGTTGCATTAAGTCCGCGCGACTATTTTCGTGTAAACGGTTTTTTGGTAATCATCGATACCCTCAAGATTGAAATAAACAGACGAAGCAAAGTTTACTTAGAGGTTTCGGAGAGATTTTCGTTTTTGGCTGATTTTGATTTGACCGAAAATGTGTATTCCAAAAAGATTTCCGATTTAGTTGACTTTTACTCTGACGATTTAGAAGAATTTTACCCTGAACTCATACAGTTTCACGCTTTCATTAAATCAAAATTCCCAATGAAACTTAAGTTCACTCACTCTGACCTCTACGAAAGTTTGATTCAAGATCATCTTGAATTAGTTTTTCCGAACGTTGAAATTGCTCTTCGCATTTTTTTAACTCTTATGATCACGAATTGTTCGACAGAGCGCTCTTTTTAAAAATTGAAACGCATCAAAAACGAGCAAAGAAGTGTTATGCGTCAAGAACGATTAGACATGCTAAGTCTGATGTCCATTGAATCGGACATTCTTCGTCAAATTGATTTTGAAGAAATCATCAATGATTTTGTTGATCAAAAATGTAGAAAAAAAGTTTGTTGAAAACGAGCGTCGCTTTCATTTCCAAAGAGATATCCAAAGATTATTTTATAATTCAATATACTGTTAATTATTGTTAGTCAAAAAATATATAATTCAACTGAAAAAAATGATTTCCTTTATTTTATTGTATTTGAAAACCTCAAAATGATATGAATTAGTTGTTTAAATTATACAAATGCATCAATAACGATTAATTTTACGATTATTAAAAAAAAGAGGGTCCCAAAATTTGAATGGCCTAGGACCCCCGATTGGCTTAATCCGGCACTGATATGTATGAATACCTGTGGTTGGTGTAGCTTTGATGTCTTCTATTGGTTGACTGCATTTGGCTGTAGTTGCTGTAGTGCTGTCTTCAGGGATCTGCGTTCCTCGCTGATGATCTTGAATTCTGTCGCTGCTGGATGTGGCAGTGTCACCACTTGTCACCTTGTTTGTTTTTTTTTGTTTTTTACTCTGCCGGTGTCTAAGCTACAGGGAACGCTTTTAAAAATTTCACTTTTCGGTGTTATAGCCCCGGAATACGATTATAAAAGTTTTTTTTTCTATCAGCTTTGTTGTTAGGGGATGTTGGAAGTATTATCCCGCCAGTCTTCAGTGTCCTCCTGTCAATTCCAAACGCCTGGAGTACGTACCGTTGATGTCTTCAGGAACTTCGTATTCGTGTTTGGCAGCAGATTACGTGTCTTTGGGGTACTCGACGCAGTTGGCACGAATTAAGACAGAATGGTCCGGTGGTGAGTACTGATCCAGATGAAAGTACCTTCAGCAGAACAACACGTCTGCCTTTGTGTCGTCCAGCAGTGTTCCTTTGGTAGGGGATTTTGGGTATCGTCACCGCTTCTTCTTCTGTGGTAGGGGATTGTTGGATAATCCACGACCGCTGCCATCAAAACGGATGTATTCTACCGCTGTCACCAAAATTGTTGGACGTAGTAGATGTTACTACTGGCCTCGCTCCCAGGTAGCGTATCTTCTTATCCTGAAAAGGACGTAAGATCTCTTAAAGACCGCTCCCGAGGGGACCCGTTGCGGTTGCCGCCGTGCTTCCTCAAACCTCGAGGGCAGAGCAGCTTCCGATCGTTCTTGGCACGTCGCTTTGGAATTGCCTCCCTGTACCGTGGAACCAGGTGCCTTTTTGTGATGTCCGAAATCGTGGACGCTACAAGGGTTTAGTTTGTGGGCTTGCCGCACTTTATTCACCGGTTCTTTTTGCTGGTTGGGAGTCGTCGCCTGTGCTGGAGCAGCCAACGTTTTGTGATGAACGCGCAATTCCAAAATAATAAAAAACTACTTGTCATCATCATCATCATCATTCGGCACTACAACCGGGATCCGGTCTTGGCCTTTTTTAGCAAGTCCCGAGCCTTGTTAAATTTTCCATAATAATTTGTTTTTCCGGGCAAGGTTATTAGCCTTGCTAAAAAAAAACTACTTTTGTTTACTTAAATTCGCATTTTATTTAATTTAATTGGAAAAAGGACGATTCTCCTGGGGACGCCATCTCCAAGGACCTTGCTCTATGTTGTTCTTAGATGCGGTTCGCTCTGATCGTGGTCCTGCAGTATTTCCGCCGGGGATTATGTACGTTGATCGACTGCCTCCTCGAGATCGCGATACATCACCTTTGAAACGAAATCAAATCGAGATTTTGTATCTTGAAAACGAACGTTTCAGATGGAAGATCTCGATTTTCGATACATTTCGTGCGATGCTCAATGTTTGTTTTAGATAAGATTCAGTGTTCTGAATGTTCATCAATCTATTTGCATATAAGAATTGGTAATGGAATTTGGGTATTGTTTGCTTGTGGCAAATCCGAACATCTGGTGCGATTTGCCATGGATTTGGTTTGTTTAATTTTCTAGGGAAATTACCAAATTGGAATGTATTTCTGGATTTTGAATTGAGATTATGCCGTGGGGCAAATGCAAAGCTATAAACGAATATTTTGATTCGTTTATTGCGAATTTTAGATTGAGTTTCGGTTTTTCAGGATTTTGATTATTTTTAATGTTTTGGTGTAGGATTTCTGGGATTAGGATATGTTGGAAATAAGACTTTATTTGTAAGGATGATATTTGTAAAACAGAAGTTAACATTTGGTCTTAAGTAAAATCTTGAATTAAATTGTGTTGACGACAGGTCCAGCGGCGAAAGGAGAGAGAGAGAAAGTCATCGGTGCCACTGTTTATATATGCCCTGCTTGTTGACCTAAGCGCCACCTATCCGGCGCTAGAACCACTAAGGTTGTTACCCCATATATGGATGGGGGAAAAAAGTGGTAGGGCTTTTTAGAGCACTACATAGGCACTTTCACTAAATTTCGTAATGTGAAGCGGGAGATGCTTTTTTATATCTTGGAACATTTTATTTCTGTTCGGAAATAAAAGGTGAAATGTATTTGTTAGGTTGTTTTAAATGTTTTATGTTGTTATGTAGTTATGTTTCTGAACTTGGAAAGACTTTACAAATTCGCTCATTTCTTTCCTTCCGTCGTCGAAATTAAATTTACTTAGAAAGTGAATATTTTTGTAAAATCAAACGGGTTTTAAATCTGGGCGGCGAGCAGGGCTTAAACGGGTTTCTCACAGGTTGGGGGCGCCTAACAGATTGGGGTTGACCTATAAAGGGCCTGTTAAGTTAACCTATTCTTATTTTTGGGGGTGTTACCTTACCGAAGTGCTTGGGGTCGTGTTGGCTGCTTCAGGTTGCAAGAGGCCTGTTGCACCCTACCGCCTGGAGTAGCCCTGTTTCCAAAGGTGCTAGGCTGGGGAAGTTGGTGTCGGACTGTGTATCCCCCCCCCGGGGGGGGGGGGGCAATCGTGCAATCGATAGTGCTTGAGGCGACGCCTCCGGGTAATCGCAATGTTTTCGTTTACTGAATAATGGACCTATGCGGTTTGAACCAAAGAAGCACCGACGAGTTCTTTTCTTATTTATTTATTTTTGCTTTTCCTTTTTTATTTGTCGGTTAGTGGTTTGCAAAATTGAAATGTGGTGGGCCTGTGGCGGTTTCGCCAAACCCCACTGTCTACTTACCCGAAGAACAGCCATAACTACAACCCAACCTTCATTAAGTTTTCGCTAATGCAATCGCATTAGCACCTGTAAATGCTTCACGCAACAAATGACCAAATGTATTTAGCTAAAAGCTTCTGGAAGAGAATTCTTACCTGCATCCATTTATTTGAATTCAAAATTCCTTTTAAGAATTCTGTTCCAAACAGCATATCCCTGAAAAAAAAGCTTATCGGTTCACTTATAATGTAACCGCATAATCAGGGAATCTTAACCTTGAGTTGGCTATTCCCAGCCTCACGTGTGTACAACAATGTCTTACATACACATTGGCTGGCGATTTATTGTCCAACTAGCAAAGCAGCGTCGGGCAGCTTGTTTGTTCAGCTGGCATTTACCCGACCATGGTCCCTCGTCTAAATGAATAAATAATCACAAATTTCGTTTCTTGCCACAAACGAATTTCCCTGCATATACGAATGCACCATTTCTTCGATGCATCGTCGTCTATTTATTTAGCCGCAATGCACGTCCTAGGCAACGATCTATACGGTCCCTTTGTCTTTTAATTTCCCTGGATCCGTTCCTCATGACCTCGAGGCATGAGCAAACAAAGATCCAATTGGCATCCAATGAGATTCGGCTTGTTTGCTTAGCCGAACTCACATCGTATGGATGCACATTATGCCCTTTCTTTGTTTTAGATTCGTTCTCATGGTTTCGTCCCATGAATGAACCAATGTTCACACATACATGTGTACCTTAATTTCAGAAAGCCGGTTTCACTGGCCGAATTTCTATTGACAGCGATTTAATACCGTGGAGTCTGTTTACACCCGCCGACCGAGCAGGTCGCTACCGCTCCCACTCCCCGGTGCGCCAGGGGACGCGAATATACCCCGGAGTCGTTGTCGTAATGTTGAGTACGTTGACCAAAAAGTGTCACAGTCACCGAAACTGATATTCCCATCGTGGTTCAGTTCATACCAATTAACTTTGACGTATTGTTAAGCTTGTAATTGTTCTTTCCCTCCCTCGCTGGGAACTTTCCCCCGGGACCTCTCTAATTGTAAAGTGGAATTACCAATCGTGCAAACGTGATTTAATCGAGACAAGGACAAATGCGTCCTTCATATTGTCTCTGGGCTCTGTTTATTTTGCGAAAACCAGAATTACCCACATTGGTGAAGATATTGGGCTCGGCCTCAAAATATCTGAAGGGGGGGGACCTAAAGATAGTGTGGACAGGGTTATATCGAATGCTCTCTAACTATTTGGAAGGAGGGATGGTGGGAAAGAGATCATACATTGCCCGATATGGTACAACATATATCCATCATACAAGGAAAGTTCCGGGTGTTCGAAAGGCAGTGCTTGCGTGCCCGCCTCGGACTTAACAGAACACCAGAGTCTTCATACAAGAAAGTCTATCCTAATAAAGTCCTGTATAACAAATCAGGGCTAAACAGGATAGATAATTTCATAATTAAAATCATTCGCGGTCACACTGCAAGAGCAATGGCCAGTGAAAACGATTTTATATCGGGAGCATACTATCTCAATGACATGTATCTGGAGAGTACGCTCCAGAATGGGTGTATTTCCCCAGAAGCATTCCATTTCTTGGATAAAGAAGGCCATATCCAATACAAACATGGAGTCCCTATTATTTACCACGCTTCGCGTGGTGCTGGCGATAAACGTATTCTCCATAGTAGTGAAATCTCCGACGCCCCAGATTGCCCACTTCTCAGTACGGTGATCAATGAAAGAGATATATCCATACGGGATAGAACCCAACCCAATTGGTGGTGAAGAAGGGATTGAACGTCCCCAAATACGAGTGTGGACTGAAAAGTTTCCGACCTCAACGTGAAGAAAGCAGCACTCGTCAATAAAAGTCAATCAATGAACATTTGTAGTTCAACAGCTGCTGTACTTTTGTCAATTGAATACCGGTACCGTTCTATCCGGTCGGTGGGTGGAACAAACTCCCCGAGGAAAGAACTCCGACCTGACTTCAATCCTCAGTTAAGGGTGAGATATGGAGGAGAAAGAGAAAATTTTCTCTTAAGGGTGTGGCCACCAAGGAAATGCGATCTTTCCTTACTGGGTATGACCAATGAACGGCGATCTCTTTATACAGTAGTGTGTATGTGTGATCGTACACATCACGTGTTTATCGATGCATATCAGCAAAGGATAAACGAAACCTACAACGAGCGAAAAAGAACAGAGGGAGAAGCGACCTAAGCCATCGGTCTGTAATTAGGGTCAGCTAAATAAATAAACTGCAAGTCATTAGGTGGGAAATGCATTTGGGATACCTTAAATAATTTGGATTGTTTATCGTATCGCTAGAATGCCTGCGGAAGAACAGCGTTCTTTTGTTTTCACATGATGCGTGCAAAAGAATTTGGTTTTAGTGGCTATTGCCCTAATTGTCTGCAACTGTGTCAATAAGCTGCTTGGAGTTGCTTTATCGTTGGACAAAAGAGTCTCCAGCCAATATGTATGTGGGGAACATTGTTGTACACATGGTAAGGCTGGGAATAGCCGACTCAATGATCATTATCCCTGCTTATGATGGTTACATGGTACTGTAACCGATATGTTTTCTTTCAGAGATATGATGTTTGTTCTTTTAAGGAATTGTTCTAGGAAATAAATATGATGTATTGAATTATGAATGCTAAGAATTCTTTGCTGGGAAAATTTTGCCGATGCGTTGATGCATGGAAAATGTCCTCGTGAAAGGAAATGCTTTTGGTGTTGGGGGATTGAGGTGCAGATATGGGAGGTTCTTCATGTGAGTTTTAAGCAACCTCACAGAAGAAACTAAACAAACTCACAAGAGTGAAAATAAATTTGTCAATAGTTGGCAAAACCATTTCCTTAGACAGAAAGAAGTGTTAAAAACCAACAACTCAAAGACGAAGTGAAGCCAAATGGAACAATAACAAAACGGGCACTGTAATAATCAGAATAACAATTCTGTTCCTTGTTTTTTCTATAATGTTCAAGACAAAACTTTTATTCGACCCTCAAGACAAGCCAGAGTACCCTCACCTGAATAAACAGAATAAACCGAAGAGAAACACTAAAAACATATTAGGTGTTGTGCTGTTCTCGGTTCTACATCATCAGATGAGCTCGTGACCACTGGACTCCTTTTTTTTTGGTTTACGGTCCTTTTGTGGCAACACAAGCTTTCTCCTTTCTGGATAACAGATTCCACCTCTTTGGATGTATTCTGCATCATCTGGTTTTATGTCGGAATTTGTACTGTTTCTCCTATACCCAGTTTTCGAATCATGGTACATTGCATCGTGGTCCGAGTTTCTGAGATACTTGTATCCTGTATCTTCGTGGATTCTTAGATTACCCGCCGTATTTTTCTCCTCGGAAACCATATTTACGCCAGATATATGTGCTCCATCGACGTCAACATATATATCCACAACACTCTGCTGACCTGGGATCTCATCATCAGCACGTCCATTAATATTTCTGCCTTTAGTTACCGTTTTGCCTTTTTGTCTTTCTTATCGTCTTCAATGATGTCATGTTAGCTTCGTTGGTTGCTTTTCTTATCGGGTCTTTTGGGGCCATTCTCCCCGATATTTTCATTCCATCCTGTCAGGGTTTCCACTCCACATTTCTGTGGTCGTTCCAGGGAGTTATTTTTCTGGTGCATTATAGCTCCACTGTATTTTTTCGCGACCCATTTCCACAATATTTATTTTGCGGTGGTGCCGAATTAGCACTTCTACCCCGTTGCTCATTTGCCTGGGTTGAGTGTTGGTACTTACTGGAGCTTAGTATCTGATGTTGCATCCATCAACAATACTTCTTGAATTCGTGAATGAAGTGACCAATTCGAGGCTTGTTCCTGTTTTTAATTTCCCCGTAACTATGAGCCCTCAGTTGTTCTGGCGTATTAGTACTTGCGGTTTCTTCGTTATGCAGGTGAGTTAGTCCGTAGTTTGCGTAGATGTCGACATATTCTGACCATCGACCAGCTCCTTTTGTATCTCTTGTTCGGGAAGTTTCAGGTTGCCGATCGTTCTCATTTGGATTGACTTTATATCCTTCTTGTGGGCCCCTTTGAACTTTATTTGAACTCTTTATGAATCCGTCTTCTTGATGCCTCTTCTCCCGGTTGTCTCCTGGATGAGTGCTTCTCGTCTACCTTCTGAACCGATCTTCGTTGTGATTTCTGAATTCAGTAGCAAGATCGTGGATCCCTTGTTCAGGAGAGCTAAGATTCGAGTTGGTCCTTTCGACCCGGAATGATCGTAAGGTACCATTTTTAACACTGACTGATGGCAGTAACCACTTTCCCACACGGCTCCATTGGAACGGTCTTCAAGTTTGCTGTTCGATCGAAACGTATGGCAATGTTGTTTTCCTCCATTTCCCTGCACAGTCTTCTGTGAAGGTTCTTCTGAGTGAAGGGTAATGTGATGCCATCACACATTCTACATGCTGGCCCCTTGCAACATGACCTTATACGAGGGTTGCCTTTTATATTTCGGGATTAGAGAACAAAAACAAATATTGATCATCGAAAATCACTTTATTGTTTTTCAAAATATTCCCCATGAAGATCTATACACTTTTGCATGCGTTTGAACCAATTGTCGAAGCACTTTTGCCACTCTGATTGAGGTATCTCCAACACATGCATTCTGAATGCAGCAACCGCTTCTTCAGGTGTCGAAAAACGTTAACCTCTCAGTTTGGTTTTTACGTACGGGAATAAAAAGAAGTCATTCGGTGCCAAGTCAGGACTATACGGCGGATGACCCATCAAATCGATGTTTTGGGTGCTCAAAAATGCAGTTGTCGCAGCCGATGTGTGAGAGCTCGCATTGTCGTGGTGAAGAGTGATCCGTCTTCGGCGGTTGGTTTTCCTGATTTCTTGGAAGACAACTGGCAAACAAATGGTTGTGTACCACTCAGAATTGACTGTTCTGCGTTGTTCTAGTGGTACGGTTGCGACATGTCCAGTTTTTCCGAAAAAACAGGCGACCATTTGCTTGGAAGTGCTTCGTGCGCGAACAACCTTTGTTGGATTTGGCTCATCTTGAAACATCCAGACAGTCGACTGCTGTTTACTTTCGGGCTCAGACGCGTAAATCCACGATTCATCACCTGTCACGATGTCATAGACGTGTTTCGAAGCACCGCGACCGAATTTTTTGAGCATTTCTTTCGACCAATTGACACGAGCCTTTTTTTGAGCGATTGACAAATTGTGTGGGATCCAACGCGAACAAATTTTTTTTGACAGTCAAATGTTTATGCAATATTGAATGTATGCTGGCCCCACTAACGCCTAAGGTTGTCTCAATCTCACGATAGGTCACATGACGATCTTCCAATATCAGTTCGCGAACAGCATCAATGGTTTTCGGAACAACAACTGATTTTGGACGACCTTCACGAAATTCATCTTGGAGTGAACTACGAGCACGATTGAATTCACCATACCATCGATAAACACTGGTCCTTGATGGAGCTTCATCGCCAAAAATTAAATTAAGTTCATCCATGCACTGTTGCTGAGTTAATCCACGCCGAAAGTTGTAAAAAATAATCGCACGAGAATGTTAACGATTTAATTCCATTTTTGGGCCGAGATGAATCTTTTAAGTTACTGTAAGCAACACAAATAGCGCTCGTATGTCAAAACATTCTTAGTGCGTATAACCTCAAAAATGTCCAACTTTACGACAGAGCTGTCAATTGCCGGATTGCAACACTAGGGTTGCCAAATCCCGAAACATAAGAGGCAACCCTCGTATCGGGTTTTCCAATAGGGACTTGAGAACTTTCTTTTTAAATAAAACGCAAACCATTTGAGGTATTTGGAAAACTTTATTATCGGCTTGAAGTACAATCGAAACATTAATGAACGAAACTCGACTTCGTCCATATGGCCATCACGGGCACGTTTGCAGCGGTCGACTCGTTGGACCCAATTTTCGATGACTCGGCCACACATTTCGCGTTCAATGTTGGCTCTGAGCTCTTCCAACGTCGTCGGCTTGTTGGCATAGACCAATGACTTGACGTAGCCCCAAAGAAAATAGTCTAGAGGCGTTAAATCGCACGAATGAGGCGGCCAACCGACTGGCCCATTTCTTGAGATAACACGCTCATCACACTTACTCTTCAATAAATCGATTGTATCATGTGCTGTGTGGATTGTGGCACCGTCCTGTTGAAATCACATGTCGCCCAAGTCCATATCTTCCATTCGTACCAAAAATAATCGGTAATCATGGTGCGATAACGATGGCCATGCACAGTAACGTGACGATCGTTATCGTTGACGAAAAAATATGGCCCAATAACGCCGCCGGCATGCAAGCCGCACCAAATAGTTATTTTTTGTGGATGAAGTGGTGATTCATGAAGCGCATGTGAATTTTCACCCGACCAATAACGCATGTTTTGCTTATTGACGAACCCATTGAGCCAAAAATGAACTTCGTCGCTGAAGATGATTTTGTGATGAAATTCATCATCTTGGCGCATCTTTTCCAGAGCCCAATCGGAGAACGTACGTCGCTAAAATGGTCCATCGGCTTCAATTCTTGAGTCAGCTTGATCTTGTATGACTGTAAACCAAGATCGTTACGCAAAATTCGCCATAAAGTGGTCTGGGCCATACCCAATTCTTGAGAGCGCCGTGGAATTGACTGATTTGGATCGTTTGCTACGCACGCTTGAACGGCAGCGATATTTTCGACACTTCGACCAACCCGTCGTCTCACTGGCACGGCAACATCACACAACGAATATGTAGACTCAAATTTTTGCACTAAACTTGCTATTGCCTGCCTACTAGGGCGAGAATTACGACGGAAAATTGGAGGTAACGCTCTTAAAGTTGCGGTCACCGACTCCAAATTTCGGTAGTACATTTTTATAATTTGCAGACGTTGTTTGTTCGTGTACCTAACCGTAATCATAATGTTGAGTTTACTGAATAAATTGACAGTGACAGTTCGATGATTATGTTATGATCCGGCGCCGTGCTTCCTCGGTTGAGGGAAGAGCGTGGACCTTTTATTTTTCCTTTATTTAATATTCTTTCAACTTGTTTTGTGGGATAGCTCCGTAGCACACGATGGTGTTCCCTCTTTGGATGCTGATTGTACACGAGGAAATGGCATAACTGCCAATTCAAAAAGTGACGCCGTGACATCATCGTGGTGACAATGATGGCCAGTTGGTGCCAGCTGCTGCGCAACTGGTATACATGCGAATGTACTAGATTTCTCCAGTACATTCCAGCACATTTAATTGCCAATCCGCAACATTCCGCCCGCCTTCGCCAATCATTGGCGAATCATTTCGTTCCAGGGGACGGTGGCCAAGGGCCGGGAGTGTGCGGTCTGCTGGTGGCGGTTGGTATTGGTCGGCTGTCCACTTTCACGTTGATGATCGGTTGAGAGGGGGCCGCCCGCCCTGAGGAGCGCTGAAGGCTTGAGGGTCTGGGATGGCCCGTATGAGCGATGGCGACAGGAACCTCTTTCCCATCGCTGATGTCCGTTGCCTCTTGTGGTCGCGGGACCGGCCAGTTGATCCGGGTTGGAGTTGTAAGGTCGCAACACACGATCAATGACCACGTGATGACTGGTGATGGGTCTAGCTATGTCGAGACCGGTGGTGGTGCCATGTACTGCGCACGTTGGCGTCCGTCTGGAGTGAGTGGCCGGCAGGTTGCGACCGTTGGGGATGTGTGCTGTAACGTGGAGTCGGGTGCGGTGTCTACCCTGGCACTGTCCGCGTGTCCTTTCGTAGTGGCAGTCACGGGCCAAGTGCCTCCCGGGGTCGTCGGAATGCAGCCTCTGTGGATGCACAGAGGGGCGTGCTTTTTTGCTGGAGTTCGAGAGACCGCTGGTTGCTGGGTAGCGCCGCCCGCCAATCGGGGCATTGCGCGCTCCTGATCCTGTTGTGGTGGCTACAGGTGGTAGCGGTTGGCCTGGGTAGCTTTGGAGCTGGGCAGGAGCTTGACCACGTGGTGTCCTGGGTGTGGTGGGATGCCTTGAAGTGTTCGAGTGGGTAGGCTCCTGGTTCCTCGATTGCCCCTTGCCCCTGCAATGGTTCAGAGGACGGGGGGTATGTCTTGTAGTTGGGTCGCGCAAGTGATCGGTGGCTGGTAGTTGAATGGGCTTCGTATGTGGCCACCGCGGCCGATGCCGGCGAGACGTCCTTTGGGTTTTCTGATGGAAGCCGCGGCCCCCAGTCGGAATGACGACCAGTTCCTCTGGGTCGGAGTTGTAAATTCGTAACCCACGAGGAATGGCCATATGATGGCTGGTGACAGGCCTTGTCACCTTTGCGCTGGATGATGTGGTGGGTGCTGCGCCTGTTAGCACCCATCCCAGTTCAGTGGCCTGCGCGACGAGGCCGGAACGTTGGTCCTTCCTGAGACCTTCGACGATGATGTTGGGGTATATGTCTGCCCCAAGGATGATGTCCACCTTCTCGGCGGAGGCGATGTTGGGATCTGCAAGTTCCAGATCCGCCATGAACGAGAGATCCCCTGTCGTTGATCCTGGTGGTGGTGTATACACTGAGAGCCCGGACAGGATGAAGGGCCTCAGTGTCCATTGTCTCGAGCCGTGGAGGCGAGAAGTGATTCTGATGGCGGCCTGAGTCCTGGTGGCAAGGCCACGAGTGCCCCCAACACCGTAGGTGGGGCCGGGTGATGCTTGGCATCGGAGGTGCAACCTTCGGGCGAGTGATGTTGAAATGAAGGTGCCATTGGAGCAGGGGTCCAGTAGAGCACGGACTTCAATCCTCTGTTCGGTCTCCGACGTCACAATGACTCTGGCTGTTGGCAGCAACGCGGAATGCTGTGAAGGGGTGCTGATTGTATGTGCGCAGACCCCTTCCTGACGGTCGATCCGGGGGGCGGATCCTTTGGCTCGTTGTGGCGGTGATGTTGTCCCGTCGATGGCGGTAGACCGGACATGCAGCAGGGTGTGATGTCTCCACTGGCATCGACGGCACGTCTTGTTGGAGTGGCAGTCGCGCAGGCGGTGGCGACCCAAGCAGTTGGTGCACAGGTTTCTTTTGTGTGCGAAGGACTTCCGGCGGCCAGGTGTGAGTGATCGAAAGCCCTCGCAAGCGTAGATCGTGTGTGCGGCCCTGCAGAATGTGCAAGCGCCCTGTTGCTTTACGGGTGTCGGCGGTGTTTTGTGCATCGGGACACTGGGCTGGTTAGTCATCGGGCCGACTACCTTTGCTGGAACAGTCGAACTCGTGGAAGGCATTGGCGTTGGCACTGACACGGATCCTATGTACGCCGTGCCCACTGCTTGCTCTGGAGTCCGTGCGATGGCAGCCAGTTCCTCTGGGTCGGAGTTGTAAGTTCGCAACCCACGAGGAACGGCTATGTCATGGTGTGCCCCACAATGCGTGCGCGGCATCGTCTTCTGTGGCGGCTTCGGCACTGGATCGATCATCGGGACCTTGGGTATGTTGGGCTTTGGGCAGGCGGCACTCTGGTCGGTGGCCTGCTCACTCTTATCCACTGTTCTGGGGTGCAGTTCCGTTTCTGATGGCTTGATGTCGGCCATTGGCAGCTGCACTGGGGGTAGCTCGCTAGGGTGGAGGCGATTGGTGCTGTTGACCATGGTTGAGGAGGCTGCTTTGAGCGCGTACTGGGCCTCAAGGAGCTTCGTCTCTTCCTCGAGGTATATCTTTTCGGTTTCGCCGAAACAATCATCCGCGAAGTACGCGTGTTGCTGATCCTCAGGTGCCGCCAGGTAGAAGATGTCGTAGTGCCGCTTGGAGAAGGCTTCCCATTCGGCGCGGAGTGCATGTTTAGTTGCCTCGATTGCTGTCGGACATGGTTGTCCCTTTTCCTGTATGTTGAGGAAAGTGCCAGAGATGGTGGCCTGTGCCGCGAACTGAGCTGCGATGCGATCCTCAATCGTGGTCGGTTGTTGTATTGGAGCAGCTGTCAAAAACACGTTGGTTTGAACTATCGTTGTAGAAAGTTCGTCATCCTGCTTTCGTTTTGCATCAACAGCGGTTTCCATTGAATTTTTTTCCAACAAATCACCTAGCGTTTGATTTGCAATGATCATCTGGCGGCCGCCGTCCTCCGATCCACGACTTAAGGAATCCTTGGAACTGTCATCTTCTTTTATGCATGTCCTTACATTTGTACTCAACTCAGGTTGGTGATGAACAGATGTATGATCTCTGCCGACCGAGGAGTGTCGTCGGTCGAGATCTTTGGTGTTCCGCCGATTGAGGAATGTCATCGGGGAACCGTTGTCCAAGTGTTCGCCGTCGCCGCCGCCACCACCTTCGTTACCATTGTCGGCTCCGGTGCGCATAGTGTAGTGAGAAAACGTATGATCTCTTCCGAGCGAGGAATGTCGTCGGTCGAGATCTTTGTTGTTCCGCTGACAGAGGAATGTCGTCGGGGAACCGTTGTGTTGCCTTTTCGATGTATTTGCCATCATTCGCTGCTGTACTGAGCTTGGCTTCGGTAGATCGGTTTCTCCCTTTACTGTAGGGTGATCGGGTCGGCGATTCGTTCTTTCAATTCCTTGGAGGTGGCAATGATCTCGTCCGCCCTCTTCTGGTGGCAGCGATTCTAATATAAGATCATGATCGGTCGCTTGCCCTGCACTCCTTTGTTCAAGTGGCTCCTCATTCTCATTGAGCGATGCACCTAACAAAGGTGATTCAGAAAACAAATATTTAAGGGGTGATCTATAGCTGGCATGGAATGAAGGATGTAGCGTTTTGTCTCTGCCCAGCAACTTCGCCTCTTGGTCTGGGGGAGCATTTTCCTTATCATCGAGAAGACATGAAGTTGAGTCGTTAGCTTGTAAAATAAGATCACATGCAATTCCCTCTAACAAGATCGGAGTAATTTCGGCACTGTTAAGCAACTCATCGGACAAGTTGTCTACCAAAGCTTCTTTGTCATTGTTATCGTTAAATCCAGCAACCGCTGCACCTGGTCTCTCTCGGCTGTCGTCTACTACATCGGAAAATTCAAATTTGTCTTTTGCCTTTTGGCATTCATCGGAATCAAATATTAAATTTAAACCTAACTCATGGATAGCACTGGCGTTTAAGTGTCGTTTTATTTGACTTACTTGGCTTGTGGGAGTGGAACACTTCGCTGAGAAGTCAACTGCAATATTCTTGTAATTCTTTTTGGCCATAGCTGCATCGACTGTTCCGTTCTTCACTGTTAATAAACCGGGTTCGTCGGTACCGTCAACCGGTTCTAATGTGTTGTTTAGATCAATGTTGATGTCCTCATTAAGAAGGGATGTTTCACAGTCGTTATCCTTAGTAATTTGAGTCGTCCTTGATTTGTGTCGAGTCAGGTTGCAGTGTCTATGTGCCACGAACTGGGTGGCGATGATGCTAATCCAATGAAGCACTGGATCCGTTGTGTTTTGCCACGAATTGAGCGGCGATGGATTTGATCCACAGGTTGCTGGATCCGATGTGTTTTGCCACGAACTGAGCGGCGATGGATTTGATCCAAATCGGCACTGGATCCGTTTCGAAGGACCAGAAATGTTTTTGGTAGTAGCTCTACGTAGCACAAGATGGTGTTTCCTCGGTGGATGTCGCTTGTAGAAATTTCGAAGTTTCCAAAAACCAAAAAAGGAAAACAAATTAAAAGGATTCTATTTATTACTAATTGTTTGTTGGTTCTACGTAGCACACGATGGTGTTTCCCTTTTGACTGTTGATTGTAGAACGAGCCCGTTGAAGGTTGACTGCAGATGGTAGATAGCTCTTGGTGGCACACGATGGTGTTTCGTCTTTGACTGCTGATGGTAGACTAACGAAATGGCATAACTGCCAATTCAAAAAGTGACGCCGTGACATCATCGTGGTGACAATGATGGCCAGTTGGTGCCAGCTGCTGCGCAACTGGTATACATGCGAATGTACTAGATTTCTCCAGTACATTCCAGCACATTTAATTGCCAATCCGCAACACAACTATTCGCGTTAATGTTTATTCGCTCCGATTGAAAATATGTTTGTGCGGAAATTTGTTGCATTTGATAATCAATTATCAAAGAGAAAAACTATTCCGTCTCTTCGATATTATTTAATTGTTTCACTCAACTCAAACTCTCAAATATTTCTCAAAACTCAAAAACTCAAAAACTTAAACTGATAACTCAAACTCAAACTCAACTCAACTTAAACTCGAACTTAACTGAAACTCCTAAACTTAAACTCGAACTTAACTGTCTTTACAATAAATTTTTCTCTCTTCTTATAGAACTTTGAGTTCTAATTCACTGTAAATTATAATATGAACAAAATCCATTTTCTCAAAGTATTACTTACTCTCTGTGACTTTTAAATTTTGAATAAACTTTGAACGAAAAATGAAAAAAGGTGGATGTTATGAAAAAGGGGCGTCTTATGAAATGTACTGTAACTGACTATATATAGAATATTGTGTATGTTTATTTATGATATGTATTAAATGAGAATGTTAGATATGTAAGGAGAAAGTTTTAAGGGTGTGTTAGATAAGTAATGAGATTCAGTGTTAAAGCTAATAAGGACAGTAGTATTCTGGAATACTACAATTAGTGAAAGGGTGCGTTCACAAATTAAATTCAAAGTTGTCAAGTCTCTATTACAAAACCCGATATCTTGATTGTGCAGGCATTTATATCATCTCCCATTTTCCACTAGTGCTGGCTTTCTTGAAGTTGGGGCATTCAAAGAGACAATGTCCTTCGTGGGATATTGGGCACTCTATTTTAGTATGAGTTTTCCTTTTTAAGTTATGGGCTGAGTTTACACACAAATTCCCAGGATACTTGTCCGTGTCTACGGTCATTCTTGGATTGCTTATGGTCAACTTCCGCTCGGGGTCCACCTTCGTCCTGAGTTCATCTACATCGTTAGCGTCACCGTACTCGTCGTCACTGTTCTGCTATTTGTGTGACGCAGGGTCATATTTCCGCCATAGGCTGTGTTCTTCACCATTTCAGGTAAAAATAACTATATATATATATAAATATATATATATAAATATATATATATATATATATATATATATATATATATATATATATATATATATATATGCTCAAAATGTACTTGGTTCTTAAAATATATTTCCTTGCTAGAAAAATATAGGTATCACTCTCCGCATAATTAATGCTCCTTCATAAAGCGAACCAACTTACTCCTGTCAATCCTTCTTGAGGTACACAAACGCCTTCCACAATTTTTGTAAAGGAGACAATTCTATACAGCATTCAGACCAGTGACTGGTTCATTGGACCGGAAAATAAATACTCAACGATGAGAGCGTCAATCCACTTAAACATAAATCCTTTTCATTGGATCCCTTTGGGACAATCTTGCTAATTACCGAAAGTGGTTACAGTTGGGGTGTTACAGACCAACATGCCACTCCACTGAAGGCGTACTGTCCCAGGCGGTAAGTGATGGTGATAGCTATGGCTCTTGTTGGGCCAAGCCGCTGGACACCCTATTTGGCTAATAACTACTAATCAACTCTCGATGCACGTATTTTAATCACTTGTCGCTATATTTCAATCAGAGTCCTGGCAACAAGGACAATAGGAATAACCATGCTTTACTTATTAAGGACTAGGGAACTCAAGGCAGCAACGACGAATAGAAGTAATTTATTAGGACAGGAATATCGAATATTTGTGTGCGGGTTCGTCGGTTGATTGGTGGTACTTTTAAATGGGACAATCCTTTAAAAGATTTCGTTGGAAAAAAACGGCGATAAATGTTTGTATAAGGCAAAAAATAATTTCGACGATTTATTTCACGAGTTTTTCGATGGAGAAATGTAGAAGATGGACAGGAACAATTATTTTTAAAAAGCGTAAGAAAGAATAAAAGAATTATATTTGGAGTTAGCAATTATTGATTATCGAGGTAAATGTGTTAAGCTCGCGTATTAAATTCAACTGTTACATCTTCTATATGTCTAATGTATCACATCATTATACAGTGTGCAAACATTTTTCTTTTTCAAAACAAACAAGTACGATTCGTGCGGATTTCGGTAGATGGTTCTTGGAGTCAAACTATATGAATGATTCCTTATTTTTTCAATTCAATTTTTTGTAAGGAGCTCAATCTATTTCACATTTTGCTTGAAAGAAGCGATGTTGGTTTTAAGACTCGAATGTCATTGGTGTTCTTATACAGAAAAAATCATTCTGCATATTCCCATTTCACTCTGAAGTTGTTGTTAAAATAGTAATTGAATTATATTCATTAGGATAACGGAATGACTAATGCATTTTCTAAGAAGAAAGTTTTGGAAAATGATTAGGACCAGAAATATTTTTATTATTTAAATCCTTGACAATTCTTTCCATTTGAGAACTTTGACGAAAATCTCACTGGTTGGTGTTGCAGCATTATTTCATTTGTAAAAATATGTCATCCTGTTGATCGTTCTAAGTACCAATTGTCTACAATCGATTTCCTCTATACGACGTGTCACTGTTGCCGGCGACTGTGTTGTGTTGCTAACTATTTGCGGAATGATTGAAGAAAAGAAAAACTATAAAAAAAAATTAAATTACCAATAAAAAAACGGGAGACGTGTCATTCTAAAAAGGGGAAAATACGTCTAGATGGGTCAATTGACCATAAAAAGGCGGCCCTTTTCGGAAAATTAATCAGTCGTCGTAAACGTCTTTCTAAATCAAGAGTAACTTACCCTGCGTTCCAACCGATTTATCATACGCCCATGACAGGATTCCAGGCAAATTAAAATATTTTTTTGATTTTATTTCCAGTCAATTCCATATATATTACAATCAAAACAATATCCCCATTCACAATAGTATATTTAATATTCTCAAATGTCGTGCATCCATATCCCCAAACTAACATTCAATCCAATGTTAGACAAATTAAATTATTCAATTCCCAGAAAATCCGAAAATCCAAACATCACATCATATTTTCATATGCATAGTATGCCCGTATGGCTTCTCGATACTATAGTGGTTAGTACACCCGCCTGTTACGCGGGAGATCGGGGTTCGTTTCCCCGTCGGGGAGCCTCTGGCGCAAGACTAATGACCTTGCCCGGAAAAAAGAAATCATTATGGAAAATTGAATAAGCCTCAAGACTTGCTAAATAAGGCCAAGGCCGGTTCTCGGTTGTAGTGCCGATGATGATGATGATGTATGCCCGTATTTCACTTTTTAATTGAGGCCAGTCGATTCCCAGGCTCCTATTCAATAATCGGTTGTCACTCTTCCCGGAGGGCCCAAAAGCACAGTGGCGACCGCACCGGGCCTTCTCAGGAGCGGTCTATCAAAGAAAACCGCGTCATTTTAAGAACAAGAACTTTTGCACTATCGGCTAGCGCGTCAAGTTTTCTGTGGGATCCGAAGTAAACAAACGGATCACCACAAACGCGTCCAAGTATAGTGCAGTGATATATATGGGATTCGCGCCGTTGTGTGAAAATTATGTGGAAGTGTGCAGTGCGGGAAAACATAATATCCTTTCCTTTCCTTGTGTCTCTTTTTCCTCTTTTTTTGCATCTCTGTTGCCTCCCTCAAGCATCGATTTGATTTATAATCTTTGGGCGGTTTTTGGTATTTTGAGTGGCGTAATATTCGTTACGAAAGAGATGTGACCTGGATTGCGGCACGCATCTAGTGGGTCACCTACTACAAGGACGTGTTAGGTTAACAAAATGGGTTACGTTTGTCCCTCAAATTGTTAGGTTTGCAATTCAATATCTCTGCGTTTTTCCTTTTTTTTTTTCTTGCCCGTTCGTTGGGTGGCTCATGTTTTGAGTACACATCTCACCCTTTGAGTACCTTCCTCGGCTGTTATCGGTTGCAATAGTTATGCGGTATCTCCTTCCGGTTAGGATATTTTTCACGCAGTCGTGCCGAAATGGTAAGGTACACCTGTGGGGAGGAGAAGTATTGTGCCAGACACGGGCACACGGTTCACTTCTTCCCCATCACTTATACCGCTGCATACGAAAACACGAGCTCCAAGGATTAAGTCCTCGCACCGAACACCGCAGCAAAATGTTCACAGAAAATTGTCACCAAAGAATGAAGGAAAACGCACCGATGGTAGTCTCCGGAATAAAACACACTGATTTGGTGTTGTTAATTTTTATTTAATTTCTACGAAGCACACGTGAAAATAAAACACACATTTTGTGGCTGGTGATCGCCGCTATTGTTTTAATGTGTTGTAAAACACGACACAAACGATTATTCTCCATTATCGCTTCCCTGTGCGCACCAGACGTGTCATTCTAAAAAGGGGAAAATACGTCTAGATGGGTCAATTGACCATAAAAAGGCGGCCCTTTTCGGAAAATTAATCAGTCGTCGTAAACGTCTTTCTAAATCAAGAGTAACTTACCCTGCGTTCCAACCGATTTATCATACGCCCATGACAGGATTCCAGGCAAATTAAAATATTTTTTTGATTTTATTTCCAGTCAATTTCATATATATTACAATCAAAACAATATCCCCATTCACAATAGTATATTTAATATTCTCAAATGTCGTGCATCCATATCCCCAAACTAACATTCAATCCAATGTTAGACAAATTAAATTATTCAATTCCCAGAAAATCCGAAAATCCAAACATCACATCATATTTTCATATGCATAGTATGCCCGTATGGCTTCTCGATACTATAGTGGTTAGTACACCCGCCTGTTACGCGGGAGATCGGGGTTCGTTTCCCCGTCGGGGAGCCTCTGGCGCAAGACTAATGACATTGCCCGGAAAAAAGAAATCATTATGGAAAATTGAATAAGCCTCAAGACTTGCTAAATAAGGCCAAGGCCGGTTCTCGGTTGTAGTGCCGATGATGATGATGATGTATGCCCGTATTTCACTTTTTAATTGAGGCCAGTCGATTCCCAGGCTCCTATTCAATAATCGGTTGTCACTCTTCCCGGAGGGCCCAAAAGCACAGTGGCGACCGCACCGGGCCTTCTCAGGAGCGGTCTATCAAAGAAAACCGCGTCATTTTAAGAACAAGAACTTTTGCACTATCGGCTAGCGCGTCAAGTTTTCTGTGGGATCCGAAGTAAACAAACGGATCACCACAAACGCGTCCAAGTATAGTGCAGTGATATATATGGGATTCGCGCCGTTGTGTGAAAATTATGTGGAAGTGTGCAGTGCGGGAAAACATAATATCCTTTCCTTTCCTTGTGTCTCTTTTTCCTCTTTTTTTGCATCTCTGTTGCCTCCCTCAAGCATCGATTTGATTTATAATCTTTGGGCGGTTTTTGGTATTTTGAGTGGCGTAATATTCGTTACGAAAGAGATGTGACCTGGATTGCGGCACGCATCTAGTGGGTCACCTACTACAAGGACGTGTTAGGTTAACAAAATGGGTTACGTTTGTCCCTCAAATTGTTAGGTTTGCAATTCAATATCTCTGCGTTTTTCCTTTTTTTTTTTCTTGCCCGTTCGTTGGGTGGCTCATGTTTTGAGTACACATCTCACCCTTTGAGTACCTTCCTCGGCTGTTATCGGTTGCAATAGTTATGCGGTATCTCCTTCCGGTTAGGATATTTTTCACGCAGTCGTGCCGAAATGGTAAGGTAAACCTGTGGGGAGGAGAAGTATTGTGCCAGACACGGGCACACGGTTCACTTCTTCCCCATCACTTATACCGCTGCATACGAAAACACGAGCTCCAAGGATTAAGTCCTCGCACCGAACACCGCAGCAAAATGTTCACAGAAAATTGTCACCAAAGAATGAAGGAAAACGCACCGATGGTAGTCTCCGGAATAAAACGCACTGATTTGGTGTTGTTAATTTTTATTTAATTTCTACGAAGCACACGTGAAAATAAAACACACATTTTGTGGCTGGTGATCACCGCTATTGTTTTAATGTGTTGTAAAACACGACACAAACGATTATTCTCCATTATCGCTTCCCTGTGCGCACCAGGATAGCGATGGAGCCGCGACCCGCTCGGGTCGAAGGATGGAATTTGACTCAACGATATTTTGCTCGTTCAGAGCTCACTCGCTCATCGTGGTCATGATGGTATGTGTGCCTAGAACAAAGAAAGACATAAAGTGCATTCCTAGGATACGATTTCGGTAAAGCAAACAAAACCGGAATCGTCGGATGCCACTGGAATCTTTGTTGGAACATGTGCGGCTAAACAAAGAGACGATGTTCCGGTGTGAAAATGTGCTAATTGGTTTTAGCGAAGTTACTGGGAAATGGTGTTTATGGCATCGCTAGAAAGGGTACGTATTGAATACCCATTTGCATGGATTATGCTTGGATCTCGATTGATGCCAAGGGACGCGAAATGCGTATTTGCTTTGGGTTGCACATTGTGCTGGGAGAAAAACGTCGCCAGCTAAATGTGTACATAAAGAAATTTATCGTATACATGAATGAAGCTGGGAATAGGCGACGCCATAATAATTATCTCTGGCTGGAATGGTTACATGATATGTGAACCGGGGTTTTTCTTTTCAGGATAATTTATGATAAGGAAAGTAAGAACTCTTACAGGGGATTTGTAAGCGAAGGAATGCTTGAAAAGGTAAGAATTCTCTTGCAGAAGCTTTACGACTATAGCTTTGCTCCAATTAATGCGTGTAGCGTATTCAGGTGCCTAATGTGATTTGCATTGGCGAAATTATATGGGAAGATGGGTGCTATGGGGTGTTTAAGGAAAGCGTACCATGGGATCTGGGGGAACCGCCACACACCGATTAAAAGAGAACGCCGTAATGCGAATTTCCTTGGTACTCTCTCTTCAGCTGCTGTCGGTTGGAATATTTATGTTATATTCTAGCGTTTGCGGCGATAGTGAAGAACGTGTGATTCGAACTGACGCTATGGCGGTTAGAATCGCTAAAAAATGGAACCAATGCGCAACACATCAGGCTACTGGCCGCGTGTACGAATTCGATTTCTAAACTCAAGTACACTCAACTGATGTGGGATTGTTATGTTATCACTATGGTATACGGCTCTGATGTATTTTCTTATTCGATTTTCGTTCGGTGATCTTCACTATTTGCTTGTGTATTGTGTGTGTATCTGTTAGAAACGCCACAATATCTCCTTTTGGTTTGAATTTATGTCATGCAGTCATATCCAATTGGTAAGGCACACAGATTTACATAAATCCAGGTAATGCGAATATCCAATTTAATTATAACATTTCTATAATTTCTCTCCTTTAACATGCAATAATACACAAATTTGAACGCGAACAACGTCACGAGGATATCCAATTGGGTTCGAACATTTTTTCGCAATTACTTTCCTCGAATTTCTAATTTGATTGTAAGATTTCTATAGTTATTCTCCTTTTATAACGTTTTTCACCGTTCTTCACCTTTGCTTTCTTAAAAAATCAACGCCACTAGAAACACGAAAAACTGTCGACCACACGCAAAAACAGCTAACAACCTGGTCTCAAAAACGGTTCCTATCCCTCTCTGTTTTTTCCTCCCTATCAGTGCCGTTGTCTCAGCGAAGAAACTTGGCTACGATAAGCTTCAAAACTAATCGAAGATGTCATCGCCGAATAAAGCTTATGCAGGTTTATGCTCCAGGTAGCATTGTTTTTTATATTTTTTTATACCAAATGTAATACTCGTATGTATTTTATCTGTGTTTAAAATATGAAATGTATATTGTTTAAATTGAATATGTTTAATTTATGTTGTAAATGAATGAGATGTAGTTTATGTTTTATTTGTTATATGTGTAAATCAAAATGTACATTGTGTTTTGTATTTAAATTTAGTTTGAAAATATGGTTTGAAATTGTTTGTAACGTAGTATTTACCATTTAAGTTGTTGAAATGTTTCATATGTTATGTATGTTTGTTTCTGTTTAGGGTTTTCTCGTTGAGACAAAGGCGGTGGGGTAGTTACTACGTAATAGGCATAACACATGTAGTGCTTGTTTTCGCTTATCTATAGCCCGGTCCAACTTGCATCATTTTTTTAGGCGGTATTGGTTTTTTTTGTCGCCATTTCAATGGAACGAGAATTTCACGTCGGTCTTTGCAACATACGTGGCCTAAGATGCAATTTCTCCTCTGTATCTGCCCACGTCTGTAACCAGAAACTAGCAATCCTTGCACTTAGAGAGACTCAGGTAATAACTGATACAGATATTTCTGATTTTACTATACCCGATTATAACTTAGTGCCTTTGTTCTTTCCACATCGTGGTCTAGCTACAGACATACGAAGCGATATTGCTTATCAGCTTCTGCCACAATATGGACTCTGCTCCAATCCAGAATTTCATTTCTCGTGGCTAAAACTTCACGTGCGTAAGCATATCATACATTACTGCTTTCTTTATAGAAGCCCGAAATTATAAAATATATATTTTTTTTTTTTTTTTTTAAGAGGAAGTGGATAAGGAAAGGAAGTGTCGATGTATATTGGTCTTGAATGTCTGGACAACGCCCAGGAAACACATGATCAGGCAGAACATGTGGTTCGGCTGAAGATTGACTCTCTATGTTTATTTGTGCCCCTAAAGTCCACTTTCAACGTGAACTGATGTGCATTCACAGATTGACGGGTATCGCGGGAAAATGTCTGAAGGGGCGGAACACATTCAGCAAGTTTAGTTGACCAACGACCGTGTTAATACCTATTGTTGGCGATGCAATCAGCATCAGCACACAAGCACTCAGCACACAAGCACTCAGCACAACGATCGCCTGCAAACCACTCAAGAGGGAAGAGCACGGCAATCAGCTGTATCGCGACAAATCACTCAGGAGGAAACGAGTGATTTATAAAAACAAAGCGAACGAGGAGACAGCTGCAGGATATAAAAGGCGAGCGCGGCGGTGAAACGGAGGGTGTAAAGAGAACCAAACAAAGAATATGAAAACCCCACCACCTCTCCGCAACATATTCAAGTTCCTAAGCGATCCGCTATACAGGCCAACACAATGCCACAAATCCAAGCGGCGGCACAAAAGCCTCCAAAGGAGTAACCCTCAATGCTGGAGAAACTACTTAGTCTCTCTCGCGTGATTGAGGATATTCGACCCCGATATGAAAAACTAACAACTGAGGCTGAGAGGGATGCACTCCTTTTCACGGCATATGTAAGACATACGCTTCAAAATGGATCCCAAAACTAAAGTTATCCTCATAAACGTCAACTCCCTTGTTCCGCTTTCAAAGAGTGCTATAGTCTCCGACTTCATAAAGGATAACCAGGCGGACGTGGTTATTGTAACCGAAACTAGGTTGCATCCATATCACAGCCCCGTACTCCCAGACTTTTCCATAATTCGAAGAGATCGAGCCCTCACTGGCGGCCCCACCATCAACGGAGGTGGCACCTGTATACTAGTTAGTAGTGAACTTCGCCATGAAGCTATTGATCTCCCACATTTCGAGTCTCCGGGGTTGAACTGCATCTGGCTAATAATGGTAGAGTGAATATATACTCCGTATACCACTCACATAAAACCAATAATGGTCCCATTAATCCCGAAGATGTTGGCCAGTTAATAAGGTCCTCGGGGCATACAGCCTTCATCATAGGCGGCGATTTCAACTCCAGGCATCCCCACTGGAACAACTCCGTCTCTTGCCCAAATGGCACAAAGTTGTTCCAATGGTACACCGAAAACTATCATGCCCTCAACTTCGAAATAGTCGCACCTACGGGTAGTACCCGAGGTAACTCCATCCTGGACATCTTTATTGTGTCCAAAGACTTACTTCCCCAAATCACTCCTCCTAAGTTTCCGCGGGTGTATCTGACCACAACGCTGTGACCATGTTCATCCGCGGCTATCGACCATCCCGGGCTCATGTCAGATACATACCCGATTATGGGCGCACGAATTGAGACAACTTCAATATTACATTAAACGAAAAACTCCACCAATTCTCTCTCCCCACTGACAGGAACCTAACGACGGTTGAGATAAATAACGTTGCAACTCGACTTCACGAGATTCTAGTTGAAACTTCTGAGACCCATGTCCCGAAATACAAACTTGAAAAGACTTATCAGATTCCCCTTGACGACCTCACTCTTCGTCTCATCCGGGAGCGTAAAAAGCTCTGCAGAATGAGATATCGTCACCGCTTTACGCAAAGGGAGCCATTATTGTGAGTCATTATTCACAATATTGGCACACTCATAAAACAAAGAATCCAAAACAATCGCACACGACAATTGGAAGACAAACTGACGGGTATTCAGATGGACCAGAACATTTATAAAAATGTTAAAAAGATATGTGGCACCTCTCGTATCACTGGACCAATCATGCACAACGGTCTTGTTGTCAATAATGACGCCAATAGAGCAAACATCATCGAAAAGACCTTTGAAAATAATCACAAGCTCACTCTCGAGGCTGGCGAACGGGAAACGAATGCAATAATTGGTTCAGAGGTTCACAATAAATTAGACAACTTTAACGAGCCACTGCTGCGTCACACCAAATACCCTACAGAACCTAGTTAAATCTCGAAACCCCAAAAAGTCACCCGGTATCGACAATATGTCCTACCACTCGTAAAGCTTTCTGCTTTATTCTTTATAAAGCTCTCCATTCTGCTCAATCATGCCTACAACATGGGGTACTTTCCCCAACCTTGGAAACATGCTGTTGTCTGCCCAATAGCAAAAGCTGGGAAACCAAATTATCATCCCTCAAGCTTGTGGGGCTTTTCAGGGTCCGAAGAGCCATACATCATTCGATCCCCACTATTCCAGGCGAAGCGACTTACCTCAAAGTCGAACCTTCAGCAAGGTTGCGTAACCTTGCTACGGCATTAACCTCCGGCCAAATCGCTGGAATTAATTTGGTTATCCCCAAGGATAACCGACATAAATATCTGTTAGGCAGCTTACCTTTTCTGTGGGGGTTTTTCCTTCCAATCCCCTTTTTCTCCATCGCCAACTATCTGAAAACATTAAGTCCACGGCAAAGCTTATCACTTAGCCGTGGCATCGAAAATTCATCCTCGGGCAGGCATTAATATCTGAAAACATTAAGTCCACGGCAAAGATTATCACATAGCCGTGGCATTGGAAATCTCATCCTCGGGTATGCATTGCACCCAGGGCATTTCGTTTCCATAGCCTTATGCCATGGAAACAAAATCAACAAGGAGTTCATTGATTACTCGTTGTTTTTGTTTGTCCATGGCACCCCTAGCATGCGGCTATTAGGTCCCATCGGTTTGCCACCGCCGACAAGGTTTCGGCTGATGCAAACCAAACATTTCCCTAATTACCAGCAATAGCTGGTTTCCTATTATCGGTCTCCACCGATCAGGGACCGCAAACAAGCAACGAATTGGATGCAGCCAGCAAGTGTTTACTTTTAACATCTGGCAATGGCTGCACCCTATATTCGTTGCAATATCTAAACATTGCATTTGCACCACAGACTGTTATGAAGATACAATTCCCTATTAACGGCCGCCAACCGTCGGCGGACCTAAGGAAATTCACACCATCAACCTAAATGTTGATTTATGGCCTCTCCTAGGATGACCAGATCTTCGGCTCGTGTTGTTTTCACCCCAGATGTTCCTTGTTGCCGGCATGTATAGCACAATCAATTGTGTACACAGCCGCAGGCCATTCATTGTTTGCATTCGTGGAAGATGCAGTTGCGATGCTGGCATCCATCCTCGGTCACCGGACGATCGTATGCGAGGCATACACACACATGCATAATGTATGCCTATTCCCCGGTCCAATCACGATTAACTACCTCGAGTTAATGGTGCAGCTCCTCCCCTTTTGCGGTTTTCTTTGGGTGTCCCTTTTCTTTTGTGGGCATTAAATAACCAGTCAGATTTCAACCCCCGAAGGCAGCACACGAGTCGAGTGTTCGCTGCGCCCGAGTTGTCATACGCGAGTCCAGTGGTTATTAAATTTTGGATTCAAAGTTAACGCTTATGTCCAAGGAGTCCAATAATGATTGCATTAATTTTTAAATTCAAAGTTAACGCTTATGTCCAAGGAGTCCAATAATGATTACATTAATTTTTAAATTCAAAGTTAACGCTTATGCCCAGGGAGTCCAATACTGATTACATTAATTTTTAAATTCAAAGTTAACGTCTATGTCCAAATCATTTCGCTTACAGTGGTTATCTAATTAAGACGAACGTTTAGATGTGTACCAGAAAAAGCGCTGCATTAGACTGTAGTGATCGTTTAAGTGCCGACTGATATATTAAGGGAACAATTAATAAAAGAACATTCAACGGAACAACAACATCTGTGTTTTCATTTGACATTTTTCTGTAGTGCGCAGTCTCCAGGAACTCGAGGGCGGAGCTCGGTGTTCGTTGATGCAATTTTCGTTGATAATCTCCTGTGAACAATCCGTGGGTGTTTTACTGAAACCGCGCCCGTGTAGGTGCACTAGCCAAACCTACCCCACAAGCTTTCGTCCTATTTCGCTCCTCACCTGCATAAGCAAAATTTATGAACAGTTCATATACGAGAAGCTAAATAAATTTATCAGTGTCAGGAACCTAATACCTGACTTCCAATTTGAATTTAGAAGAGCGCACAGCACCACCATGGCTCTCAAAATATTTCAAAACCACGTTTGCGTGCGCCTCTTTAATAAGGAACCCAGCATTGCGGTGAGCTTGGACATTGAAAAGGCTTTTGACACAACCTGGATCGAAGGTCTCGTTTTTAAATTACTGAATACTGGCCTCAGTAAAACGCTGTGTAGTATCATCTACCAGTTCGTTTTAAACAGAACCTTCCATGTTCGAGTGAACGGAAAGCTTTCCCGAACTTTCAACGCCGCTGCAGGCGTACCACAGGGCTCCCTTCAAGGCCCCATCTTATTTAATATCTACACCTCAGATATTCCTCGCCCTGCGGATGGTAGAGTAAACCAGATTTGCTATACGGATGACGTCCTAATGTAGACGATATTCACAAAATATCCGAATACAAATAGGAGGTACTACGATTAGACCACAGGACAGGATGATATATCTTGGGGTCATCTATACCCCAAAAATGAATTTCATCAAACATGTGACCCACATTCTTCAAAGGGGCCTCGGTCAGTCTAAGCAACTGCACAACATCTTGAAGTGGAGCAACAAAGTTGACACTAAAGTTAAGCTTCTCTGCTATAAGCAGCTAATCCGATCTGGAATATCATACGCCTTTCCCATATGGTCCTGCATATCTTCGGCCTAAATGGAAAGACTTCGAGTTTTCGAAAGAAAACTCCTCAGAAGATGCATCAACCACTTTAGAAGGCCTGACGGTCGCCATTATCCGAACTCTCACCTATAGGAAGGTGCCTCGATTATCCCTATAGACAAGTACTTGCTACAATTAGCATATAAGTACCTCGAAAGCATTCAGAACAGCGAGAACCCACTTGTACGGGAGTCTTGCGTTCTTGACCATTCTCTCTTTCGATCTCGAATTCGTCGAGGGAGGTTTGCTTGGCAACGTAGATGCCGAAATTGGTTTCGAATTCCTGATAAGCCTATAAAGAAATCTTACAGGGGATTGGTACGCAAAGAGAATGCATGAAAGGTAAGTTTTCTGTACAGGGACTTAAAGATCATAGATTTGATCTCTTTAATGCGTGAAGCATTTTCAGGTGCCTAATGCGATTGCATTGGCGAAAACTTATGCGTCTAGGGATGAGGTAATGGGGGTTTTTAGGTAAGTGTACCGTGGGGCTTGGCGGCACCGCCACACTATCATCAGCAAACGAGTGAATTGGGTTGTGAGTAATTGACAAGAGATCATTTATAAAGATGAGGAAGAGAGTGGGTCAGAGTACCGAACCTTGGGGAACACCTGCATTAATTTGATCGGTGGCAGATTTGACATCATCAAGAACCACTTGGATTGAACGGCCAGAAAGATAGTCTCTTATCCATTGGATCAGGGAATTGTCCACTCCATATGGATGCAATTTTGACAAAAGGGCTGGATGCCAAACTCTGTCGAAGGACAGAAGGATTGGAAGGACGATGTGCGCTCTAGGGTTGCTGGACAAAGACTGACTTATGAACGAAAATAATTCATTCATTGCGTCGTGGCGGTGCGTCATAGCAAAATTAGGCTCGCTGGCAATTACAAAGAATTGTGGACGAGTTGCTATGCCTGCTTAAGAATTTAGTTCCAGCGAATCCTTGCCGTATATGCTAAGTTGGATTCGTTGGTTGGGTATTCCGGGGAATTGAAAATGCTTGGGTGCAAGCAAGGAATATCGTTTAGATGAAATGTTAACCGAAGTAATTTCGGGGAAATGTATGCGGCTTGGTTAGTTGGTAATGTTCCGTTGAAGATTTGGATATACGTTTTGTTAAGGCATATGAATTTCGGGGAAATTAAGATTGCTTGGTCACGAAGAGGAAATATGAATTAAGTGGAGAATTGACCGAAGCAATTTTGGGAAAACGTATGTGAGGATGATTAGAATATATTCGGTTGGAGGTTTGGAGGTTTTTATTGCGGATTGCGGATCGGGTTTTTGCGTGTTTGCAGGTTAGTGTTGTGGGTTGGTTCTCCGTGTGATGTAGAGAACCCCCACAGACACCCTATTGTTTTATATAATAATTCCGTACAACTAGTGATGCATGGAAATGGAATTTACCCTAAAGTTGAAAACATGAACTTGAATTTAAAGTATCCAAATCTATATAAATGGAAATCCCACGTGATGTTGCATTGCGCTTAGAGAATATGTTAAATATTTGGGCCCAGGATATGGTTTTTGTACTCCTATATGTACAATACTGAAAAGGTAAGGCAGGTACCTAATAACATTTCCTTCCATCAGAGATGCATCCTCCAATAAGGATTCATTTAATCCTGTGATTCCACTGCATCAAACTCCCTTGTTGAAAGTATCTTTCCACATGCTATTCACCGAGTTGCAGTGCCACAATTAACCACGAATAACCATCAGACTGGAAATGCTGAAAAATTTATTCACACCGCGTATTATACATGCAGACAATTTTTAGAATCCTGGAATGAAGACAATTTTGCATTCAAAAAAGTTGCGTTAATAAATAATAAATCCTCCAAAACTCTAAACGATGAGGAGTATTTAATATCCGCGAACGACAGGTAAGACTTAACTGCTCCGCATGCATCTGGAAAAAAAGAATGAACCCACGAGACTGGTACAGCGAGTAATGACATGGGTCCAGAGAGGTATAAACGGTTATAAGCTCGAAATCAAAACCTGGATAAAAAACACTGAAAAGAAGCACAAAAAAATTGTGAAAATATGGGAAGAATCCATGTTTCCAATTGGGAATTGTGCGGGAATTCTGTGCAACTGTACCTGTTATGGTTCTCCCTTTTTTTTTTAATTTTTTTTTGAATGAAAACAAGTCCCCGAGTTCCTACTTTAAGTCATCAGCTTGAGGGTGTGTTGTATTCCCAATGATGAACAACCCTACCTCCATTTCAAAGCCCTTGCTGGTAAAACTCTAGAGTAAGCCCCAAAGAAACAAAAGAGGATGTGAGTAAAAATAAATTTTGGTTCCCAAGGACTTTGTGGGATCCGGAAGATAATAAAAGGCTGTGCATAATTTTGCCGTAGGCTGTATCCAACACAATAAACCGTTACATTCGATTGATTTAGGGATCCACGTGCGGATAAGTGAATATGGAACTTAACAACTAGACACACACATGTTTCGTTTCGCACAAAAGGATGGTAGTTAGTGCGTCAAAGGATTTATGCGAGTCTAAAATTCCCACGAGATGTCTTTCAATGTGCCATTGCATAGCGCTACTCCTCCGTCTCTAATGCAGTCCTGGAATGATAACGGAAATTGAAAATAACGGCTCAGTACGCTTAATGTGTTCAACTTAGAAGTCCTTAAACTCGCTCACCGTCTGCCAAATCAAATGGGAAGGAAGTAGATCTTTTGTGTAAATTAAATTTATTGCACCGTGATAGTCTTCGCGGAATAGAAATTTACACACCCCCCACCTCAGGGAAGATGCTTTTTTCGTCCTGTGAGGTAAAAAATCAAAAAGGGAAGAAAAAAAAATTGCAAGCTGAAAATTACCATTCGCGAATACATGAGCATTAGAACACCGAGGTGGGGGAATGAGGGCGCAATGGACCCGGTGGAACTCCTGCAGGATGTAGACATTTTGTGGTAACTGAAATTGCTTTGGGGTGGTTGGGCTGGGGAAGAAGGCGAAGCACGCGCTAATGCTTTGTTTGAATGAATTTTTGATTGCGTTGTTTACGATTGAATTTTTTCGCGATAAATTGTTTACGAATCCTGGTGTTTTGTTTTTCTCCGTTTTCTTTGCAGGGAGTTTACACGGTGCCTTTGTTGTTTGTATTGTAGTAGTCCTTGTGTGGTTGAGTTGCTGTTGCACGAATAATGTCAGTCGGTCTTGTAGAGTGCGACGTTATTATGTTTGTTCTTTTGCAAGAGATTGTTGTTTAACATCGGATTTATTACTCACGACGTATTTTAATTCACCTTGTGGTTTTTCATTTGATTTAATGGATGTCTGCGTGGGGAATGCTAAGTGATTGTGGATATAGTGTTAGGAACAATTTTCGTAGTGAATGCTGGCAAAGGCGTCTATGCATGAATGAATGATCACGAATAATATGAAATTATTGAAATATGTGATATATGTAAAAGATGTTGTTAGCGCACTTTTAAGGAACCATTTGTAAGTGCGACGATTTGCTAGACCAAGAGAGACTATTTTAAAATTATATCTTTTTTAACTTTTTTCTTCCACTTGCGTAACTCGTTTTACTTAGCTTCTGTTGGGTTGTCCCACATGAAATGTCCAATTTTATAGTAACAATTTAAAAGCCAATTTTTTTTCCGTAAATTTTTATTCAATCAAATAGGATCCACTGGCAGCTATGACATTGTTCCAACGTGATACAAGGCCAAATATTACTTTTTCGTAGAAGTGCTGACTTCCTGAGGCAATGAAATTTTTAAAGGCTTTTATGACCTCTGGTCGGTTCCGGAAGAGCTTCTGCGGGTAAAATGAATCCAGATTGCGGAAAAGATGGTAGTCCGTTGGGGACATGTCAGGAGAGTACGGTGGATGCGGAAGAATTTCAAATCCCAACTGCAAAAGTTTTTGCACCGTTACTTGTGGGGTATGGGGTCTAGCATTGTCAAGCAAATAGATCGGGGCGTGCCTATTGACCAACGCAGGTTACTTTTGAGTCAATTCATTCATTCACTGTGGTCTGGGAGGGCAAATCATATGATGCTGCCTCCATACATTAACCGACTTAAATTAATCGACCTGAAAACCTTAGAGGCATGTAGTGGATTAACCGACATTCTGTCCATTCCTCTCCGGTTTGATCGACTGCTCCTGTCTCCTCAATTCAATTCAAGACAAACCGATGCTGAGAAATGTCAACCCTAACCCCGCCATGCTTAATTTTAAATTTACTACCCCTGCTCTTAAAGACCTTCCCTTTTAATCACACCCACTGTTAGCGATGTCTCACACTATGCTCAGAAGAGATGTCGAATTGATACATCGTACAATGTCCAAGACGTCGCATCAAGAAAAAGACAACCAGCAACTATTACCACCAGACGCTGGATCACAGAAAAACAACATCGTGCAAATTATCTTGGGATGAGGCCGCCTGGAGGGCAACAGCGATCCATTGCCCAGATAGACGCTACATCAAAGCAATATTTTGTCGATTCCCAGTGAGACGCTAATTACTCGATTCCTGGGAAGATGAGACTGGCGCAATAGCAGCACACACAACAGCTGCTTGCTCCACAATGGCACATGGTGACGATGGCCGTGTGCAAAACTGTATAGATAGGGAAACAAATTTGTAAATGTGTCTTGAGATCAACACCAGAACTCGAGGATCGCTTGGGTTCCCTTTCTCTTGTAAAACAGAATTGTAATAAGAATGTACCTGGTCTTCTTTAGAGGGAAGTTGTTTTCCGTTTCGCCCTTTTCTTCCTTTCTTGTTTCAGGTACCCCAGAACACTTCCCCCCACCAGTGGTTCAACTGGATTTTTACTATTGCACGTACCCTAGAGCACGTTCCCCACCAGTGGTAAGGGGAGCCCGAAGCATATTCCTCTTCGTCCTTGTTTAGGTTTTACACCGCAGGTGGGAACAGACGCCTCGGGAGGGAAAGAGCTTAAACGGATACCACGGCACATCGCCCCGGGGGCATAGAGTAGAATCGGCGTTAAGGCGTGAAGGAAAAACGGTTTTTCTTTTACATTTTTGGGTGCTGGGGGGTTTTCCTTTCTTATCAGGTATTGTTGACCAGCTGGCGCAGGGAATTTAAATACAATCCACTCCAAATAACGAATTTGATCCATTTGAGCCGGACACCATTTACACCCCCTATCTTAAGCGCCACTTGCTCTATCTTTTTCTCTCCTGCCTCCACCTTCCGCTCTTCCTCTTGCCCGGTGGTTAAATTGCTACCATAAGCTAAGTTTAGTTAGGGTAATTCGTAAGTTATATTGTAAGAAGCTTTTTGTATAATCTTGCAGTAAGCTAAAAAATGGGGCGATAGACCCACTAAACCAAAAAACTACACAGGACTAAGGCCAGAAAGATTTTGCTGAGCGTTTGATGGGACTGGAAATGAATCATCTACTATGAGCTGCTTCCATAAGGCCAAACATTAAATTTGGGCTACTACAATCAACATATGGACTATTTGAAAATACCGATTGAGACCAAGCGGCCAGAATTGGCAAAAAAGAGTCGTGTTACGTGTTCCATTCTATTATCATCTTTTTTTATTGCGAAAGAAATTTGGACAAGAGAAGATTGTGAAAATGGCTTAGTTTAGTTTTTTAATAACTGGATCAAGGATTCTTTGAGAAAGTCATTATGAAGTTACCTTTAAAATGGCAACAAATTATACAACAAAATGGCGCATTTTTGACCCAAGTTGGACAATCTGAATCATGCTGAATAGAGTAATGAAGTAAACATGAAAATAATGGAGGTTTTTTTTTCCAAAAAACAGTCGTATATAACACTACAAACTACAGTCATATATATAAGGTTATAATTTAGCCAAGGCTTTAGTACAACGCTTTTAATTGATCTGAGGGCGATAAAGACTTCTTCTAGGCAACAAAAAGTATAAAAAGGTCGCGATAATATACGTCGCAGGTATTAACGTCAATTGCTCTATTTTCAATCAAAAATATATATATTTTCATAAACGAGTGCTGAAGTAAAATAGGCAGTTATATACTGCGAGCACTTTTGCATCAATCGATTATCATCATCATCATCATCGGCACTACAACCGGGATCCGGTCTTGGCCTTATTTAACAAATCTCTCCACCGGTTCCGATTTCGAGCTGATGTCATCCACTTTGGCACTCCCAGGCTCTGGGCGTCCTGGTCCACGCCATCCCTCCACCGCAGACAAGGTTTGCCGCGCTGTCTTCTTCCATACATCCTGCCACAAAGGACTTTCCGGGCAGCCTCCTCTTCGCTCATTCCAGCTAGGTGTCCCGCCCACCGGAGACTTCCGACTTTAAATTTTCTTCCAATATTAGCTTCAAAGTATATCGCGTACAACTCATGGTTGTAGCGTCTCCGGAATCGTCCTCCCTCACATACGGGGCCAACAGTTCTACTTAAGACCTTCCTCTCGAAGGCGACTAAGAGCTCAGAGTGCATTTTATTGAGCACCCAGGTCTCGGATCCGCACAAAACTATTGCTAAGACATGGTCTGTATAGTAGTAGCCCGGATGTTCTGGATAAATTTCAGGATTTAAAGAGCCTTGATAGACCATAGTAGGCTTTGTTGGATTTGATCAGCCGTTCGCGTATTTCTTCTTCCATATTGTTATCGGCTGATACTATTGACCCAAGGTAGTTGAAGGATTGCACTACTTCGAATTCGTGCTCCATTACCCTGATAGTTTGACCAACGTTAGGTCTTCTCTTCCCCGAAGTTGCCACCATGTACTTGCTGTTTCCCTCATTAATGTGCAGTCCCAGTTTTTGTGCCGCCTGCTCGATCTGGGTGAAGGATTCCTATACCGCCGATTCGGTTCTAACGGTGATGTCGATGCCATCTGCGTAGGCAAGCATCTGGCTGGAGTTGGTGACAATAGTCCCTCTAGTTGTAACGCCAGAGTCACGGGTTGCTTTCTCCAACGCCAGGTTGAAGAGGAGGCAGGCCAGACCGTCCCCTTGTCGGTGTCCATTATAGATGTTTATTGGTTTGGGCAGCAATCCCGCTGTTTTTACATGACTAGTTACGTTGGTCATAGTCAACCACAAAGTCTTGTCAATTTGTTTGGAATGCCGAACTCTCTCATGGCATTATATGGTTCTACCCTGGCTATGCTGTTGTAGGCGGCCTAAAACTCTATAAATAGATGATATAAAGGAATCTTAAATTCCTGACATTTTTTCATCGCCTGCCTAGGGGTGAATATCTGATCAATTGCTGATTTGCCTGGGATGAAGCCACACTGATATTGACCAATGATGGTTTAGCGTATGGGACTATCCGATCTTGTAGGATAGTGGAGAGTATCTTATAGGCGGTACTCAGCAATGTAATACAGTGTGATATCTCTCTTCTTATGTATGATGCAAATTCCGGCATCTCCCCTTGCTCCCATAGGTGCACCACGATCTCATGAATTGCGTTTTGTAACGCTGTCCCTCCTTGTTTGATCAGCTCAGCTGGTATGCCATCAGCTCCAGGGGCTTTATTTGATTTGAGCTGTCTTATGGCTTTTAATGTTTCCTCAATGCTTGGTGGCGGCAGCATTTGGTCTTGATCTTTCATTGGTGGAGCCTCCAATTCTTCTGTGAGCTGACCATTTAGCAATTCATTGAAGTGCACTTCCCATCGCTCCAGAATGCCTTCAGGGTCGGTGATCAGATTACCCTCTTTATCCTTGCAGTAAGTGCAGCGTAGTGTGTACCGCTTCATACTACGGATTATTTGGTAGAACTTCCGCGCCTGGTGCGGACCCCGCTCTATACTTTTCTCTATTTCACAGACCATTTTTTTTCCAAGCACTTTTCTTTTGTCTGTGAAGCCTTTTTTCAGATCTTCTGAGCTCTTTGTATTTCTCCTCGCGTACCCGCGTCCTATGAGACTGCTGCATTGCCCGGCATGCAGCATTCTTACGTTCAGTCGCGAGTTTGCACTCATCATCAAACCAGTCGTTCCGATCTCTATGACTACTGCCTAAGATGGAGTTGGCAGTACTAATGACAGTATTCTTATGACGTGTCCATTTCTCTTCTACGCCCGCCATTCTGGCCACAGGACTTACTCTCCCTTCCGCCGAGCTCTTCGAGGGCGAGTCTTAACGCATGACCAACGGTGTTACTGGTATTCTCATTGCGTAAGGCAGCCGTGTTGATTAGAACCTGATCCGAGGATGCAATTCGTCTCCGTAAGGCAATCCGCGCTCGGAAATCTGTACCAACCGGATAGTGATCCGAGTTGACGTTGGTAGCTCGGTAAGTTCGTGCCGTCATCAGGCTAGAGGAGTGGCGGCGATCTATCAACAAGTGATCAATTTACTTGCGAGTGGCTCCATCAGGTGATACCCAGGTGGCTTTGCGGATATCTTTACGCGGAAACCTGGTACTCGCAACGGACAAGTTTTTCGATACTGCCATTTCGATGACTCGTAGTCCATTGTCATTAGTGTTCTCATGCAAACTATGGGAACCTTTGTAGTGCTTGAAAACCGGCTCCCGACCTATTTTCGCAATCAAATCACCAAGAACGATTTTCACATCGTATCTTGGGCAGGCATTGATTTCTTTTTCTTCGTCAGGGGACTCCTCTGTAAGTCCGTGAACGTTTATGAGACTTATGTTCTTAAACTTGCCTCGCACGCGAAGAGTGCATAGTCTTTCGTTTATTGCATTAAAGTCGATGATGGCAAGCTTCAGATTTTGGCTGACTAGAAAGCCTACCCCAAGCACATGGTGTTTTGCGTGACAGCTGTAATAAATGTTATACTCGTTTCTTTGAATAACACCACTCCCCGTCCATCTTATTTCTTGTAATGCTGTTATGTCAGCCTTATATTCGGATAGGATATCGAGTAGCTGCTGTGCAGCTCGAGCTCTGTATAGTGAGCGGACGTTCCATGAAAAAATTCTTAAATCGTTTAGCCATATTCGTTTCTATTGTCGTCGTCGTGTATCCGGTCCATATCCGAGGCTTATTAAATTTTCCATAATAACTCATTTTTACGGGCATGGTTATTAGCGTTACGCCAACCTTTCTCAGAATGTCGCTGCATGTATTGGTTCACTACTTGGCGGGACCCAAAGTAGCTATCCAGTGTCACGTGGAGACTGCATGTTCACTTGGATTGAACAGGTTCAAGGATCGTCCTGGCCTTCGCCGGGTTGAAAGCAATCATTAACTTGGCCCTGTAAGCCCCCCCCCCCCCGCATCAATAGATTACCTAGAAATTAAAGCTAAAAGTAATGATATACCTTCTTCATTTTGACCAAAATGTTGAAAATATTTCTGACCTCAGCCTTTCTCCCTTGCTACAATGTGTAAGTGTTGTTTATAAACCTGCATCAATACCTGGTTTTTTCCCCTTACTTTCTTCATCAATAGGACTATGTCTAAAGAATAGAGTGAATTAATGATAAATAGAAGGAAAATATAGAATACAACTTCAACTACAAATTGATCAAAGACCTTAAAGAATGCCTTTCTATGAAGAAGTGATCCATACCCATTTGCCCATGTCAAATGTATCTTCCTATATTTGACTTCCAACTTTTTATAAGTTCTTACCAAGATGTGAAAACACATTTTCCATTTATTCGAAATGCAAACCAAATTCGGAAGCCGCCTGTCTTACATGACCTGTCATATTTAATTAATTGAAGCCCAAAAGTTATTTAGAAGAAACAAGCAGCATCCAAAGGAGATATTTCATAATTCAAGGAAAAATAAATCATCATCCTTCTTAGCTTCTCCTACATTACCATGTTCACTTCAGTGTAGCAAAGCAAGCTGAGGCAAGCTAACTACCCAAACCAGTAAAGTTCGCCCTAACCACGGCTAACCGACGTTCCACAACAACATGTGAATATGTTATTTGCTTTGGGAATTCCTAAAATCTCAACAGGTTCCCGCACTTTAGTCCGTGTGGTTGATAAACCGAAGAAAACCCCAACCATACAACCAACGGACCAGAATGTACTCACACCAGAGGTATGCCTATAAAATAGACCCCATCATTGCTACAGAATGACAATGACAAGAAAGATATGGGAAAGGTCCTTCACGAAGTCACTTGACAATTTGGAAATTTGAAAATTTTCATTTCGGAAAGGACATGGGCTGGCGGTAAGACAGAGTCCTCCTATAGTTAATTACAAACTTCCCCCCAGATTGAAAGCGATGCGAGAGGGTCGGGTTTGACGGGTAGATAGCATTTAATTTTGTTTAATTAGTAAGATTTAACTTTCAAGGACTCATATCTGTGGTAAGCAACATCCTATTAATTGTTATTAATATTAATTCCAACAAGGAGGACGTAGATCGTGATATTGATAATATCCGTCAGGGAATTCCCACAAGGATAATTTGAGGGCAAATATAGGACTAGCGCCGTTATATATCTAACGAAATCAATTTCTTCATTTGCCCCACCCCACGATATTGAACGGAATCAATTGCCAAGGAATATCTCAAAGAAAGCATAAGGATAACTACGATAGCATAAGCCGAGTGAATCCTTTGAATGAGAACAATACATCCATGACAGTGGCAATATTTGCCCTGCCGCCTGGCGATTTGGTCAATGTTTTGCATAATTGAAACGTTGCCAGAACTTGTATTGTATGCAAATTGAATTATAACACTTCACAAGGGCTGACACTGCTCTTGTTGCTGCCACTATGCATATGATGTATCCTTGGAAGTGCCAGTAACATGTACACACGAGTGTGGCGTGCAATACAATAGGCATAAGGAACAATTCCCTGGGCAAACATTTATTCAGATTATATCCTTGTTTTTCCATTTCACTTCGTAGATGAAGATGTTAACTGAAGGACTTTTCGTATACACCAGGCTGAAGAGGGATGGAGATTAGAATTATTCTTGTAGATCTCATACATACATAATTCGCAAATCGCATAAATGGATGTGAATATCAATTTCGAGTCAAACAAAACTCGAAACCCTGTCTGTTCTGATTGGCGACGGGTCTATGAATTAATGTAATGATGTTCCATTGCTAAAACATCAGGATTTTCTCCTACGTATGATTTATATTACCTATGAAAATCGGTGATACCTAAAGTTGGGATCCTTTTTTAAGTATTGAAAAGGAGAAATACTGCTCTATAAAAGGTAAAGTAATTTGTGTGTGTTTAATTGTGTTTTTTTTTAATTGCTGGTATGGGAGTGAACATACAGGGCAAAGTTACTGATTGCTTTCAACCCGGTGAATGACAGGACCACCCCTGTCCCTGTTCAATCCAAGTTGACATGCGCTCTCCACGTGACACCCCTGAATAGCTACTCTGGCACCCGCCAAGTAGTGAACCAATGCATGCAGCGACATCCAGAGAAAGGTTAGCGCAAGGCTAATACCCTTGCCTGGAAAAAACAAATTATTATGGACAAACTAACAAGCCTCGGATATAGACCGGCTAAACGATTTAAGAATTTTCTTATGAAACGTCGGCTCACTATACAGAGCTCGAGCTGCACAGCAGCTAGCCGATGTCCTTGTAGTGCTCCAGGAAGCCCTACCATATCCCTCCCACATACACATTTATCCACCTACAAAAATCCTTCAGTTAACATCTTCGACATCGCTCGAAATGCGATAGCTGGAGCACGATGGCTAGGTGGTACATAAATATATTACGCGGTGGTGACGCTAGATGTAAAAAGTGCGCTTAACTCGGTAAATTGGAATCGGATTCTAGAAGCTTTACGCGGTCTACAAGTTTCACCCTACTTGATGTGTATATTAGCAAACTGTCTCTCGGATAGAAGACTGTTCTATGATACAGATGAGGGACCACAGGAATATAAAATAACAGCCGGTGTACCTCAGAGATCTGTATTAGGTCCGCTGTTATGGAATATGATGTATGATGGTGTGCTCAGGGTCAATGTACCAGAAGGGGTTAGAATCATAGGGTACGCAGATAATTTGGCAATAGTGGCCGCAGCTAAACATCTAGATGACCTGGAGAATGTTTGCTCCCAAGTAATCTAGAGCAGCAGGACTGAAACTAGCTGGAAATAAGACGGAACCGCAAGTAAGTTGAATATAATAGAAGGACAAATAATCAGATCCAGTCCCTATATTAAATATCTCGGTGCTATACTCGACAACAGGTTGATCTTCAAGGAACACCTGAGGAAAACAAATGAAAAAACAGTAAGAGTATGCAAAGTTTTGGGGACCCCGGTTGGAGGACCCCGGTCCCACATAAGGAAAGTCATAACTTACATATGGGCAGGAGCCGCACAGTATAAGTCGACCATGAGGGGAGTGAAGTAGGCACATAGGCTGGCATCACTAAGAGTATGCTGTGCATTCTGAACCGTATCCAAAGATGCCATTAATGTTTTGGGCGGAAGGACAGCACTTGACATTGCAGCTAAGGGCAACACTACATTGCATAAGGCCTCCCAAGAGAATCGTCGGAGAATGCGGCCACAATTAGAGCTCTCAAGCCTAAGAGAATGGCAACGAAGGTGGGATTCTTCCACCAAAGGAAGATGGACCCACACCATGATACCTGATATAGAAACATGCGTGAAAAGAAAACAGAGGGAGCCGAATTACCACTTGACTCAGCTAATATCTGGAAATGGATGCTTTCGGCAATACTTGCACGAGTATAAGCATATACCTCCTTCACGACCTATCGTGTCATACGAACTCTTAACTTAACCGAATTGAGCACCTCCCTACACGACATCGTCGTTCTTGGCGAGTTTACCCTCCCCCATCTCCAATGGACATTGGATGACGAACATGCCTCTACGCCTCAAACCCCACTAGTTCCAAGCAACGTATTTTTATTAACGGTCTCACCGACTCATGCCTCCACCAAACACGCTATGTCCCAAATCATATGGGGAGTAAACTGGACCTCATGTTCACAACGGACCCACACAAGTCCTCAGTTGCCACTAGTCCACACGCACTCTCTACCATTGATAATTACCACCACCCACTGCTCTTATCCCTTTATCTTGACCATGAAACCCAGCCTTCTCTACCTCACGACAGCTTTTCCCACAACTTCCACAAAGCTAACTTCCGCCTTTTAAATGAGCATCTTAATAAAACCGCATTTCGCTTAGATCATCTGGGGGTAGAAGAAACTACTGCCACTCTCTACAGGGAGATCTACTATGTCATCGCCCTATATGTCCCTTATTCGTCACAGGTCATCGGTTTCATCGCCGCCATGGCACAACCGCACACTCCGCACTCTTCGGAACAAGAGAAATAACTTGTGGAATATTTTCCTCAAAACGCGTTCCTTCCAAAACTACTCCAACTATCTCGGTTCCTTTTATAAATGTTCGGAGCTCTACAACTCCCTCTACACCAACTACCTCACAAAAACACAATTCAATTTGATCAATGACCCCAAATCTTTTTTCCACTTTATAAATTACAAACGTAAATCCGACGCCTATCCTAACTCCCTTTCTTATGGCGCGACTACTTCAACCGACCACCTAACTATTGCCAATCTATTCGCTCCGTTTTTCAATAAATCCTTCACAGACATATCCTTCGAGCCGAATTCGTCATACTTTCCCGAATTCTCCCTCGGCCCCTTCACCTCTCAAATTATTCAGCATCACGTAGTTGAGGAGAAATTAAATTTACTTAAAGACGAGTTCAGCCCTGGACCTGATGGACTCCCAGCTGTATTTTTAAGGAAATGTCCCTCTTCTCTTTCTCTCCCGATATCAAAGATATTCAATCTATCCCTTTCACAAGGTATCTTCCCTAGTATTTGGAAATCCTCCCGTGTCACCCCGACACATAAAAAGGGACCTAAAAATGATATAAGCAACTACCGTCCCATCGCCAAACTGTCTCAAATCCCTAAACTGTTCAAAGGGATTCTTTACAACGCGTTATCTTTCCATTGCAAATCCATCATCGCACTCAACCAGCATGGTTTCCTTTCGGGTAGGTCGACCACAACCAATCTGATCGATTTCTCATCCCATACTCTCCGTGCCTTGGAGAATGGCAACGAAGTCGATGTAATCACCACAGATTTCAGCAAGGCCTTTGGAAAAATCTCCCATAATCTCATCCTTTTTAAGCTGTCCTCCCTAGGTTTCGAACCCCTATTGATCAAGTGGTTATCTTCTTATCTGAAAGTTCGATCCTACCGTGTCAAATTCAGATCCTCCCTTTCTAATCCCTTTCTTCCCATGTCTGAGGTTCCGCAAGGCAGTCATATAGGTCCCCTCCTATTTATCCTTACCATCAATGACGTTGACTCCGTTATTAAATACTCATCCATCTCCCTCCATGCGGACGACGCCAAACTCTACAAAACAATCATCTCTCCTCTCGACTCCTCACTTCTCCAAACGGATCTCGATAGCTTCTCAATTTGGTGCCGTAATAACTGCCTTGAACTCAACGTTGTCAAATGTCACTCCATCACCGTCCCCCCACCCGCGTTCCTACTTCCTGCTAAATCAACAGATATCAACTGTGCCCTCGATACGTGACCTCGGGATCTTATTTGACAGGGAGCTTAGCTTCATCCCGCATATTGATGATATTATTCTTAAGGCCAACCCTGCCCTTACATTTCCCGTTAGTCTTCCAGCTAGTATACGCAAAGACCGCAGAAGCCTACATGTTATCGAGGGCTATTTCTTACGGTCCCGAAGAAACAATTCTGATAGTCTGGAGGAGTTCCTAGACGATGTGATGTTGACATTTATACATTCTATCATAAAATGGAGATTCTGGAAAGTAATAAGGTTAAAAGGCCTAATGTTACAGTCCATGTGTTATATTCGTCATCTCTAGGATTATTTACCAGTTGAGGAAAAGAGTTAATTGCTGAACAAGCAGAACCACTTATCAAAAATTTTAAAAATAATAAATGCAAATTCTGCCAGAAACCAGCCATTCATATTAATGATAAAAATAATTTATTAGTTCAAAAAACTGACATTTTGAATAAAAACTACATCAAAAGCACGAACTAAAAAAGGTTTAAATAAAATGATTTGATCCTTCCAGGCTGTGTTGCTTCCAATCCATTATGTTAAATAGTTCAATTGCGTGAGGCAAGTGTAAAACGCGAACACCGCATTCATAACCTAAGAGTAGTAAAATAACAAATAAATAATGTAATATGTATTTTTGAGGATACCCTCTTTTCTGTGTCTCTAGACAGATTCATCATTTTCGCAGCACTGGGATAGTAATCCTCTTGCGTAGCCATCAAACTCAAATAAATTACTTTCTGGAACGCTTTTGTTTCCATGTACCAATCGCTCTCATAGAGAATTGAGTTAAAATTTGCCATCTGAAGTAAATAATTAAAAGAGAAAATATAAGTCTATAAGTATTAGTTCATATTTAAAATGAAGACACAGAAACCACGAAAGGGAAACTGATAGAGTGAAGATAGAAAGGATATGAAGATTGTGATTTTGTTCTTGCTTTTCAACTTGTGGACATTTTCCACTAGAAATAAAAATCCAAAACCCTAAACAAACCAAAAAGTTGAAAATCTGATATAGTTCGCCTAGCACAAATTGTCGTAACGTTCTGTATTAGTCCGCTTTGATTGCACATATGGCAACACAATTACATGCAATAGAATCCAACATCGGCCACCAACTTCGATGCGACGCTCAAGCGTCATCACCAGGGTATACCAACAGCAAATATCCCAAGTCGCACTACGGACGGACAAACCACGGTTCAGATGCAGCTGCTTCCTTTACCGTTTCATTTTGTTGAGTTTTTACGACACGTCTGCATCAAGAAAGATCATGCCCCCTCGTCGTGATCAATCGGGGATCTTCTCTCTGATTGGTCACCGCACGACCAACTTTGAGTTGTTGGTGCTGCAATAGGAAGTCAACCCTTAGTGGATTGTGCACGTCCACTTGGGGATTTTTCAGAGAGTCGATTTTCAACGGTTGTTTGGTGTGGACGCGATCCTCGAGTGTTGCGCTGGGTAGTGCGGATAGCAACGTAAACTCATTCTTTGTACTATTCAACGTGCTGTTTACTTTGATTTAATTTAAATAACAATTAAACTCAGTCTTTGTAATGTTCAACGTGCTGTTGACTTTGATTTAATTTAAATGACAATTCGACTTGTGGTGAATCAGCACAATCCACAACCTCCACGCAGTCGCCGTAAGCAAAGACTTGCACCGAGGGTGGCTTTCGACTAACTAAGTCAAGCACACTCTCGGTCACCCTCACACACAAAGGAGAGTCACGGCTGAATTGACGTGGAGTCGACGCGGTACTACGTCGGTCTCGCTCACACGTAGAACGAGAACCGACGCCGGATCTTTCCCGCCAATTTCGTTTGACACATACCACATGTGTGGACAATTGGCGCGAACACACGAGGACTTCGACATCAACCGCCGCCACGATCGGACGTCTACGACAACGCGCAGATCAGCAGCCTACACGACGCCAACAGCCTCGGCGACGACGACGATTTGGGGACAAGACCCACAAAGACTCATCCCTTGTATATTCAATGTTCATGTACGTAATATTTAGACTCTAAGGATTGTTTCGAATAAAAAAAAGAGCTCGTCTTTTGTATTTTCAATGAGCTGTTTGTTTTAATTTGGTTAACCGTGAGGATAAATGTGATAATAAAAAGACCAGGGGGATTTCCAAACAGGCCACCTACCGCGTTTATTTTCTGCGATTGGGAACAGTGGCTAGTGAGCCAGAAAATACCCCCCAACGACGCCTTCAACCGTGGACGGTCGCGCCGAAAAACAACACCCCCCCCCCCCCCCCCCCCACATTCCACATCCCCACAGATGTCCCGCGAACAATTTCCGGCGAGGCAACCGTTGGTGGCTGTTGAGTGAATCCGTGTCGTACCGGCACACACTACAAAACAGCCCCCACAAACCAGGAAAGTCCTTTGTGGCAGGATGTATGGAAGGAGACAGTGCGGCAGATCTTGTCTGCGATGGAAGGATATCGTAGACCAGGACGCCCAGAGCCTGAGAGTGCCAAATTGGATGACATCGGCTCGAAATCGGGAGCGGAGAGATTTGTTAAATAAGGCCAAGACCGGATCCCGGTTGTAGTGCCGATGATGATGATGATGCCTACATATATATATCTACATAATTATACGTACAGATATATATATAATTATACCTACAGTCCGAACAAATGTAGAACAGTTAAAGGTACAAATGAAAAAAAAAAAATTTTTTTTTATTGTAAACCGCCACGAACACCGACCTCACACTACACCACACATGTTTCCCATCGACACCAAAGAAGTATATTTCCTCTTTCAAGAATAATACTCATTTTATAAAGCGGAAGGATTGTTACGTCCAAAATCACCCACCCATTAATACATACCTCTTAGGAGCCAGTCTCTACCAATTAATCGCGGTACACGCAAAATCATCCACTAAAAGGATGAAGCACTCCCCAAGCCCCAGCATTGTCCCATACACTAAACGGGCCCATATCAAATCCAATATCGAACAAATTAAACTAACCGTCCAATTTCATCATTATCATCATCATCATCGGCACTACAACCGGGAACTGGTTTTGGCCTTATTTAGCAAGTCTTGAGGCATGTTAAATTTTCCATAATGATTTGTTTTTTCCGGGCAAGGTCATTATTTTTCAATTTACCCATATTGAATTCACCATAAATCCAAGACGCGATATACGAACCAGATGTTCAACACGTAAATTCCCCTGGATCCAAATCTGGGGACCAGATGACCAACTCTCAAGTAAAGTTGGTAAGAATCATTAAATGCACGGCGGCAATTTTATGACTCTCTAAAGGATGGTTTACCCAAAGTAATTCCCGCAGACAACCTCGTTTCCTTTTCAACTAAACCAAGGTAACCAAGCAATTAGTACAATAAAAACGAACTACACGCTCGTTTTATTATAGCACCCACAAAAAGGATGAGAAATGCACACTTGCAAGATCCTTGGCTGATTGTCCCTTTGTGTTTCCGTGTTGAACCGACGCCCAAAGGATAATGAAAGGAAGCGGCGAGTGGGAAAAAGGTTCATGCAGAACAAAGGAGATATCCTTCGATCTACAGGACGAAAGATTAAAGTTTTCGTTCGAGGAGGAAAACAAAAACTAAAGTGAGTTGGTTTTCAGTACTTGACCGAACGGTCATTTGAGATAGTGGTTCGTGAAAGTCTTCGTGGTGTCGTCTCGCTTAGTTGTCCGCAGTGGAAATTATGTTCGTTCACATAAAAAAAAATAAAAAAAAAATAAAGAGCATTAAATTAATCTAATTGTAAAACAAAATAAATAGAGTTTACATGATTAAGTGTAAAGTCAAGAATTATATTATTAGTAACACAATATAATATATGAGAGTTTGGTGGTTTAGATTTTAATACCAGAATGAAATCAATTTCAAACAGTAACTCACAATAAGAAAAAATTGTGTCGTTGAATAACGGAAAAATTAGTTTCAATTGCGGATAAAATAATTTGTGTTTGTTATATAATTAATGTCAATTAATTATCACTCCCCCTTGAATTATTGACATCTCGTGTCTTTACGCACATATCCTTCATCCTCCCCATATCCTTCCCTTCCCTACAAAGTACGAATTGCCTATTCCCTTTACAATAGAATCTAATTTAAATAAACGTAAAACCCATTTAAAACCCCATTCACATTGCAATAGTCATCTTCTTTGTATTAGCCATAGTCGCCCCCTATTTGCCAATAGCCACCAATAAACCCTTCGGATGTGGAAATCTTGATGAGTAGACCGGTCATTGTACCAGGGCGCTCAAGGAAGATGATTGGGCTCCCCATAAAAATCCGGGAGGAGGTAATTCTAGTACCTAAAGAAGTACAATCGGGGATATTACTCCCAAATTGTATTTTGAAAAGGGCGAAGGGTGCCCAAATAGAAGCACTCAAAATCTTAGATTACCCCCAGACCATTGACCGGATACTAATGGAGTTGCTTCCAACAAAGGGCTATGCCTTCTCTCCTTTGGAAAACCGGGAAAATACACAGACCAGTAAGCGAGTCAATACGGCAGCGGAAGTTAACTTGAACAATAAATCAACTCATCGCGGATCCGAGATAAATAATTCGGAGGTAGAAAACCTCCAATTTATAAGACACCTTTACTCGGGAGGGGAGTTACCTAAAGAATCCATAAAAGATTCGAGATTGACTCAATTACACGAGGAACTCCACATAGGGAAAAACCTAAGTCCTGAGGAGTATCAATCAATAGTGGAAATATGTGAGGAGTTCAACGACATATTCCACTTAAAAGGCGACCACCTGACGTATACCAATGCGATAACGCATGAATTGTCTATGGTACAGGACCAAGCGCCTATAAACCAAAGACCATACTGTCTGCCTGAGTGCAAAAAAGAAGTTATCAACGAGCAAGTTCGGGAAATGCTAGAGAATGACATCATTCAGCCTAGCAAAAGTCCGTGGAACTCACCCCTCTTAGTAGTTCCCAAAAAAGCGGGCCCCGATGGAAAAGCCCGATGGAGAGTAGTTGTCGATTTCAGAAAACTGAACGACAAAACCATCGGTGATGCGTATCCTCTCCCTAGAATAGAGGATATTTTAGACCAACTCGGTCACTCACGCTGCTTTTCCACGCTTGATTTAGCCAGTGGCTACCATCAAGTCTTAGTCGATCAGAAGGATCGCGACAACACAGCTTTCAGCACTAATTACGGGCATTATGAGTTCAGACGTATGCCATTCGGGCTAAAGGGAGCCCCGGCTACGTTCCAGAGACTCATGAACCATGTCCTCACTGGGTTGCAAGGTATCGAATGCTTTGTATATCTGGACGACATTGTCATCTATGGGAAAAACCTAGAGAACCATAATGACAAACTCCAGAATACTGAACAATTGAGATATCACAATCTCAAATTGCAACCCGAAAAATGTAGATTTTTACAGAAAAAGGTAGTCTACCTCGGACATGTTTGTTCTGAAAAAGGGGCAATGCCAAATCCCGACACGACAGCTAGTGTCAGGGATTTCCCCATTCCCAAGACGGTAAAGAACGACCAATCATTTCTAGGACTGGCGAACTATTATCGAAAATTTGTTCCAAATTTCTCGAGAATAGTACGTCCCTTAACAAACATGTTAAGGAAGGACGTTAAATTCACCTGGTCGGACAAATGCCAACAAGCATTTGATAAAGTAAAAGGATTATTGGTTTCGCCGCCAATATTAATCTATCTAGATTTCACCAAACCTTTTAATCTGACTACGGATGCGAGCAGCGAAGCACCTGGTGCCGTGCTATCGCAAGGGGAAATAGGCAAAGATCAGCCTGTAGCTTATGCAAGTCGAACCTTGAATAAAGCGGAAAGAAATTACTCCACCATTGAAAGGGAGTTACTAGCCAATGTGTGGGCGACTAGAAATGTCCGCTGTTATTTACAGGGGCGAAGGTTCAACATCTATACAGATCATAAGCCACTGAAGGGAGTTTTTAACGTGAAAGACCCACGTCACGTTTAACAAAATTCCAACACAAATTATCGGAGTTTGATTACCAAATAGAGTACAAACCCGATAAATATAACACTAATGCGGATGCTTTGAGCCGCATCCCGCAAGGTGGTGATGAAACTCCCAAACTAAAAAGATGTAATGTAGTAACACGCGCCCAAGCAAAAAAGCTAAGGGAAAGCGAAGGATCCCAGGGAAGTCAAACAAATGACGAGTCTGATTTACCAGATAATCCCATTCCTCCCTGCACGGAAAAAGGAATGGAGATAACAAAACCTGATGATATCCAGTTACTGCTACGGGATTACCATGATCCTCCTTTGGGCGGACACCAAGGAGTGATAAAAACCTATAACAAGATTCGTAGGAACTTTTGGTGGAAGAACATGATGCGCGACATTAAAGTCTACATTAAGAAATGTAAGGATTGTCAAACCATGAAATCTTTCCCAAACCTACGGATGCCCATGGTAATCACCGACATTTCAAAGAGGCCTTTCGACAAGGTATATTTAAATATACTCGGGCCTCTGGATCGAACTCCAGCAGGCAATACATACGAGTATATACTAACTTTTCAAGCCAATCTGTCTAAGTATATAGATTGCTACTCCTTACCCAATGCGGAGGCAGAAACGGTAGCCACGGTCTTCTTTGACCAGATAGTTGCTCGGTATGGTGCTCCGAAACAACTGGTTACCGATCAGGGAAGCAACTTCCTAATCAGCTTGTTTAAAAACGTGTGCAAGCTGCTCCGTATCAAGAAGCTTCAAACCTCAGCGTACCATCCACAGTCGAATGGCGCTTTAGAAAGAGCCCATCGACCAGTCGTAGAATACCTACGCAGTATTGTGGATGGAAATTCCCAATCATGGGATCAATACCTGAGGACGGCAACATTCGTGTACAACACCAACGTAGACGAAGGTACCAAACTTACGCCGATGGATTGTCTCTTTGGTTTCACCCCGGAGGTACCGTCTAACATCAAACAACCTCCGGAACCGGTGTACAACCACGAGAGCTACCATAAGCTATTAAAGTACAAACTCCAGCGTACATACGAAATAGCGAGGCATAACCTGTTAATTTCCAAGAGGAAATCCAAAAGGTACCATGACCGTACCGTACGCCCTTTCACGTTTCACGTGGGCGATAAAGTTCTGATGCGGAATGCGCAGAAACAAGGGAAGTTAGCTCCCATATGGAGAGGTCCCTACAATGTAGTGGCAATACAGGGCCTAGTAAACGTGGTCCTGAAAATAGGTAGAAAAAGTGTGGTGGTACACAATAACAGGTTAAAGCCCTATTTCGAATAAAGTGTAAAACCTGGGTACCAATAGGAAATCGGCACGATAGATTATTTTAAACCCAAATAAAGTGGTAAACACCAAAAATCCTCATGACCTAAGAAGCACATGTGTAGGTAATATAAAATTATTTGAATAATATATTGAACTTAAAAAGAAGAAAAAAAAAAAACATTATACATATATTCTAAATCATAAACTATAAAATAGTAAACAAAAAGAAATGTAAATATAGTATAAACTAAAAAATATTTAGAAACTTAATAAATTTGTAAATAAAATATTTAAGTAATATTAAAACCAATACAAAACTATATATGGAAATAGGTACAAAATAAATATTAACTCAAAAATAAAATCAAATGAAAAATTTTTAAATAATATATATAAATATTATTAAGGAATGTAAAAATATTGTTAAATAAAATCAAATCAAAAAAATTGTAAATAATATATTTAAATATTATTAAAATAAATATTAACAAGAACATATGTAAATAAAAAGCTAAGTAGTACTAGAAACTAAAATAAGTTAGATAATAAAATCACAAAAACATTGTAAATAATATATTAAAATATTATAGAAAAAAAAAAATTTTTTTTAACTTATTGAAGAGTACAGTAAACTCAAAAATTTAAAACAAAAACAAATTATTGAAAATAAATAAATAAATTTAGACTAGCTAAAAAGAAAATACATAGAAATAAAAATAGTTAAATACAATTATAAAAAATGTAAAGACAACCGCCACGCACACACCGACATGCTGTCGAAAAGGAGTTTCATTCCTCATCCAAGAATGAAACTCCATTTTTGTTAGGGGGGAGGAATGTTATATAATTAATGTCAATTAATTATCACTTCCCCTTGAATTATTGACATCTCGTGTCTTTACGCACATATCCTTCATCCTTCCCATATCCTTCCCTTCCCTACAGTGTACGAATTGCCTATTCCCTTTACAATAGAATCTAATTTAAATAAACGTAAGACCCATTTAAAACCCCATTCACATTGCAATAGTCATCTTCTTTGTATTAGCCATAGTCGCCCCCCATTTGCCAATAGCCAATTGTGCCACTTCCTAGAAATAACTCGTGGAAGCGGAACAAAAAAGGATATGTGCCGTGAAGCCACGAGATAGTGCTTCTTGTTAAATGTGCGTTGAGTGAGTGCAGTCGGGTGCTCCGCACAAATATTCAAATTAGCTTTTTCGTGTTAAATCGAATCGTGTGCGCGTGCGGTCAAATGCGGAGAAAAAGTATAAAGCCAAGCGATTAGAATAAAAAGTGTATTTAATATTCCGAGCCGATTCATTCAATCTAACACTGCTTCGAAACAAGCACCAATTGATTGATTAATGACTTAATTGTTTTTATTTCCTGGCTATTTGGATCCCTGAACTGCCTGTAGAGCAGTTTTAACTTCGAGAGCAGAATACTCTTTTGCCTGTACGGCTCGTCGATCGTTGAGTTTCTGTATGGGTTTTATGGCTTTCCATGTGAGACACTTCTGGGATAGAACGATTCATTGTATTCGTAACAATGTTGTTCATCGTCGAAAGATAATGATCAATTTCGTCATTATGAAGATTTCTGTCAGTTGGTGCATCTATGCCATTGCAGCGTAATTCTTTTTTTTAATTATCCGATCAAAGCGCACCAGTGTGCTTTTCCGAAATTAAAAGAATGTATCTGTTTATACTGCTCAAGTAGTGAGTGTTCGTTTAGGACATGTATTATAGCACCAAGTCCGTAATGATCGCTATCGTCCTCGCTGGTACGAAAACAATTTCGAGTAGTTAGATCCGTATCTAATAATTGTATTCGCTCGTCGAGCGACAGTAAATCCAAGAAGGAATTTCCTTTTGGATACGGCGGCGTACTTGTAGCGTACAATTCTAGTTTATGCTCGATAGCGTTTGTTTGCCAGCAGTCGAAGAACACATTGCCTCTTGTGTTTGTGATAAGGTTAGCCCAAACACTGTGCTTGGGATTGAGATCTCCCGCCACAAAGAAATAATTATTATCCGAGTCTAACTTGAGACTTCGAAAAAGGGTATCAAGTTCATTGATAAACTGTTTACACTGTGAAGCTTCGGGAGCATAAGCAAAGATCACATGAGTTTGACTTTTCAAAGGAATATCTATAACGCAGGCTTCTAGTACCTGGAACTTGTATATACCGGCAGAGCTTGTGAATTATGGAGGAGGGACAACCGCTCGAAAGATCCACCAACTGGTTAAAATAATATGGGACAAGGAAGTCATTCCGGAAGAATGGAAAACCGCAATAGTCATCCCCATTTCCAAAAAAGGCGACAGATTTGACTGCGAAAATTACAGAGGAATATCATTGCTCCCAATCACATACAAAATATTAACAAATGTCATACTGGCAAGAATCACACCGTACGCAGAAGAAATATTGGGAGACTACCAATGCGGACTCCATCGGAACCGGTCAACAAGCGACCAGATGTTCACAATAAGGCAACTGCTGGAAAAGAAGTGGGAATACGGAGAGACGGCTCACCAACTGTTCGTGGACTTCAAAAAAGCCTACGACTCAGTCGCAAGGCAAAGACTTTACCATATTGTAGTTGAGCTGGGGATCCCGAGAAAATATGCCGCGCTCATTCAAATTTGCATGAACGAAAACAAAGGGCGAGTCAGAATAGAAAACCACCTCTCAGAACCATTTGAAATCTGGGACGGACCAAAACAAGGGGATGGCCTCTCACCATGCCTTTTTAACCTTGTCCTCGAGTATGTTATCAGAAAGGTACAAGACGACAACACGGCCGGATCATCCCTGAACGGGGTCACACAAGTGCTCGCGTATGCGGATGACATCGCCGTTCTGGGCGATAATCTGGAAACTATAAGTAAAAACTGTGAAATCATCATGCAAGCAGCAGAAGAGGCGGTCCTAGAAATAAACGAAGACAAAACGAAATACATGATTACGACGAGAGCAGGTGGACCTCAAAGAACACATATAAACGTCAGGGGCAAGATATTTGAAAATGTCAAAGAATTTAAGTATCTGGGAACGATACTGACGACCAGAAACGAAACGTCAAACGAAATTAACAAAAGACTATTAAAATCCAAATTGCTATCACGTAATATAATGCTCCGTGTCTATAGAACTATAATCATGCCGATTGCTCTATACGGATGCGAAACATGGGCTCTCACAAAACGGGAAGAGAACAAATTCCGCGTATTCGAGAATAAACTTTTAAAGGGTATATTTGGCGGTAAATATGACGAGGAATCAGGACAATGGAGGAAACTCCACAACCACGAATTGGAAGAGCTATACCGCAAACCTACAATAGTGAGAGTGATCAAGTCGCAAAGATTAAGATGGGCCGGACACGTAGCGCGAATGGGCGATGATAGGACCGTGCATAGAATTCTTGACGGTAAACTAACGGGGAAGAGACCCACAGGATGGCCGCGACGGAGATGGGAGGACAATGTTAGATTGGACCTCGAGGAGATCGGATCGGATGATCGAACGTGGAAGGAGAGCGCTCAGGACAGGGTACAATGGCGGGGCCGAGTCGGTGAGGTCATGAACTTCCGGGTTCCTACAAGCCAGTAAATAATAATAATAATAAAAATTCAGCCCCAGTGAAGGTTATGATTAAAGTGGGGTTCGTCTGGAAACAGGGTCGAATATATAATGTCCGTTCGAGCCACTTGTTCCGTCAGTTTTTTTGCGATCATTTCAAATGTTTTATCAAACGTAGCAAACTGTCCTTGTATGGACAGTAATATTGCTGTTATATTAGTTTGTGCCTCTGGAGCCGGCGTTTTAATGATATTTCGTGATTGTTCTAAGATAGGTGCATTTTGTACTCCACCTGCTATTTGGACGTATGATATACTTGATGCCACGAAGTTGTTGTAAGATCGAGTTTTCATCCGTTTCTCTTCTTCAACTTGCTTCTTCCTGGCTTCCAACTTTGATGTTAGTTGTTGGTACTTAGGGCAACCTCTAAAGTTATCAGGATGACCTGAATTTTTACAGAGGACAGGATAGTTTATTTCTATTCGGGAGTGGTCTTTGCCAAATGGGCATTCTCCAATGATATGTTTATTTAGGCATTTGACGCATCCGAAATGCATATTACAATCCGCTGCCTCATGGCCGAAGCGTTGACAGCGCATACACTGCAATACGCGGTTGGACTTCTTTATTCTCTCCCAACTTATTGTTTGGTGATTAATGTATTTAATATATCTAAGTCCATCAATTTTACTATTGGGGCTTAGCGACACAATGAAGAAAGACAACTTACGGTTGCGATTTCTAGAATTTGCTGTAGAAAATGGTTTCACACCTGTAAATTTCAAGGTATCGTTTTCGAAGCTTTTTAGTTCTTCGAGCACCTCTTTGGGAGTAAAGGAAGGATCAACTCCTTTGAGGAGCATGGAGACAGTTTTCTCCGGTTTAGGGGTGTACGTGTAGTATTCGCTTTTCGACTTCCCTTATGCCGATCTAATTTTGCAATAACCTTCTAAATCATCGCATGTTAAACTTATCTTAAAGTACGTGTTTAAAAAGATTTGCATGTCAACTCACCCAATTTTATGAGATACTTTGTCTCCATGTAACTGATGTAGATAGGAGGTTATTGCGTTTGAAATAATAGTGAAGAAGAACGTGTGATTCGAACTGACGCTATGACAGTTTGAATCACCCAAAAAATTGAACCTAAGCGTTACCCATCAGGCTACTGGCCGTGTTTAGAATTTGATTTTAAAACTCAACTATACTCCACTGATGTGAATTGTCATGTTATCACTTGGTATACGGCTCTGATGTATTTTCTTATTCGATTTTTCGTTGGGTGCTCTTCACTATTTTGCTTGTGAATTGTGTGTGTATCTGTTAGAGTCGCCACATGGTACTTTCTCTTTTTTTTTTGACTGGCACCTGCTGCGATGGTTCCTACCTCTGATTTGGTTCCTAATGTTGATGTGGTTTCTGCTGTTGTTGTTGATGTGATTCCTGCTGTTGAGTTTCCTTATTTTGTTGTGTTCTCTCTGTCTTCATGGGTTGCTGTTGTCTTTGTTCTTGCTGTTGCTGTTGTACCACGTTTTCCGCTCATTCTGGCTCAAATTGCTTTTGGGTTTAAGAACTCCCTCCATTTGTTTATCCAGTTGTTATGTTTTAAGAATAATCTCATTGATCGGTTCGTTGGGGATCTCCACCCGATTGACGGCATCTGCATTTGTTTCGCTAACAGCTAGTTCTTGGAATTGGTGTCCAGCCCCTAAGTACTGGGCGCCATGGTATTGAAATCGATTTAACAGCCCTTATTTATTAAAAATAATTAATCCAGCGAACCGTAAGCTCGCTACAATATACAACGATGGCGTAATAAGTCTATTGACACTAATGCGGGAATTAGGCATGAGAACTGGGACCAATTGCTATAATGTTTGCGTAGAAACAAATGAACGCCGTATCAAGTTTTCCGAGGGGTCACTGACAGAAGCTGCCAAAAAGGTCAGAACTTCTATAAAATCAATGAGGAAAGTAGAAGAGCATGCACGCATAAATATTGGAGGTCAAATGTATGGAGCAGGTGTGGGGCTTTTCAGGGCCCGAAGAGCCATGCATCGCTCGATCCCCATCATTCCCAGCGATGCGACTTACCTTGAAGTCGAATCTTCTGCAAGATTGCGCAACCTTGCTACGGCATTAACCGCCAACCAATTCGCTGGAATTAATTCGGTTATCCCCAAGGATAACCGACATAAATATATATTAGGCAGCTTACCTTTATTGGGGGCTTTTCCAAACCTCTTCCCCACGGTCATTCCTGAAAGCATAATTCATGGCAAGATTATCATCTTGCCATGACATCAATTCATCAACCGAGCTTCCGCGACCGAACAATGGATGGCACATATCCACCAACACACGCTGATCTTTCCGTGTGTTATTTTCGTACCCATTCATTGACCTAGCATTATTTCGGGTTGCTTGCACATCTGCAAGCCAGATTTCCAACGGCATGTCTACGATCTATCTTTCCTAAAGTAAAGAAGATCAAATCAAACATTGGCCTTTCAGGCGCGCATATTTGCTTGGATCTTAGCATGACCGATTTTATGATCCGTTGCCGTTTCTTGGAACGATCACCAGCATCGGTCATGGCCACCAATTTTAGTTTACACAAAGTAAACATTCAAGCGGATACTTTCGCCTGACAGTGCCTTCAACGGGATTAACATATCCCTAAGATAACATGCATCGAATCATACGACCGAAATTTGTTTATTCTAGATGATCTAACAACGGCCATGCCCAATGTTCGATTCATTTTTCCAAGATAGATTTCTGCCTTCGGCAAGGGTTTTATTGACTCACGTCAATCAAAGAATCTATCCCTTGCGTATGGAGGCAGTTTATCTTGCCCAAACATGTAGCAGCGGATTCGATCTGCTACATGAGTTTTTCTCTTTTCCTTTTGTTTGGACCTTCGCCATTGGCGGCGAATCCTTTAGTTTTTTTTGGTTTTCGTCGGATGTCTGTAAAGAGACATCCAATAACCAGTCAGATTTTAGTCACCAGAGCAGAGGGACGTCACCAAAAAGTCTTAATCTGGTCAGCTGAGAGTAAAGATGTGCGTCGATAAATTCGCGGGTGGAAAGTTAATTTTAGTTGCAAAATTCGGTATTCCTAAGAAAAGTTCGTATGTTGAATTTCCCAAATAGCATTTTATTGAATTAAGGTGATGGATAGAAACAGTGAAGAAATAGTAAGAAACGAAAAAAATAAGTTGTTTCAACTCTCTTCTTTTATTGGTATGATATTTTCTTGTGACCAGTTTTAAAGTAATGTAACAAAATTCAGACATATGTGCACAAATTTGAATAAAAATTTGACAAAAAATTCAGTGTAGTGTAATAAAACTAATATGAACTTTGAATGGAGATTTGGTTTTTATTCGTTCGAAAGTACCATCGGTGGAATATCGGTGAAACCACTGTCCTTGCCGACACACCATACCGATAAAATCCCACATTGGTGACTCTAATTGAATGGACACACAACCTTTTCCCAAGTGCAAAGGGGAAAAATGAAAAATGTTAAAACTCATAAGAGTGATTAGTGCGTGTTATTTTTCCTGGATATCCTCGGTGAACCGCTGGTGAATTTGATCAAACGCGACCTTTGATCAAAATTGACATTTATCTCAATTTTAAAAAACTATTAGAAGCCAGTGACCTGAAAAGTGAACACACAGAACTACTGCGCAGCAAATTGTGAAAGTGCATAAAAACTAAAGACAGTCTACCGGAACCGAGTGCCAGTGCAAAAATTAAAACAATTAAAGGGTACGCCCCAACGCCAGCCCAACAACAGCACCTGGCATAACATCACCACCAACTCTACGCAACACCACAACTGTACCAAGTACACCTCCAACCAACATCGCTGGACCAGGAACTGCAGCCCATCATTCACGCCAAACACCAGGTTGTTTGTTTTCATTTTTTTTTCTTTTTTTTACTATTTCATTGTTTATTTTTGTTTTTTGTTAAAGTGATCATTTGTTCAAACGCGAGGCCCTTCTGAGCCGCTAAACACACTATTTTAATGATCGAAACAATCTAGTTTTTTTTCTTATAAATTAAACCACACATGCAGTTTTCGCTTGATTTTTTCAAGCAGCTTATTTTAAAATACAAATATGCAAGTAGTTACATTCCCTCAGTCGAAATTTAAGTTATCTACCTAATTTTTTTATTTTATTAAAGTACATTTTTATTACACGAAATATAAACTCCAAATACACGATCGAAACTATAATAATCTATTTGCAATATTCAGACTTAAATACGAAAAATATTTAGTTCAGAAGCACGTACATTCTCACAAAACCTCTCACAACAAATTTAAATTACATACAAGCGCGCATTGTGTTTCTTTTAATGAAATTTATTTAACATTGTCCGCGAGAGGTTAGAGATTAGAGATTACATTTGATTACTATTATACATTTACACATATAAAAGATTTTATTGACATACAGGAACGAAAAGTGAACTTATGGGGTTATTAAAAATGTTCTGTTGCCAGCGTATGGCACGGTTTCCACTTTTACCCCAAACACTTGTCCACAGCAAAATTGTCCACCAAAGGGAAAAATGAATGAAAGCACTTTTTATTTAATTTTTAAAGTTTTCTTTTATTTCTTTATTTAATATTCTTTATCAATTCGCGTTTCAGTGTTTATTCGCTCCGATTGAAAATATGTTTTTTTTTGCGGAAATTTATTGTAATTGGTAATCAATTATCAAAGGGAAAAAAAAAACTATTCACTATGATCTTCGACGCGACGCGACCTTTTGCTATCGGTGATTGAATAGAGACTCATGTGAATTGGGGTTGAAATTCATATTTCTTTCTATACACAGGACAACCAAAAGAGACCACGCCTCTGCTCTCTCAACCTCACGCCCGTCAAAGTATGAGTAACTTTTGTTAATAGGGTAATTGACGGACATGAAGAATGAGAGAACAGAAAACATGATATGCTGTGATCTCGGGGTAGCTTTGGTTGTGTGTGTTGGTATCAGATGCAGCTACTGACACGACCTACTGACCCAGTGGTACGGCTATGGTGTAGTTAAAGCGCATTGAACCGTGGAAAGAAATACGAATGAGAGAGAACCCTAGCGGATGTTACTCCCCTGCAAAGAGAGATCGTTGATCCCAAGCGAATGGGTGATCTGAGGGAAAGTCGATAGGACGCCGCTGATGTTTGGGAAATAATTCGCGTGAGAACCAGACTCTATGACGCTGAAATTACCCCAGCTATTTTGCTATGTTGCAACAGCGTCGTTCTTTTAGACTTGTTGTTGCTAACCTATATTATGAGATTTCCGAAGGGAAACTCATGGTTAGCAAGAATGGAGTTGCCGTATGACATTTATGTAGCTAAACTCAATTATGCATTATCTGCAAAGGATGATGAGTTTAGCTATACATCCGTTTGAAATGTTTTACAGGGGAATACATATAATGGAAATTCGTAAGTATGACGCACTGAAAGCGGTCGAAATTAGGTGGAAATGTTGGTTGGAATTGTGGGTTGTTTCTCATGTAGAATAGAGAAACCCCCCACAAACTCAAGATAGATTTTGAATTAACGAGGAACTCAATCAGGAGTAACTTAAAATTTGTTTCTTTTAATTGAGCAAAAGGCTACAAAAATTCATATAATAAATCAATATATCAGAGGCTTTTCCAATTATACATTATATACAAAAGTTCGCTTTTTTTAAATATTGTATACTAAAATATTAGCTTAGTGAAAACCGTATCTTTGATAATATATGTGGATTCTGAACAACAATACTATAAACGAACTTTAGCCACTAACATTTGTAAACCCCTTCAGGGTATTAATTTACACGCAATTCTCGGCAATCGCATATACAACTCCTCCGACACTTCTCGACGCATTTAGGTATTAAAACCTCGTTTCGGGATATATGCGACAATTTTGAACTCTCTGTTTATGAGCACACATACACTGGTAATAGCTATATCTATGTTTTTTTCTTGGTACGGTTTTTGAAATCTTTTTCCTTTTTTGACTTTTATTTTAAAGTAAACGGAGTACACAATTAGTAGTACACAATACCCGGATTGAAAGTAACACGAAAGCACACTTACATTCGCGACCTATCGACCGCTGTTTAGCTCCATCCCACTGCACTTGGCTACTCTCAACTCTCTGCAACTTCTTTTGACCAATTGGCCCCCCTACACATTTCTTCGCGTCCTCTTACGCCTTTGACTCCCGTTTCGCGTCACTACCCATAATGGTCAACACGAGAAACACCACGGCCAGAAAGGCTCAGGAACAACCCGAGCCCCTTGAATTTCACGACGCCTCCAGCGTCGATTTCCCTGCTGAGCAAGTCAATGCTGACCAAGACTTGCCGGCACAATCTACTCCTCTGGCACCACCCGTTGCCCCCAGTGCCGTTAACCGACCCCAACCTTCTAACGCTCTCCCAACCTCTTCTAACACCCCTAGTGCCGGCCAATTGGTGGATTCTGGCATTATTATGCCCACATCTCGTGCCGGCACCTCACAACAAGCTCATAGGCAATCAGAGCCCCAAGAGTTTCGCGATGCTTCCAGCCTCGGGAATGGGACTCGTCATTCAAATATAGGGCTTCCCCCCTTCGATGAGGAGGACCCAGACCTTTGGTTTGCAGTAGCAGACCGCATCTTCCAGGCCTCTGACTTGCGCGACGAACAACCTCGTGCAGTCGAGCTGTTGAAAGTGCTTGACCGCACTCAGCGACCGCATGTTGCCCACATCATTAGGTCGGCCGACCGCAACGCTTACAGCAACATGCGTCAAGCTCTGCTCGACGCTTTGGATGAGCCCGGAAGTGTGCGACAACAACGCTTAGCTGCTGTAACCAACCTTTCTGGGATGAGACCATCTCTTTTCCTGACCCATCTACGCTCTATAGCGGGGACCAGGATCGGGGACGACCTAATAAGGCCTCACTTTTTGAGGTGTCTTCCCCAACATGCCCGTTCGGCACCTTTAGCCCAACCCGACCAGAGTTTGAGGTATTTATCCAAAATTGCGGACGCAATTATGGAAAGCTCAGATCAGTATTCTGAGCCTCCTGCGTACTAGGTAGCGGCGGTTTCTCAACACGCCGCCCAGCCTACACGGCACCCTCGTCTACCTTTTACAGCCCCTCAATTGGCTCCAGTCCACATTCCTCCTCAAACCCAGTTACCACATAGAAGGCCCACCTCAACCAATTTCCCACCGAGGAATCCAGAGGCAGGGCCCAACGTATTTAATCATAGAAGTTCGCCAGCACAATTAACTCCTGTTGACCTTCGGGCGCTCCAAACCTCACTCCTCCGCGAGATAAGTCAATTTCGCGCGGAGGTGAGAAACAATCCTCGAGGCGCCCACAATCGCGCCATGCCGAGCCGTCCTCTCAATCGGCAGAATTCCTTCCAAACTGCCCCTCACAGGACCAATACCTTTCAAACTGCGCCTCAGAGGGCCAATATCTCTCAAAATGGCCCTCACCGCGCCAATTCTCAGCGAGCTCCGGCTCGACCTCCCCGTAACGGCAATACCAATAGGACGAATATAACGGCTAATGCCGTTACCCTCCCTTGGTGCGCCAATCACCAACGATATGGTGATCGCGCATTTAATTGCAAGGCGCCTTGTGGTTGGACTCAACCACCCACCACCCAAAGGCGCCCTTTAAACTAATTTTGCCTACCGACCCCCTCGCGCAATCGGCCGGCACCCATACGATAAGTCGCCTAACCATCCGGGATTCTAAACTGAATATCGCTTTTACTGTCGATACCGGCGCCGATATTTCAGTCCTCCCGCGATCGTTTGCTCCGCGTAACCGCGTGCCTGCCGCACTTAAATTGTCAGCTGCGAATAATACGCCGATACTTACGTACGGACGTAAAAAGCTGACACTGCAGCTGGGTCTTCGACATCCGATCACTTGGCGTTTCGTCATTGCGGACGTGAATGAACCCCTGATAGGTTCCGACCTATTAGGCGCACATAATCTGTTGGTCGATTCGACCCATAACAGACTAGTGGCTCCAACCGCACCCCCCTTGCCCATGACGGCATCTCCAGCGGCAACTTCAAGGGCCACAGAGTGCACAGACCCGTTTCAAGTCATGGTACAGGAATTTGTTAGTACAACAATTCCTCTACCTAACCAACGCCGACACAAAGCCACGGTGTTTCATCATATAGAAACACGTGGTCCCCCGGTGAGCCAGCGTCCACGTCGACTGGCTCCTGAAAAATTACGTGCGGCGCACGCGGAGTTCGAGCACATGATCGAACTAGGTACCTGCCAACCGTCGGACAGTCCCTGGGCAAGCCCACTCCACTTAGTGAAGAAACGTTCTGGTGAGTGGCGCCCATGCGGCGATTACAGGCTGTTGAACGCAGCAACTGTCCCGGACAGATACCCTATCGCACACCTCTACGATTTTTCGTACAAGTTACGAGGGTGCAATGTCTTCACTACCCTGGATCTCACCAGGGCATACCACCAAATTCCGGTGGCCCCTGAAGACATCCCCAAGACCGCAGTCATTACACCTTTCGGACTCTTCGAGTTCAAAGTAATGACTTTCGGCCTCTGGAATGCCGCACAGACATTCCAACGTTATATCGACACGGCTTTACGTGGTCTTAATTGCTGCCATGCATATCTTGATGACATTCTCATCGCCTCCAAAGGCCATGCCGAACATAAACGCCACTTACGTCAGGTCCTCGAGCGCCTCCGTGAATTCGGTCTTGTCATCAACCCAGATAAGTGTCAATACGCCAAGGAGCAAATCACCTAACTGGGTTACGTCGTTGACAACCAGGGTATTCGCCCACTTCCAGACCGCGTGGGGCCCTCATGAAGTATCCTCGACCTACTAACGTGAATGAGCTTCGTCGATTTCTGGGCATGCTTAACTTCTATCGTCCAACACTGAAGAACGCTGCCCAAGTTCAAGCTCCCTTAAATGAATTTTTGAAAGGAGCTAAGCGCAATGATAAGCGCCCCATTAATTGGACAGAAATCTCTGATAGAGCATTTCAACTGTCCAAAGAACAATTGGCAAATGCCACCTTACTCCGATACCCCCTCGAGGGAGCGGCACTTTCCATCCAATGCGACGCATCGGATACCGCAATCGGAGCCGTCCTTGAACAGGACATTGAAGGCCGACCGGAACCACTTGGTTTCTTTTCAAGGAAACTGAGTCCCACTGAGCGACGTTACAGCGCCTACGACCGTGAATTACTCGCGATCTACAGCGCTGTTAAATACTTCCGTCATATGATAGAAGGACGTTCACTCTCCATCTTAACAGACCACAAGCCATTGGTCTATGCGTTCCGGAAGAAGTCGGGAAATGCCTCCCCCCGACAAGAGCGTCAATTAGACCTCATTGGGCAATATTCTACGGAGATTAGGCATATCTCCGGTAAACAGAATGTCACGGCGGACGCCCTTTCTCGAATCGATACGATTCACTTGCGTTCCGCCTTGAATAACGCTGATCTTGCCCTAGATCAAGAGGAAGACGAACAGCTCAAGTCCCTCCTAACTGCCGATACGGCACTAGAGCTTAAGAAAATTACCCTTCGCGACCATTTGGGCGAAATCTGGTGTGATGTCTTCACTGGAACCGCTAGACCTTACATTCCCGAGAAACTTCGTAAGGCCGTGCTCCAGGTTTACCACAACCCAGCCCACCCCAGCGGCCGAGCAACAGCCGCTGCTGTCCGTCGCAAATTCATTTGGCCCCGGATGAACAAAGATCTCACCGGTTGGGCCCGTGCTTGTCTCCAGTGCCAGCGCTGCAAAGTAGCACGACATAATGTACTGGAGCCAGCGCAGTTCAAGCTTCCCACGGCACGCTTCGCCCATGTCCACATAGACATAGTGGGACCGCTTACTCCATCAAGAGGATTTTCTTATATCCTCACTATGATGGATCGCTGCACGCGATGGCCAGAGGCGACACCTCTCCGGGCAGTTACTGCCGAATCAGTCGCCAAGGCCTTTTACTCAACTTGGGTCACACGCTTCGGTGTAGCGACCACCTTAACTTCGGACCGAGGTCCACAATTTGAGGCGACAATTTTTAGGCAGCTAACAAATCTTCTCGGCTGCCAAAGAAGTCGTACCACCGCCTACCACCCGCAATCAAATGGGATGATAGAGCGCTGGCATAGATCTCTAAAAGCCTCACTCATGTGTCATAATGACACACAGTGGTTTGACGCCCTTCCAACAGTCCTCCTCGGCCTGAGGACAAGTATTAAGGAGGACCCGGGTGCTACGGCAGCAGAGCTTACCTACGGTACCAACCTCCTTCTTCCAGGAGAACTTTTCCAGAATGGCGAAACACCGCGTGACCAACTTCGTGAATTGGGACATCTCCGCAACCTGCTACGTAAGGTTAGGGCAACCCCTGTAACCAGGCACGCCTCCAAAAAACTTTTCGTCCACCCTGAACTACACAGCTGCACGCACGTCTTTGTCAGGGTGGATAAGGTCAAAAAACCCCTGGACCCACCTTATGATGGCCCGTTCAAAGTCTTCCGCCGCATCAGTGACCGCGTCTTCGAGATCGACATTAGAGGCAAGCGATCCACGGTCAGCGTCGAAAGGCTTAAGCCCTGCTTTCTGGAAGCTTCCGCTACAGAACCACCCCCATCTACTGGCACCACTCCTACTCCACCAGTACAACTTCCTCGCACTCGCGCTCAAGCGCGCGCCCATACCCAACTAACCTCCTCCTAATCTGCCTTACCTGTTTCGTGACTACGTCACTGGGGAGGGAGTGATGTGGGGCTTTTCAGGGCCCGAAGAGCCATGCATCGCTCGATCCCCACCATTCCCAGCGATGCAACTTACCTTGAAGTCGAATCTTCAGCAAGATTACGTAACCTTGCTACGGCATTAACCGCCAACCAATTCGCTGGAATTAATTCGGTTATCCCCAAGGATAACCGACATAAATATATATTAGGCAGCTTACCTTTATTGGGGGCTTTTCCAAACCTCTTCCCCACGGTCATTCCTGAAAGCATAATTCATGGCAAGATTATCATCTTGCCATAACATCAATTCATCAACCGAGCTTCCGCGACCGAACAATGGATGGCACATATCCACCAACACATGCTGATCTTTCCGTGTGTTATTTTCGTACCCATTCATTGACCTAGCATTATTTCGGGTTGCTTGCACATCTGCAAGCCAGATTTCCAACGGCATGTCTACGATCTATCTTTCCTAAAGTAAAGAAGATCAAATCAAACATTGGCCTTTCAGGCGCGCATATTTGCTTGGATCTTAGCATGACCGATTTTATGATCCGTTGCCGTTTCTTGGAACGATCACCAGCATCGGTCATGGCCACCAATTTTAGTTTACACAAAGTAAACATTCAAGCGGATACTTTCGCCTGACAGTGCCTTCAACGGGATTAACATATCCCTAAGATAACATGCATCGAATCATACGACCGAAATTTGTTTATTCTAGATGATCTAACAACGGCCATACCCAATGTTCGATTCATTTTTCCAAGATAGATTTCTGCCTTCGGCAAGGGTTTTATTGACTCACGTCAATCAAAGAATCTATCCCTTGCGTATGGCGGCAGTTTATCTTGCCCAAACATGTAGCAGCGGATTCGATCTGCTACATGAGTTTTTCTCTTTTCCTTTTGTTTGGACCTTCGCCATTGGCGGCGAATCCTTTAGTTTTTTTTGGTTTTCGTCGGATGTCTGTAAAGAGACATCCAATAACCAGTCAGATTTTAGTCACCAGAGCAGAGGGACGTCACCAAAAAGTCTTAATCTGGTCAGCTGAGAGTAAAGATGTGCGTCGATAAATTCGCGGGTGGAAAGTTAATTTTAGTTGCAAAATTCGGTATTCCTAAGAAAAGTTCGTATGTTGAATTTCCCAAATAGCATTTTATTGAATTAAGGTGATGGATAGAAACAGTGAAGAAATAGTAAGAAACGAAAAAAATAAGTTGTTTCAACTCTCTTCTTTTATTGGTATGATATTTTCTTGTGACCAGTTTTAAAGTAATGTAACAAAATTCAGACATATGTGCACAAATTTGAATAAAAATTTGACAAAAAATTCAGTGTAGTGTAATAAAACTAATATGAACTTTGAATGGAGATTTGGTTTTTATTCGTTCGAAAGTACCATCGGTGGAATATCGATGAAACCACTGTCCTTGCCGACACACCATACCGATAAAATCCCACACAGGCATTGCAGATTAAGGAAAAACTAACAATTTCAAGAATTTAAGCACTTGTTACGGCTTTAAACGCGTTTTTCTAGAAATCATTTTTTTTCAAACTGAGCGGACAAATTGCTCGAAACTACTTCATAGATCGACTTTAAATTTTAACAATAATTTCAGAATTACATTCTCCAAAGAAATTCGTAGCCGTTTTTCGATCGAATGCAAATTTTTATTTTTATAAACAATTTACTGCCAATTTTTTTAACCAAAAATCGGTTTATTTCATAAGTGCTTCTCCAAAAACTCAATTTTTTGGCTACACAGCCATATGTAGTTTAAGAAAATTTTTTATTTTTTGTTCCAGATCTAAAACTTTTGCAGACTCTTGTCCGCTCGTGAAGGACTCTTAAAAAAAGGTGTATTCAGAGATATGCGGTGACGCCGCTATTTTGTATTAAAGTGTCAATACAATTTTTTTTTCTACTTCAATAGGTGATTAATCAAACTATCCTATTCCTTTTTCCATAATCTTAGAAAAAAATGTCAAAGTTAGGCCATTTCTTCGACATCTAGAGTGGTGTTACCCACTAACTAAAGTATCAATAATTTCCAATATTATACCACAAATAATTGTGTGATTAATGATATACGATGATTTTCATAGCAAATTTAAACAGAAACTCACCTCGTCTGATAATAGTTGACCTGATTCACAGTGAGTTAGCAACGTGTATGCTACTACGAAGAAACCAACGAAAAGGGCCGTGTATTCGGCAGAGAATAGTCTCACTTTGGAGAGCTGCAGCAAGGTGAATGCTGCACTGCTGTAATTGTACAAAAAGTGGGCTAAATTCGCCAATAAAAACAATTCACGAACTTCGTCGAGCATTCTAGAAGTAAAGGAAATCTTGTACACAGTAGATATATCTTATATATTCTTACTCTCGTATTTCTGTATATTTTTGAATGCAGTTTATGAGCGAATTTAACTTATCTTGCGGACTCAAATCAGATCCCACGACCTGCGCTCGCATGACGTTATTCAAGTTCCGTAGTATCATTGCTGATGTCAGTATAATACCCACGTAGCACTAGAAGAGGAAGCAATTCATTGTAAGTATCAAGAGCTCATATGTACTTACCGTATCGAAGGCAACAGCAGGAGTAACATTAGACAAAACCCCGATATTCTGAATAATCCAATATATCTCATAAATAGGAGTTTTGAGAACATCTAAACCAAATGTAAACATTGTCTTTATGGGTAGTGTACGCTTTTCTAGAAACAAAACACTAAGCCCGACATAGGTTATTCCTACCATAGTAATGGAACAAATTCCCCAGCACAATAGCTGATTGCAGATTTTCAAGGCTCTGGCGACATTGGTTTTATCGGGATACTGAGCAGACCACTCTTCTAGTTTACTTATAAATTTACGAATTCTTGTTTCGTTTCGGCACATTGTCACATACTTGACTTGCATTAACGCCCAAGCTAAACTGTATGTAGCCCAAGATAAGGCCGAGTTTATGTTACCCTCCTGGACATATAAATATATACCTGTCCACACTGCGAATATGAAGCCCCAGCCGAAAGTAAAAAACACCTAAAACTCAAACTTAATGATTCAATTTCGACATACTCTTTGTAGTACTCACGTTAAATCGTCCAATGTATACGTAAGGTTCTAACCACCAAGGACGCGTGTCTGTTCGCCAGAGTCCGTTGATTTTGAAAAATACCGTCGCATAAGACAGAAATTTACGGTCAAAGTCGCCGCGTGGTTTGTGCTCAAACATCTTGCTCTGCTATTAACGAATGCCCGATGGTTTGGATGGCATCCTTTTATAGTAATCCAGCTTGAAGGGAATCGGCAGTGGTGTCGAAAATAAACTTTTAATTGCTTGCTTAATTGGATAAGTTTCGTATTCATAATTTTTTTTTTAACAAAACTTAATTTCGTCATTTTTAATGAGTTATACTTTGGTGCTGTTGTTCCCAATAATTTTCAACTTATCTATCGAATGTCAAAAGTAACGAATGTGACTTCTTTGTCAAGGACATGACTTCAAACAATTATTCCAACTTTGTGGTGATTGTATAAATAAATCACATGCCAGGAGGCTTTGAATACTTTTTACATAACACTAAGCCAAAAAGATGTGCATTTTTACCGTTCGTCCTTACATGACCCGAGGAAAGTATACGTAAAATTAAATGTAATGAAATTTTTATGTCCACCTCGGCTGGTGATTAAATGAGGAACCGGACCACCAAACAGCAACACGCGCATATACAGAGTAAAAATTTATTATTTCCCAGTTGGTCCTTTCGCCGGCTGAGTTACCTTTAGGTACATTCATAAATTTCTAGCAGGACTCATTCGTTTATTTATTTTTTCTAGTTTCTTATCCTGCCAGGGTTATCCTTTGTGTGTTTATATTCGTATTGGTCTTGTCTCCAGGACTTTATGTTTTTTTACTACTTTTTGCTTTCGAATTGTTATGATTTCATTATATTTTTTCGACCATCATTTTTTTTTGGTGGAGAAAGGACGATGCTTGAGACCAAGGATACATTATTTACACGGTGGCTTCGAATTGTAACGAAATTAAATAAAATCCCTTGACGGGCCACCATAGGACTTTTGCCATATCGTATATATATATACCTTCGTAAAATACACATATTCATTCTAAAACACAAAACTGATTGACTGATAAACACACATCAGCAATCAAAACATAAAAAATCCGTTGTCATATCTAATTTAAGATCGGAAGCGAGAAAATACCGTTTTCTTGACTAACATGGTTTAAACCAATTCCCCGTTACCAAAAGCTCACACCTTATTACGGTAGGGTTAGAGGCTTTGGCATAGAACCTGAAGCGGTTTACGGTCCTGAATGGTTTCTCAAGGGAGCAGATGCAGTAAAATGATAAGGCGAAGAGCCCGGTTGATTCGCGCCAGGCGATCAGCCTGATCGTCATCATCATCATCATCAGCATCATCATCATCAGCATCATCGACATCATCGGCACTACAACCGGGATCCGGTCTTAGCGTTATTTAGCAAATCTCTAGGCTTGTTAAATTTTCCATAATAATTTATTAATAGGTTATTAGCCTTGCGCCGATAGTCTGATCGTCAAAGAGAGTTTAAAAATCGTGAGTCAGAGTCTAATTTGTAGCCTGGGAGTCTTTGTATTTCGAGATAATTGGTATCTTGAAATATTTTGGGGTGGCGCTTATTTTCAAGCCCGCTATTATTTTGTCAAGGTTTACTGAAAATTATTATACATTATAATTTTGTTATGAAAGTTATTGTGCAATATAGGAACTTACAAAACACCTCGAAGTAACCTAAGTGTAAAAATAAATTTCAATCACCCTTCAAAACTTTTTTTAAGTTTGACGAAAACATCATCATGTCACCCCATAAAGTGTCGAAATACTTCCCAGCTTTCGGTCAGTACGTTTGTGGCGACTCTAACAGATAAACACACAATTCACAGGCAAAATAGTGAAGAGCACCGAACGAAAAATCGAATAAGAAAATACATCAGAACCGTATACCATAGCGATAACAAAAATAATTCACATCAGTGGAGTATAGTCGAGTTTAAAAATCAAATTCTAAACACGGTCAGTAGCCTGATGGGTAACGCTTAGGTAAAATTTGTTCGTGATTCAAACTGTCATAGCGTCAGTTCGAATCACACGATCTTCTTCACTATTATTTCAAACGCTATACGTTCACTCATTGTAATTTCCATGACTTCAACACCAACTTACATCGCTACCTCTTTTCTCTATACTTTTCTTCCGATTGTACTTTGCCTTGTGAATTTAAGGATAACCACAACGGTCCCCCGCGCGGGTTGTGTCAACCATACCTACCACCCAAGTGTCCGCTAAAACTAAAAGTGTGTTTTATGGCGTCATATATAAAACACACATTTATCTGGCGCAGTCGTTTATCTTATCGTCCAAAGACAATATGATCGAACCCTAGTGAACTAGTGAAAAAGTGATATATAGACTATTGAACAAAGACAATAAGATCTATAAGTGAATAAGTGAACTATATTCTATTCTCACTCGCAAACGAACCTTTAAACGACGCAAATCGTTCGCTCGTCCGCTTACATCGCAATTGTCTTTCCGCAGTACGCATACAGGCAGATATATCTGAATAATACAATACATCTTTCTTCCCGCGCCGGGTTTTGTTTTGTGAACAGTGCCAGTGACAGTGAATAGACAAAGACCAGTGCACAATAATTGTGGTACAATGGACTGTGGGCCAAATATGAGTGGTAACCGGTTTCCGGATCTTGCCGAGGACGTAGATCTCGAAATACGTAAAAAGAAAATAAAAAGAATACTTCCTAGAATCGAGGAACATTTTCCAAATCTACCGATGACAACAGTAAAAAATCCTAAATTTTTAATTATCACGGCCAAACAAAGTGATAAACCCATCTCGTCGCTTAATCCATTTACAATAAAAAAAAGTGATAGATGATTTAAGTCGAGAATACGAACAAATTACGATCTTACGTGACGGAAACTTATTAGTGACAGTTAACTCACCAAAAATCGCGGACAGGTTTATGGCGATTCTCCTGAATGCCAGCACTCATCGTCCCACAATCTAGGTAAAAACCCCCAAATAGGGCATACGACAAAGGAGAAACAAGTACCGTGGCAGTTCCATTGAACGCCACTACTTACCTTACAGGTACACAAGATAACACTCCCTGAAATTCATTAAAAGCCTGTACTTACCTTCTGTACTGTACCTGCTAAATAAAAGAAAAACCCTGTCAAACATTAAGTCGCGCTGAAGTGAAATTACAGCGGCATCAAACGCTATATTCTTCAAGGCAATTTGGTTTATCAACCAACCAACCAATATTGCCTGTGCAATATCTATACGATATCCTCTTGCACGCCAGCTGCACACCAGCAGAAAAATGTATTCTGCCTTAGCAAGCATGCCCACATCGAACGACCGATACATGAGGGCATCCGGCTGGCGCCCCAGCAGTCGAATTCGCAAATGGAAAATTACCATCAGAGTTCGATTGCAAGAATATGCAGCGAAATGTACACGATCAGCAATAATGCTTTACGTAGCCACTGATCGTGTAAACATTGCAACCCTTTTGCCGTCGAGATACTCGCACCTGCTGCGAACTTTTAAAGGGGACTTATGCAATGTTTGCATACTTGCGGACGCACACGATGAGTGGTAAAAGCAATCATCGTGTGTATATTTCCACCCCTTTTTGAGTGGCATCTAAGCAAAAGAGAACCAAATATGGTCATCGAAGCGATGATGGGATTTTGGTATCCTATCGCTTCGATGAAATAACTTAATCGCGTTTTGGATTCCGTGGAGGCATGTCGGGCCTCCACGTTAAACTAAATATAAGAAGATCGAAGTCAAGTGCCAAGTGACAAGGAGAAGGGAAGTAGATATTCAGCCCTTAATCGTGTTTAGAAAAAGCGAGTCCTTTTCGTTACATATCGATTTGCGTTTCATATAGATTGTGTGTGTTAACCCTTGAACAGGAAATATTCATTCATTGCGTGAAACTGTTTATATTGTATAAGAGCGTTGTTCGAGTGTGCAAATATCAATATCAAATTAAATAATTGAAAAAAAGTTGTATTATTTTGGTGCGCGGCCCATTTTTTGAATTTGGAAAAATAAATTTATTCTTGTATAAATGGCACAAGCTACTACAGTGTTTTATTTTTCTGGAAGTTGTGGACAGTGACTGTCAACTTGGGGTCCTTGGAGAACCAGTACACCTGCCTGTACATAGCCAAGAGACAACATATCCCATAGGTTCCTAAAAACAGCCAATTTAGGCAATGAGTGCCCCGTCACTGTGAAGCTTCACGAAAAATTGAACGAGTCTAAGGGTATCGTTTACGCTCCCTGCCTAATGAATGTTCTCGAATCAGAAATAATCTCGGAAATGCAATCGCAAAACGTAACGCAAGTTTACAAATTTTTAAAAAGGGATGAAAATAAAATCCAACGACCATCAGACCTAATGCTATTTACTTTCGACCTCTACCAACCACCAAAATCTGTGGATATAGGTTTCTACAAAGCAAAGGTCAACGAATACATCCCCAACCCCACGAGATGTCGTAGCTGCCAACGACTCGGCCATACTACAAAACGCTGCACAAACACCACAATGTGTGAGAAAAGTAACCTCCCGCCTTATATGCCTGCCGATTGCTGTCGTACTATGTGCGCCAACTGCTCGCTCCCTCATTCTGCTGCTGACAAAACCTGCATCCATATATTCAAGCCAAGGAAACACTGGCGATAAAAACCACGACCAAATACTCAATGGGCGAAGCCAAACGCATTTACAAGGAAAAAAATGTCTTCAAACCCGATCAAGTTTCGGGAAGTTTCGCAGAAACGCTCAAGTTTAACCCATCGCAGGGACTCACAAAAGAACAAAACAAACCAAACATAATACCAGCCCCAACATTAAAAGAAGCCCTTCCAACTGGCCCCTCCACATCTAATACAGCAAACAATATTAAGAATCCATCGCCTCACCAGCCATCAATACCAGTAAAATATAATTTCACCAAATTGGACTCATCAACAACACCACAAACTCAACTAACACCATCAACCCATCTAACATCAACAGCTCAACTAACTCCAAGCAACCCCCCACAACTACAAACAACTTCTTCAATCCAAAACTACAACCAAACCGTCCCACAAGTTACAACAAGCTTTTCCGCCGATAGCCTCTCGCAATGCACATCGTCACCCACATTAAAGGTAAAAAACAAATCGTCCCTTACTAAGACAAAAATAAATAAAAATGTACACATCTTAGAAGATGATGACTTCAAAATGTAAGAATAATATTAACATCCAAGCCCCTGACTCTGCTGTTTCTGAAACTGGACACTTGAACTCTGCTGAGAGTTCAAGTGCCTCATATCAGGAACAGCAGAGTCAAGTTCCTAACAACATACATCCTATCCACCCAACATTCCTACACGAAAATAAATTTAAGGATACACTACCCCATTCCGCAAAACAATCAAACCCCAAGTGGGCTGAACGCCCACAACCCACTTCACAACATAAACCATTCACCATTTTGCAATGGAATATGAATGGTTATACTAATAATTTTGACGAATTAAACATTCTAATTAAAGAATATAACCCAAGTGTAATATCATTACAAGAAGCACATTGCCCAGTTAACACGACACCAATCATTCCTAAATTATATACAGGATACTTCCATAACTCCTCTGCAAATACATCACATAAACAAGGTATAGGGTTACTCATTAAAAAAGGTATAAGGGGTACGAGGTTATGGATGCCGACGTACGGCACGGGGTTCACTCTCGCCCACCGACAGAAGTCTGGGGAACGGTAAATAGTTGCAGGTAATAGCACCGGTAATGGTAAGCTCGTTCGCACTTTGTGTCTTTCTCTATTTTTCTTTTCTCGTTCGGAACTCGCAGCCAAGGAACGGTCACCACTAAGTTAGTCTAGATTGTTTGCGTCTATTTTAAAGGTCCGATTAATTGGGTCATACCTTGTAGTTATTTCCGGTAGCCTCCCACTAGAAGATCTGCTGCGAAACTGCCATCCGCGAGGAGGAGGCGCCACAAGGTAAAAGATGACTGAAAGACACTGAATGATTTCCACGTTAATGTTCTTTATTGGTTCAATATTTTACACTTCCAAAGCAGACCAACGTGTTAGAAAATACGACACCGTAAGCTCGACTTACTCTTACACACGGAGGCGACGTGCCCCGTGGGGCCGCCGCGGTTACAGGGGAACCTCGACGTGCGCGTGTTGGGAGTTGAATGGCGACTGACTAATGAAGGAAAGAATCTATTCTAATTTCGAGTAGAATTGCTATGCTTGCATAGGAAATCAGTTCCAGCGAATCCTGGCCGTATAAGCTGAGTTGGATTCGTTGGTTGTGTATACTGGGAAATTGGTTTGGCGGCATAGCCAGTATGATCAAGGGCCTTGGTTGTTGTGATCGTTTCGTGGAAAATTGGCTGCCGCTTGGTCGCAGCGAGAAGTATAATTTAAGGAGGAAATGAACCGAAGTGGTTTTCGGGCAAAATTGGAATTGCTTGGTCGCAAGGAGGGAATAGAATTGACCGAAACGATTTTGGGGAAATGTATGTGGGGATGATTAGAATATATTCTGTTGGGAGTTTTGAAAATGGATGCGCTTGCAGATTGGGATTTGTTTTGCATGTTTACAGGTTAGGGTAGGGCGACGCGCTGTTAGTGGTCGAGATTGGTTGGCATTGTGGGTTGGTTCTCCAAGTGGTATAGGGAACCCCCACAGGTACTCCCCACAAAATTCTCCCCATTATTACAAATATGCCAGCACTCGTTGTAGAAATATTATATCCCATAAATTTCACGTACATAGATTTATATCCTCCTCCAAATCAGCCGATAAATAAAGATGATTTTCAGTCAATACTCAATCAAACAAACGAGCCTAGAACACTTGGGGGTGACATAAATGCTCGGAGTATACTCTGGGGCTCACCGTCTACAAACAAAAGAGGTGAAATAATAGAAAACATCCTCCTCGCCTCCACCCTTATCCTACTGAATGAAGGATCGCCTACCCACCTCTCTACCCACAACACTCTCACTCACATTGACATCACTTGTTGCTCTCCTGAATTGGTTCCGAGAACTTCATGGCAAACTCTAGACGATCTTTACAATAGTGACCATTTTCCCGTGTTAACTAAGATAAATATCCAAAAACCGATAACCTATCATAATCAATCTCCAAAATATAAAACTGACTCTGCCAACTGGCTACTTTTTGAAAAAAAAGTTGATGAATTTCTTTCAAGCTACGCCCATACACCTAATACAAATCATGAAGCTGCAATAATCAATAAAGCAATTAGATCTGCTGCCAACGTTTCAATACCACAAACGAATACTAAAGCTAAACCGGTAACCAGGCAACATGTACCTTGGTGGAACTCCGAACTAACATCATCATCATCATCAGCATCGGCACTACAACCGGGATCCGGTCTTGGCCTTATTTAACAAATTTCTCCACCGGTCCCGATTTCGAGCTGATGTCATCCGGTTTGGCACTCCCAGGCCCTGGGCGTCCTGGGCTACGCCATCCCTCCATCGCAGACATGGTCTGCCGCGCTGTCTCCTTCCATACATCCTGCCACAAAGGACTTTCCGGGCAGGCTCCTCTTCGCTCATTCGAGCATTTTTCTTACAATATTATTATAATTAAAACTTGGATGTTTAGTTACACGGCGTAAACCGTACTCAATTCAATCATCGCACAGTAACGTAGGAATCGTTGTTTGTGTAAAATTGTTTTACACAAAAAGCACACTGTTGTCCCGTGAAGAGCTCCATCGTGACTAAAATTGAATGAAGTGACGGACAATTCACCGACGCTCGCGCGCCCCTCCATCTAACGGTTTTTAAGAAATAAAGTGTTACGATTTACAAATATTTATGGCCCACCCTATATTACTATCATAATCATTTTATTTACCATGGATAAAATAATACCAAAAATAGTACGTACTGAAAACGTAAACAAATATCGCGACGTAACAATCGAACCGCTTTATAGAAACAAAAATCCAGACTGCTATCTAATCGGAAACGATCCTAAAGATGCTTAACGAACAGGTATGATCAGAAGATAATACCACTGAAGTCCAGATTAAAAAACCTTTAACACCTAATAAAAGCTAACTACCTATATACATGGGTGGACTGAAAAGTTTCCGACCTAACAAAGATAAAGATAAAGATTAAAATTTATTTTTATTTTTCTACATAGTTTTCTTGTAAATCTACACACTTCTCCCAGTGATGCTCCCATCTCTCTAACCCGTCCAAATAGTACTCGACGTTTTTCTCTGCGAAATAACTGTTCACGAAAGTGATTGCCTCCTCATTTGACGAAAATCTCTGTCCTCTGATCGCAATTTTTAGATAAGGGAACAAATAGAAGTCACTTGGGGTTAGATCTGGTGGGTAAGGCGGATGGTCAAGCAGTTCAAACTGTAATTCGTGGATTTTCGCCATGGCAACCGCTGAGGTGTGAGACGACGTTTTTGGTCCAACGTGAGCAAAGGCAGCACTCAACGCCCGGACAACTTTCTCACGCCTAAATCTTGATTTAATATGTAACAAACATGATCTTTGGACATTTTCGTAGCCTCTGCTATATCATCATCATCATCATCATCCGCACTACAACCGGGATCCGGTCTTGGCCTTATTTAACAAATCTCTCCACCGGTCCCGATTTCGAGCCGATGTCATCCCGTTTAGCACTCCCAGGCTCTGGGCGTCCTGGTCTACGCCATCCCTCCATCGCAGACAAGGTCTGCCGCGCTGTCTCCTTCCATACATCCTGCCACAAAGGACTTTCCGCTGCGGAACTCGGTTTCCTTCGTTCGGTGAACTATCGCAGTCGCGGACGACAACGGACGGTGGAACCTTAGTGAACCAGTGTCATACGTTGGCACATCTACTCGGAGTTTCCAGGAAGGCTCCTCTTCGCTCATTCGAGCTAGGTGTCGCGCCCACCGGAGTCTACCGACATTCGCTTCAAGGTAGATTGCGTACAACTCATGGTTGTGGCGTCTCCGGAATCGTCGTCCCTCACATACGAGGCCAACAATTCTCCTTAAGACCTTTTTCTCGAAGGCGGCTAATAGCTCAGAGTGCATTTTATTGAGCACCCAGGTCTCGGATCCATACATTAGTACTGGTAAGACCATGGTCTTGTACAGTAGTAGCTTGGATGTTCTGGATAAATTTCGAGATTTAAAGAGCCTTGATAGACCATAGTAGGCTTTGTTGGATTTAATCAGCCGTTCGCGTATTTCTTCTTCCATATTGTTATCGGCTGATACTATTGATCCAAGGTAGTTAAAGGATTGCACTACTTCGAATTCGTTCTCCACTACCCTGATAGTTTGACCAACGTTAGGTCTTCTCTTCGCAGAAGTTGCCACCATGTACTTAGTTTTTCCCTCATTAAAGTGCAGTCCCAGTTTTTGTGCCGCCTGCTCGATCTGGGTGAAGGATTCCGATTCAGTTCTACCGATGATGTCGATGTCATCTGCGTAGGCAAGTATCTGGCTGGACTTGGTGACAATAGTCCCTCTTGTTGTAACGCCAGAGTCATGGATTGCTTTCTCCAACCCCAGGTTGAAGAGGAGGCAGACCAGACCGTCCCCTTGTCGGAGTACATTATAGATGTTTATTGGTTTGGACAGCAATCCCGCTACTTTTACTCGACTAGTTACGTTGATCATGGTCAACCTACAATGTCGTATCAATTTGTTTGGAATGCCGAATTCTCTCATGGCATTATATAGTTCTACCCTAGCTATGCTGTCGTAGGCGCCCTCGAAGTCTATAAACAGATGATATAGTGGAATCTTAAATTCCTGACATTTTTCCATCGCCTGCCTAAGGGTAAATATCTAATCAATTGCTGATTTGCCAGGGATGAAGCCACACTGATATTGACCAATGATGACTTTAGCGTATGGGGATATTCGGTGTTGTAGGATAGTGGAGAGTATCTTATAAGCGGTACTCAGCAATGTTATACCCCTATAGTTGCTGCACAGTGGGATATCTCCTTTCTTATGTATAGGGAAAATTATACCGCGACGCCAATCTTCCGGCACCTCCTCTTGCTCCCATACGTGCACCACGATCTCGTGAATTGCGTGATGTAACACTGTCCCTCCTTGTTTGATCAGCTCAGTTGGTATGTCATCAGCTCCAGGGGCTTTATTTGATTTGAGCTGTCTAATGGCTTTTAATGTTTCCTCAATGCTTGGTGGCGGCAGCATTTGGTCTTGGTCTTGCATTGGTGGACCCTCCAATTCTTCTGTGAGCTGACCATTTCGTAATTCATTGAAATGCACTTCCCATCGCTACAGAATGCCTTCAGGATCGGTGATCAGATTACTCTCTTTATCCTTGCAGTAAGTGCAGCGTGGTGTGTACCGCGTCATACTGCGGATTATTTAGTAGAACTTCCGCGCCTGGTGCGGACCTCGCTCTCTACTTTTCTCTATTTCACAGACAAGTTTTTTTTCCAGGCACTTTTCTTTTGTCTGTGAAGTCTTTTTTCGGATCTTCTGAGCTCTTCGTATTTCTCCTCGCGTACCCGCGTCCTATGAGACTGCTGCATTGCCGGTTTGCAGCATTCTTAGGTTCAGTCGCGAGTTTGCACTCATCATCAAACCAGTCGTTCCGATCTCTACGACTACTGCCTAAGATGGAGTTGGCAGTACTAATGACAGTATTCTTAAGGCGTGTCCATTTCTCTTCTACGCCCGGCATTCTGGCCCCAGGACTTACTCTCCCTCCGTCGAGCTCTTCGAGGGCGAGTCTTAACGCATGACCAAAGGTGTTGCTGGTATTCTCATTGCGTAAGGCAGCCGTGTTGATTCGAACCTGATCCGCGGATGCAATACGTCTCCGTAAGGCAATCCGCGCTTGGAAAAACTCTACCAACAAGATGGTGATCCGAGTCGACGTTGGCACCTCTGTACGTTCGTACGGTCATCGGGCTCGAGGAATGGCGGCGATCTATCAACACATGGTCAACTTGGTTGCGAGTGGCTCCATCAGGTGATACCCAGGTGGCTTTGTGGATATCTTTACGCGGAAACCTGGTACTCGCAACGACCAAGTGTTTCTATGCTGCCAGTTCGATGACTCGTGGTACATTGTCATTAGTGTTCACATGCAAACTATGGGAACCTCTGTAGTGCTTGAAAACCGGCTCCCGACCTATTTTTGTATTCAAAACTCCAAGAACGATTATCTTGGGCAGGCATTGAGGGCCCGTTCGACGTTCTCGTAGTATTCTTCTTTTTCGTCGTCAGGGGACTCCTCTGTAGGTCCGTGGAACGTTTATGAGGCTTATGTTCTTAAACTTGCCTCGCACGCGAAGAGTGCATAGCCTTTCATTTATTGCATTAAAGCCGATGATGGAAGGCTTCAGTTTTTGGCTGACTAGAAAGCCTACCCCGAGCACATGGTGTTTTGCGTGACAACTGTAATAAATGTCATACTCTTTTCTTTGAAAAACACCACTCCCCGTCCATCTTATTTCTTGTAATGCTGTTATGTCAGACTTATATTCGGACAGGGCTGTTGTACAGCTCGAGCTCTGTATAGTGAGCGTATGTTCCATGAAAAATTTCTTAAATCATTTAGCCATTTTCGTTTCCGTGGTCGTCGTCGTGTATCCGATCCATATCCGAGGCTTGGTAAATTTGCCATAATAATTCATTTTTACGGGCCTGGTTATTAGCCTTGCGCCAACCTTTCTCAGGGTGTCGCTGCATGCATTGGTTCACTACTTGGCGGGTGTCAAAGTAGCTATCCAGGGGTGTCACGTGGAGACTGCATGTCAACTTGGATTGAACAGGGACAAGGATCGTCCTGGCCTTCGCCGGGTTGAACGCAATCAGAGACTTTGCCCTGTATGTTCGCACCCATCCCCCCGTACATATTAACACCCTATGTAATATAACTAAAGTACTAATTTTAAGCAAAATAGACTACGGTATTTATATTTATGGCAATTGCCCCAAGACAACTCTAAACATAATAAAACCCACTTACCACCAAGCCGCTAGAAACAGCATATTCGCTTTCAAAACAACTCGTATAAAAAAATGTATTGGCTGAAGCTGGACTTCCAACAATCAAGGAACGAGTAGAAACGACATCCGCAAGACTTATAGCTAAACTAGCATTTCCGAGAAACTCCATCATCGACAAAGATATGAAAGTAACGCTAGGGTACAAAAACCGAAACCGAATTCCATCCGCAATTACCAGGATAATCGATAAAGTCGAACAATTAGAATTACAACTTAAACAAACTTGTATGTTTCCTTCAATCTATCCGCCGTGGCTCCTAAATGAGAGTGCTATTATAACCACACTGACAACATTGAAAAAGGCTAACACAAACAAGGAAATATATGGTGCACTATTTTGGTCAATCGCTTCGAAATATAAATCTGATGGATGGAGATTTCTATATACAGATGGATCAAAAACAACCGAAAATACATCTTTCGCTGTTACATCTGAAGGAGGTGATCTAAAGAAAATCGGACTGTTACCTGAATTTAGCTCCACTTTTACGGCGGAAGCCTTCGCCATCCTACAAGCCGTAATAATTGCCACCAAGCACATGGAAAAATATCTCATCTGCACAGACAGCTTGTCAGTACTCAATTCAATAAGGAACACCAACTATACTGACGATATCATTTCCAGTATTCGCAATAATATCATCAAATATTATAATAAAATAAAACTAATGTGGATTCCCAGCCATGTTTCCATCAGCGGTAATGAAAATGCAGACTGTGCAGCTAACAGCTCCAGTTCATAAATTTAACATCTATACTAAAGCCGATCTACTAGCAACCATCCAAAACAAACTAAAAAATACAATTCGAATGACTTGGGATACTTTTCATCACACCTATAAAAGTGTAAACCCATTCAAATATCACCCCTTCTATCCAACGAATTAAAGTAAAACTAAAATCACAAACTTCGTGAGATTGCGATTAGATCATACGTCGGCTACGCATCTTTACCTGCTCAACAAAGACACACCCCCAATCTGCCAAAAATGCAACACAACACTCACAGTCATTCATATACTAAAAGACTGTCCTCACCTAAAACTTTTAAGAGGCCGTCTATTTCGTAATATAGATATTTATAAAATTCTAGAAGATCCTACCCCCGACAACATAGAAAATATAGATAAACTTATCTTATTATCGAAAAATCAAATTATAATTTAAAAATACAGAGCCAATAGTCTCAGCTGCTAGGCTCATTATGTTAGTTAATTGATATTCAATTTTGAATTTCTTGTTAATAATAAATAAATAAATAAATAAATAATAATATATTCTATTGTCCAAAGACAATACTCGTAAGTTCATCACAGAACCCTCAAACCTTGTGCATAATGAACCATAGATTGCTGTCCAAAGACAATAGCTTTGATAAGTGCATAGTGAACTATATATTAGTGTCCAAATATAATAATACCAAGTGAACTACAAACTAGATATTATCGTCAGAAGACAATAAGTGCACCAAGTGTCTTAATTATTAAAAATGCCAGTCTCTATTTACCAGATGTGTATTGGAATTTCCCTGGTACACCAGAGGTATCCGATACTACAAGAAATGTTGAGGACGATTTCTCCCGGAGTCTCATAATAACCTTTACGGTGTATGCACTTCTTCTTGGAGAGTCAAATTTAACATCTCAAGGAGTTGAGTTCGTTCCCAGGCGAATACCAATGTGAAGTACTGTCGCGACTTTAACACTATCGTGGAGTTCGTGTGCGTTTCAAATTAAAGTGTCGGATTGGAATCAAGTAAAAGAAAATCGCGTTGCTGGTCGTTTTTCTTAGAAACTAGAACGAAATATATCATAGAGTGGTGATGTTTAATAACTTTGAAAATGTATCATAAAGTGGTGATGTTAACCCCTGAAGTTAAATAAAAAAGCTAAGAAACTAAAACCTTCCAGTGTTTTAATTGGTGTCATCGTTGCAGAGAAGTGTCATCTATTCGTGATGTGTCGGTGAATTGACTTTGAGTGTTGGTTATTGGAACAATCACGTGGAATGTTGGTGAAACAATGTCCGTGTCGACATACTATCTACATTACCTACAAGAACATATTCAGAACAGAAATTTAGATGAAATAAATTTTCAATCACGAGCCTGTGGCGGTTCTTTAAAACATTCATAAAGAACCACCCATCCCCTCTAAATTAACCCGCCTTTCCACACCCAACAAGCCATTTTGTTACGTGCAAATGAGCAGCGTAAGCTACTCTGCATCATCTTCCACCTGAAAGCAAACCCTAGCATGCATACACCTCATTAGACTATCCAGTTCATAATATACGAACCACCATATTTCCTATCACTCAGCTTGTAATCAATCAAACCTACACCGATCCTCCTGTATCTTCTTGTTCCAACAATCCGTTGGTCCAAAAATGCACGTCGGGCAACTCGCCTGCTTGCACATCTGCAAGCCAGATTTCCGGTGATCGATCGCATATCCCGATAACCGATCATCAAGTTGGACACGATATGATTGTTATTTAAACAATCATACCAACGATCATGGCCCACGTAGCGTTTCCTAAACTACGCAAATCTCCGCACTGGCTCTTACCGCTGGTATAAGTGATAAACACCCATGGGATCGGACACGATCATGATTGTTATTCAAACAATCATGCCAATGATCAGGTCCCACGGTATAGTTTCCTTAACAACCCATATACCATTAGCTAAGATAAACAAACGCGTATCTTAGCGCATGACCCTTGAATTAGCGTTCTGTTGACATAACACTGAGAAATCTAACCCTGCATCAACGATCGCTATTTTAAACATGACAACCTTTTTCGGTCGCTATCCGAGCACATCTGACCTGAATCGAATTCAAATATCAGTCAGTCAGTTTTTGCTGTTGCTTTTCCCTTATTCGACTTCAATCTGTATGCGAAATGCTACCCTTTCCATGCACAGGCCGTTCTCTGTATGTGTGCAATATCGAATAGAGATATCCGCGCGAAACACCATTTAGATTCATCGAGGAGTCAGATTTTACCCGTAGAACCACGCACACGTACCAGGACGTTGCGTAACGGACTTCCCTTCGGGTTGAAGAGCCAAATTTACACCAACCGCGAGTCAGTGGTCTGTCACCATAAAATAAGTTAGTGATTAGTTAAGTTATCGAGTTAATTGTGTTGGATAATTCGCCACAAAGATAGTCGTGTTAATAAAAAACACCGGAGTTGGATATTTTCATCACAAAATAAGTTAGTGATTACCAAAGTTATCTAGTAAGGTGATTACCATCAGTGATTTTTCATTTCTTTTCGAACAGCTTCCAGTGATAGTTAGTGGGTGTTCTTGCTGAATCCGCACCCGTGCAGGTGCACAAGCAGGAACCTACCCACATTGGTGACTACCGCGTGTGAACACGAACCCTTACCACCAAACTAAAAACAGTGACTTTATGGTGAAATTTGTGATCGCGCGACCAATAAAGACAATAAAAGGGTTTATCAGAACCCCAACGCGAGCATACCCAACACCGCAGCTCTAGGCATCATCAAGTATAAACACATAGTGCAGTGCGAGTGCCTCCAACCAGCCAACGGCTCATCTCAAGCGGCAACCATAGGCAATACACGCCTCACTACGCCGCCCTATATCCCAAGTGCATCACACTTCGGAGCGCGCATCCATTACTCTAGGGCGGCCTGTGGTCGGACACAACCACCCACCCACCAGGAGCCCCCTAAGTTAAGTCGCCCACCTTAAACCAAGCGCGACATGCCGGCACCTCCTTACATCCTGCCGCTCGGTCGAAGTCGTAGCTGCGGTATATCGAGCGCCGTAGTCGACACCGGTGCCGATATGCAGGTCCTCCCTCGACCGGTAAGCCGCGCAACTGAGTGCCCGCCCCCCCTTTACCAGTCCCAGCGGCAAACAATTCGCCATACAAACGTATAGACGAAAGACACCGACTCTGGACTCGGTTTCCTCAATTATATCCACTGACACTTCGTTGTACGATGTCAGTGAGTCTCAATTGGTCCCAGCTCCTGGTACTTCGTTGTACGATGCCAGCGAGCCTCAATAGTTTCCGACTCCTGACACTTCGTCGTACGATGTCAGCGAGCCTTAATGGGATGTGACTTATTAGAAAGGTACAATCTGTTGGCAGGTACCGCCAACAACAGGTTAACACCTTCAGCGCCCTGTTTACTGCATCTTCCCTCACACGCTACTTCGTGACTGCGGACGCGAACAGATTACCGATAGGTTCCGACCTATCGGACGATAAACCTGTTGGTCCAAGCGACCCACAACAGGCTATTGGACCACGCCGCACACCCTGGCCCTTGGCGGCAACAAGCGGTAACATCCGCGTCCACCACATTTTTCAACACACCAAGCTATTACTGGGAACTTGTCATCACGACAGTTCCCTTAAACAAATTGCAGCGCCTCCCGAAGTACGCTGGGCCACCTTGTTTTCCTAGCGCTCGGCCCTCCTCTCACCACGCACCAGCCATTCGAGCACCCCTTCAGCCGTACCTTTTTTTGTGACTTCGTGGGGGGGAGTACTGTCGCGGTTCCGCCAAACCCCACGGTACACTTACCTAAAAACCCCGATAACCTCATCCCACCAGGAGTCAAATTCCATCCACTGACCACAATGGTCACGCGATCTCCCGTTCCTCGTTTCGCGCTCGGGGACGTAAATATACTAAGTCGAGTGAAGTAAGCGCGCGCGATTAATACCAAAGTAATTCTTTCTTGTGCCTGAAGAATAATCACCACCAGTAGTGTACACCGTCTTATATTTTTGCGCATTCGTGTCATCGTCAGTGAAAGTAGAATCTGTTTACCAAGTAAGCTAATTAAATACCGTAAGATCAGTTTTAAATAAAAAGAACCTCAGTAAACTATAATTTCAATAAAAAATCATTCGAACGTTAACCCAATGTGTTTAATTTTCCGGCTGCACTTCCTGGGTGTTTTTAATGTGTTTTTGTTTCGTGCCTTGGTAACAATTTCCCGTGAACAATTTGCGGCTGAACGAAGTTCTCTTGTTAATGATCTGGTGAACCGTGGCCATCGCATCGCCACGTAATTGTAAGTTTGCGGGATCACGAATTCCTCCAGATCTGCGAGATCGCTCGGAGGCTCTATTACTGCCGTGAATGCTCATTGGTCGCTGTCGTATTCAATTGTTCGTAAACAGTTTCTAGTTCATCCGTTGGTGTGAAGTAGTCTCAGTCGTGAGTCAATTAGCAAGATATCTAAGACCGATCTACCTCTAGGGAACGATGGATCTTCCGTAGCTAGCAGGTCAGTTCTATATTCAATATGATACTGATCTAACCAACTAGCCAACTGATTTCCTCTGGCATTAGACATATAATTTTCCCAATTTCTATACTTGGCGTTCATATCTCCACCTAGGATAAAATAGTTTTTGTCCAAGTGCAATTGTAAGCATCGAAAAAGTATGTCGAGTTCTGCTATAAAGAGGTTATGTCGGTGCTCCTCAGGTGCATAGACCGCAATCGCATACAAACCCCTTCGTTGCTGAAGAGGTATGCGTACGATACAGGCTTCCAGCACCCATAACCCTCGCACTTCTCCACTATATATAACTTTATGTTGGACTCCTTTTCCAATAAAGATTGCGTTTTTGAGTGATTGACCGAGAAGGTCGAAGTGTTGTTGTGCGGTGGTACGTCGAAGTAGCGATATTTTGAAGTGTGTTTTTTGAGCGCAGTAAGTACGGATTTTAAGTTCTCAAACAATTAGGACGATTAAGAAGAAGGCAACCAAGTGAACGGCAGACTAAATAAAATAATAATAATTAAATCATCAAAAGAGTTTTTTAATTTATACATTGACGTGGCCCCATACGTTAGCGGTCGGGGAGGACATCGTCGACTGTGGTGGCAGCTCTGTGAGACCACCTACAAATTGGAACAATCGCCCTGCGCTAGTGCTCGCGGTGGATTCCTGTCTCAACCGTGCATGGAAAACCAGACGGACTGGACTGCTCTCCGACCGGAATCATTGGAATTAGCAAACAGTAAGTCATTTATATTATATTTATTTATGCAATATCCTGAACACAATTAGCCCATACGACCGCTGCGGCGTTACCGGGATTGTTGTTGTTCGAATTAGCTCTGTTTTTTATTTTTGCCGAGTCACACTTCTCGGCATTAATTCTCAGAATTTAGGACCTCGATAGTTAGCGGGATGTCCCTCATTCCGACACACTGCAGACTTTAAAAGAGCTTTGCCTTCTACCCCTTCATTCCCCAGAGGGCATTCTTCCGCCTTATGGTCCTGTCCGCATTTTACGCAACGATGCTGCATTTCACAGTTCCCCTCCGTGACCAAATCTATGGTAGCAGACACATTAGATAATGTCTCTGACTTTTTTAATTTGTCTCGTGTGACAATTTGATGATCTAGGACGGTTATTTTCCTTAGACCACCAATTTTGCTGCTCGGTGATAATTGGACCAAAAAGAAGGGCCACCTCCAGTTTTCTCTTCTTACCTTGGCATTTATCATAATATTTAATTAACATAATGCAATTATTATTCATATATCCAATATTAGTATAGTACAATTGATATCACATATTCAATTAACATTGGCGCAAGGCTAATAACCTTGCTCAGAAAAACAAATTATTTTGGAAAATTTAACAAGCCTCAGACTTATTAAGTAAGGCCAAGACCAGATCTCGGGTGTAGTGCCGATGATAATGATGATGATGATCATTCAATTAACATAATACTGTAGCGAGCTTAGGGTTCGCTGAATTAATTATTTTTAATAAATAAGAGCCGTTAAATCGGTTTTGAATTAATCTAACACTTTATTAGTCCGTTAATAACAACCGTTACTTTTACCGTACACTTAACGATTTCTTTACTTATCGCTTCCGTACTTATCGCGTGTTTTACTTCTTACTTATCGCTTGCTTTACTTTATACTTCTTACTCATCATCATGATCTGTGTGCGACGTATTTATACCGTTTCCTCATTCTGATTCAGCGTTTCGTTTCCGTCCGTTCCATAGCCTTGAATGTTCTACTGTTCATAGTCTCCAGTATTCCAGTACTTTCTAGAATAATCTAGTACTTTGTTTCGGACTTTCTCGAATATTCTACTACTGATTGTCATATGCGTCACAATACAAATAAAATCATATCGCACACGGTGTGGTAATCATAATATTCGTTTGAACACCTCGTTAATTGTCCATATATGACGCATTCTCACTTCCCAAGCTGCACGCTATCGTATTTGCATTTTTGCGTATTCAAAAACAAGCACTGCATTGTTTGCTTCACATCCGAAAGCAGGTGTCACATCTGGCATACGACACTGCCGGGGCCTGCAAAGACAATTAGGGCACTGTTTAGCGGAGCCTCCGTCAAGGCGCTGAGATCTGCGAAAAGCCAAAAATAGCGACGAAACGCAAATCGATTAAACGATACGAATGGCTTGAACGTGAGCCATTGTACTTTAATTGGTTCGATCGAATACGAAGAGCAATTGAGTAATACAATAGCTTAAGCGAACACCGCTACAATTAAAGGGGGACAATTAATGGCGATAATAATTAAGAAATGTGGATGACTCGTGCTAGGCAATTGAACTCAATATGGGCCATATGTTCGGATCGAAGTCCAAGTAAGGATGCATCGTTTGCGTTTCTGCACCCATAATTGGGTATATAAAGAGTTGTTGCAATGGAGTAAAACTCAAAGTTAATTCAGTATCCAAAATGGGCCTTTTTCACTAAAATAATTTAACAATAGAGTCAATCAGAACAGATAATTGGTAACCGGACTCACAAGGTTCCCCCAATAAAGTAGTAAAATAATAAAAGCAATGATGTAATAGCAACATAGAAGAATGGTAAAACTAAGGACCAAGGGGAAATAAATTGGACAATTTAAAAAGAAAAAACGTAATATACTTTTATTTTAACTCTCCGCTTACTCGCTCTTCCCTCTCTATTGAGGAAGTATGGCGAGCGATGTCATAACGTACGGATGCCTGTGTCTGACGAGGAGGGAAAGGGTTAATAATATTGGGGGACGTGGGGGCAGGTTAGTGTGGAAGGTGTACGGAGGCCCCTTAGGGCCGGCGAATCTGAATGTGAATTTGAATTTACGCGTCCGGTGACCCACCCGTTGAGATTTTGTAATCGTGAACATCAATGAGCCGTCGATAAGAGTTTACCTAATCAAACATCATGATCTGCTGGCAGACCTAGCAAGTAATAGTTTATTTGATTAGCAAACGTTAGTCTTCCAGCTAGTATACGCAAAGGCTGCAGAAGCTTACATGTTATCGAGGGCTATTTGTTACGGTCCCGAAGAAACAATTCTGATAATCTGAAAGGGTTCCTAGACGATGTGATGTTGACATTCATATATTCTATCATAAAATGGAGATTCTGGAAAGTAATAAGGTTACAAGGCATCTAATGTTACAGTATGTGTGTTATATTCGTCGTCTCTAGAATTTTTTACCAGTTGAGTTAATTGCTAAACAAGCAAAACCACTTATCAAAAACTTAAAAAAAGGGCTTAATTAAAAATGCAAACTCGGCCAGAAACCAGCCATTCGAATAAATGATATAAATAATTTATTAGCTCAAACATCCGAGATTTTGAATAAAAACAACATCAAAAGCAAGAAACTAAAAAAAGGTTTAAATAGAAAGATTTGATCCGTCCAGGCTGTGTTGCTTCCAATCCATTATGTTGAATAGTTCAATCGCATGAGGCACGCGTAAAACGCGAACACCGCATTCATAACCTAAGAGTAGTAAAATAACAAATAAATAATGTAATATGTATTTTTTAGGGTACCCTCTTTTCTGTGTCTCTAGATAGAGCCATCATTTTCCCAGCATTGAGATAGTAATCCTTTTGCGTAGCCATCAAACTCAAATAAATTACTTTCTGGAAGGTTTTTGTTTCCATGTACCAATCGCTCTCATAGAGAATTGAGTTAAAATTGGCCATCTGAAGTAAATAATTAAAAGAGAAAATATAAATGTATAAGTAATAGTTCACATTTAAAATTAACACAGATAAACCACGAAAGGGAAACTGATAGAGTGAAGATAGAAAGGATATGAAGATTGTGACTTTGTTCTTGCTTTTCAACTTGTGGACATTTTCCACTCGAAATAAAAATCCAAAACCCTACACAAACCAAAAAGTTGAGAATCTGATATAGTTCGTCTAGTACAAATTGTCGTAACGTTCTGTATTAGTCCGCTTTTAGTGCACATATGGCAAAACAATATATTTGCCACCTTCATACCGCCTGCGAAATCCGGGTCATATCCTTGATCTTTTTTTTTTTTTCAAAACTGTATTTATTAAGCATAATTAGAATTCGTACATTTAAGTAATACAGTGACTTAAAATTCATTTTGTAACAATTGCTTACATGTAATTATTATAATAATATATACATTTTCTAAACAATATTTTATGAGATATAAGATAGATGCGTGTTTATAAATTTAGTGGTATTATCTTCCTGGAAAAGGTCAGAAAACCAGGACCTCGCTCTCTACTTTTCTCTATTTCACAGACAAGGTTTTTTACCCTGGCACTTTTCTTTTGAAAAACAACACTTTTGATTGAAAAACAACAAAGCTCCCAGAATCAACTGCGTACCGGCAGAGCTTATCAAGCATGGAGAAGAAGCAACCGCTCGAAAGATGCACCAACTCATCAAAACAATATGGGATAAGGAAGTCATTCCGAAAGAATGGAAAACCTCAATAGGCGCCCCCATTTTAAAAAAAGGCGACAGATCTGACTGCAAAAACTAAAGAGGAATATCACTGCTCCCAACCACATACAAAATACTAACAAATGTCATACTGGTGAGAATCACACCGTACACAGAAGAAATACTGGGAGACTACCAATACGGATTCCGTAGGAACTGGTTAACAAGCGACCAAATGTTCACAGTAGGTCAACTGCTGAAAAAGAAGTGGGAATACGGAGAGACGGTTCACCAACTGTTCGTTAACTTCAAAAAAGCCTTCGACTCAGTCGCAAGGCAAGGACTCTACCGCATTGTAGTTGAGCTGGGAATCCCGAAAAAATATGCCGCCCTCATTCAAATCTGCATGAACATAAACAACGGGTAGGGTTAGAATAGAAAACCACCTCTCAGAACCACTTGAAATCCGGGGCGGACTAAAACAGGGGGATGGCCCATCACCGTGTCTTTTTAACCTCGTGCTCGAGAATGTCATCAGAAAGATACGAGACGACAACATGGCCGGATCATCCCTGAACGGGGCCACACAAGTGCTCCCATATGCGGATGACATCGCCGTTTTGGGCGATAATCTAGAAACTGTAAGTAAAAACAGTGAAATCATCATGCAGGCGACAGAAGAGGTGGGCCTAGAAATAAATGAAGACAAAACAAAATACATGACCACGGTGAGAGCAGGTTGAACTCAGGGAACACATATAAACGTCAGAGGCAAGATATTTGAACAAGTTAAAGAATTTAAATACCTGGAAACGATACTGACGGCTAGTAACGAAATGTCGAAGGAAATTAACAAAAGACTACACTCCGGCAACGCTAGTTGGCACGCAGTCAGTAAACTGCTGAAATCCAAACTGCTATCACGTAACATAAGGCTCCGTGTTTATAGAACCATAATCATGCCGATTGTTCTATACGGATGTGAAACATGGGCTCTCACAAAACGGGAAGAAAACAAATTTCGCGTATTCGATAATAAAGTTTTAAGGGGTATCTTTGGCGGCAAATATGACGAGGAGGCAGGACAATGGAGGAAACTCTACAACCACGAATTGGAAGAGCGATACCGCAAACCTACGATAGTGAGAGTAATCAAGTCGCGAAGATTAAGATGGACCGGTCATGTGGCGCGAATGGGCAGCGATAGGACCGTGCGTAGAATTCTTGACGGTGGACCAATGGGAAAGAGACCGGTAGGACGGCCGCAACGGAGATGGGCAGATAATATTAGGTTTGACCTTGAGGAGATCGGATGAGATGGTCAAGCGTGGAAGGAGAGTTCACAGGACAGGGAACGATGGCGGAGTCGAGTCGGTGAGGTCATGAACTTCCGGGTTCCTACAGAGAGTGTGTGTACCGGTCCTAGAAGTACTGACTCCTGACACAATTCGCTCCGTCAATTGTATTGATATGAATACGCTCGGTATGTTTAGTATGCTCATGGATGCTTATCTCTGCACTGTGTTATTTCTCAAGAAAGGCTTTTGTTCAGAATAATTTGTGGCGTTTCTTCTATAAAACTGTGGGGTTGAAGTTAGAATCCCAAGACAGGGGCACTGGTTCACTTCACCGCCAACAATGTCTGCGCAAAAGTCGTCTTCCCGAAACAAACTAACAAGCACCAGTCGAAATGGAAAATAAAAGACACAGAGTGATTTTGATGTTAATGTTTTTATTGTTTCGGTTTTGGTGTAACACGTTGATGTATAATTCTTTATTCCAAATTATAAGAACTCTTTTGTTAACTAGACATGATCCATAGCTTTGAAAATTATTAATTTTTTTAAAATATCAAATCGTTGTACAGCGAAAAAGAAAACAACACAAATAGTCACACAAAGATATACCAGACACCGCATTAAGACCAATTTCACGAGAACAGGTAACGAACGAGATTTTCTCCAGACAGAGCTATTGCAATACTTATTTTTTTGTCGACACTCGAGTAGGATCAGTAATTACTGACGACCGATTGGCGGTAAGCGCGCGATTAAAAACCTCCAGCTGGCAGCCACCCCTTAAGACTCTTCTATATTTTACGACTTCGACCAAATAACTCGCACTTGAAAAGAGAATAGGTTCGCAAACGACTGATGACAAAATCTGACTCCTCAATCAGATTCAATGGCCGCGAATTGCATCGATAGGGGAGGAGCAACGGATCCACTTGACTGTGTACGGCAGGTTCGATGCCCTGCGATGAAAACGATGATCGGCGGACACCTGATTACACAAATGCACGATCATCAGGGGCTGCGGCGATGTACCCATACATAGTTGATGATGTATGAATAGATTTTTGTTCCAAAGTAGACAAAAACGCTATTTCGCAGGTCAAATTCTGGCACGCATGATGTACATGATGTGCCTATGTTACAAAGGGGTCGTCATTGTATTTTCCTAAGATTCCTTGGAAATACCGACGTGGGCAATATCTACTGGTGTCACAGCTCGACCAGAGATTGGGAATCTGTTTACTCTAGCCAAATATCCTTGATCCGACAGTACAGATCTTAGGGTAGAAACACACGTGCTGTCTCATCGCCAGTTAGGTTTTGTATCTTGGATTAAGGCCAACGAGATTGTAGGATTCTATCCAAATCCCGATTCCGAGAGTTGATCTGGCTACTGGTGTGACGTTGACGTGATAATCGGCCGATTACTCGAAAATGAGAACAAGTGTACTATGATTCCCAAAACTGAATATGTTGTTACCCGTTGGGTCTAATAAATCATGAGTATGAAACCAAATCAAGGTTGGAGCCAAAATGGTAGCCTGGGGCACCCCGGGGGTTAATAGAATACAAATACGAAGAAACACTGTCCAGAACAACTCGGATCGATCGATTCTCGAGATAGTTCTCCATCCAGACCCAAAATAGTTGGGATAGTCCCTATGAATGAAATGTGTTTAGTAACGCTCTGTGCCAGGCGCGGTCAAAAGCCTTGGAGGTATCCCATACGACCGCCCTTGATTCACAATGTTTTTCAGTTGCAGATGTCCAGATGTCAATTAAGAAGACCAAAAAGTTTCCCGTGAACTGCCTGCTTCGGAATCTGTATTGGCAATTATTTGGAAGTCCGTTGCATTGCAACTATTTAATCAATTCGGCATTAATGACCTTTTCCATCACTTTGTATAACATAGACAGTAATGCTATCGGCCGTTAATTTTGCAGGAGACACCTTTTCCCTTTATTTGAGATTCCTGAACTCGAGCGATATTCCAGCTGGTAGGAGAGGTCTTTTGTGCATAAGATAAACGAAAAAGTTTACTAAGAACCGACGCCAGTTCTGGAGCACCGTTTTAAAGGATTACTGCTGGCATCCCATCCGGGCGGCTTGGTTTATTACAGTCCAGTTTATGGAAAATACGTTGAATAGATCGTGGGTGGAACTTCACATCCGGCATTGAACACCGCACCGGAGCGTTCGCAAATATAGAATCCGTTTCCCACAAACGAATTCCCCTGCATATACAAATGCAAGCAAGGGATTTGTTTAGTCCACCAACCCATTAGCACATTTCCCAATGGCTATTCGTATATTTACACAAGGGCATCATTCATCTAAGACTTTTATGATGCCCTCGTCTCATCTTTTCTTTTACCACATTTCTTCGCTGTATCGTCGTCTATTTATTTAGACGCGAGGCACTCCATAAGCAACGATCTTTTTGATCCTTTCGTCTTTACCGCCTGTCTGCTTCGTTTACCCATTACCCTCGAGCACGTGTAAACCACACAGATCTGAACGATCGCACACATACCACCATGACCTTCATTACAAGATCTGGTTTCCTATTCCACCAAGAGAGACTTTACGTTTCTCCGGTGGTAGGTAAAAACGATATCCTTAGTGGAGAGGATATCTACCACGACACCACAAACTCACCCCATAAGCGAATCATCTCTACACGAGATGATTATCGCTGAGTCGTATTCCATCACGAGACCGAACCGGTCGGGTCTCCACTACGCAACCTTAGCACTCGGTACGCGTAAATATGATGGGCCATTTTTTTACATCGAGGGGTGTGCAAAATGGCAAACGCCAATATCCTCCGTCCTGCCGTTTGGATGTGACATTTAAAATCGTGTTATTTCGGTAATAAGTTTGTGTTAATATTGGTTGGCATCACGTTTGATATTGTTAACTAAAGTAGTGTTTTTTTTATGTAAAGAATAAAACTAAACAAAACGGTACTGTAGCGGCCCCGCCAAACCCTACGGTCCACTTACCTGAAAAAACCTCCATAACTACTACCCAACTCCCTTAAGTTTGCTAATGTAACAGTATTAGTACCTGTAAATGCTGCACACATTTAAGAGATCAAATCGATGATCTTTAAGTCCCTGTAAAGAAAACTTACCTTCATGCATCTTCGCATACCACTGCTCCTTAAGATTTCTTTATTAGCTTACCAGGAATTTCCAATCAATTTCGGCATCTACGTCGCCAATCAAATTTCCTTAGATGAATTCCTGTAAACAAAATAATTCGGATTTCATTCAATGTAACCGTCATGACAGGGACCATTAATATCGCGCCGTCTATTTTCCCAGCCGCGTCATGTACCTTTTCATACACATTGCCTGGCAACCTTTTTTGTTTGTCTTATCAATAAACAACCCAAGCAGCTGCATATAATTAGCGCAATAGGCTCTGAAACCAAACTCTCTAGCATTTCCTAATGCAAATATGAACACGGTTTCTACTGCAGCCAGAGATGCCATAAACATCCAATTTGCTTTTAGCACCTTTTTCTCCCAACGTCGAAAATAGCGACGAGGCATCGTGTAAACAATGACCCGCATTACCAACGGCGCATTTGGTCATTTTTCCCTTTTGTCTTTGGCGCCTGCCTGTTTCGTTGTTCCACTGCTGTCGAGCACGTGCGAATAGCATCGATCTGAACGATCACCACACATACTACCATGACCTTTATAACAAGATCTGGTTTCCTATACCACCAAGAGAGACTTTACGTGTCTCTGGTGTTAGGTAAAAACGATATCCTTATTGGAGAGGATATCAGTTGAGTCGTTTTCCAACCTTCGACCGAACATGTCGCATTACAACCATTTAAGCGGACAGGTCGTCCGTCGTCCACCGTACCGGCGCCGGTACGGTATGAACCAAAAAGTCGATTCGAGTCGAACGCGCATAGTTTTTTTGTTCGAAACCCTTCCACTTACGAGTATGTGAAAGACAATTTTTTTCCTTAAATATATATATCAATATCCGAACACCTAATAAAAAAACAATAAAATCCTTTTCCAAATTACAACAAGTGAACAATAAAAATAATTCAGAAACTATGTGCAGTGTGATTCCTTTCATCGGTGTTTTATTTGCCACCAGGAGGGCGGTGCGTTGCTCAGGTTCGTGTTTGTGCGTTGTATTCGGTTTGTATTCGATGGAACATTTAGTGAATTATGGGGATGTGAAGTGAACCAGTGCAATACGCCCGCACAACATACATCTATCCCACAGTACCAATAGAAAAGAACATTTCGTCATAACATCTAATCAGTGTGTTTCATTTCGTGTCCTGTGCTGTGGAACCAGTGTGTGTTATTGTACTTTCGTCTTCTGTGTTGCAGTTTCCAGGATGTTATCGTTTATACTTACGCGTTGTGGACTATTTTCGGTGCTAGCATTTGTGGCGGAACTTTCGATTAGTGATGGGGAGTGAAGTGAACCGTGTGCCAGTGTCCGGCATAATACTTCTCCTCCCCACAAATGAACTATCATTTTCAGCAATAATTTTTAGAGTTAACTCAGCCGCAGTGAACGTTATGATTAAAGTGTGGGTTCATCTGGACACAAGGTCGAATAGATAATGTCAGTTCGAGTCACTTTTTTTTTCTTCGATCATTCCGAATTTTTTATCAAACGCAGCAAACTGTCCTTGTATGGGCAGTAATATAGCTGTTATATCAGTTTGTGCCTTTAGGGCGGGTGCCACGAAGTTGTTGTAAGAGTGAGTATTCATCCTTTACTCTTCTTCAACTTGCTTCTTTTTGGCTTCCAACTTTGATTTTAGTTGTTGGTACTTAGAGCAACCTCTAAAGTTAGCAGGGTGACATGTGTTATTACAGAGGATACAGGATAGTTTATTTCTATCCGGGAGCTGTTCTTTGCCCGATTTTCTCCAATGATATACTTATTTAAGCATTTGACGCATCTGAAATGCATATTGCAATTCGCTGCCACATGGCCGAAGCGTTGACAGCGCATACACTGCAATACGCGCTTGAACTTCTTTATTCTCTCCCAACTTATTGTTTGGTGATTAATGTATTTAATATATCTAAGTCCATCAATTTTACTATATGGGCTAGCGACACATTGAAGAAAGGCAACTTACGGTTGCGATTTCTAAAATTTGCTGTAGAAAATGGTTTCACACCTGTAAATTTCAAGGTATCGTTTTCGAAGCCTTTTAGTTCTTCGAGCACCTCTTTGGGAGTAAAGGAAGGATTGTGGCGGTTCCTTTGAACGCCACTGCTTACCTTCCCATTAACCATCCAGGTAACTGCTCTCCACAGCACTAAAACACAATAAAGCATGTACTTACTTTTACATAGTTGAACTATAAATACCTGTAATGCTGTATATTCATGATATTCGGTGATGCAAAATCCATCAGCACCCAACAGACATGTTCTTCATAAGCAATTTGGTTGCATCACCAAGCAACCAACATGAACCGAACCAATTCAGTACACATGTCTCGGATCGAATTCCATCAGCAATTATAAGTATCTTCCACAAGTAAGAGCAATTTGGTTGCACCATCAAGCAACCAACATTGCCCGAACCACATCAAGGAGATATGTCCTTACGCGTCAGCCGACATGCCCACATCGGTCGGTCACCCGAACGACAAATACACTAAGGCATACGGCCGATCGCCCAGGAATTCGAGTTCTCATAAATGGAAAATTACCATCGAGAATTCGACTACGTGGAGATGCTGCCAAGATGTGCACGATCAGCATAAATGCTTTACGCAGTAGCTGATCGTGTAAACACCAAAATCTCTATGTTGAGATAATAGCACGAGATGCCACCATGCCAGCTAATGTACCCGTTATGGAATTATTATATCCATGGTCCGCTTGCTCATGCACAGCATGCGAGTGCGAAGTAACCGCATCTGTGTGTGTGCACATCTATAGCGTTTAAAAATCAAATTCTAAAGTCGGCCAGTAGCCTGATGGGTAACGCTTAGGTTCAATTTTTTGGGTGATTCAAACTGTCATAGCGTCAGTTCGAATCACACGTTCTTCTTCACTATTATTTCAAACGCTATACATCCTTTTTTGGTCGACAGTAAAAGATGGAATTTTATTTTCGAAATATTAATTAACCGCGATACGGATTCCGTGGAGGCAAGTCGTGCCTCCACGTTAAATAATCAAAGTCTGAACGCAGCTCTGTCGATGTGCGAACGTTTTTTTGTGCACATTTACAATTTAAGTGTGGACTACTCAATTATTTAATTCCAACGTTAACTATAATAACTACAGTGCACCTTTACAGTTTAAATGTGAACTATTCAATTATTTGATCCTAACATTAATTATAGTAACTATAGTATCATCGCATGTTAAACTTATCTTAAAATTATTTAAACGTATTTTAAAAGTTTTGCATGTCAACTCACCCAATTTTATGAGATCCTTTGTCTCCATGTAACTGATGTAGATAGGAGGTACTTTCTCTTTTTTTCCACTGGCACCTGCTGAGATGGTTCCTACCTCTGAATTTGGTTCGTGCTGTTGATGTGGTAGAGAATGGGAGCAGTGAGGAAGAGGAAGCCAATATTGTGGACACTAAATGAGCATCGATCAGAGACACAATCAAACAAACAGCCCAAAGGGTATTAGGATTTAAGAAAACAATTAAGTCTAAACCTTGGTTTGACGATGAGTGGAGGACCAAAATCGAAGAACGCAAACGCCTCTAGGTGATCCAGGGTGGGAGAAGACTCGGATCGAAAATTCATAGAAAATTCCAAAGCAAAGAACACCAGAGGATGTATGCCGGCAGAAATTCAATTAGAAATGCCTACTGAGGGAGAGCAAACAGCTGTGTGGTCACAGAAAGAAACAATATCGTGACGAGATGGAAGCAGTACTTTGAAAACCTGCTCAATGTACGCACCCATCAACCACAAATAAGCGCACCACACATACATACAGCCGAGCTTCGGATCCTAGAGCCCTCTTTCAACGAAGTAGTAGACGCAATAAATCTATGGAAAAACAACAAAGCTCTCGGAGTCGGCTACATACCGGCAGAGTTTGTGAACCATGAAGGAGAGGCAACCGGTCGAAAGATCCACCAGCTCATCCAAACAATATGGGAAAAGGAAGTCACTCCGGAAGAATGGAAAACCTCAATAGTCATCCCCATTGTCAAAAAAGGCGACAGATCTGGCTGCGAAAACTACAGAGGAATATCATTGCTCCCAACCACATACAAAATATTAACACCGTACGCAGAAGAAATACTGGGAGACTACTGTGGGGAAATAAATTGGTGTCGTCGTAACACGGGTTCACTTATTCCCCAACACTTGTCCGCAGAAAACTGTTAACCAAATTATCCACAAAGAAAAGAGAAAATGAAATGCACTGATTTATTGTACATATGTATTAATGTTACTTTATTATTACTGGATATTGTTAATAGCATCAATTTGGTCACAGGTATAGTTTATTGAATTAACGAGTCATGGATCTTAATTTATCTTCGGTTGAGGATATTTAGCTCGCGATTACAGATGCTGAGGTTACTGTTTATATGTTATGGTGAAATATTTATATTCACTTTACCAACACCGTATGCACACTGGCTAATTAAACAATCACGCACTCGAATCAAGGTAAACAGGGTAAGACAAACTGCACACGTTTTGAACCTCGACTTTGATTAACATCCACGCGCTTGGCTCCACGTTAGGAACTCCAGGACGCCTCGGTGTTTGGACTTTTACTTCCGACGCGTGGTGCGTGTGCGCACTTCCGGAAAAGAAATCTGACTCCAGATGCAATTCACATCCATCAGATTCGCCGCGAATTGCATCGATAGGGGAGGATTCTATATGTGTCCGTATAGGACAAGTAAAATGCCCTGCGATGAAAACGATGATCAGTGGACACCTGATTAAACAGACGTACGATAATCGGGGCCGATGTGCCCATACATCGTTGCTGATGTATGCCAGAGATCGAAATAGATTTTTGTTTCAAAACAAAAACAAAAACGTTGGTTCACAGATCAAATGGTAGCACACATGATGTATATGAGTTGCCTATGATACAAAAACGGTCGTCATGGTTTTTTTTTTTTTTTTTTTTTTTTTTTTTTTATTAGACTTCTCTAGGGAGAGGCGAACCTATAGCGTCGAGTGGGCGCCCCGAGATGCCATCAAATAACTGTTGCAGTTTTTTTTGAACAGTTGCAGGTTGTAACGCTGCGGGAACACTCGCGTGGGAAGGGAGTTCCACAGCTTCCCCACTCTGTAACGGAACGAGTTCTGATACAGGGATGTTCGCGCCGTCGGGAGATGAACCACAAACGAGTGCGATCCGTCGGATTGTCTTGTGGAGCGCATATAAACCGAATTGCGTGGAACAATACCAAGAATCTCCGAAGAACAGTACCCGTGATAATATCTGTAAAACAGACGAAGGTCGGCCACGCGCCTTCGATGTGATAGCGACTGTAGTCCCGACGTCAGCGCCGAGTCCGCGATCAGGCTGATCGCTCGTCTTTGTACGCTCTCAAGTAGGTCGAGGGTATGTTTAGGAGCCGAGCTCCAAACATGAGAGCAATATTCGAACGCGGGTCTAATTTGAGATTTATATAGGAGAAGAAGTTGGGCCGGTGTAAAATATTTCTTGACTCTAAAAAGATAACTCAGTTTTCCTGAGGCTGATTTAGCGATACCCGATACGTGTTTATGCCATGATACATTCCCACAGACCGTGACGCCGAGCAATTTCAAACTTTCCCCAGCCTCGAGGGCTCGGCCACTCATCATCAGCTGTGGAACCGATGATCCAGTTTTCTTTGTGAATGTTGTATACTGGGTCTTCTTTGCGTTGAAGTCGACAAGATTGGCCCTTCCCCACTGCAGGACTTTATCTAGATCCTGATTCACAGAGTCAATCTGTCTACATCTCAGCTGATGCGACGTTGATGCACCAATCGGCCGATCACTCGAAAAGGAGGAAACAAGCGTACTATCATCCGCAAAACTGAACAATTTGGTATCCGTTGTCTCCAACAAATCATTTATGTGAAGCAAAAACGAGGTTAGAGCCAAAATAGAACCCTGGGGCACCCCCGAATTAACAGGATACAGATCCGAACACTCGCCGTCCACAACAACCCGGATCGATCGATTCTCGAGGAAGCTCCTCGTCCAGTCGCAAAGCTGTTGGGAAAGTCCATATGAACGAAGTCCATATGGACGCCAGACGCAGTCAAAAGCTTTGCAGATATCCAATGCGAACGCCCTTGACTCACCATGCCGTTCAATCGCAGATGTCCATATATCGGTTATAAGTGTCAAAACGTCTCCTGTGGACCGCCTGCCACGGAATCCGTATTGACGATCATTCAGAAGTCCGTTGCACTCCAAATACTTAACCAACTCTGTATTGATGACTTTTTCCATTACCTTAGATAAAATAGACAGTAATGCTATCAGACGGTAATTTTGTGGGAGACACTTTTTTCCCGTCTTTGGGATTGGCTGAACTCGAGCGATTTTCCAGCAGGCAGGAAAGGGCCTCCGTGCATAAGATAAGCGGAAGAGTCGGCCAAGAACCGGCGATAGTTCTGGAGCACAGTTCTTAAGGACTATTGTATTCTGTCCGGGCCGGTTGCTTTCCTACAATCCAGTTCACGTAGAATGCGTTGAATAGTGCGCGGACGAAATCTCGCATCCCGCATGGAAGACTGTACTGGCGAGATCACAGGTGGCTCCAAAAGGCCGGGATCGAGGTTTGAATTCGCCGAAAATAAATTCGCGAACACATTAGCTTTATCCTTTGAATTCGTGACTGAGGTCCCGCTGTCTGTCACCAACGGAGGGAAAGAGGAGGAAGCAAAGTTACTGCTGACAGCCTTTGCCATTGACCAGAAGGAGCGCGAACCAGTTGGGCACCGAAAGAGCTTATTGATCACCCTGTCGTTGTGAGCCTTCTTCGCGGTATCAATCGCCTGGTTGCACGCGTTTCTGGTTCTAACAAAATTCGTTCTGTTAACATCGGTGGGATTGGAGCGCCATTGCTTAAAAGCTCTATTTTTTGCCGCTGTAATCAGCTCGCATTTTTTGTCAAACCAAGGTTTATCAGACGAACTTCGTTTGATGGAATATGGAATATACATCCCCATCCCCAGAAGAATAAGCTCGGATATCGACTCCGCGCAAGCGTTAACATCGGAGTTTCCGAAGCATACCTCGGACCATTGAAAGGATGCGAAGAAATCTCACAAATCGTCCCAGTTAGCGGCCCCATACTTCCATACATGGCGAAGCTGCCTAGGCCGGTTATTCGCTTGATATGCAAGTGCTTGCGCGACAGATACCAAGCAATGATCTGAGTTTCCCAGTGGCGCAGAAACCTCTACGGTGTAAATATTCGGTTCGGATGTCAAAAACAGATCCAGGGTGTTCGCATAATCGCCTCGGGCATCCGGCACTCACGTTGGCTCCCCCACGAGTTGAGTCAAGTTGTGGCTTACAGCAAACATCTCCGCCAGCCTCCCAGCCTCGCCGGTTCTGTTAGAATGTAACAACCAGTCGGGATTGTGCACATTAAAATCGCCAAGGACGACAATTTCAGAAGCTGGGTGGTTGATCTGTATCCAGTCGACGGTATATGAAAGATGTTCGAAAAATGTCGCCGGTCGATCGTCATTCGGGGAGCGGTAAAGACAACAAAGAAATTTAACGGAATTCCTCAGCACGACCCTCAACCATATGATGTCCATATTATTGGGCTCCAACGCCTCCATCCTCTGGCAAGCCAGATCGAACCGTGCGAAGACGCAGACTCTGCCCTTAAAACGGAATCTCGAATGTAAGTCGCATCCTTGGCGACGAAGATATGTCGAATCAGTTGACGAATCGACCTGGGTCTCAGTTAGGGCAAGGAAATCAGGTTTCGTTGTTTGCAAATATTGGTGGGCGGCGTTTACATTGGTATTGGTGAAACCGATGCCCCTGATGTCACAAAATGCCGTCACCAGTCGAGCGTGGGCCGAGCCTCGAGAGCTAGCCCGGTTATGCGATGACGAACCTCTCAAATGTCCATTATTTATCATGATATCTGCATGATGTTCCCCCTGACACAGGCAACTGCTGGAAAAGAAGTGGGAATACGGAGAGACGGTTCACCAACTGTTCGTTGCCTTCAAAAAAGCCTACGACTCAGTCGCAAGGCAAAGACTCTACCATATTGTCGTTGAGCTGGGAATCCCGAGAAAATATGTCGTCCTCATTCAAATTTGCATAAACAAAAATAAAACGGCGAGTTAGAATAGAAAACCACCACTCAGAACCATTTGAAATCTGCGACGGACTAAAACAGGGAGATGGTCTATCACCGTGTCTTTTTAACCTTCTGCTCCAGTATGTCATCAGAAAGGTACAAGACGGCAACATGGCCGGATCATCCCTGAACGGTGTCACACAAGTGCTCGTATGTGCGGATGACATCGCCGCTTTGGGCGATAATCTAGAAACTGTAAGTAAAAACAGTAAAATCATCATGCAAGCGGCAGGGGAGGTGGGCTAGAAATTAATGAAGATAAAACAAAATACTCAGAGAACACACAAAAACATCAGCGGCAAGATATTTGAAAATGTCAAAGAATTTAATTTACCTGAGAACAATACTGACGGCCAGAAAAGAAATATCGAAGGAAATTAGCAAAAGACTACACTCCGGCAACGCTAGTTGGCACACAGTCAGTAAACTGCTGAAGTCCAAACTGCTGTCGCGTAATATAAATCTCCGTCTCTATAGAATCATAATCATGCCGATTGTTCTATACGGATGCGAAATATGGGCTCTCACAAAACGGGAAGAAAACAAATTCCGGGTATTCGAGAATAAAGTTTAAGGAGTATCTTTGGAGGTAAATATGACGAGGAGGCAGGACAATGGAGGAAACTCCACAACCACGAATTGGAAGAGCTGTACCGCAAACATACAATAGTGAGAGTGTAGCAGTCCTACGAACCATACAACTCCCTACAAGTTGAGGTATCCTCTACGCCAAAGAACTCTACTCACCTTTCGCAGCACATGTGCCCACAGACACGTGTCCCCATAGTCATTACCATACCTGAAACAGAAGGTATTATGACATTGCAATGACGTTGAACCCGATATCAGAAAGCAAGGAACTTAACGTTCAAAAGCTTCCAATATCTAGTTCAACGCATCTATACATCGTATGCAAGAACAATTTCAAAAGGGCAGCAAAGCATTGCATCGTAGCAATGGGCTAATGCAGGAAAGCGTCGCATGTAAATCGATCACCCATCCTAAGCATCAACGCGATGTTTCCCACGAAATACCATTGTCGGTAAATAAACCGAACAACGGATGCATACTCTGGTAGCTATATGCAATTAGCACCTAAACCTCTGGCATGACCCAAATGCTAAGGCACACTTGCGCAAACAAAACGATTCGTTGCGCCGCTGATTAGCAGTCGAGCAACCCTAAACTCTTAACACTATCCCTAATAGATGTTTATGAGTAGAAAGGCAAACAAGGCTCTATATCCCATAGTCCGTGTACCCATCCGAAGTGCATGCGATCCTTTGTCCGTGTATGTACAAATAAACCAAAGAATGATCGGAGAATAAGCGGCGGCATCCGATCAACAGACAAAGGGAGAAGATACCGACCACCAGCAACTAATGGTGATGATGATGATAATGATCATGAGGAAGATTTCTCTAGTTTGGGTAATTCTGTTGGCAGGCTGGATGGGAAATTCGGTGCAGAGATGAGCTGGGAAGATTTCTCTTGCCGATGGGGAACCAGAATTTAGTGGAAAATAGACAGTCGAATAGAGAGGAGCCCTACAAGGAGTTCGGTTCGCGTGGCAGAATTTAAGAAAACATAACGATCGAAGATCGACCGAGACGAGAAAAACAATTAAAAGAATCGAAGGCAGTGACGTGAAATCGAAAACGAAAGGTTAAGGCAGTGATTTCTCGTGCGGTAAATTGTTAAAAATACAAAAGGTAAACAAAGAAATTCAGCGCGAAGTCTTCTTCTTTTGTCGATTATTCAAGGCGTGCGGCAAATTTCATTTAAGTAACAATTCCACACGTTCAATTAGTTTATCAAAACAACCAAAGGAAAACAATAAATAAAAGTTTAAGGCAAGTGCTCCGTGTTTTATTTGTGGCAGTGTCTCTTCGCTTTGTACTGTTTACCTGTGAACCGTGTTCGGCGGAATACGCTAACGTAAGTAGTCATTGACATTCGCGTAGGACAACAAACCGCCAAAAGAGTAATCAAGTCGCGAATATTAAGATGGGCCGGACATGTAGCACGAATGGGCAACTATAGGACTGTGCGTAGAATTCTTGATGGAAGACCAACGGGAAAGAAATCGTTAGGACGGCCCCGACGGAGTTGGGAGGACAATGTTAGGTTTGACCTTGGGGAGATCGGATCGGATAGTCGAGCGTGGAAGGAGAGTGCACGGGACAGGGGGCGATGGCGGAGTCGTATCGGTGAGGTCATGAACTTACGAGTTCCCACAGGCCAATAAATAATAATAATAATGTTGATGTGGTTCGTGCTGTTATTCTTGGTGTGATTCCTGCTGTTGAGTTTGTGGCGGTTCCATTAAACCCCACGGCCCACTTACCTGAAAAACCCCCCATATCCGCAACTCAACTCCCATTATCTCCCACCAATGGAATCGCATTGGCACCTGAAAATATTTCCTTTTCCAAGGACATTAATGCGTACAAGCATTACATAGAATTCCTAAAAAGAATTGCGGCTACAAGGGCATTCATACATTATCAATGCATCTCTGCATTAGCGACCCAAGAAACCGAATTTCCAAGTAGTGGTCATTTTCACACTATAGTTCGATCCTGCCGTCGCCATAGATGCCATGCATAATTGACACAGATGGTATACACAACCGTTATTGTGTACCCATCTAAATTACTTTCCGAAGACTTGTAACTATTGATTCAATTGCAAGCACTTGTCGCGGAAATATTTCTTTGTTTGAATCTTGAAACGATCACCGACGCCACGTTTTGCCGTCGGATCGGATTCAATAGCATAAACATATGCGAACAAAAGAATCCGATTCTCCCAGTCGGCAGAGAGACGATATACGATCTCTATTGTGTGAAATATCGCAATCTCTTTTAGCATCTAATGAGTGGCTGCTATTTAGACAGCTGACCTTCATTACCGAAAGATGCCGTAGGTCGTTTCCCCTTTTTTCTTTTTTTCCTCGTTTCAGGTTCTGTTTATCCTTGAATAAACGCATCGATGAACACAGTGATGTGTACAAACACACCCCTACACCACCGCGTCGCCGAGATCGCCTGCCATTGGTCACTGGTGAAAGGAAATTTAATTTCCTTTTCACCACCTCACCAAACTCACCCCAAACGAGGATTGAATCACTGAGTCGTAATTCAACCAGCAAGGCGGTCGGGTCGCCTGCCATCCACCGTACCGGCTCCGGTACGGTGTGTAAACGATAGACGGAATTCGAGTCCAGTGAGTAGGTTGCGCGTACGGTAGCACATATTAAGTAAAAAGAATTGTTGTGAGTTATCTCTTAAAGTAATATTTCAAATTGTAAAATGTGTCACGTCAAATTGAGTGTAAAGTGCGTGTGTCATTGTTATAAAAATTTTCGCCAAGAGAATAAAACATTAACGTACCGAACCTGGGTGTTCCAATGTTCTGTCATTGTTTCCGGTGATCGTGTTTTGTATTCGGTGGTATTTCTGATGGTGGAAGAAGTGAATCAAGTATCCATGCTGGTACATACTTCTTCCCCACAAGTTTCCTTACCTTGCCGTGTTTTCTTTCTCTTCGTGGGTTGCTGTTGTCTTTTCTTCTTGCTGTTGTTGTTGTACCATTTTCGTTTTCCGCTCATTCTGGCTCAAATTGTTTTTTAGTTTAACAACTTCTTCCATTTGTTTATCCAGTTCTTGCTTTTTAAGACTAATCTCATAGATGAGTCTGTTGAGGACGTCGACCTGATTGCTGCCGCCTGCATGTGTTTCGCTGACAGCTAGTTCTTGGAATTGGTTTCCAGCCTGGTACTGGGCACTATGGGCGTTGTCTTCGTCGTCGCTGTTGTCACTCTTTTTTTTCATTTTTACAACATTTTTTATTCCGTTTTATATTCTTATTTTCTAATTTATATGCTAGACAAAAAATGCTTAACTTCTAGCTTAATTATCTTATATTATAACTTACTGGTCTTTCGCAGACGCTCTAAGCTAAACATTACTTAACAATTGTATAATTTGCCTTTCGGCGACTGAACTTTATGCCAGTACTTAGGATTATTTGAAAGACAAGGAGATATTTGAAAAACTTTGTGTCGAATTTTGTTTTTTTTTTTTTTTTTCTTAAAATTTAACTTCCTTTTTTTTTTAAATTTAAAAGCACTTAACTTAACTTAACTTAAATCTTATTCTACCCTCTAATTCTAGAAAAGCTAAGTCTATGTAAGCTGGCTGATGATTGTGTGATTCTATACCGACATTGGTATCCAGGTCTTTATATGCCATTCAACCACCAGAACTGTTGACGCTGTCCAATACTACGAGGGCTGCCTTTTATATTTCGGGATTATGCAACAAAAACAAATATTGATCATCGAAAATCACTTTATTGTTTTTCATAATATTCCCCATGAAGATCTATACACTTTTGCATGCGTTTGAACCAATTGTCGAAGCACTTTTGCCACTCTGATTGAGGTATCTCCAACACATGCATTCTGAATGCAGCAACCGCTTCTTCAGATGTCGAAAAACGTTGACCTCTCAGTTTGTTTTTTACGTACGGGAATAAAAAGAAGTCATTCGGTGCCAAGTCAGGACTATACGGTGGATGACCCATCAAATCGATGTTTTGGGTGCTCAAAAATGCAGTTGTCGCAGCCGATGTGTGAGAGCTCGCATTGTCGTGGTGAAGAGTGATCCGTCTTCGGCGGTTGGTTTTCCTGATTTCTTGGAAGACAACTGGCAAACAAATGGTTGTGTACCACTCAGAATTGACTGTTCTGCGTTGTTCTAGTGGTACGGTTGCGACATGTCCAGTTTTTCCGAAAAAACAGGCGACCATTTGCTTGGAAGTGCTTCGAGCGCGAACAACTTTTGTTGGATTTGGCTCATCTTGAAACACCCAGACAGTCGACTGCTGTTTACTTTCGGGCTCATACGCGTAAATCCACGATTCATCACCTGTCACGATGTCATAGACGTGTTTCGAAGCATCGCGACCGTATTTGTTGAGCATTTCCTTCGACCAATTGACAGGAGCCTTTTTTTGGGCGATTGACAAATTGTGTGGGATCCCACGCGAACAAATTTTTTTGACAGTCAAATGTTTATGCAATATTGAATGTATGCTGGTCCCACTAACGCCTAAGGTTGTCTCAATCTCACGATAGGTCACATGACGATCTTCCAATATCAGTTCGCGCACAGCATCAATGGTTTTCGGAACAACAACTGATTTTGGACGACCTTCACGAAATTCATCTTGGAGTGAACTACGACCACGATTGAATTCACCATACCATCGATAAACACTGGTCCTTGATGGAGCTTCATCGCCAAAAATTGAATTAAGTTCATCCATGCACTGTTGCTGAGTTAATTCACGCCGAAAGTTGTAAAAAAAATCGCACGAAAATGTTGACGATTTAATTCCATTTTTGGGCCGAGATGAATCTTTTAAGTTACTGTAAACCACACAAATAGCGCTCGTATGTCAAAACGTTCTGAGTGCGTATAACCTCAAAATTGTCCAACTTTACGACAGAGCTGTCAATTGCCGGATTGCAACACTAGGGTTGCCAAATCCCGAAACATAAGAGGCAACCCTCGTATCGTCCCGGTCTCTGTGGGAGATAGCCCTAGTGAAGCGTCGCTGTTGTCACTCAACGTGTCTGTATGCTTGTTTTTATTGGGTTTATGGCGTTAGCCTTTAGATTTAGATATCTAAGCATAAGTATTGAAGGTCAAATGTATGGTGTAGGCATCGCGCATTAAAGGTAAAATAAAAATTTCAAGGATTTAAGCACCTGTTACGGCTTTAAACGCGTTTTTCTCGAAATCATTTTTTTTCAAACTGAGCGGACAAATTGCTCAAAATTACTTCATGGATCGACTTTAAATTTTAACAGGAGCTTCACAAGTACATTCTACGAATTTCGATTCGTTTTTCGATCGAATGCGAATTTTAATTTTTCTAAATAATTTACTGTCAACTTTTTTGCCAAAAATCGGGTTTTTTTCATAAGTGCACCACTTATCCAAAAATCGATTTATTGGCTACAAAGCCAATGATATGTAGTTTAAGAAAATTTTTTATTTTTTGTTCCAGGGCTAAAACTTTTCCAGACCCTTGTCCGCTCGCAAAGGACTCTTAAAAAAAGGTGTATTCAGATATATGTGGCGGCGCCGCCATTTTGTATTAAAGTGTCAATACATTTTTTTTTCTACTTCAATAGGTGATTAATCAAACTTCAAAATAAAAATCCTATTCCTTTTTCCATAATCTTACACAAAAATGTCAAAGTTAGGCGATTTTTTCGACCTCTAGAGTGGTGTTACACCTTAACTAAAGTGTGGCGACTATAACAGATGCACACACAATTCACAAGCAAAATAGTGAAGAGCACCGAACGAAAAATCGAATAAGAAAATACATCAGAGCCGTATACCAAGCGATAACATAACAATTCACATCAGTGGAGTATAGTCGAGTTTAAAAATTAAATTCTAAAATCGGCCAGTAGCCTGATGGGTAACGCTTAGGTAAAAATTGTTGGTGATTCAAACTGTTATAGCGTCAGTTCGAATCACACGTTCTCCTTCACTATTATTTCAAACGCTATAAAAGTACAAATAATTTCCAATACTATAGTATACCACAAATAATTGTGTGATTAATGATCTACGATGATTTCATATTGGCGCAAGGCAAGGACTACTTGACCTTGCCCATAAAAATAAATTATTTTGGAAAATTTAACAAACCAATAAGGCCAAGACCGGATCCCGCTTGTAGTGCCGATGATGATGATGATTTTCATAGCAAATTCAAACAGAAACTCACCTCGTCTGATAATAGTTGACCTGATTCACAGTGCATCAGCAACCCGACTCCTACAAATAAGAAAGCAAAGATAAGGGACGTGTGTTCGATAGAGAATAGTCTCAGTTTTGAGAGCTGCCACAAGACGACTGCTGCGCTGCTGTAATTGTACAAAAAGTGGACTAAATTTGCCAATAAAAACAATTCACGAACTTCGTCGAGCATTCTAGAAGTAAAGGAAGTCTTGTACACATCTATACCAGTAGATATATCTTATACATTCTTACTCTCGTATTTCTGTATATTTTTGAATGCAATTTATGAGCGAATTTAACTTATCTTGCGAACTCAAATCAGATCGCACGACCTGCATTCGCATGACGTTATTCAAGTCCCGTAGTATCATTGACGATGTCAGCACAATACCCACGTAGCACTAGGATAGGAAGCAATTCATTGTAAGTATCAAGAGCTCATATGTACTTACCACATCGAAGGCAAAAGCAGGAGTAACATTAGACAACACTGCCATATTCTGAAAAATCCAATATATCTCATAAATAGGAGTTTTGAGAACATCTAAACCGAATGTAAACATTGTTTTTATGGGTAGAGTACGCTTTTCCTGAAACAAAGCACTAAGCCCGATATAGATTATTGCTACCACAGTAATGTAACATATTCCCCCGCACAATAGCCGATTGCAGAATTTCAAGGCTCTGGCGACATTGGTTTTATCGGGATACTGAGCAGACCACTCTTCTAGTTTACTTATAAATTTACGAATCTTTGTTTCGTTTCGGCACATTGTCACATACTTGATTTGCATTGTCGACCAAGCTAAACTGTACATAGTCCAAGATAAGGCTGAGTTTATGCTACCCTCCTGGACATATGAATATATACCAGTCCACACTGCGAATATGAAGCCCCAGCCGAAAGTAAAAAACACCTAAAACTCAAACTTAATGATTCAATTTCGACATACTCTTTGTAGTACTCACGTTAAATCGCCCAATGTAGACGTAAGGTTCTAACCACCAAGGACGCTCGTCTGTCCGCCAGAGTCCATTGATTTTGAAAAATGTCGTCGCATAAGACAGAAATTTGCGGTCAAAGTCGCCGCGTGGTTTGTGCTCAAACATCCTGCTCTGCTATTAACGAATGACCTATGATTTGGATGGCATCCTTTTATAGTAATCCAGTTTGAAGGGAATCGGCAGTGGTGTCGGCTTGCTTAATTGGACAAGTTTCGTATTCATAATTTTTTTTTATAAAACTTAATTTCGTCATTTTTAATGAGTTATACTTTGGTGCTGTTGTTCCCAATCATTTTCAACTTATCTATCGAATGTCAAAAGTGACGAATGTGAATTCTTTGTCAAGGACATGACTTCAAACAATTATTCCAACTTTGTGGTGATTGTATAAATAAATCACATGCCAAGGAGGATTTGAATACTTCTTACATACTAAGCCAAAAAGATGTGCATTTTTGCCATTCCTCCTTAAATGACCCGAGGGAAGTATACGTAAAATTAAATGTAATGAAATTTTTATGTCCACCTCGGCTGGTGATTAAATGTGGAAGCGGACCACCAAACAGCAACACGCGCATATACAAAGTAAAAATTTATTGTTTCCCAGTTGGTCCTTTCGCCGGCTGAGTTACCTTTCGGTACATTCATAAATTTCTAGCAGGACTCATTCGTTTATTTATTTTTTCTAGTTTCTTATCCTGCCAGGGTTATCCTTTGTGTGTTTATATTCGTATTGGTCTTGTCTCCAGGACTTTATTTTTTGTTACTACGTTTTGCTTTCGAATTTTTATGATTTCATTATATTTTTTTCGGCCATCATTTTCTTTTGGTGGAGAAAGGACTATGCTTGAGACCAAGGATACATTATTTACACGGTGACTTCGAATAGTAGGGGTGGCTTCGAATTGTAACGAAATTAAACAAAATCCCTTGACGGGCCAGCATAGGACTTTTGCCAGAGACAAAAATGAGTTTATCATCCTTTTTCCCTAAATTCCCTTCAATTTGGCTTTTGTTTTTTTTTTTTTTTTTTGTTCTAGAATGAAATTAAATTTAATATTCACCAATGCGACAAATTTTGGAAAACATTTTTTGAGCAATATACGGATGTGTACTTGGAATGAGTCAATTGTACTCGAGGGGTTGAGAAGTTCTGTTATTATTTGTCTGAGCAACCCTCAACTTGGTTGATATCCTTTGAGTATCCTTCGATATTCGATGACTTAGTTTAATCCATGAAAGTGTAATGCAATTATTATGAATATTATCCTTATTAGGGATGGAAGAAGGATACCCCTAGAGGTGTTTTCCTTGCTCTTAGTTTCATTGTAGTTGCTTGTCTTGTCGTGTGTGCTCTTGAGACCATAGTTAAACAGGTAATTTAATTATATATCAACCGCTAAACTTACCACACGGTAAAGATGAAGAAGGATAAGTTTTCCTGCCGTTTGACTTAAGAACAAAGTTTTGACGAAGTTTTCGTACACTGGAGGCTCGAAATGAACTCAGTAGACAAGCATCTGCGAACTTATGATTCTATTTGCTATCGTTTCTGTCCGTCAGGTATGTTTTGCAAATATGATAAGATTACATAAAGGTTACGAGGCAATATTTGCTATGAAAGGGTGAAATTTATTCTTGCAAAAACTACTATTTCCACGACGGGTATCATGGAATTCTATTCCATGGTAAATATAATACTGTGATGGTAATGTGGGGTACCGACCGATATGTCCATCTACTCCACATATTCTGATATCGATTTTGGGGTTATTTCAACTCCCAGGGAAAGCTTGCAGGAAACTAAATAAATATACTTAATTTTTTAGTGGGAAAGTAGGGTTTGTACTGTTGGGGGGATTTCCTAGCCTCTTGATAAATAACACGATTGTCCCTATTTGGAAAATCGAAAATCGTGAATTATTTGCCAGTTGATTTGTTTGCCATTGATTTTTAAATACATCTACATGGCCACACCTATTTTATAGAAATATTAGTTAATTGATGTAACATGCACTTCCATATATTGTGGAGTTCAGCACACATCCAATTTCAAGGCCCTATACGCCCTTTATGTCGAGGCATAGCATTGATATTAGCATCCCATGAATGTCGGATAGGGCAGCGATTCAAGTTTCAACTTCTAATGAGTTCTTAAATGTGTGAAAGTGAACTTTTAGCCATGAAAAGTTAAACTTCAGGGCTGTGATATAAAAGTTATACCTACTACTTTCACACACATCCACTAAGGTCTTCAAAAGAATGTCAATACGGCATAATGTTGCAATGATACGAGAGTTTCGTAATAACCAATACAATATCCGTGGCTTGATGTGCAATCCAACCACTAAGATAGGTGCTGGTATCCGTGTATATGACTATATGGATATACGGTACATTATTATGAGCGAGCAGCGTCTTATACAAGTGCCTGTCTAAAACTCTCTTTGAAAACACATCGTTCGCCGCTCGTCCACAACAAATCGCGTGCACATGTGTGCTGACGTGTCTACCGCCGTGTATATACCGAACGATCAATAAAAAACTGTGTGTGTGTTAATGTGTATGCGTGTGAAAGCAGATGTTCTCTCCATGTTGCTTCACAAATAAAACAATAGAACTAACGATGCCAATAAATAAAGGAAAAAAGAAAAGCAATGAAAGAAAAGGCCCAAAGCCCAGCCAAATCTCCTTGCCAAACGGCATAATCCCAACCCAACCAACAAGGAAAAAACTCGCAGAGAAGGAATGACCACTCCTGATAAGCCACAATATTCCGGAGAAGAAAATAAATCCAAAGAACTGGCAACAGAAGACCACAAAACCAGCAATACAGAAATGAGTGACATAGATGTCGAACGTGCTCAATTTATTGCGGAGCTATATAACAAGAAAGAGGAGCTCTCCAAAAAGAAGAACGATTTGGAGCGACAAATTAAAGAAGCCCTATCGGAAAGCGTAACTCAACAGCAAGAGCAGAAATAACAATAGCAGCAGAAGCAACTGCAACAGCAGCAGCAACAACTGCTGGAAAAACAACAAGCAGCAGCCAATAAGAAGGAGAAAGTGCCTCCCACATAGTTAGTTTTCTGGAAGCTAAGGACCTAATTAAATTGGGTAAGTTAACATGCAGAAATTTTAAAACGAAAAATTTAAATAATAATTAAATAAGTTTCTTATGTGGTAGTTTAGATGACTATCATAAAATTAAATCTGCTTTAAGAGAAGCAAGTAGTGAGTACTTCACGTACACACCTAAATCGGAGAAAACTATCTCCTTGTTACTTAAAGGAGTTGATCCTTCATTTTCCTCCGAAGAACTCCTCTCGGAGCTACAAACTTTTGAAACTAACAGTTTCAAATTTACTGATGTGAAAACCATTCTCCACTTCTCTCTCATGACGTCGCAACCGCAAGTTGCCATTCTTCATTGTCTCCCTAAGTCCCAACAGCAAAGTCGATGCACTTAAGAACATTAAAGTTATTTTCCACCAAACAATAATTTGGGAAAAAATAAGGAAAGTTGACCATGTGTTGCAGTGCATGCGGTGCCAACGATTCGGCCACGTTGCATCTAACTGCTGTATGGAATTTAGATGTGTAAAGTGCCAAACAATCGTACAGTACGAGAATGCCCCTTAGGTAAAGAACAGGTTCAGGATAGGAGCAAACTATCTTGCGTCCTGTGCAAAAATACAGGTCCCGGCTAACTTTAGAGGGTGTCCGAAATTCCAACAACTAAAAGCCAAGTTGGAAGTAAAAAAAAAACAACTTGAAGAAGGGAAACGAATGAAGGTTCGTTCTTATAATAACTTCGTTGCACCTAGTGTATCATTCGCTCAAATTGCCGGTAGTCCATTAAACTCAAACTTCACGGCACAGGGAAGTAATGTCACAAAATCTTCCGCACATAGCATATCATTTTCTCAAATGGCTAGTAATTCAATTAATACAACGGCGGCGGAACTTCCACGCCACGTCATAAAAGCGCCCGCTCCAGAGGCAAATTCAGATATAAGAGCAATCCTGTTAGCCATACAAGGACATTTTGCTGGATTTGAAAAAAAAACTGACTGAACAAGCGGCCCGAATAGATATTATTTATTCTTCCTTGTTCTCAGACAACCCAACATACCACAATGAGCTATCCAACTAATTTAACACTAAAAAATATTGCTGTGAATGTGAATTCACGAATCCACCTGGAAAGGAGGGATAATCTCGGTAACCTGCTTGAAGCCGAATGCCCCGATGTGCTTCTAGCTAGCGAAACCAAGCTAAACCAGAGGCACAAATTGGGCTACAAAAACTATAAAGTCATTAGACGAGATCGTCCATACGCCACACAAGGAGGTGGAGTTGCTGTACTAATTAAGAAAGGCATTCACCACAAGGTCATTTACAGCACAGCTGTACACAAATTTCATCTGCTGGAAGCTTGCATTATAGATATACCTTTGAAAAATCAAAGGCATCTATACTTGGTATCCGTGTATGCACCTGAAGCTCCTCAGTGTTCGCAATTTATCAGCGAACTGGATACCCTTTTTCGTAATCTCAAGTTAGACTCGGAAAACAATTATTTTATTCTGGCGGGAGATTTCAACTCCAAACACAGTGCTTGGGGTGATATCACACCGAACACAAGAGGTAATGCACTATTCAACTGATGGCAAACAAATGCAACAGAATATAAACTAGAATTGTACGCTACAAGTACGCCATCTTATCCAAGAAGAAACTCCTTTCTGGACTTACTTATGATGGACGAGAGACTACAATTATTAGGCACGGACCTAAATACTCGAAATTGCCTTCGCACAATCGGGTATGATAGTGACCATTACGGCCTCGGCGCCGTTTTACATGTTCCAAACGAACATGCAATACTTGAGCAGTACGACCAGATACATTCGTTCGTTTTCCGAAAAGCACATTGGTCGCGCTTTGATCGCATAATAAAAAGAGAACTACGCTCCAACGGCGTAGATCCTCCGACTAATAGAAACCTTCGAAATGAGGAAATAGACCATTATCTCTCAACGATGAACAACATTGTCTTCAAAACAATGCACTGTTCCATTCCAAGAGCGGCGCACATGGAGGAGAATTTTACGTAATAGATACAGAAACTCAACTATTGATGCCCTCTATAGACAACAAAGCGCTATGCTCTCCCAGCTCAAACTGCTCTACAGACAGTTCATCGATCCTTATAGCCAAGAAATAAAGACAATTAAGTCATTGATTAAAAACGTTCAAAAGCTGATCCGTGACAACTACAGATCAGTAATTAATGAAGAATCATCATCATCATCACCGGCACCGGCACTACAACCGGGAACTGGTCTTGGCCTTATATAGCAAGTCCTGAGGCTTGTTAAATTTTCCATAATGATTTGCTTTTTCCGGGCAAGGTCATTAGACTTGCGCCAGAGGCTCCCCGACGGGGAATAGAACCCCGGTCTCCCACGTGACAGGCGGGTATACTAACCACTATACTATCGGGGAGATTAATGAAGAATGGAAACGTAACATTCTCTCCATTCAAACCAGTGGTGGGAATATGTTTCCTCAAATAAATAAAGTTTTTAGAAGAAAGGATCATAATGGCATTCCCTGCCTTCGAGTCCCGAGGACTCCCGAGAATTGTCAAATATTGCTGAACGCAGGACTCACCCCGGAACACATCAACTCCAACGAAGAACTAATAGTAGTCGAGGATCCGCAAGAGAAAGCGAACTCCATTGGCGCCTGTTTCGAGGCAGTACACAAAGTGAATGAATCCATTCATTCTAACCTCGATATCGAAAACAGAGCTATCCAAAACCATATTTCGCTGCACAATGAACGGCAAAGTTTCCATTCCGAAAACAAAAGTTTCTCCATCTTCAATGAAAACAATAGTGCGGATGCGCCGCTTAGAAATTTGCACATAAATATATTTGTGAACATGAACGAACTGATGGACATCCTTAGATCCATTAAAAACAAGAAGCCAGAGGACAGATGGTATTCCGAATACAGTTCTTAAACATCTGCCTCCGAAAGCGGTGAAAATTTACACTACCTTGTTTAATAACGCTCTAAATTATGCATACTTTCCAAGACGTTGGAAAATAGCAGTAGTCCATCCCATCCCCAAAAAGGGCAAGGACAGGAACAATCCCGTCAATCTTCGCTCGATTAGTCTGCTTCCAAACATAAGCAAAATAATCGAGAAAATCATAAATAAGGCATTGATAGACTGGTGTGATGAAAACGACATCATTCCGAACAACCAGTTTGGCTTTAGAGCGGGGCACGACACAGTTCATGCAGCTACAAAACTTGTTTCCGATATACAGTGGAACAAGGGAAAACGACAATGTATAGGCGTATGTTTGGTTGACTTTGAAAAGGCCTTCGATACCGTATGGTTAGAAGGACTTATATATAAGCCATCAAGCCTAGGTTTGCCCGAATATCTGTTATACATCATTTACGACATGATAATGGATAAAAAACGTGTGGTAAAATATGGGGACAAAATCTCCAATAAAACTTACCATATTAAAAAAGGCTTATAGCAGGGAGCCGTGAATTCTCCCGTTCTCTTCTATATTTATACGAGTGATCTAGTTGGGTGTCTTAATCATGCTATTGCATATGCCAACGATATTGTGGTGTACAGATCAGGAAAAAAAATCGATGCCATTAACAGACTTCTTCAAGACGACTTCAATAAAATCAAACGCTTTTGTGACGATTGGAAATTGAAAATTAACTTCCAAAAACAGAAACCATCCTTTTCAGAACACCTCTTTCTACAGCTTCAAGAGATACAAGGCACAATTAGAAAAACGTTTCCATTGTAGGAAGCAATAATCTTCCGCTGCAAATGAAAACTGTTGTCAGGTACCTTGGTATCTGGATGGACCAATACCTATACTTTGATAAGCACATAGCAGCTGCCCTCTTCGCAGCTAAAAGTGCATATGCAATGACAAGAAGTCCGTTTCGAAATAGTCTCCTAGATCACAAAGTTAAAATAATTTCGTACTCATCATTTATTCGTCCAATATTAGTGTATGGGAGCCCGGTATGGTTTAACGTTTCCCCATCCTACATGGAAAAGTTTCGCATTGCATTTCGTGCTTGCGTTCCTGCCTCGGATTACATAGATACCTGAGTCTCAATACAGGAAATTCTATCCTAATAAGACACTGTATCACAAATCAGGACTAAATAGGATAGACAATTACATTATCAAAATTATTCGTGGTCACACTACAAGGGCAATGTGCAGCGAAAATAATCTTATCTCGGGAGCATACTACCCCAATGACATGTACCTGGAGAATACACTCCAAAATGGGTTTATCCCACCTGAAGCGTTCCCTCTCTTGGATAGAAAAGGTCTTATCCAAAACAAGCACGGAGTCCCTATTATTTACCACGCTTTTCGTGGTGCCAGGAACAAACGGATTCTTTATAACAGTGGTATATCAAATGCTGCAGTTCACTTGCGCTTTAGCATGGCAAGAGGCGATCGAGATAAATCTATGAATGACCGATCCCATCCCAACTGGTGGTGGATTGACAATGAAGAAAGGACTTAAATCCCCAAATATAGTAAGATCTTCAGACACTACGCCTTCCCTTCCCATTCCTCATTTCCCTTTTCATATTTATTTATTCTTCCTTTTCACTTCCATTTTTAATTTAGATTCCTTTTCGTTTTAAAATCTCCTTATGTTAACATTTTTGTTAATATGTGTTAATATTTTTTTTTTGAAAATTTTTTTACCTTATGTTATTATTAAATAAACAAAATAAAATATATATATATATAAAAATATTATTGTACGCCGAAAGGCATTACAGAAAATCGTATCGTGTAATTTAGAGTGCTCGTGTAGAGCCAGTAAATTATTTTAAGAATAAGAAAAGATTGTAAAATAGGATTTAGCATTTTAGTCCTAAGTCAACATTTGTTAAATTATTGTACAATAAATGCGTTATTCAACAACAACAACAAGCAGCGTCTTATACAATGATTCCGACCCAATGCCGACTCTACGAAAACTTGGAAAACGTTCAAATTCTTTGCCCAAGTTTAATGGGGCGATCACTACTTTTATTACCTTGAAGAAAGCTTACAAAAAGGTTCTTACGGGCCAAGTTACGAACTAAGTTAACTACTCTAAGTTTGAATCCATGACTTATCTTCGATGGCGAGGGGTAGGATGCGAGATTGAGAAAAGTCTGAGTGAGCTAGAAGGTGGTGTTTTAGAGTGGAGATGCAAATATTATGACGGGGTTTATGTTATATAAGATTGAACTGAGAATATTAGTGCAGTTCGCCGAGCCTGAAAGAAATCAGTGTATGAAGATTCCAGCATTTTCAGGTTAGTTAAAATTGAGGCGGTTAGTGTAATGGGGCAGGATTAGAGAATGTCCCATATAAAGCTCTCGTAAGAAACGAGGTTGTATGCTCTCGGTTCTGTGAACGTGAATCTGTTGATAAGAGGACTGCCAAGTTGAATCCTTACTGTTTGAACTAGTCGATCAAATGGTAGATATGGGGGAAAATATTGCTCTAATATGATTCGTTGTCATTAGCGACCAAACCAACAATATGAAAGCTATATCAATCCGTTCAGCCGAAGTTCAGAATAAAGTCAACTGTGGTGAAGTTGGATCGCAGTTTAGCGTTATTGCAGTGTCGACATATATTAATTCGATCGCAGGAAAAATTCGTCTAAAAATCGACTTCCCTATTGTTTGCTGTTTAAAGCGCCGCAGTTAGTGAATCAAAGACGCAGTTGGTTTTCGATTGCTTTATTATTAAAATTGTTGGAATATTTATACTCCCAATCAATCACTCAATTATCGATAAATTTCTTAATCTACTCATACAAGTTATGCTTCATCAGCTATTACACTTAATTCATAATTCACTCAAAAATACAAAATGCTTATTACGCTATTCTATTCTCTATCACCAGCTTGGTGCATAGTGTAAGAACAATGACACGATTTGACCCAATTAATTTATGAATCACTCACCTGCAGTAAGCTCGCAAACTATTGTCATTTGATTCTTGCAAATCGTAACCGGAGCGATTCGTTTCTTTTGCTCAATGAAAAGAATCGACATTGAATTGTTGTCGGCAACGAATGCTGGTTACGTGACACTTGTTAATTGTGACAAGGTCAAAGTGATTTACTTGACATTATACTTCATGGTCATTTCGTGGCTACACTACACAGCTCTTCACTTAACAACTTCTCCTTAGTGGCCTAGATCTGCGCGATATTCTAATACCGAGGCCCCAACTCCAGAAGAGACCCCCGACCACAACCGCCCCCACAGTACACTGTTTCGGGTCTACATGGGCCCTTGAGAAGTGAAACGAGAGGCTCCGTTAATTAGGCAACAATAACCTATCCACGTTCACCATCACTAGCATCCCGAAAACAGCTGAGGCTTTATGGGTATCTAGCTTCTTCCTAAAGAATTTTGCCGTTCGCATTAAAAGTGTCAATAATAACCCGAACGCGCACTCCAACTTATTTCGATCTTACATTCCACCTCCTTATGGATGGCTCTTTCTCAACCTGGCTGGTGTCGCACTCAAGCGGAGCAAATATTCTGTTATTAAAGATGATATTGTTGATATTTCGCCATAAATATACTTCCATTGTTGCCCACGCCCCAACAAGCCGTTTCTTCCGTCGAAGCCGCTCATCCAAGCCACGTTTTTTTGCCCGTTTGTATTACCACCCCTTGCTGCCTGAACGAACCTAAGTTTAAAAACAAGCCTATTATTAAATTCCCCACATAGTTAAGTGGGGCTGTGGCGGTTCCATTGAACGCCACTATTTACCTTCCCACCAATTATTAAGAAAGCATTAAAAGCCCTGGAAAACATTTACTTACCTTTCCATTGTTCGCTCAAACTTTCTCCTAAAGTATCTAAACCTATAATTTGCGCTAATGCAATTCCATTAACACCAAACAGTTATTTTTCCTAAGGGCGTGGCTACGTGACACGCACCATGTTCCTTAAAAGCAATTCGGTTGCACCACCAAGCAACCGATATAACTCGAACCATTTCGGTGCACATATCTCCGAACGAATCCGGCCGCACACATGCAGGAGATATTCCTTCTTTCCTTTTTACCTACAAGCACATCGGTCGCTAAACCGAGCGACAAGCAATAGCATAACTCGCACCTGGCTACCGAAGGAATTCGAATTCTCGTTAACGTAAATACACACACGAGAGTTCGCACTTTGAAGACGCCAGCGATATGTGCCCGATCAGCACAGATGCTGTACGCAGTGCCGATCGGGTAAACATCCCATGTTTCCTGCCATGATAGCTTGCCCAACTGCAAGCACGTCCTTTAACATTTCCTTTTATGGAATTCGAATATCCACGGTTCGCATGCTCATGGACACACAGCATGAGCGTGCGAAGTAACCACATCTGTGTGTGTGCACATTCTCACCGTGACCAATGTATGAAGGATCATCCCCTATTGGCCACCGAAATGATGGATGAAATTTGGTATTCTGTCGTTTCGAAGGCATGCTTCAGTCTCAATATAGATTCCGTGGAGGCGAGTCGTGCCCTCCACGTTTAACGTCAAATCATTACGAGGAGTCGATTGTCAGCCGTTAACGAGTGTGCAGGTTATGGTTTTAAAGCGGAGAGCTCTTCAAATAGTTAAATCTAAATTTCATATTATAGAACGGTGCCCGTGTGAAGACCAAATTTGAGTTGTGTGCTTTTTAATGTACATCACCTAGTTTAATGTACATCACCTTGATTTTTTACTCTATAAACATTAAAGGTGTACCATATAGTTATTGAACTTTTACTTGATGGAAATAAATTTGTACCATATAGTTATTGACTTTTTACTCTATAAAAATAAATGTGCACCATATAGTTATTGATTTTTTACTCTATAAAAATAAATTTGTACCATATGGTTATGGAACTTTTAATTTCCCAAAATAAATCAGTAGCACAAGTGAGTCCAGTGTTTTATTTGTAAAGTAAGAACCGTACACACTAGGTGCGTGACGGCAATAAAACGGGGTTGTCGTTCCGATTCAGCAACGCAACGGGGATTTTAGTGAACCTGGGTTCCTGTGGCACATTACTAAAAGACCCAAACGACGGACAATAAAACGCGACAGGGCCCCCAAAGGTGCGAACAAAAATTGTCACAGGGAGACAAGTCTAGGCTATAAGGGGGGTGTTTGAGGATTTCCCAGCCCATTTCTTCCAATGTATCCCTGACCTGTTTTTGATTGACGGTCAATAACCTGGGAGCCCATCGAGCAGACATTTTTTTGAAGCTAAGATCATCTGTGGTAATGGATTGAACACCACCATAGCTAATACCCACTTCTGATGAGATTTCTCTAACAGTTAAGCGGCGATCACTTTCAAAAACCTCTCGAACAGTACCGATGTTGTCATCTGTACGACTTGTCCTTCGTCGTCGATCATGACTTTTGTTACGTTCTCGCCCACTTTTAAATTCTCTGACCCACGTATACACACGATTCTGAGACAGTGTACATCATCACCAAACTGTGCCTTCAAATACGAAAAAATTTCCGAGGGATTAATGCCTTTGTTGCAACACAACAAATCATCCAGCAGATTCACAATCATCATGTCTAGGTAGATACACGCGTTGATTCCAACGGCAGCAATAGAAAGCTGACTCTGGCAAGGTTGAGGTGAGAGTCGAGCTTTCATGCCTTTCGTAAACTGAAAGAAATCTGGAGTGTGCTCTTAGGCGACTGGATAGGTATTGAAACAACTTTCTGTTGTAACCGTCCCCAGCCGAACAAGCTTTCGGTGCAATGGTTAATACAGGTTCCGGGCAATGATCTTCGCTGCTTCAACTGCAAGACGATCAGTTAAGACTAGTCTTTTCTTCGGTTGTTGTAAAAAAAGGCATTGGGGAAAAGTTAAAGACAGTTCCTGTTTTGATGAATTTAAGAAAGTTACTTAAAATAAATTATTTTAAAACAATAAAAATTTGCTTTTTTTCTTTTTCGACTAAATCGAGAACGAAATTCAGCCTTCATCTTTTGAAAATTGTATAATAATCTGTTGCGCAACAGAAGTATGTGCCTCTTGCTCGCTCATGGCTGTACTGACTACAAATTCGAGAGCGACCGTTAGCCAAGTCGGTTCCCCTACTCTTCATAAACCTAACAACAGCCACACACAAGATTATTTACCTCGCAACCTGTTGCTAAGCAAAAAATAAAATTATCGTTTATATGTGATTCACCCTCGTATATATACATACACGTATGTATATGTAAAATACACATATTTATTCTAAAACACAAAACTGATTGACTGATAAACACACATCAGCAATCAAAACATAAAAAATCCGTAGCCATATCTAATTTAAGATCGGAAGCGAGAAAATACCGTTTTCTTGACTAACATGGCTTAAACCATTTCGCCGTTACCAAAAACTCACACCATATTACGGTAGGGTTAGAGGCTTTGGCATAGAACCTGAAGCGGTTCACGCTCCTGATTGGTTTCGCAAGGGAACAGATGCAGTAAAATGATAAGGCGAAGAGCCCGGTTGATTCGCGCCAGGCGATCAGTCTGATCGTCATCATCATCATTATCATCGGCACTACAACCGGCATCCGGTCTTGGCCTTATTTGACAAGTCTCAAGGTTTGTTCAATTTTTCATAATAATTTATTTTTACGGGCAAGGTTATTAGCCTTGCCCCGATAGTCTTGTGGGGATGAGAAGTATGTTGCACCGGCGCACGGCGCTGATTTCCTTCTGCCCCATCATACACCGATAGTACCACCGACACTGTCCACCAACAAAAGGGAAAAACCGCAACTCCGTCAACAAGGAGCAGATCAAAGGAAACAGACGATTTAATTGATTATTATAAAGGGTTCCTTTTATTTAGTTAAATGTAAACAAACACGGTACGAACATTGATTTTAATTACACTGGTTTTAAATGACACTAACTCCGACTCGGGGTAAATAAAAGGCGTCTCTGCAGCACTGCGGAGAGCGGGAGGCGATCCGACCGTCGCGAACGGTGGTTGCCACTTCGCAACTGGAGTGAGTTTCCTCGAGAGAGTAAGTGTTTCTCTCGTGGTGAAAACAAGGGGAAGGACTTGGTAATGTATGTGTATGTGTGATCATTGGTTATTTTCATGGGACAAGGCCATGAGAACGAAGCTGAAAACAAAGAAAGGGCATAATGTGCACCCATGAGATGTGAGTTCGACTAAGCAAACAAGCCGAATCTCATTGGATGCTAATTGGGTTTGTGTTTGCTTATGTGCGAAGGTCAATGGTAAACGAATCCAGGAATATGTAGGACAAAGGGAATTTATGATCTGAGAGTTCAACTGAGTAAACAAGTTGCACCTCATTAAATGGTAGATGCATTCGGAATACTTGAATGGTTTGAATTGTTTGCCGTATAGCCAGAATGCCTGCTGAAGGACAGCGTTCTTTTGTTTGTACATGGTACATGCTAGGGAATTAGTTTCAGCGTCTATTGCGCTAATTATATGCAGCTGCATTGGACTGTTTATCGTTGGGTAAAAGGGTCGCCAATCAATGTGTATGTAGATAAATTTATTGTACACATGTTGAGGCTGGAAATAGCCAACTCAAGGTTAAAATGCCTTGATTATGCGGTTGCATTATTTGTGAACCGATGAGTTTTCTTTCAGGGAATTTATGATAAGTTTGGAGAGAAATGTTATAAGGAATTTTTAATTCGAATTGTTGAATGAAGGTAAGAATCCTTTTCCAGAAGCTTTTAGCTATATACATTTGGTCATTTGTTGCGTGAAGCATTTACAGGTGCTAATGCGATTGCATTAGCAGAAGCTTATGAAAGGTAGTTTATAGTTATGGGGGTTCTTCGGGTAAGTGTACAGTGTGGTTTGGCGGAACCGCCACAGTCTGATCGTCAAAGAGAGTTTAAAAACCGTGAGTCAGAGTCTAATTTTTAACCTGGGAGTCTTTGTATTTCGAGATAATTGGTATCTTGAAATATTTTTGGGTGGCGCTTATTTTCAAGCCCGCTATTATTTTGTCAAGGTTTACTGAAAACTATTATACATTATAATTTTGTTATGAAAGTTATTGTGCATTATAGGAACTTACAAAACACCTCGAAGTAACCTAAGTGTAAAAATAAATTTCAATCACCCTTCAAAACTTTTTTTTAAGTTTGACGAGAACTTCATCATGTCACCCCATAAAGTGTCGCAATAGTTCCCGGCTTTCGGTCATTACGTTCACTCATTGTAATTTCCATGACTTCAACACCAACTTACATCGCTACCTCTTTTCCCTATCCTCTTCTTCCGCTTGTACTTTGTCTTGTGAATTTAAGGATAACCACAACAGTCCCCCGCGCGTGTACATAAAATTGCATTTAATAATTAATAAATGCCTAATTTATTTTGTGTGACTTTTTTTATTTTTTTCTTTCTACACTCACCTACGGATTTGTTGATACTTCAAAATATCGAAGTTGTCGAGATGGTAATCAACCACAGAATGATACTATATTTGTTTTCTATATTCAAAAGCTAAATGTAAAAAAAACCACTTCACTTCTTGCGGAAGTAAATAGTAATCGCATGTATACAAGAATTTTCCATAGGTAATTATCCTCCTACAGTTCCATTAAAACTCAAGGAAATCTTTGATTTACACTGCTCCTCTATATTACACATCCTCCGCTGACGGAAGTTCAATTTCAGTATCCCTGTAGTACCAAATATTATCAATATTAACATCAGGATAACCTTAATCAAACCAAGCAGTCACTCATTATTAATTCAAAGCAAACATCCAACACAATTCTTACCCCTCCCCAGTCTCTTGAATTTAGCAAAATTTCGTGGACAGCAATCGCCAAAGAATGTAGTCAACAGTTCGAAGAAGGAATTTCCCTCATATCCTTGCAACAGCAGTAGCCAACGTCAAAATGAGAACAAGAAGCATCAGTCTGACATATTTCTCCATATATACATCTAACCAGTCAAAGTCCTTGTGCATCTCATCGCTATTACCAGGACAATCTGTAGATGGATGGATATCCTTGGAGAGTTCTGAAAGCATTTCGGTCATTTAAAATTAAAACCACGATGATCATGAAAGATGAGCTCTGATATGTGGATATGTTAATTTTATGGTTGCACGAACATACACATATCAAGGAGTGTACATGCTATATAAAGGACATCGAGTGATGACTATAAATCCACATATCGTGTGTCCTTCCCCATATACAAACTCAAACGACTCTTAAATTAAATGCAAATACGAAAATGTGTTTTATCGTTCAACGAGCTGCTTAGCCAATATATCTTGTTCTATAGAAGGACGATTTGTAGGAAATATCCTTTTAATTTATTTATTCAACCATATCCCATATAAATTTGAAAGAACGAGGTGTAACGATGTTTCGGGAAGGAATATGTAAAGGCACCCAAAACAGTTACCATCACTTTTAATATCCTTTAAAAAATTCACCAAGCGATGGCGCATTTGCACAGTGTCGCAAAGATGTACTTGGGTGGGTGACACGCGAATATTGAAATTACCACCTTTTCTGAGTATCATTTAACTCCTTTGAATGTTTCTATAAAAATTGTATGGCGATTGGGGGATGTTTTTAGGTTGAAAGAAGAGCAAAAGAATGGAAATGCTTGTTTTTTTTTCCTTTTTCTTTTTGTACAAAAACGGCTCCCAGGACGATTTTTTAGTGGAGGAAATTTAGAAGTTTATATTTGAAAACATATCCTAGCAGCCTGTCATTTCTTTGCCATAAGCGAAACTTCTTAAAGGATGCTTCAAATGGCTAATTCAAGGGTTATGCGTTGTTATTACGAAAAGTCAGTGTGGGTGTCATTCTGAGACTTTAAACGACATTTTTAAACGCCTTAACTCCTTACTGCGACGATTAATAGCGGCTTACAGTTTCATATTGGATTTCTCATCACATGTTTTGCAAATATTTCTTAACTCTTGATGACGAATTCGTTCTTCTTGCGCTTAAGATATTACAGTGATTCTAATTGTCGTGAGAAGACAGACCATTAATTTTAATATAATAACGAAATTAATTCACATGGAATCAAATAGGATAAAATGGACTTAAGTAGAATGATATGAAATGAAAGGTTTTAAGTTTCTTCCAATGGAATAGGCGTACATCCTTCGAGAATTTCAAGTGCCAAAATCCACAACAAATAACTAAGTCCAAACCTTGGTTTGACGATGAGTGCAGGGCAAAGATCGAACAACGTAAACGCCTCAGAATGATCCACTTAGAAGCATATGATGAAGTCAACGCAGTAAGATACGCGACAATTCGGAAAGAAACAACTAGACTTTTCAAACGCAAAAAAACGCGAATGGGAGAAGATTCGGATCGAAAAAATCATAGAAAATTCCAGAGCAAAGAACAGCAGAGGTATGTATGCCGGCATAAATTCAATTAGAAATGGCTCCCGAGGGAGAGCCAAAATAATCTGAGACACAAACGGCTGTCTGGTGACAGAAACAAAAAATGTCGTGACAAGATGGAAGCAGTACTTTGAAAACCTGCTCAATGGGCGCACCACACGTACATACAGCCGAGCCTCAGATCTCAGAGCCCTCTTTCGACGAAGTTGTAGACGCGATAAATCGACTGAAAAACAACAAGGCTCCCGGAATCGATTGCATACCGGCATAGCTTGTGAAGCATGGAGGAGGGGCAACCACTCGAAAGATCCACCAACTGGTTAAAATAATATGGGACAAGGAAGTCATTCCGGAAGAATGGAAAACCTCAATAGTCATCCCCATTTTCAAAAAAGGCGACAGATCTGACTGCGAAAATTACAGAGGAATATCATTGCTCCCAATCACATACAAAATATTAACAAATGTCATACTGGCAAGAATCACACCGTATGACAATGGGTGACTACCATTGCGGATTCCGTCGGAACCGGTCAACAAGCGACTAGATGTTCACAATAAGGCAACTGCTGAAAAAGAAGCGGGAATACAGAGAGACGGTTCACCAACTGTCGCAATGCAAAGACTCTACCATATTGTGGTTGAGCTGGGAGTGCCGAAAAAATATGCCACCCTCATTCAAGTCTGCATGAACGAAAACAAAGGGCGAGTTAGAATAGAAAACCACCTCTCAGAACTATTTGAAATCCGGGACGGACTAAAACCAGGGGATGGCTTCTCACCATGCCTTTTTAACCTTGTCCTCGAGTATGTTATCAGAAAGGTACAAGACGATAACACGGCCGGATCATCCCTGAACGGGGTCACACAAGTCTTCGCGTATGCGGATGACATCGCCGTTCTGGGCGATAATCTCGAAACTATAAGTAAAAACTGTGAAATCATCATGCAAGCGGCAGAAGAGGTGGGCCTAAAAATAAACGAAGACAAAACGAAATACATATTACAGAGAACACATATAAACGTCAGGGGCAAGATATTTGAAAATGTCAAAGAATTTAAATACCTTGGAACGATACTGACGACCAGAAACGAAACGTCAAAGGAAATTAACAAAAGACTACATTCCGGCAACGCCAGTTGGCATGCAGGCAGTAAACTATTAAAATCCAAACTGCTATCACGTAATATAAAGCTCCATGTCTATAAAACCATAATCATGCCGATTGCTCTATACGGATGCGAAACATGGGCTCTCACAAAACGGGAAGAGAACAAATTCCGCATATTCGAGAATAAAGTTTTAAGGGGTATATTTGGCGGTAAATATGACGAGGAGACAGGACAATGGAGGAAACTCCACAACCACGAATTGAAAGAGCTACACCGCAAACCTACAATAGTGAGAGTGATCAAGTCGCGAAGATTAAGATGGGCCGGATATGTGGCGCGAATGGGCTATGATAGGACCGTGCATAGAATTCTTGACGGTAAACTAACGGGGAAGAGACCGACAGGACGGCCGCGACGGAGATGGGAAGACAATGTTAGATTGGACCGCGAGGAGATCGGATCGGATGATCGAACGTGGAAGGAGAGCGCACAGGACAGGGAACAATGGCGGAGCCGAGTCGGTGAGGTCATGAACTTCCGTGTTCCTGCAGGCCAGTAAATAATAATAATAATAAATAATAATAAAGATCCACAACAAAATATCTTGTGGTATCCCCAAATGTCAAAGCGTAAAAGGAGTAAGGGCTAGAAAGCAAGGAATGAGGAGGTATTTATGTACATCGGAATGGCAAGGAAAAATAAGTGCAAGTAGAGCGTTTCACATTCATGTGCTTGAGATAGCAATGATTTCTGTGTTGTATTTCAAAATTTGAGTTCCAATAGTGAAAATTATAAGTTTGTACGACAGTTTGATAAGTCAGTGACTCTTCCAATAAAAGATACTTTTTTCGGCAAATAAGAATTTTATTTCTCAACATAGTATCCTTTTAGCTCAATACATTTAGTCCAGCGTTTTTCTAATCTTTTTAATCCTTCCAGATAATAGGCTTCCCTAAGCCCCTCAAATGGGCAATTCGACCGAAATCTCTTACCGCCCAGCCAATTCGTCGGGTTTGGAAACAGGAATTTGTCGCAGGGGGCAGCCCAATTTATGGACACGAAGTTCACTTTTTTCCACGTTCGTTAAAATTCACGAGGTTGTTGCTTTCAACCCCCTACCCAACCTACTCACAAAATTATTACGTATAAAAAAACAACTCCGACGAAAATTGCACACTAGCTACTCACCTTTTATTAAACAACAGATCCAGCTATTGACCTCCCTGATAAATGGACAACTAAAAGTTTTCACTAATCAGACATACACATCCACCTTAAACAGTATCAAACCAAATCGCGATCTATTTAAAAACATAAACAGACTAACGGGTCGCAAACTCAAGCCTCGAACAGATTATCTTATTCACCCAACTAATAATAACATCGTCCAGTCGGACACTGATATAGCAAACTGTCTCGCTGAACATTTCTGCAAAGTCCATAAGCAAAACGATACCCTCCCAGTAACAAATTTCCACGATACCGTGAACGATTACATTCCACGCTCACTGGAGCCATCCCTCACACCATTTATTACTGAATTCACCGAAAGCAATAAAGCATCACACCCCGTAGGAATCGACACATTCCTAAGCCTTGAAGAACTATCCGAAGTCATTACTTCACGTAACAATAAAAAATCGACTGGCCTAGATGAAATCCCTAACCTCCTATTCAAAAGACTCCACCCAGGCAACTTGCTCCCGATTCTCGTTCTTCTCAACCACATAATAAACGCTTCACATTTCCCTAAAAGTTGGAAAACAGCGGTGATAGTCCCTATTAGCAAATCTGGGCCCTCCAAGTACCCGGATAACTTCCGTCCGATATCGCAGCTAAACTCGCTTAGCAAGATTCTTGAATGTAAAATCTACAAAAATCTTCTCTCATTTGCCAGGGATAACTCCTTCATTCAGAATTCTCAATTTGGCTTCCGCTCACAACACTCCACTTGTCATGCTCTCTTAAAACTGACACATGATGTGACGACCCACCTCCAAAACCAATCTCCAACGGTATGTGTCTCCCTAGACATAGCTAAAGCATTCGACTGTGTCTGGATCGCAGGACTGTTATACAAACTTCATTCAATGTATGGATTAAACGTCCACTCCACAAAACTTCTCGCTTCTTACCTCTCTGATAGAAAGTTCATGGTGAAAATAAACTCAACTCTCTCGACACCTTATAGCATAACCGCAGGAGTTCCTCAAGGATCCATCCTCGGCCCACTACTATACCTTCTTTATACATCAGACGCACCGCAGCCACTGTTACCCAATACAACAATGCTCAACTATGCCGACGACACCTTAATTTATTCAAGCAACAAGCTTGTCAAGGAGGCAAGAAACTGTATTAACAGATATCTCCCAATCCTGTCAGCCTACTTTACCAAGTGGAGAATTCAACTAAATCCAACCAAAACTCAGCTCATAGTTTTTAAAGGCAGAAACGCGAGTTGTACAAACAACACTATTCGCTGCCATAATAAAATCAGAATTAAAATAAATAACAATATAATTAAACCCTCCAAAACCTTAAAGTATCTAGGTATAACCTTTACCAACAATCTGTCATTCTCCGCCCACATTAAAAATACGATTCGTAAAGCCACAACCCAACTGAACCTCTGCAGAAAAGTCATGTACAAACCGAATGGTCTCTCTCCCAAAGTCAAATCACTTATCTACAAACAAATAATCAGACCCACTCTCACATATGCATGCCCGATATGGTACCATATCACACCCGCCCAAATGGAGAAGCTACGCATTTTCGAAAGGAAATGCTTCAGACTTATCACTGGCCTCAACCGACATCCTAACTCCCACAAATATTACAACAGTAGTTCGCTCTACTATGCCGCTAATATTGAACGTATAGATCGACGCTTCCTCGAGCTGTCCATCAAATTTATCGAAAATCTTCCCAATAATCCCAATCCGATAATAAATGCGCTCACATCGACTCCGTCAGACAACCGAACTGCCTACCCGAACTGTCTCCACACCAGAACCCTCTTCACCTCTGGCAGGTTGGTCAACAACTCCAATGAGATCGTATACCACAATACTGAACTCTCACCTCACCAGTTTAAATATTGTAATATACAACCCTTCTCTAATATCTTGCGTTTCAACGACCAATCGGAAAGTGTTCCCCCAACCCATATCCCCGACTCATAGTACCCACCCTAACCCAAATTCCACCCATCAACCACTATACCTCCCGCCCCACCCTACTCTAACTTATTGTAATAATAATAGATTTAATAATTAGATAAGCTAGGCTAAGCTAAGTTAAGTTAATTAAGCAAATTAGTTATAGGTTAAGTAAATAATTATATCCTGGTTTTCTGACCTTTTCCAGGAAGCCCCACCTACTCCTATCTTGTCCACCCATGAAATATATAACTTTATAATAATGTTTGAAAAATGTACTAGCAAGTATGTGTAAACGATTAAAGCTAAGATAATTATAAGTTATCTGTATTACTTATTGTAACAAATCATTTATGGTCAATAAATACAGAAATGTAAAAAAAAAAAAAAAAACGTTGCTTTCAACCACAAACTTTGATAGTAGACTATTTATAGATTGCAGTTAACAGGAGCAGTTATAATATTTTTTGGTGCACCACCGTGCTTCCGGTTCCCCGGGAAGAGTGGGCTACCGGTATTGTCCTTAATACCGCACAATTATCTTGATTCACTACCGATGTAAACACTATTGATGAAAATCACTTTTGTTAGCTGGGGAGGAAACGATCAAGCCGCGATTCGAAAAACACTATAGCGACAAAGAAACTTTTTGTTGAGCCGTAAAGTAAAAGACACACTGATAATTTTCAAAGGATCAGCCATAAGTTTGGACGAGGTCTCCTCCTTATGCGCGCTACTCACTTCTTCTAAGCGACTCCAGTCAAGTCACTCTTTCAAGGTGTTCACCTTGCATTATTATTCTAGGAATCGAACAAATGCATTGAATTGAATTGAATTGAATAAATGAATTTGAATTCAATAAGTAAGAAGTTGAACGTTTAGTTCGATTTGGTTTGACATTGAATTAAATGTTATGTTGGGGATATGAAATGGATTTTGTTATAGCTAGGATTTGTGTATATGTGTGAGGAAAATGTAATATGGAAGGAAAATGGTAGGGCTTCTTGGAGCACTACACAGTCTTGCATTTAAGGTTACTGCACGGGAAATTCATAAAGTCACTGCTTTATCAAACTGCCCTCCTATCTACCTTTATCTTAAAAAAATATCTCCTCATTAATTCGCTATCGGCTTAATACTAATTACAATGTTCTTACAAACAAACATTTATAGAACAATTATGCTTAAGTTGACAAATTTCATATTTCAGTCGGCAAGAATAATTTTATATTATTCTACTGGTAATTCGGAAATTCAGCACAGGCGCATATATATTATTCTTAAATCACTTGTGCTGATTTTACATATTACTTTGCTTGCTATAGAATTACCCTCTGATAACTCTTCCCTCCTTAAAGTCGTTCACCTGGCGTAAAATAACAGGAAGTTTTATTTCAATTTGTTTTATTTTTTTATAAGGATAACATTTATAAATCAATTGCTATTACTATTTATTGGTCTATAGGAACCCAGAAGTTCATGACCTCACTGACTCGGCTGCGCCATCGTTCGCTGTCCTGTGTACCCTCCTTCAATTTTTGACTATCTGATCCGATTCCCTCAAGGTCGAACCTTACATTGTTCTCCCATCTCCGTCGCGGCCGTCCTGCCGTTTTCTTTCCGGTTGGTCTTCCGTCAAGAATTCTACGCACGGTCCTATCGTTACCCATTCTCGCCACATGTCCGATCCATCACAATCTTCGCGCCCAGATTATACGAAGGTGGCCTGAAAAGTTTCCAACATCAACGTGTAGATAGCAGCACTCGTCAACAGAAGCTAATGAATGTTTGGCGGATTTTTCGGTGTGTCTATAACAGTTGAGGTGTTCCGCCGAACACTGCTCCCAAGAAATCGAAACACGGATTTTTCTTCGTTTTAAATGTTCTTTATTATAATATAACGCAATCGTTTTAGTGTTTCTCACTATATAATGTTTTCGTGATAGGTGTATGTAATAAAACAATTCAATGGACACTTGAAGACAAACGGCTCACAGTCTTGAATAATTCTTTTTTTTTTTTAAGAATCTAACACCAACAGGTCCTTCCTAATTCACATCAATTTTTCTTCGATTGCTACATTTAAAGTTCAACGGAAAACAAAACACAAGTTTCGGTCTAACGTTTTGAACACACACGGCGCGACCTTCTGCGGTTAACATTTCCCGTAGACTTCCTCCTTCCTTGGGAATCTATATTTCGATTGTTGTACCTCCTATTCACCCCATGGTTTTCTTTTCCCTTTCGCTGGTGGTGACTTTTTCTCCTTTCGCTTTCCATGGGTGGTGACTTTCTCTTAATCGAGAATCTCTCCACCAGGGAAGATCGCGCTCATACATACAGGCGCGGAGGTTATTGTCTGCTTGCTGTAGATCATTCTGTGATCGTCAGAATTTTCACACTTCTGTTGTGTTGCTTAAGCAAACAATCGAATGTGTGATTTACTTTGCCCTATGGGAACAGCGTTTTGTTTAGGGGAACTGCATTGCGGCAGAGATAAGGGTTTTGTCGACGGATTGGTTTTCCGGCAATTTGCTTATCGCCGGGGATGTGATGTTTGCCGACATCTGGCGCAACTGTGCCAACAGTTTGTGTATATCTAGTTGATAAATCACAATTTCTGTGCTGGGTCATGTCCTTCGATCGCCGTGCAGGCGTAGGAAAATTGTTCGGTACTTGTGGCCCACGTATCTGTAGATACGTGGAGTTGTTGAATCCAGGACGAATGCTACCATTGTTCGGGTGAAAAGGAGGACTTTGGAGAGACGTGTCTGTAAGCACGTGTAGTTTGGCTATAGGTGAGTATATTCCTTGATGGAACGACGACATCTCGACCTATAGTAGTTTGTGTGGTTGGTAGAACCGCCACAAATGTAGTTGTGCATCTTTTGACAGATACTCACCAAAATGTCAGCCTTTTTGAACGCGCAGTTTTTATTTGACAGTCGTTTGAGTGAGTCCATCCATGTACTCCCACTATTGTGGGTTTTCGGTATAGCTCTTCCAATTCGTGATTGTGGAGTGTCCTCCATTGCCCGTATCTTCATCATATTTACCGCCAAAGATACTCGTTAAAACTTTGTTGTCTTTCCGTCTTGTGAGAGCCGAATATAACAATCGGCGTGATTATGGTTCTATAAACACGAAGCTTTATATTATGTGATAGCAATTTGGATTTCAGCAGTTTACTGATTGCGTGCCAACTAGCGTTACCGGAATGCAGTCTTTTGTTAATTTCCTTTCACATTTCGTTACTGGCCGTTATTATTGTTCTCTCTAAGTGAAGTTGAAAGCATCTAAAGAAGGCTTCGAGCTCTGCAATGAAAATATTAGGTTGAAGGGCTTTAGCTCCATATATCAAGATCGCGTACGCCCCTCTTCCCGCTGAAGGGGTGTACGTACGATGCAAGCTTCCAGCACCGGGAATCTACGTACTTCTCCAGTATATATAACCTTATGTTGGAGACCATTTTCAACGAAGACAGCTTGGATGTTCTGGATAAATTTCGGGATTTAAAGAGCCTTGATAGACCATAGTAGGCTATGTTGGATTTTATCAGCCGTTCGCGTTAATTTCGATGCCATCTGCGTAGTCAAGTATCCGCCACGACTTGGTGAGAATAGTCCATCTAGTTGTAACGCCAGAGTCATGGATTGCTTTCTCCAACGCCAGGTTGAAGAGGAGGCAGGCCAGACCGTCCCCTTGTCGGAGTACATTAAAGGTGTTTATTGATTTGGACAGCAATCCCTATATTTTTACTTGACTAGTTACGTTGGTCATGGTCAACCTACAAAGTCGTATGCATTTGTTTGGAATGCCGAACTCTCTCATGGCATTATATGGTTCTACCCTGGCTATGCTATCGTAGGCGGCCTTAAACTCTATAAATAGATAATATAATTGAATCTTAAATTCCTGACATTTTTTCATCGCCTGCCTAAGGGTAAATATCTGATCATTCGGTCTTGATCTTGCATTAATATCTCCCTTCTTATGTATGGGGCAAATTATACCTCTTCCTCCCATACGTGCACTACGATCTCATGAATTGTGTGATGTAACGCTGTCCTTTCTTGTTTGATCAGCTCAGCTGATATGCCATCAGCTCCGGGGGCTTTATTTGATTTGAGGTGTCTTATGGCTTTTAATGTTTCCTCAATGCTTGGTGGCGGCAGCATGTGGTCTTGATCTTTCATTGGTGGAGCCTCTAATTCTTCTACGTGCTGACCATTTAGCAGTTCATTGAAGTGCACTTCCCATCCCTCCAGAATGCCTTCAGAATCGGTGATCAGATTACCACCTTCATCCTTGCAGTAACGGCAGCGTGGTGTGTACCGCGTCATACTGCGGATTATTTGGTAGAGCCTCCGCACCTAGTGCGGACCTCGCTCTCTACTTTTCTCTATTTCACAGACTAGGTTTTTTTCCCATGCACTTTTCTTTTGTCTGTGAAGCCTTTTTTCAGATCTTCTTTGTATTTCTCCTCTCGCACCCGCGTCCTATGAGACTGCTGCTTTGCCCGGTATGCAGCATTCTTACGTTCAGTCGCTAGTTTGCACTCATCATCAAACCAGTCGTTCCGATCTCTACGACTACTGCCTAAGATGGAGTTGGCAGTACTAATGACAATATTCTTAAGGCGTGTCCATTTCTCTTCTGTGCCAGGCATTCTAGCCCCAAGACTTACTCTCCCTCCGTCGAGCTCTTCTTGGGCGAGTCTTAACGCATTACCAAAGGTGATACTGGTATTCTCATTGTGTAGGGCAGCCGTATTGATTCGAACCTGATCCCCGTATGCAATACGTCTGCGTAAGGCAATCCGCGCTCGGAGAACTGTACCAACAAGATAGTGATCCGAGTCGACGTTGGCACCTCAGTACGTTCGTACGGTCATCGGGCTCGAGGAATGGCGGCGATTTATCAACACATGGTCAATTTGGTTGCGAGTGGCTCCATCAGGTGATACCCAGGAGGCTTTGTGAATATCTTTACGCGGAAACCTGGTACTCGCAACCACCAAGTCTTTTGATGCAGCCAGTTCGATGGCTCGTAGTCCATTGTCATTAGTGTTATCATGCAAACTATGGGAACCTGTGTAGGGCCTAAAAACCGACCCCCGACCTATTTTTGCATTCAAATCACCAAGAACGATTTTCACATTGTATCTTGGGCAGGCATTGAGGGCCCGTTCGACGTTCGCGTAGTATTCTTCTTTTTCGTCGTCAGGGGACTCCTCTGTGTTCTTAAGCTTACTTCGTACGCAAAGAGTGCATAGTCTTTCGTTTATCGCATTAAAGCCGATAATGTCAGGTTTCAGTTTTTGGCTAACTAGAAAGCCTACCCCGAGCCCATGGTGTTTTGCATGACAGCTGTAATAAATGTCATACTCGTTTCTTTGAATTACACCACTCGCCGTCCTTCTTATTTCTTGTAATGCTGTTTTGTCAGCCTTATATTCGGGCAGGGCATCAACTAGCTGCTGTGCAGGTCGAGCTCTGTATAGTGAGTGGACGTTCCATGAAAAATGTCTTAAATCGTTTAGCCATTTTGGTATCCATGGTCGTCGTCGTGTATCCGGTACATATCCGAGGCTTGTTAAATTTTCCGTAATAGTTTGTATTTCCGGGAAATGTTATTAGTCCTGCGCCAACCTTTCTCCGGATGTCGCTGCATGCATTGGTTCACTACTTGGCGGGTGCCAAAGTAGCTATCCAGGGGTGTCACGTGGAGACTGCATGTCAACTTGGATTGAACAGGGACAAGGATCGTCCTGGCCTTCGCCGGGTTGAAAGCAATCAGAGACTTTGCCCTGTATGTTCGCCTCCACCCCCGTAAAAGTGAAGTCAGGAAGACCACGTACAAGACAGTGCACTTTGATGATACTTAGATACAATATTATACGCCCGAAACAAAAATACAGTCAAAACAGAGGTCTGCAAAGAGGGAATCCAAAAAAACCAAAAAACATCTACTCACTCAAACGACTGTCAAATAAAAACTACGCGTCCAAAATTGCTGAAATTTTGATGAGTAACTGTCAAAAGATGCACAACTACATTCACTAGCTGACGAGTGCCACTATCTTGATGTTGAGGTCGGGAACTTTTCAGCCCGCCCGCGTATATATACAGTTGTGGCGAACTAATTAAGAACGATACTAGAAAATTCTTTCCTATAAACAGTTTGTAAAATGTTTTTATTTATGTATTTTAATATATTAATTAAAAGATAAATAATATTTACAAAAAAACAACAAAAAAACATAAAATTGAATTCAAAAAGTTTTGTAAAACAAAATTAGCTGGCTATATATATATATATTATATTAGAGACATTTGTTATGAATCTACCAACACATTTTAGTGTTCTAATAAACACAGAACGTAAATCATCTTATAGATATACATTTGCTGTGGTGGCTGAGTTCAACTGGGATCATTACGATTAATCCATTCGGCAATATTCTTGATTGTAAAGTAACGACAAGTTTTGAGCCATTTATAATTTTCCAAGGATAATAACCTTGCCCGTAAAAATAAATTATTATGGAAAACTTAACAAGCCTCGAGACTTGCTAAATAAGCCCAAGACCAGATCCCGGTTGAAATGCCGATGATGATGATGATAATTTTCCAAAGTGTCTCACACAAGATTGGTTAATTTTCTAGCTCATATTGCGGTTCAATAAAAACGAATTAGAAGTTTATAATTTTGGTAAATGGCTGTTGTCTAAAATTCCAAAATTACTTAAAACTAATAAAAAGTACTGAAAACATTCTCAAAAAAAAATAAATAAATAAAAAACATTCAACTTGTGCATCCCCCCCATTTTGATCTCACGTTTTCTTCTTTTGGCACGACGTAATTACAAATTCAATCTTATGGATGAAGCTAAATGCACAATCTTACATGTGGAGAAACCGCACAATGCAATGTTTGATGCTCATTCTGCTGTGTGGGAAAGGTGATGCATTCTCATCACTTGGAAATCCTTCGCGTTTTCCATTGTTAGTCTTTCCTATTTCCAGCATTTTTCTCACTCAGAGTCCTTTGGGAAATATAACGGCTAAACCGACGCCGGAGTTCATTATTTGCTGCTGAAGCACAAGCTGTCCATGAAGAATGAGGAAGAGTTTCACGTATATCCTTATGTATTGTAGGAGATTAATGGCTGCGGAAGAAGTATAAGTTGGGGTTCACAAGCATTTGGTTGTGTTTCTTTTATAGGAGTATCTATTATACAAAGTGAAATGTCTAGGACCTATCCAAAGTATACATAAAAAGGAGTAAGTTATTGTTGAGTAAAGCTTGGTATTAAATAAACACAGAATAATGTGTGGGTTTTGTTTTCATTTGGTTTTAATGAAATCCGACGATGGCATGACAATTACTGATGTTTGTGTATTGCTGGGAGTACATTTGTTATGGGGTTCGTTCAATAAGTCCTTAGTTAAAGATTTTCAGTTCGCGACGATCTTTCTGCGCTTGACTGGTACAATACTGGTACTCATGCATAATACTCTCCAGTTATTGTTTTTCCTGTTTCCAAGTACTCGTATATATATATATATATATATATATATATATATATATATATATATATATACTTTTTTTTGTGTTTTTTTTTTACATATATAGGGGGGTTGACAAGTAAAAATAAAAAAAAAAAACTAAATAAAACGTGGAAACATGAACAGGGAATACAAATAAAAAAAATAAAATAAAAAAAATTGGTAATTGGGGATAGGGGGAAGGAAAGTGGTGCTCCTGAGAGGCAAAGTTTGTTTGGGGACGTATAGTCCTTTCTTCATCACTGATCCACCACGAGTTGGGATGAGATCGGCCTTTTATTGATTTATCTCTTTCACCGATCACCATACTAAAACGCAGGCGATCTGGAAAATTAGAGATGTCGTTATCATGGAGAATTCGTTTATCCCTGGCGCCTCGGAAAGCGTGGTAAATAAGAGGGACTCTATGTTTGTCTTGGATAAGTCCTTTTTGATCCAAGAAAGGGATCGCTTCTTGGGGAATGAACCCATTCTGGAGAGTACTCTCCATATACATTTCATTGGATAAAATGCTCCCGAAATGAGATCATTTTCACTGCACATTGCCCTTGTTGTGTGACCACGGATAATCTTGATAATGAAGTTATCTATTCTGTTTAATCCTGATTTGTCATACAGAACTTTATTGGGATAGTGTTTCTTATGTTGGGACTCTGGGGTTCTGTACATACAACGCAAACACTGCCTCTCGAACATCCGAAACTTCTCCATGTAGAATGGGGATATGTTATATCATACAGGGCAGCCATACACTAATACTGGTCGGTTGAATGCCGAGTATGAAATTATTTTTATGAGACTCCTGTCCTTGCCCTTTTTGGGGATGGGATGGACTACTGCAGATTTCCATGGGGTTGGATAATATGCATTATTTAGAGCGTTATTGAACAAAATAGCGTAAACCTTCACTACTTCAAGAGGTAAATGCTTTAGAACAATGTTTGGAATACTATCTATTCCAGAAGATTTTTTGGTCTTAATCGATCTAAGAATGTCCGTCAGTTCATCCTTGTGTACAAATATGATAGTGTTTAGATCTCTAAGCGGGGAATCCGCTCTATTATTTTCACTAAAGATAGTGAAACTTCGACTTAAGAGACCCCAATTGTTAAGTTCTTTGCGTAGCGAAATATGTATTTCGAGAACCCTATTTTCCAGGTCAATGTTAGAATAAGCCGATTCGTTCAATCTATACACTGCTTCGAAACAAGCACCAATTGAGTTCGCCTTTTTTTGCGGATCCTCGACTATTATGAACTCTTCGTTAGAGTTAATGTGTTCCAGGGTAAGTCCAGCGTTCAGCAGAGTTTGACAATTCTCGGGAGTCCGCGGAACTCGCAGACATTGGGTGTCATTATAATCTTTCCTTCGAAAGACTTTATTTATTTGGGGGAACATATTCGCTCCACTAGCTTTAATGGCTTGAATTCTCATGTTCCAGTCTTCATTAATTACTGATCTATGGTTGTCACGGATCAGTTTTTGAAGATTTTCAATTAATGGCTTAATTGTTTTTATTTCCTCGCTGTTTGGATCGCTGAACTGTCTATAGAACAGTTTTAACTTATTATTATTATTATTATTATATTATTTATTGGCCTATAGGAACCCGGAAGTCCATGACCTCACCGACTCGACTCCGCCGTCGTTCCCTGTCCGGTGCACTCTCCTTCCACGCTTGACCATCTGATCCGACCTCCCCAAGGTCAAACCTAACATTCTCCTCTCATCTCCGTCGCGGCCGTCCCACCGGCCTCTTTCCCGTTGCTCTACCGTCATGAATTCTACGCACGGTCCTATCGTTGCCCATTCGTGCTACATGCCCAGCCCATCCTAATCTTTGCGTCCTGATTACTCTCACTATTGTAGGTTTGCGGTATAGCTCTTCTTCTCTTCTTGTATAGTTTCCTCCATTTCCCTGCCTCCTCGTCATATTTGCCGCCAAAGATACCCCTTAGGACTTTATTCTCGAATACGCGAATACCTACAATAGAAAAGTGTTTCCAGTTGTATTTTGTATCCCTCGAGGCCCTAGATAGGGGCGTTCTGAAAAGGATAGTCTCGGTCTTCTGGAAATTAATCTTTAATTTCCAGTCTTCGCAAAATTGTTTTATTTTTTTTGAAGTCATCTTGAAGGTGCCTATTGATGACGTCTATTTTTCCTCCTGTTCTGTACACCACTATGTCATCGGCGTACGCAATGGCGTTTTCGAGAGAACTCACTAGATCACTAGTGTAAATATTGAATAGAATGGGGGAATTCACAGCTCCCTGCTGTAAGCCATTTTTAATTTGGAATGTCTTGTTGGAGAGTATGTCCCCGCATTTCACCACAAAATGTTTGTCCATTATCATATCATAAATAATGTATAACAAATATTGCGGCATACCCAGGTTTGTTAGCTTATAGACAAGTCCTTCTAACCATACGGTGTCGAAAGCCTTTTCAAAGTCAACCAAACAGGCGCCTGTACATTGTCGCTTTCCCTTGTTCCACTGTATATCGGAAACAAGTTTCGTCGCTGCATGAACTGTATCATGTCGCGCTCGAAAGCCAAACTGGTTGTTGGGGATGATATCGTTTTCATCACACCAACCTATCAGTGCTTTGTTTATAATTTTTTCGAATACCTTGCTGATGTTGGGAAGCAGGCTGATCGAGCGCAGATTAGCTGGATTGCTCTTATCCTTACCCTTTTTGGGGATAGGGTGGACTACTGCAATCTTCCAATGGGTTGGATAGTGTGCATTGTTTAGAGCGTTGTTAAACAAAGTAGTGTATATGTTCACTGCTTCGCGAGGCAAATGCCTTAGAACCACATTTGGAATGCTATCTATTCCAGATGATTTCCTATTTTTTATTGAGCTAAATATGTTTCTAAGTTCATCCTTGCGCACAAACATATTTGTATTTTCATATCTGACGGGAGAATCCGCCCTATTATTTTCGCCGAATGTGATGAAGCTATGGTTTTCGGATCGCCAGTTGTGAAGTTGATTGCGCAGCGAGCAATGTCTTTGACGGGCATTGCTTTCAATTTCAGTGTTAGTATGAACTGATTCGTTAACTCTGTACACTGCTTCGAAACAGGCTCCAATTGCATTCGCTTTCTTTTGCGGATCTTCGACTACTATTACTTCATCATTGGAGTTGATGTGCTCTAAGGTGAGTCCTGCGTTCAGCATTATCTGACAATTCTCGGGAGTCCGTGGAATTCGGAGACAGGGAATGTCATTGTGATCGTTTCTTCGACATATTTTCTTGATTTGTAAAAACATGTTCGGACCGTTTGCTTGAACAGCTCGAATTCTGTTGCTCCACTCCTTATTTATTACTGCTCGGTAATTATCCCGGATCAGTTTTTGAAGATTTTTAATCAAGGACTTGATAGTTTTGATTTCATTGCTATTTGGGTCACTGAACTGCCTATAGCACAATTTCAGCTTTGAGAGCAGGGTGCTCTTTTGCCTATACAAAGCATCGATAGTTGCATTTCTGTATCGGTGGGTATAGCCATCCATATGAGCTACTTTGGGGATGGAACGATTCATTGTGTTAGTAACAATATCGTTCATAGTTAGGAGGTAATGATCGATTTCATCATTACGGAGGTTTCTATTAGTCGGTGGGTCTATGCCAATGTTGCGTATTTCTCTTTTTACTATGCGATCGAAACGCGACCAGTGTGCTTTTCGGAAATCGAAAGAGTGTACCTGGTCGTACTGCTGAAGTAGATGGTACTCGTTTGGCACGTATATTACGGCTCCAAGTCCGTAATGATCGCTATCGTACTCAAGACAATTTCGAGTAGTTACCTCGGTATCTGGTAACTGAATTCGATCATCTGTCATAAGTAAATCCAGGAAGGAGTTACCTCTTGGATAAGACGGTGTACTTGTAGCGTAGAATTCTAGTTTATGCTCGATCGCATTTGTTTGCCACCAATCAAACAAGGCATTGCCTCTGGTGTTCGAGGTCAGATTGCCCCAGGCGCTGTGCTTGGCGTTAAAATCACCTGCCATTAAAAAGTAATTGTTTTCCGAATCTAACTTGAGACTTCGGAAAAGCGTATCGATATCACAGATAAATTGGGTACCTTGAACAGATTCAGGAGCGTAAGCAACGACTATATATAGATGCCTTTGACTTTTTAGCGGAATGTCTATAATGCATGCCTCTAGCACCTGGAATTTGTGTACTTCCGTGCTGTAAAGGACCTTATGGTGAAGACCTTTCTTAACTAAGATAGCGACCCCACCCCCTCGAGTAGAGTGTGGTCGATCTCGTCTAATTATGTTATAATTTTTGTAGCCCATTTTGTGCCCTTGGTTTAGCTTAGTTTCGCTAGCCAAGAGCACATCTGGGCATTCGACTTGGAGCAGATTGCCTAAATTATCCCTTCATTCGATGTGGATTAGTGAATTTACATTCACAGCTATAATTTTTAGGTTAAGTTCAGACGGAGGGTTGAAGATTTTGATGTGGAGAGTTATTTGAGAACAGGGTTGAATAGAGAGTATCTATTCGTGCTCTTTGTTCAGTCAGTGTTCTTTGAAATTCGGCAAATTGTCCTTGCATGGTTAATAACATTGTTATTATTTCTGAATGTGCCTCTGGTGCAGGCATTTTCCCATTATTATATGTATGTTCCATGGATGCTGGTTGCTTAGGAGCACCGGCCATTTGTGCATATGACACACAAGGAGCCACGAAATTGTTGTAAGAACGAGTTTTCATTTTTTTCTCTTCTTCAACTTGTTTCTTTTTGAATTCCAAATTTATATTCATTTGTTGAAATTTAGGACATCCTCTAAAATTAGCAGTGTGACCTGTATTTTTACAGAGGACACAGGATAGTGTTTTCCTATCTGGAAGCTGTTCCTTGCCCAAGGGGCATTCACCAATGATATGGTCGGAGAGGCACTTTACGCACCTGAATTGCATGTGGCAGTTTGATGCCGCGTGCCCGAAGCGTTGACAACGCAAACGCTGCAATACGCGATCGATTTTTCTAATTTTTTCCCAACTTATTGTTTGGTGGTTGAGGTGTTTGATGTATCGGAGAGCATCAACTTTACTGTTGGGACTCAGTGATACAATAAAGAAAGGCAATTTGCAATTGCGTTTTCTGGAGTTGGCGGTAGAGAAGGGTTTCATACCTGTAAATTTTAAATTGTCGGTTTCGACATTTTTTAATTCCTCTAATACCTCCTCAGGGGAAAAACATGGATCAACGCCTTTTAGGAGCATGGAGATTACTTTCTCCGATTTCGGGGTGTACGTGTAGTACTCGCTTTTTGTCCTACCCAAAGCAGTCATTACTTTGCGATAACCTTCAATATCATCGCACATTAATTTTATTTTAGACTTATTAATTTTTTTTGTTTTGAAATTTTTGCAAGTTAATTCACCTAATTTTATAACGTCCTTTGTTTCCATGGACGTAAGTATTATAGGCGGCGCCTTTTCCTTTTTGTTGGTTACGATGTGCTGGTTTTTTTTTTGCTGCTTCTGCATCTCCTTTGTTTGCTGCCTTTTGTTTGCTTCCTGATGTTGTTCCTGATTTTCCCGTTGTACTGTTGTATTTTCTTCGCTTTGTTGTTGCTGCACCAGGTCTTTTAATTTGAGGATTGCTTCTCTTTGTTTATTGAGTTCCTCTTTTTTTGTGTCAATATCCGCAAGGAGTTTTTCTAATTCCGCCGGATCTGTTGCAGTACCTGTGATATTGTTTTCTTCCTCAGCAGGTAATTCGATTTCACTTGGGTCAAGGTCAACCAATTCGTTGAATTGGTTACCTGCGCCTGTGTATTCGGTTTTCTTTCCTTTTGCATTTTTTTCGCCGTCTGAATTTGGCTTGTGCCGCTTTGTTATAATACTCGGCTGTCGCTCGAGTCGGCTCCGTGTCATCGCTTTCAGGTCTGCCTGGCCCCTTTTCATGAAAGGCGACGAGCTCTTTAGCACTTTGTTTGTTTCCATAATTTTTTTAATTATTTTTTTTTTTTTTTATTTTTTAAACAACCGCTCTCAGTGGCGGCCACACTGTGTAATCCACACTTGTTCACTTACACTCGCGCGACGATTTTTTTTCCTTTCTTTTGCTTTCTCCTGTTGTCAGGTATACGTCTTATCTCTTTAACGTGTTGGTAACGACTGTGATGCGAGCACTTGTGTGACCCCGTTCAGGGATGATCCGGCCGTGTTGTCGTCTTTTACCTTTCTGATAACATACTCGAGCACAAGGTTAAAAAAAGGCATGGTGAGAGGTCATCCCCCTGTTTTAGTCCGTCACGGATTTCAAATGGTTCTGAGAGGTGATTTTCTATTCGAACTCGTCTTTTTTTACGTTCATGCAGATTTGAATGAGGGCGGCATATTTTTTCGGCACTCCCAGCTCAACTACAATATGGTAAAGTCTTTGCATTGCGACTGAGTGGTAGGCTTATTTGAAGTCAACGAACAGTTGGTGAACCGTCTCTCCGCATTCTCACTTCTTTTCCAGCAGTTGCCTTATTATGAACATTTGGTCGCTCGTTGGCCGGTTCCTACGGAATCCGCGTTGGTAGTATCCCAGTATTTCTTCTGTATACGGTGTGATTCTCGCCAGTATGACATTTGTTAGTATTTTGTATGTGATTGGGAGCAATGATATCCCTCTGCAGTTTTCACAGTCAGATCTGCCGTTTTTTTTAACAATGGGGATGACTATTGAGATTTTCCATTCTTCCGGAATGGCTTCCTTATCCCATATTGTTTTAATCAGTTGGCGGATCTTTCGAGGGGTTGCCTCTCCTCCATGCTTCACAAGCTCTGCCGGTATGCAGTCGACTCCGGGAGCCTTGTTGTTTTTCAATCGATTTATTGCGTCTACAACTTCGTCGAAAGAGGGCTCTGAGATCTGAGACTCGGCTGTATGTACGTCTGGTGCGTTTATTTGTGGTTGATGGATGCGCACATTGAGCCGGTTTTCAAAGTACTGCTTCCATCTTGTGACGATATTGTTTGTTTCTGCTTAAGCAGGTTTTCAAAGTACTGCTCCCATCTTGTCACGATATTGTGTGTTTCTGTGACCAGACAGCCGTTTGCGTCCCGAATTATTTTGGCTTCCCGTCGGTAGCCTTTTCTAATTGAATTTATGCCGCCATACATACCTCTGATATTCTTTGCTCTTGCATTTTCTATGATTTTTTCCATCCGAGTCATCCCATTCGGGTTTTTTCCGTTTGAAAAGTTTCGTTGTCTCTTTCCGAATTGTCGCGTATCTTTCTGCGTTGACTTCATCATATCTTTCTGAGTAGATCACTCTGAGGCGTTAACGCTGTTCGATCTTTGCCCTGCACTCATCGTCAAACCAAGGCGTGGACCTAATTGTTTTCTTAAATCCTAATACCTATTGGGTTGTTTGTTTGATTGTGGCTCTGATCGATGCCCATTTAGTTCCCAGATTATTGGTTTCCTCTTCCTCACTACTTTCATTCTCTAGGATGCTAAATCTATGGTAGTCCGGATTGCAGTTGAACAACACCAAATATTCCTTCGTAGTTGTCATGTGATTATACTTATGATTATGAAGTTATTCATTAACACTCGTATTAAGTTTCTTACAATTATCAATCTTGTTTGCGAATGTCTTTTAATCAATAAATATTAAAATAAAACCTTCATCAAACGAGAGAGGGTTATTACTCCGAATAACTTTAATGACCTGATGATCTTATTGACGTGTGATTAGTATGGTCAATATTTTACTCTTATTTGAAATTTTTATAATAACCAAATAACTCGGGAACGGTAGTCCCTGTCCTTTTATTCGATTCTTATTTGCATATATAAAACCGTATTAACCCCAAAAATAATCAGTTTCTTGTTCTTCTTCGTGGCACTTTTTCTTCCTTTAGAATCGCTGTATAAGTGTATTCAATCCTCCAGCTACTGTTTGCAACTTTACATTATAAATTAATGGAGTGGTGCGCCGTGTCCGTTTCATTTGTAACTTGTATTCGCTCCTTTGGTTACCTGTGCCAACATCAGCAGACGTGGAATTGTTACTTGACGCAAGTCCATTTATTATTCTTCTTTTTTCGTATTCTTGGCGTGACACTTTTTTTTTGGATATGCATGTATCCATTTTTGTAAATTGGGTGGAAACGGAACATCCTTAAATAATTCACACTGCGGCACGAATAAATTCCACTATGAATTTTCTATGACTTCGAAATGATGCCTCCTGCAAGGAAGTCAATTTTATTTCATGCCCCTGTGTGTGTCCATTCGCTCGTCGGTTCCCTTCTTGCAACAGTTTCCTTTTGGCATCCACTCGAATCGTACGCTGTAAAAATCCAAGTAAATGGGATCATTTCAATTGGTTTTACGATGCCAAGTTACCTTTCGGGGCTTTATGTGGATCAGCATTCTAGAATGTCGCGGTTAACTCGGAATTCATGCATCACGAACTTTTGGACAAAGCTGAGCACGACCCAAATTAATTTCCAATATTAGAGATTGAGTTACCACACCCTGGGGGCTATACCACGTATGTGCGGGTCGAAGACTTGTCCTTTGCCAGTGATGTTTGTGACCCCTTTTATGAGTTAATTCGGTTCGTTAAGGCGAAGGTTTGGTTTCCACAGGACATGTTCTGGTCAATCAATCGGAGTAATACTTAGACAAGAGCCTCTGTGATAGGCTGTGAAATTACCTCTGACATTTCGGGTGGGTTTACTTTTTTGTCCTTGGTAATTGAATACTGGTTTGGGAGGGAGAGATCTCGAATGTGTAAAAGATTTTATGATGTGGTTGAATAAAGGTAAATATTGGGCTATTGGACGAATGGCTTGTATGGTCACTTTTACAGTTTTGATTGAAATGAAGAGGGTGTATTTATTGAGATGGGATACGATTGAATTGTTTTTCAAAATGGCTTTGGGTTCAATGTATGCACGTTTTAATATGTGAATTTGTTTTTTGTTTTGTTTTTTGTTGGTGGTACTGGAATTGATGAAGTCAACTGTGTTTAAGGATGCAACGCTTTGGTTTAATTGGTGTTAAATAGATTGTGTATGAGAAATATAATACATTTTCTAACACATGTTTTATATAACAAAACTTTTTTATTACGCTTATAAACGACAAAATGTTGTCGTTTTTGAGAATACTTTTCTATCCGTTGTCGTTCATTAGTAAAACAATCTGATATCAATAAACATTCATAACTAATAAGACTTGGAGACGATGTATTATGTACTGTGCGTTTGATTTTTATTCCACTGGTGCAATTATTAACCAGCTTATTGAGCATATGCTCAACTGACAATGTCCCGCTATTGGATGGACAGAAAACTTGCCTGATAAATGATGGTGTCTGAACTTAATTACATTAAAGTTTGGCACTAAAAAAATTGTCTTAATTTAGATTGTTGGTAGCGATAAGTAATAATTTGAATGTTTGAAGGCGAACTGTTTCCAAAGAACTTAAAGACATACAGTACGAGGATTGCATTTTATATTTCGGGATTAGAGAACAAAAACAAATATTGATCATCGAAAATCACTTTATTGTTTTTCAAAATATTCCCCATGAAGATCTATACACTTTTGCATGCGTTTGAACCAATTGTCGAAGCACTTTTGCCACTCTGATTGAGGTATCTCCAACACATGCATTCTGAATGCAGCAACCGCTTCTTCAGGTGTCGAAAAACGTTGACCTCTCAGTTTGTTTTTTACGTACGGGAATAAAAAGAAGTCATTCGGTGCCAAGTCAGGACTATACGGCGGATGACCCATCAAATCGATTTTTTTTTGAGCATATCTTTCGACCAATTGACACGAGCCTTTTTTTGGGCGATTGACAAATTGTGTGGGACCCAACGCGAAAAATTTTTTTGACAGTCAAATGTTTATGCAATATTGAATGTATGCTGGTCCCACTAACGCCTAAGGTTGTCTCAATCTCACGATAGGTCACATGACGATCTTCCAATATCAGTTCGCGCACAGCATCAATGGTTTTCGGAACAACAACTGATTTTGGACGACCTTCACGAAATTCATCTTGGAGTGAACTACGACCACGATTGAATTCACCATACCATCGATAAACACTGGTCCTTGATGGAGCTTCATCGCCAAAAATTGAATTAAGTTCATCCATGCACAGTTGCTGAGTTAATCCACGCCGAAAGTTGTAAAAAATAATCGCACGAAAATGTTGACGATTTAATTCCGTTTTTGGGCCGAGATGAATCTTTTAAGTTACTGTAAACAACACAAATAGCGCTCGTATGTCAAAATGTTCTGAGTGCGTATAACCTCAAAATTGTCCAACTTTACGACAGAGCTGTCAATTGCCGGATTGTAACACTAGGGTTGCCAAATCCCGAAACATAAGAGGCAACCCTCGTATTGTATACTTTAAAGCGCTTGCGAAGAGCCGGTAGCTTAATGTAAGAATGATACGTTAAAATAGAATGTAACATTTCGTCTTGGGGAAAATCTGTAATTGAATTGGAAAAAAATGTGTTTCAAAAACCAAAATCAAAACCAACAACTAATTTGAGCACAGCTTCCGGTAAGATAGTTCATCCTTAAGTTTTCAACCTACATTAAAGTGTCGGGTTTATTTTCGTTCACTCGATTCCTTTGGGCCACCTCTGGTTCCACAAGGCTGACATCGAGTTCCTCTTTGTTTGTCTTATACAAAGAGCCTCCTCCAGATTTCCACCAATACTCGAGTTGATTTCTGGTTACTAAAAGATTACTTTATTTAATCGATTGAACTAATGTACACTGATTTATACTGAATATACTGAAAGACATCTGAACTCTCCAACAAGCTAACGAAGAAGAATGAGTTTGTTATTGATTGCTTGACAACCAAATTCGATTATGTCAGCTAGTTGCTGACATTTGTTATTGTGTTGCCAAGGGCAGCATTCAATTGCGAATTCGCTAATTGTGTCCAGTGCGAATCCGCAACATAAACTATAATATAATTATATTAACGAAATAATCCATAAAGCCAAATTATCAGTCAGCTCACCACACATATATTAAACCCTCCGTTTATCCGCTCCTTTTTTGAATAGAGTTCCCAAGGAATTTTCAGGATGGGAATTGAATCGAAAACCGTGATTTTGTTTATTGAGATTTACGTTGGACCAACGGGGTTTTCGACTTCCGTAAAAAGAGCGCCTGAGGTTCATTACCATAAACAGTCTGGGAAAGGCGGGGACATTCATTCAATTTATCAACTTCTGTTGGGTTTAATTATATAGGTATCTCTTTCTAACTTAATTTTCTTCAACGCTCGTGATTTTCAGTTTTCCTTTTCTTCTATCTACATGCCCATCACACCGCGTAAGACTCCGACGAAACGGTTTCTTGCGTACTCCACGATGTTAATTGAGTCTCTTCTTCAATTTCACTCCAAACACACTCTGGCTTAAAATCGCCATCTTTTCCCACCTTAAGTGCTTAAATGTTAACTCCAATGTCTTGGTTTTAACTAACTGTTACTTCTATTATAATACACATACGTATTATATTGTAATATAATATGGTGTAATTTAATACACGAATTAAACTAAAAAAGCTTAACCAAAAAATTAAAATAAGAAGTTGATTTTAAAAAATTTAACTTAACATTAAATTAAACTAAAAAATTTAACTTAACATTAAATTAAACTAAAAAGTTTAACTTAAAATTAAATTAAACTAAAAAATGTAAATAAATGAAATATATATATATATATATATATATATATATATATGTATATATATATATATATGTATATATACATGTATATATATATATATATGTATATATATATATATATATAAAATCACGTTAAAAAACTACATTAACAAATTAAATTTAAAAAATCGTATTAAATATAGGTAAAAAAAAATATATTAACAAATTAATTACATCTAATATTAAAGAAAAAAATTATATTAGAAAATTAAATTAAATAATAGATCCCATTTGGATAACCCCTACACCATTTCATCACTAAACTTAACCGCTGTTCGGTATAGGTTGCAGAAACAAAATATCTGAGGATATAATTTGGAACCGTCTTCAATTTCGTAACACTCTGTCGTATGTGGAACTTCTGTCTTCAGCGAGTAATCCAAAATAAAGAAAACGTTGTCGTTTCTGAGGCTGTGTCCAGTGTTCAAGATTCCCTTTTAATTTAACTCTTAAATCCCGGGAGATTTAAAAAATAACTTTTTTTGAGAGTCGTAAAAAAGCAGAAAATTCAGCATCTCTTGGCGAGTTTTCTTAAGGATTTCATCACCTTTCCTGCCAAAAAAATGCCAAAATGATTAATGGCACACCACCACAGGACAGGATGCCCGACCCACTCTTCGATTCGAAATGAGGTTTAGACGTGGACCGCATTGCAAAGTGAGAATTGCCATTCCACAAATAATATTTTCCGGGATAAATTTAATTTCACCAAGAAAACTGCATTAAACTCGCATCGACAAATAGAAGGACCTCAATTCCTTTTTCCTTCTTTTCGTGTAACAAGAGATTGATATAACCGGAAACAAATAAAATTATCATTCAACTATAAGAAAGAGGCATTTTTAAATTACACGCTTCGAATATCCCTTATCCTTGCCAGGGTATAAGCACGCCAATATCATGATAGCACTCCAGGGACCCATGCTGAGTGCCAATAACGAGCGCTCATCATCGAATGTCTCTGCGATGTTCTTATCCTGTAATTTAACTCCAGCTTTTTTCGTGGGCTCGTTAAGGAATCAAAGTTCATTGAGATCAAAATTAAATTGGACCTTTTTTCCTGTGGCCTGTGCCGTCATCCGGAAGACATTGAAAATTTACCGAATTCAAGGATTTTCGAAAACTTGGCAACATTTTCGGCGATTAATTGATTTAATTAGGCAACGCAGACTACGCGATTCATGTAAGACGCGAAGCGACTTCGTGTTATGAGGACGGAAGTCGACGACATTTGGGAATGTCACATCACAGACCGTAGACTCGGGGTTGCTTTAATTAAGGTGACTTGGGAAAAGCGAATTAATCCGTTTATTAACTTTACCAGAAATTTTGCTTGATTGCCAGGTGCAATTCCACGTACATAAACCTCTGAAAGGGGTTGACCAAATCAAATAAACTTACGAGAACATTCATCATTGTTAAAGTTGTTTTTACGTTTTAGTGTTGAAAGTGGAATGGTGGCTAGGAGGTATTTACCAACACTGTCAGACAAAAAGGAGTAATATAATAAATGAAAACGTGGTAAATTGGGGAAAGTAAATCTAAATATGCTCATCGATAGTATAGTGGTTAGTATATCCGCCTGTCACGCGGGAGACCGGGTTCGATTCCCCGTCGGGGAGCCTCTGGCGCAATACTAATGACCTTGCCCGGAAAGAACAAATCATTATGGAAAATTTAACAAGCCTCAGGACTTGATAAATAAGGCCAAGACCGGTTCCCGGTTGTAGTGCCGATGATGATGATGATGATGAAATCTAAATATAAAAGCCATCAAAAAAGAATTGTTTTCCATAAAAGGTTTTTAAAACAGGGGCTCAGGGTGTTCGATCTAGGTAATCATTTTCATGTAATGCTGCCAACCTTATCAAAACTAGCAACGGAAGAACAAATCAACTTACAGTAAAAGTGGAGATTCATAGTACCGAAATGGTTGATATCCATAAACTTCTCCTTTTTTATACAAACGCGACTACAAAAAGGGGTTTTAAGAAACTCTTAAAGGTGAAATGTCAATGCGATCAAGAGGAGAGAGAGAGGGTAAGGAAGTTTTCGATGTACATTCGTTTTGAATGCCTGGTTATTAGAAAGAAAATTAAACTGATCTTCAGGCAGAGCATTCCCGATTGGTTTACCTTGGCTGCAGAACGATTCTATGCCTTAATATACGTCAGAAATTAACGTTGATGATGATGAATAACGCATTTATTGTACAATAATTTAACAATACTTAACTTAGGACGAAAATGCAAAATCCTATTTTACAAACTTTTCTTATTCTTAAAATAATATACTGGCTCTACACGAGCACTCTAAATTACACGATACAAGTTTGTGTAATGCCTCTCGGCGTACAATAATATTTTTATATTTTTATATTTTTATGTTTTTATATTTTGTTATTTTTATATTTTTATATTTTTATATTTTTATATTTTTATATTTTTATGTTTTTATATTTTTATATTTTTATATTTTTATATTTTTATATTTTTATATTTTTATATTTTTATATTTTTATATTTTTAAATGTTTATATTTTTATATTTTTATATTTTTATATTTTTATATTTTTATATTTTTATATTTTTATATTTTTATATTTTTATATTTTTATGTTTTTATATTTTTATATATAGTATTTCCTAGAAGAAGTTCTCTCCCTTCTTTTTTTTTTTTTTTTTTTTTTTTAATAACAAGAAAATAAAAAGTTAACAACCGTATTAACAAAATGTTAACATACAGAGATTTTAAAACGAAAAGGAATGTAAATGCAAAATGGAAGTGAAAAGGAAGAATAAATAAATATGAAAAGGGAAATGAGGAATGGGAAGGCAAGGCGTAGCGTCTGAAGATCTTACTATATTTGGGGATATTAGATCCTTTCTTCATTGTCAATTTGGGATGGGATCGGTCATTTATAGATTTATCTCGATCGCCTCTTGCCATGCTAAAGCGCAAGTGAACTGCAGCATTTGATATATCACTGTTATAAAGAATCCGTTTGTTCCTGGCACCACGAAAAGCGTGGTAAATAATAGGGACCCCGTGCTTGTTTTGGATAAGACCTTTTCTATCCAAGAGAGGGAACGCTTCAGGTGAGATAAACCCATTTTGGAGTGTATTCTCTAGGTACATGCCATTGGGGGTAGTATGCTCCCGAGTTAAGATTATTTTCGCTGCACATACATTGCCCTTGCAGTGTGATCACGAATAATTTTGATAATGAAATTGTCTATCCTATTCAATCCTGATTTGTCATATAGCGTCTTATTAGGATAGAATTTCCTGTATTGAGACTGGGGTGTTCTATGTAATCCGAGGCAGGAACGCAAGCACTGTCTCGAACATGCGAAACTTTTCCATGTAGGATGGGGAAACGTTAAACCATACCGGGCTCCCATACACTAATATTGGACGAATAAATGATGAGTACGAAATTATTTTAACTTTGTGATCTAGGAGACTATTTCGAAACGGACTTCTTGTCATTGCATATGCACTTTTAGCTGCGAAGAGGGCAGCTGCTATGTGCTTATCAAAGTATAGGTATTGGTCCATCCAGATACCAAGGTACCTGACAACAGTTTTCATTTGCAGCGGAAGATTATTGCTTCCTACAATGAAAAAGTTTTTCTAATTATGCCTTGTATCTCTTGAAGCTGTAGAAAGAGGTGTTCTGAAAAGGATGGTTTATATTTTTGGAAGTTAATTTTCAATTTCCAATCGTCACAAAAGCGTTTGATTTTATTGAAGTCGTCTTGAAGAAGTCTGTTATTGGCATCGATTTTTTTTTCTGATCTGTACACCACAATATCGTTGGCATATGCAATAGCATGATTAAGAGACCCAACTAGACCACTCGTATAAATATTGAAGAGAATGGGAGAATTCACGGCTCCCTGCTGTAAGCCATTTTTAATATGGAAAGTTTTATTGGAGATTTTGTCCCCACATTTTACTACAAATTGTTTATCCATTATCATGTCGTAAATGACGTATAACAGATATTCAGGCAAACCTAGGTTTGATAGCTTATATACAAGTCCTTCTAACCATACGGTATCGAGGGGCTTTTCAAAGTCAACCAAACAGGCCCCTATGCGTTGTCTATTCGCCTTGTTCCACTGTATGTCGGAAACAAGTTTTGTCGCAGCATGAACTGTGGCATGTCGCGATCCCAAACCAAACTGGTTGTTCGGAATAATACCATTTTCCTCACACCAGTTAGTCAATGCTTTATTTATAATTTTCTCGAATACCTTGCTGATGATCGGAAGCAAACTAATCGAGCGAAGATTGGCTGGATTGCTCCTGTCCTTGCCCTTTTTGGGGATGGGATGGACTACTGCAGATTTCGATTGGGTTGGATAATATGCATTATTTAGAGCGTTATTGAGCAAAATAGTGTAAACCTTCACTACTTCAAGAAGTAAATGCTTTAGAAAAATATTTGGAATACTATCTATTCCAGAGGATTGTTTGTTCTTAATGGATCTAAGAATGTCCGTCAGTTCATCCTTGTGTACAAATATGCTAGTGTTTAGATTTCTAAGTGGGGAATCCGCTCTATTATTTTCACTTAAGATAATGAAACTTCGACTTAAGATACGCCAATTGTTAAGTTCATTGCGTAGCGAAATATGTTTTTGGAGAGACGATTCGTTCAATCTATACACTGCTTCGAAACAAGCACCAATTGAGTTCGTCGCATTGTCGTTTTGCCTTGTTCCACTGTATATCAGAAACAAATTTTGTAGCTGTATGAACCCCCTCTAAATCCAAACTGGTTGTTCGGAATGATGTCGTTTTCATCACACCAGTTTATCAGTGCCTTATTTATGATTTTCTCGATTATTTTGCTAATGTTTGGAAGCAGACTAATCGAGCGAAGATTGACGGGATTGTTCCTGTCCTTGACCTTTTTGGGGATGGGATGGACTACTGCTATTTTCCAACGTCTTGGAAAGTATGCATTATTTAGAGCGTTATTGAACAAGGTAGTGTAAATTTTCACCGCTTCCGGAGGCAGATGTTTAAGAACTGTATTCGGAATACCATCTGTTCCAGAGGATTTGTTGTTATTAATGGATCTAAGGATGTCTATGAGTTCATTCATGTTCACAAATATATTTGTGGGGAAATTTCTAATCGCCGCATCCGCTCTATTGTTTTCACTGAAGATTGTGAAACTTTCATTCGTTTCTCTTCTTCAAGTTGTTTTTTTTTTAATTCCAACTCGGCTTTTAGTTGTTGGAATTTCGGACAACCTCTAAAGTTGGTCGGGTGACCTGTATTTTTGCACAAGACGCAAGATAGTTTGCTCCTATCCTGAACTGTTCTTTACCGAAGGGGCATTCTCCTACGGTATGATTATTTTGGCACTTTACACATCTAAATTCCATACAGCAGTTAGATGCAACGTGGCCGAATCGTTGGCACCGCATGCACTGCAACACATGGTCAACTTTCCTTATTTTTTCCCAAATTATTGTTTGTTGGAAAATAACTTTAATATTCCTAAGTGCATCGACTTTGCTGTTGGGACTTAGAGAGACAATGAAGAACGGCAACTTGCGGTTGCGACATCGGGAGAGAGAAGTGGAGAATGGCTTCACATCAATAAATTTTAAACTGTCGTTTTCGACACTTTGTAGTTCCGAGAGGAGTTCTTCGGAGGAAAAAGAAGGATCAACTCCTTTAAGTAACATGGAGATAGTTTTCTCCGATTTAGATGTGTACGTGAAGTACTCACTACTTGCTTCCCTTAGAGCAGATTTAATTTTATGATAGTCATCTAAACTATCACATAAAAAACGTATTGTATTATTACTTAAATTTTTCGTTTTGAAATGTCTGCATGTTAACTTACCCAATTTAATTAGGTCCTTAGCATCCATAAAGCTAACTATGATGGGAGGCACTTTCCCCTTCTTATTGGCTTCTGCTTGTTGTTGCTGCTGCTGAGGCTATTCGATAGTATAGTAGTTTGTATACCCGCCTGTCACGCGGGAGACCGGGGTTTGATTCCCCTTCGGGGAGCCTCTGGCGCGAGACTAATGACCTTGCCCGGAAAAAACAAATCATTATGGAAAATTTAACAAGCCTCAGGACTTGCTAAATAAGACCAAGACCGGTTCCCGGTTTTAGTGCTGATGCTGTTGCTGTTGCTTCTGCTGCTGTTGTTGTTTCTGCTCTTGCTGTTGTGTTGCTTTCCGATAGGGCTTCTTTAATTCGTCGCTCCAAATCCTTCTTCTTTTTGAAGAGCTCCTCTTTCTTTTTATATAACTCTGCAATAAATTGAGCATGTTCGGCATCTATGTCACTCATTTCTCTATTTCTGGTTTTGTGGTCTTCTGTTGCCAGTTCTTTGAATTTATTCCCTTGTCCGGAATAATGTGGCTTATCAGGAGTGGCCATTCCTTTTATGAGAGTTTTTACTTTAGAGTTGGCTTTATGCCGTTTGGCAAGGAGGTGTGGCCGGGCTTTGGGCCTCCTCTTTGAAATCACTTTTAGCACAGCTTTTCTTTTTTCCATTATTAATTGCCACCTAACGGTGCATGCAAGGACATCTGCTTTCACACATACACATTAACACACACAAACTTTTTTTTTTATTGATCGTTCGGTATGTACACGGCGGTAGACACGCCAGCACACACTTTAGTTTCCTCTTTGAGGGAGACACACACGCGCACACGTGTACGCGACGAATATAAATGAACTGAAGTAACTATGACACTGGAGATCAGTTTTGGATTTTGATTTTTTTTCCGCACTTCACTGGACTGTTTTCATATTTATTATATGTTTTGTTTGTTTGATTTTCAGTTTCTTTGTTTTGACTGTCTTGCCTTTTTTTTTTATTATGGCCGACTAAATCAAATAATATATATTCATTTTGCTTTGACTGTTTTATCAATGGCATTTATTTATAAATAGTCTTTGTGTTTTAAACGCTCCCTGACTCACAAAAACAAGTTTTTACTTTCACTTAATAAGCGAATTGCAAACACATCCGACCCCGGTCACTGTGTCACTCATACTCCCAGAAATTGACGCTCAGCGTGAACAGATCTCTGATTGACGGATGTCGGGGGGGGAGTTTTTCGGGAGGTAGAACGCCCAGTTCAATTAGGAAACGAGCAGGATAAAACCTACAGAAACTAATAGACACGAGAAAAGTAATAGACAACGATCCGACTATGTACTAACGACGAAATTGAGAGACTTAAGCCGGCCACACACGTACAGTTTTAATTGTACAGTTATAACTGTTAGATTTAACTGAGAGCTGAGATGTTCACACACGTAAAGTCCAATCCTGCAGTTTTTTCCATGGATTCGAACAAACGTACCGATTTGGCTGCCGTCGGTTTACTTGCAATGTAACAAAAAAGAGAAAAGAAAAAACATAAACAATGGTGCAAGAAGTCGTTACAAAAACGAAATTTATCTTCCCGCATAAATCTATTAATAGAATTAATTAAAGAATTTGAAATTGAACTGAGAACTATACAGTTGAACCCCTAGACTCAATCAGTTCACAATAGATAGAGCAATCGGACGATTAGAACATGAGATCTAGGCACACGCGCCGGGTATTTTTTTTTTTTTGATTTCGTGATAACGCGGGAGAGATTGATAAGCGAGTGTGGTGCAGTGCGTTGTATAGTGTTGACACCAAGTGAGAAAAAATAGCTAATTACAAGGTTATTAAAGGCCCATAAGGAACACTTAACTAAAAGAGTGAGTCAAAAAAAAAAGAGCCAATAGAATTGGAAAATTCAAAGTGACAATCAGTGAAAAAAAAGTGAGCGTGCAAGGTGATTCAGTAAACAAAAGAACAAAAAATTAAATTGTCAAAGGCACATTGGATCCCTACTCTTGCACGAATGTGTTTTCGGTTGCCCCCTTGGAGATTGTTTCAGTACATGGTAAGTGTTGCCTTATCAAATTGGATTTTGGATCCTGGATTTTCGGAGACACAACACCTGTGCTCTCTCGACAGCGGCAGAGGGGCTTTTTCACAGATGGGCAAAGGAGGGTTTTTTGGATAATTTATGACGGCAACAAGCAGCGGCGATAGAGAGACGAGCGCGGGTCAGAACCGTGATGGAGGTGATTATGGTTCCTTCGTGTTCGGCCAGCTCAGAGAGCGGATCGCAGGATTGACAAGGACAATCAAAATTTAAAAAAAAAAAAAAAAATATATTACTAATGCCGTGCGAGAGCTGGTCGGGGTCATTGGTTGCCTTTATGATAAGAAAGTGGAAAATCGCTTAAAGAAGCCATCTGCCCGGCTGAAGCAAGCGGTAGAAACTCAAATCCAGCCAAAACAAAACTCGCACACAGACGTAAGCGGGGTCTCGGGGCAGATCAATGATGAGTCACTCAATTATAATTAGTTTACAATTGGCCCAAAGGGTAGGAAGGGGGATGCGAGGTTGGGGGGAGAGGAGACTCCAAAGGGTGATACTGGGAAGGCCAACATTGTGGAAAAAAGAAGACCATGCCCGGACGGTATAATAATATTTAAAACCGGGGAAAAAACATGTGCAGATAAATTGAAGTTAATGAAGGCCAAGCCCGAGCTAAGTGAACTCGGAAATAGCGTGAACACATTTCGAAGGAAAGCAAAGGGGGAACTGCGGCTAGAACTGAAACGTCGTCCAGAGGCCACCACCGAAGCAATAAAAGCAAAGGTACAACAAGTACTAAAGGAAGATGCCAGTGTCAAAACTGTGTCACAGGAAATCGCCGTCGTGCCGTGATTTAGATGAGGTTACCACTGTGGGGGAAATCCTGACAATGATCACTATAGAGTTCCCTGTACTGAACGCGATCTCAAAGGAAGCGGTAAAGAGTTTAAGAAGGAAACCAGGTGGCACACAGGTTGCCATGATACGCTTACCAAGAGAAAAGTCTAGCATGTTGCTGGCTACAGGTTTCCTATGGGTTGGATGGGTGAAATGCAGACTTCGAAAATACATCACATCCACACGATGTTTCAGATGTTGGCAATACGGTCATGTGGCGAAATCCTGCAAATCCGAAAAAGATCATGAGGAAAACTGGTTGAAATGTGGTGAACAAGTCCACAAAGCAATGGGCTGTAAAGCACAACCCAAATGTACGTTCTGCGAATCATGATGCAAAGGCGGTAACCACCACTCAACAGGGAGTTACAAATATGGGCATTTAAAAACGCGATGTCCAATCTTCTCAATAAAAATGGAAAGTTTGCTTCGGTCAATTCTTTACTTAAGTTATATTCCTGCCTTGCGACCAAGCAATCTTAATTTCCCCGGAATTCATATGCTGTAATAAAACGCATATTCACACCTACAACGGAACATTAACCATCACCACCAACTATACCGAGCCGCATACATTTCCCCGAAATTGCTTCGGTTAATATCTTATCTAAATGATATTCCCTGCTTGCAACCAAGCGACAGCTAATTTTCCACGAAACGACCACAACAATCAAGACTCTTGATCATACTTGGCTATGCCGCCAAAGCCAATTTCCCGGTATGCACAAGCAACGAATCCAACTCAGCTTATACGGCGAGGATTCGCTGGAACTGAATTCCCTATGCAAGCATAGCAATCGCCTTCAAGTTCCTAGTAAGTGGAAGTGAGTTTATTTCTGCTATGGCTCAACCGCCACGACGCGATGAATGGATTCTTTCCATTCATTAGTCAGTCGAGTAATAACCACCACAGAGGACAGACGTCCCTTCATACCCTCCAGCGCGCATCCCTGAGTAGTCGGGTCATTGAGCTCATCGAATCGTCATCGCAAATTAATGGGCGTGTATTTAAGATAGCATGTACGAGTGCAGTCTTTACACTACTTACCTGCGTTATTAATTCAAACGGTTGTGCTGTTCCCATGTCACCTGGTTCAGAATCCCTACGCGCGACGTGTGTACGCAATATTTAAACGGCTAGGTGTTTGATTAACTACGATAACGATTACGTGAGGTTGTGACATTTTATTTTTGAATTAATAATTACTTAAAACTTACGAACTTAACTGGATTAAAAATTGTCCCGAGTGCGAGGAATTCACATGTGAGATTGTGACATTTTAGTTTTGGATTAATAATTACTTGAGGTTGACGAGCTTGAATGGATTTTGTAAAGCTACAACACAATAAATAAATAAACGTTAATTCAAACAGCATACCAGTGCTTGACTTTTTTTACTTTTCTAAAGCTTGCGGGTGAACTTGGTGCCTTTAGCTCTAGGTGGGAATATCGATGAACTCGTATCCTTGCCGACACACATACCTATCCCACACAATCTCCTTTCCCAAACGGTTAAGGAATATGGTGCAGACGTGATACTCATCATTGAGCAGTACAGGATGCCTGACACTGGTACTATTACATGGGAGGAAGACCGCAGCGAAACAGCGGCCACCTGGAAAACTGGCAATTCCCCCATGGAATGCAGAAGTGTCCAGCGGCTGGAAAGAATTGCCTATGCTAAGATCAGAGGAATTAATTTCTACTGTTGTTACGCTCCGCCAAGACGGGAAATAGAAGGATTCAAATGCTTTTTGGACAGGATAACACAAGAATCTGGAGATAAGAGCCCCATTATAGTTGCTGGTGATTTCAACGCTTGGGCAGTAGAATGGGGAAGCGCAAGGACCAACAGTAGAGGCCAGGCACTACTCGAAGCTCTCGCAGTCTTAGATGTGGTGTTACTTAATGATGGTTCTGATGACACTTTCATAAATGAGAGGCCGGTCCAAAATCGACATCACATTTGCCAGCTTTATGTTAGCAAGCAGTATGGAGTGGCGAGTTTTGGACACCTACACCCACAGTGACCACCAAACCGTGATTTACAAAATATTACCGCACAGGGAATTCATTCCTTGCAAATTGATGAAGAAAGCCCAGAAATATGGGTGGAAAGAGAAGGACTTCGATGCAGAACTGCTCGATTATATACGGAAAGACTAAATCAAAAAAACAGTTTGACGCAGAGGCCGATGCGAACAGTCGGACTGGAAAAGTTATGAAGTGGCTAACTACCGCATGTGATGCTTCTATGCCACGACAAAGACAGCCGGCAGGGGCTATCAAGCCACGGCGGTGGTGGAACCCAGAAAGCACATACGTGCGATCGCAGTACAACAGGTTGCCACTATTGCAACAAAGAGTAAGAAACCGTAACACATACCCACATTTACATGCGGAATTCTTCAACGAACGGAAGGAGTTGAGGAATGTGATCCGCAAAAGTAAATATGACGCGTTCTGCTCCCTATGGGATGAATTAAATAACAACCCATGGGGCAGCGCCTACAGGATCGTCATGAAAAGACTGCACAACAACAGTAGTCAAATACAAAAAAGTAAAAGTGACATGGCCAGAATCGTTGCTGCCCTCTTCCCACAGTGTGATGAGGTATTGAGGCTGCAAGAGGAGTGGAGTATCATTGAAAGAGAGATACCTTCCGTGACCATCGAAGAGGTGCTCTTGGCCGCAAGGATCGTCAAAAAAAAACAAAACCCAGGGGACTGGATGGTATCATTAACGCTGTAGTGAAAACTGCTTTAACAGAAAAGCCGGAAGTCTTGACCAGTCTCTTCACAACCTGCCTCCAAACAGGACAATTTCCTCAACGATGAAAAAAACAACGGCTTGTGCTTATACCAAAAGGTGTCAAGAATCCAGAAGCGTCCTCGTCTCATCGCCCGTTGTGCATGCTGGACACAACAGGAAAACCATTTCAGCGAGTAATTGCCACTTCCCTGGAACAATTCACTGAGGGGACATCGGGGCTCTCTGAATGGCAGTATTACTATTACCATACTATTTACTATTTATTGGCCTGTAGGAACCCGGATGTTCATGACCTCACCGAATCGTCTCCGCCATCGCTCCCTGTCCTGTGCACTCTCCTTCAACGCTTGACCAGCGATCCGATCTCCTCAAGGTCAAACCTGACATTGTCCTTGAATGGCAGTATGGGTTCCGGAAACGTATGTTAGATCAACCGGTAAGACACTATCTGTGGTTGCGATATCGTTCGCAATGCCATAGCTGGAGCACGATGGCTAGAAGCTACAAAAACATATTGCGCGGCGGTGACACTAGACGTTATGTATTTAACTCGGTGAAGTGGAATCGGATTCTAGAAGCGTTGCCCGATCTACAAGTCTCACCCTACTTGGATTAGCAACCTATCCCTCGGATAGGAGACTGCTCTACGACACAGATGAGGGACCACAGGAATATAAAATAACAGCAGGTGTACTCCAGGGATATGTATTAGGTCCGCTGTTGTGGAATATAATGTACGATGGTGTGCTCAGGGTCAATGTACCGGAGGCGATTAGAATCATTGGGTACGCAGATGATTTGGCAATAGTGGCCGTAACTAAACGTCTAGATGGCTTTGGGAATATTTGCTACCAAGCAATCCAAGCAATCCAGAGCAAAGATGCTGGCTAGATATGGCCGGACTGAAACTAGCCGCATATAAGACGGATGCAGGTTTAATAAGCAGCCGCAAGAAAGGTGAACACCTTGATTTGGAAATAGAAGAACAAACAATCAGATCCAGTCCCCATATTAAATATCTCGGTGTTATACTAGACAACAGGTTGAGCTTCAAGGAACACCTGAGGAAAACGAGTGAAAAAACGGCAAGAGTATGCAAAATTTTAGCGAGACTGCTACCCAATGTTGGAGGACCCCGGCCCCACATAGGAAAGGTAGTTGGTTGATTTACGTTTGTAGTTAATAAAATGGATTTGGGGTAATTGATCAGGTCGTTTTGTGTTTTAAGAAATAATGGTAGTAGAGGGAATTGTAAAGCTCGGTGAATTTATAAAAGGATCCGAGAAAGTTGGAGTAGTCCAGGGAAGAACGTGTTCTTAGGAAAATGTCCCACAAATTATTTCTCTTGCTCCGAAGAGTACGGAGTTTGTGGTTGTACCACGGAGGCGATGAAATCGATGTCCTATGTCGAGAATAAGGGACATATAGGGAAATTGCATTGTATATTTCCTTATAGAGAGTGGCAGTAGCTGTTTCTACTCCAGGTGATCAAAGCGAAACCGAATTCTGCTAAGATGCTCATTTAATGGGCGAAAGTTAGCTTTGCGAAGTTGTAGGAAACGTTGACATTGGATGGTGAGGTTTGGGATAAACTGTCATGATAAAGAGTTACGAAATGGTAATGTGCGGGGGGTAGTTGTCGATGGTTGAGAGGGCGTGAGGACTAAAGGCAAGTGAGGAATTATAGAGGTCCGTTGTAAACACAAGGTCAAGTTGCCTCTTCATATGATTTGGCACATTACTTATTTGACATAGGCTTGAGTCGGTGAGACCGTCTACAAAGAGACATTCCTCGGTACTAGTGGGGTTTGAAATGTAAAGGAATTGATCGTCTGACAGCGTCCAGTGGCGATAGGGGAGGTTGAAATCTCCAATAACAACGATATCGTCTTGGGAAGTACTTAACCCGGTTAGGTGATCCACCGCTGCTATTGCCAGTTCGTATAACAAGATAGGTTGCGAAGGAGGTATGTACAAACAAATGACGTATAAAGACTTTGGACGTTAGTCAATTTTTATTGCGACATAGTCTAGATTGCGAGAAGAAGAGATGGCAATAAGGGATGAGGCAAGCCTATTTAGGATAGCAACCGGCATACCACAGCAAACATTAAAGGTGGAATGGAATAGTTCTTGACTGTGAATACTGGGGATAAGGTTGGTTTCGGTTAGTGCGAATATATCGAAAATGTGCATTTTGCAAAATCGACAGCGTTTTAGAACAGATACCTCTGACATTTTGATAGTATATTGTTAGGAGGAAAGTATTGAGAGTCTTAGAGGAGTGTGGGTAGGTCGGTTGATTGAGGTCAAAAAGGATTGCCCTTATTGGAAGAGGTCATTTTGTTGTGAATATATTGGCGAAAAGCCGAGAGATCTTTCGACGCTTTTTATGGGAGCATATTGAAATTCTTGTGGAATTTCATAAACAGGTTGCGAAGGCTAGGAAATTCGGTAGGTATGCCTTCCTGCTGAATGGAAACCGTGACGCTTGTATTCGTTTTACCTTGATAGCAGACTGAACCAGATTTGTCATGGAGGTACGAAAGATAGAGGGGGACATTTTCGTAGGTTGATTTATTTCTAAGTTTAGATAAGGCGTAACGACATTCATATGAATTGATAGATTGTTGTGTGATTTTAACAGTTGGAGGTAGGGGGTCAATAATTGGTCGGATAGAAGGGAATGTAGGGCAGGGGCGAAATGTAGCCGTGGAAATGTAGGGGGGGGGGGGGGTGCGAAATTCGGTTTTAAGTTGGGTTCGGTGCACGGGTGGGAAGTTTCTGGTTGGTGGGGGCAGGGGTGGTTATGGGGATTAAGAGTATGTGATCTGTGGAAGTTGGTATACTACCCTCGAAAAGAGGGAAGAGAATATAGATAGGGAGAGAATCTGAGAATGAAAGCTAGATTCGAAGAGACTTGAATAACATGGAGCATTTTTAAGCCTCGTCGTTGCGACCAACTCCTATTCTAATTTTACAATTTAACCGCGTTCATCTCAAAACTGCATTTTCAAAATCGGTAAACATGATATCTCAAAAAATAAAGAACAGATCTGTGGCGTTCCACCTAACGCCACCGCTCACTCTTTTCCGGTTAACATGAAAATCTCTTCTTGGAGCTGCCAGACCATCTGAAAAGCGAGAAAAAACATTATTTTACGGCGGATCCATGTGAACGCCATTTCTAACTTCTCTAGTATGTACGATACTCTTACTAGGAATTACTTAAAATAACCAATTTTAAGTTTTCGCTAATGCAATAGCATTAGCGCCCAACAGTCAGTTTTCCTAAAAAGCAATTCGGTTGCACCAATAAGCAACCGACATAACCCGAACCACCGCAGTGCACATATCTCCGAACGAATTCCGCCGCACACATGCAGGAGATATTCGTTCTTTCCGTTTTAACTGCGAGCTCATCGGTCGCAAAACCGATTGACAAGCAAATCAATAATTCATGCCTGGCTGCGCAAGAAAAACAAATCAATATAGCACCAGCGAAAATGCTGCACCAAGTACCAAACGAAGGATGTACGATCGGCGTAGATGCCGCGCACAGTCGCCGATCGTATAAACATCCAACGTCCCCCTTATATCATATTGCACAGCTGCAACCCTTTCGGTTGTTGTTCTCAATTTTTGATTTTTCCTTACCTATCTGCGTGCATGTTGGCCGGTCGGGAGACACAAGGAGTATTGTGCTTCGCGACTGGCTGCCGAGGGAAACAGAATTCTCATCAATGTAAACATACACACGAGAGTTCGACCCCTCGGACGGCCTCGGTCATATGCACGAGCAGCCAGAATGCTGTGCGCAGTTAGGTTAATATAAACATCCTCGTTCATGACGGCTTACCACACCTGCAAGCGTTGGTCACGTTCCAGACAAATGTATCTGTGTGTCCACGATTCGCTTGCTGGGGGATGCTCAGCATGGGCGACCGGGGTGATCATGATGTGTGTGCACATCATCACTGGGACCGGTCGTCGCGAATCGTCTCCTTTTGGTTTTTTAGACCAAAGGAAGGAATTTTAATTTTGGGTCTCTGCCAAACAGTAGTCAGTCGGAGTCTAGGTTTCGCCACTGCATCCTTACATTTCAAATTAAGTGTGAATCTAACAATGTAAATGTAACCAGTGCGAATCAGTCTTAACTATTGTTAATGTTCTATTCTTACGTTTTAAATTAAGTGAAAATATAACCAGTATGGACTATTCTTAACTATTCTTACGTTTCAAATTAAGTGTGAATCTAATAATGTAAAGATAACCAATATGGACCATTCTTAACTATTCTTACGTTTTTAATTAAGTGTGAATGACAGTACTCAAATAAGTTTAAATAAAGAAAGCCCACGAAATAGAGTGCTTCATTTTGCGCACTTTTGGTTACGAATAGTCAAGTTGGGAAGATTAATGAACCTGTGCCCACGTGGCACATTACTAGAAGAAGCACAACAACAAGTGAAAATACGAACAGATCTTTCTAAAATTGTTCACACTTATTTTAGATAAGGTTTTCTTGAATATGGAAGATGGATATTTTTTTAGTGATTAGCACTTGTTTTAGAAAACAAGTTGTTAATTTAAAAAAAAATCATATTGGATTTAAAATTTTGTACAAAACCCAAAATTAATTTTTTTTTCTACCGCCTACTAACCGTTGGTGTTTTTTTGATTTCAAATGATCCTGTTGCGGGATATCATGTCCATGAACAGTTACTCTTTTTAGCACCAGAGGAATAATTATTAATAACTTCTATAACTATTTATATTTTTTCATAAAAAAAATAACCGGTTCCGTCAAATGTTAATTAACATTACACACACATTTTTAAATAAATATATTCAACCAGTTTAAAAGATAAGTTTTTATATATTTATTTAAAAATTTTTATATAATGTTTTTTATCATTTCAATGGTTGAATATATTTATTTTAAAATGTTCGCATAATGTTAATTAACATTTGACGGATAACTGGTTATTTTTTTATAAAAACCTCACGACTTCATATGCCTCCTTATGATTTTAAAACCAACTTTATTCGTGTTATTATAGTAATAAATGCAAATTTATATAGAGAAGTAACTAAAAATTGGTATTCCAGAATCAATGTTTTAAAAACCAATCTAAAGGTGGTAATTTATTTAAATTGTATGAATTTTAAACAAAAATGTCATTAACCAATATCTAAAAGATAAAAAATAAAATAAAATAAATGAATAAAAAAAACATTGATATCTTATACCGTTTGGTTTTTATTTCGAAATAAAATGGGTCTTATTTACTCACCCTATAGTTAATATAATATTAATACAAAATAAGCAAACATTTGTAGGTGACTGCCGTCTCAGAAAGTCTCATTACTTAGAATGTCTATTCTTTTTCTAACCCTGAATATAATGTTATTATTTTTTCAACTTACCGTTAAGGCACTAGACACCTCAGAATGAAATCTATCATTGGAATGCGTCTTCATTACACCAACAATTAATAAATAATAATTGTAACTTTACTTACACCAACAATAAATAATAATAATGGTGTGAAATAAATCAAATTGTCTTTATGCAACAACGTTAACCCAACGACTACATTCTACTGTTCATAATTTCAGAATCAGTGAGAATATAATCCCCAACTCCTTTTTTGTAATTATGTCCCCCTATAACAATGTAGTATACTTATGACCATTTCAAGGATTTTAACTTTAAATACTGTTATTCTGTCTGACAATTGTCAAAAGAGGCATATCACTTCACATCCTAATGGACAAAATGCCCTTTCATTATAAAAACAATCTAAATAAGTAAGATTACTGTACTGAACCTCCTCATAGTTTCTAAACAATGAAAAATAGTGTAACTCTCTTTAAAACAACATTTACACAATGCATTTGTAATGAATTTGTAAAATCGGTGGCAACTCATAGGACGTACAGTCGCAGAGTATCCTAGCATACTCGTAAAATAATTGTCCTTTACGAAAATATTCTCAAACATCTTATTCGATATTTGAATTTAAATTGCGTTGGGATGCTTTTCACATATCTCCCTGACAAGTCCTTGTTGCCTGGGCGGAACTCCCAAACTCATACAGATGCAGCAATAAAAATCAGAAAGAAATATAATTTTTTATTTTCATATTATTTCCAGCATGCGCAGGCTGGGTGACCAACCAGAGGGCGAGAAAACGCCTTTTTAAACGTGTGTATCCTTCAACACTGTTTTTTCTTCCTTTTATTGATTTTGTTGGTGCTTACAATAGGGAAGCAGATGTTGGCATGTATAGAAAAGCTTTCCTGGGTGGTTCTCGGCTAGTGGTGACCGTAGGAGGTTTCTCAGCCAACAAGAGTGTGAGTTGTGTTTGAGTAATTCTCCAGGGTGTTCCTTATTTTCTCGTACCAGTCGCATGGGAAGGAAAGTTTAGATATTCTCAAATTCATTGCTTAATGAGATCCCATTGGATATTTCATAATGTATGAATAGGAGCATAAGACTCCTACAGATTGGATTTTGACCATTATGCTTTATGGCTAAAAAAAAAGAAACGTTGTCATGCTGAATTACACTTCATATTGATTCCGAAAGATTTCTCATTTCAAAACAAAGCTGTATCAATCCAATTTAATTAAATCGAATTATTGGAATTATTATTTCTTTCGCTCCAGAGCGAAATAATGAATAACCTTTTCTAAGCTATATGGCAGATCGTATTTGAAAGGTATACGTTTTGGAGGGAGTTTTTTATGACACGCTCAAACAAATAGAATTATTAGATACCTTCAAAACATTGCAAAGATCGAGCGCAATCGGTGGGTAAAAGGTTTCGATGCATATTTATCTTTATTCCTGAAGGTCGGAGCTATAGTGGAAGACATGAGCGGGTAGAGCGTTCCCACTGATATATATTTGGTGAATTGCTAAACGTTCAGGCACACTGGAGCCATCCATCCCACCATTCATTACTGAATTCAACGAAACCAAGAAAGCGTCACATCCCATGGGAACCGACACATTCCTAAGCTTTACAGAATTATCTGAATTGATTACTTCGCGTAACAATAAAAAATCTACAGGCTTGGATAAAATCCCTAACCTTCTATTTTAAAGACTTCACCCGGAAAACTTACTCCCCCGTCTCGTTCTTCTCAACCATATAATAAACGCTTCACACTTCCCAAAATGTTGGAAAACAGCGGTGATAGTCCCTATTAGTAAATACGATTCTTCCAACAACCCGGCTAACTTCCGTCCCATATCACAGCTAAATTCGCTTAGTAAGGTTTTGGAATGTAAGATATACAAAAATCTTCTCTCATTTGCTAGAGACAACTCCCTTATCCCGAATTCTCAATTTGGCTTTCGTCCACAACACTCAACTTGTCATGCTCTGCTAAAACTGACACATGATGTGACAATGAATCTCCAAAACCAATCCCCAACAATATGCGTCTCTCTCGACATAGCAAAAGCATTCGAATGCGTTTGGATTGCAGGACTCCTCTATAAGCTACATTCAATGTTCGGATTAAACACCCACACCATAAAACTTCTCGCTTTCTACCTTTCTGATAGAAAGTTCATGGTGAAAATAAATGCAACTCTTTCGACACCATACAGTATAACTGCGGGTGTTCCTCAAGGTTCCATTTTCAAGGTTATTATACCTCCCCTATACTTCAGACACCCCGCAGCCACTGTCACCTAATACAGTAGTGCTGAACTATGCAGATGACTCTTTAATTTATTCAAGCAACAAGTCAAGGAGGCATGAAACTGTATTAACAGCTATCTCCCGAATATCTCAGCATATTTTACTAAGTGGAAAATCCGACTCAACCCAGCCAAAGCTCAACTCATAGTGTTTAAAGGCAGAAATGCGAATTGCACTAACAACACCATACGCTGCCATAACAAAATCAGAATCAAGTTAAATAACAATATAATTAAACCCTCCAAAACCTTAAAGTACCTGGGAATAACCTTCACCAACAATCTGTCCTTCTCCGCCCACACCAAAAACTCGATTCGCAAAGCCGCAATTCAACTTAATCTCTGCAGAAAAGTGATGTACCAGCCGAATGGTCTCTCTCCCAAAGTTAAATCACTTATCTACAAACAGATAATCAGACCCACTCTCACATATGCATGCCTGATATGGTACCATATCACACCCGCCCAAATGGAGAAGCTACGCATCTTCGAAAGCAAATGCTTCAGACTTATCACTGGCTTCAACCGACATCCCAACTCCCACAAATATTACAACAGTAGTTCGCTCTACTATGCCGCTAATATTGAACGTATAGATCGACGCTTCCTCGAGCTGTCCATCAAATTTATCGAAAATCTTCCCAATAATCCCAACCCGATAATAAATGCGCTCACATCGACTCCGTCAGATAACCGAACTGCCTACCCGAACTGTCTCCCCATCAGAACGTTCTTCACCTCTGGCAGGTTGGTTAATAACTCTAATCAGATTGTATACCGCAATACAGAGCTTTCACCTCACCAATTTAAATATAGTAATATTTAACCCTTCTCCAATATTTTGCGTTTCAACGAACAAACAGAAAGTAGTTCCCCAACCCACATCCCTGACTGACAATATCCTCACTAACCCATAACCTATTGATCACTATGCTTCCCCCTTCCACACCACACTAACTTATTTCAATAATAATTAGGTAACTAGACTAAGTTAAGATAAGTTAAGTTAAGTTAACTAAATTAGCATAGGTTAAGTAAATAACTATATCCTGGTTTTCTGACCTTTTCCAGGAAGCTCTACCCACTAAAATCTTAAACCATAACCAATATATAACTTTTATCATATTGTTTGAAAAATGTACTAGTAAGTATATGTAAACAATTATAGCTAAAGTATCATAAGTTATCTGTGGTGGTTATTGTGAAAATTATTGATGGTCAATAAATACAGAAATGTAAAAAAAAAAAGCTAAACGTTTACCAGTATTTGTCGGTACTTCCAAAGTTGACCCTTAGTGAGAACTGTTCTTTTTTTTTTTGTAAGCAACCTGATTCGAACCCACGCTGTGAAAAGGTTAAAACCATACCGCAGACCCATCAAACATAAGACGGCCACGTGTGCGCGAGGGTGTTTCAAGTTGGTACTTAAGCTATGTGCTAGGTATGTTAAGTACTCCAGTATACTGGTTGCGTGTTCGTATATCTCTGTTACTTCAAGTTATCTGAAATCCCGATTAAAAAGCCTCCAACAATTACTTAAAGCTAGCTATTGATTAGCAACGAATTTGTATTGGAACAACAGAATTCGATTTTTAAAAACGAATAACGCGAGTATGTTCCCACAAATAAATAAAATATGCAGGAGAAATAATCAAAACGAGATTCAGTGTCTCCAAATTCCACACACTGATGTAAACAAGTAGCTGATAATCGACACTGGCATAGATACAGAGAACGCTATCCTCAATAGTGAGCTCTTCGTCATCGAAGATCCTTTGGGAAAGGTGAACGCTGTGGGAGTTTCAGGAAATGTACAAGGTGAATGGGGCATTCACCGCATTCACGAATCACCTGTACCTCCGAAATGAAATTTCACTTTGGCAATCGGAGAATCCGGGTTTTACCGGATTCAGTGACGATAATCGACGACCGCATCCCTCCACCTTCCTACTTCATCACACCCACCAGCGCCGCCCCTTCCCCTTTCTGCGACGGTCCCGGGTGATAACCCGCCAATTGTCCACTTCGGTACCTCCTGGACACGCGATGAATGGCGGGCCCGTATTAACAAACTTAATCGTTCTAATAACCCAACTACCTCTTATCTGCTAAAGGGCGTCCCCAAATCCACGAGCTCCGAATGAATTTCGGAATTCTTTCGGAAAAATTACAAGATTCCCAATTCGACGCGCCAATTCGATGCATCCAGTCCAACGCAGCCAATTTAGGGCATAAATGCAATACACCCATTAAACGCATTCTTCGGTAAACAAACCGAACGACGAATATCTCCGCATGTAGCTAATAGCAATTAGCACCTATATTCCTAGCATGACCCAAAACCTAAAGGGCACACTTGTGCAAACAAAAGATAGCGATTCGCCGCCGACCAACAGTCATGCAATCATAAACAGCTTAACGTAGATCGCTCGCTAGATGTTTATGATTTGGAAATGCTAACAAAAAAAAACGATATCGATCCCACGGTTCCTTTATTACCCATCTGAAGCGCACTATAACATTGTTATCTTAAGCCAGATGGGTAACACAAGCAAATCCCACGAAGAGGTCGAAATTAAGCGGCGGTACGATCGATCGTCAAACAAAGGAACAAGATTCCGATAAGGAAGACGGAAAGGAGAATGAATGATGACGGGAAAATTTTCTTTGCAGATTGGATGGGAAATTTTCTTTTGCAGATGCGAGGATGAGAAGTTCGAATGGGATTTTAAGAATAGAGACAATTAGTCTACTTCGAGCATCCGTCGAAGAATTACAGAGAACCCTACGAGGAGGTCGATTTTAATCCAAAAAAGAAAGTACATGTAATTCAATCGCGATTGTTAGATGCCGATAAGTTTGTGACGGTCACGTGTGCATTTTGTAAATCGCGCGTGTACAATTAGAAAAAGAAATTTAGCTACAAAGTCTGAAGGAGGAATAGTGCCGAAGTCGTAAACGAAAGACAGACCACCCCGTGTAGTAAAACGTTCAATGTTTTTTGGTTTAAAGGATGATCTATGTTTTTTTAAATCCGTGTAATCGTTTCACCGAAACTAAAGTTTATATAATAAAGCACACAAAAAAAGTTATAAATAAACGCTTCAGAAAACAACTTAACAGTGGTTCATTTGTGTGCTGAAATTCGTTGGTGTTTTGTTGGTGTTAAGTATTGAACAGTGTTCGGCGAACACTTCTTGCAACGTAAGGACCCGAAAATCCGCCAAAGGCTAATACCCGTTTAATTTGTAGGGAAGGAATTCAGGGTATCTTCGGTTCATTAAGAAGCAAAAAGTCAGCAGGAATAGATGGAGTACCTAACATCATACTCAAGAACCTGTCCCCAATGGCAATAGATATATACACGGTCCTGTTTAACAACGCGTTGCATAATGCATGTTTTCCCGCACCTTGGAAAACGGTAATCATACAGCACATCCCAAAAAAAAGGCAAAGACTGTACAAACCCAATGAACATGCGTTAGATAAGTTTACTCCCAAGCATCAGTAAAGTGGGTAGACGACAGCAACATTTTTCCGAATAACCAGTTGGGCTTTAAAATGGGTCATGAAACCACACATGCCGCAGCTAAACTGGTCTCCGACATACAATGGAATAAATGTAAGAACCAATGCACAGGTGCCTGTCTGATCGATTTGGAAAAACCCTTTGATACCGTATGGATCGAAGGCTTATATTACAAACTGGACAGACAAGGCGCACATAAGCCTCTACTATATGTACTTTACGATATGTAGGGGACAAAAGGTTCGTGGTGAAAAGTGGTAATATGACCTCTAATAAAATGTATAATATCAAGAACGGCTTCCAACAGGGAGCGGTACTTTCTCCGATTCTTTTTAACATTTACATTAGCAACTTATTAGAAGCACTTCCGCAGGCTATTGTGTACGTAGACGATTTCATAATTTACAGAACAGCTGCGAACGTTGAAATCATAAATAGTTGACTACAGCGAGACTTCAACAAAATGCAGCGCTATTGCGACGACTAGAAACTTAAAACCAACTTCCAGAAATGCGAAGCCATCCTATTTAGAACCCCATTATATAAAGCCACGAACGACACAAGGAAAAACTGGCGAAGACTAGTTATCGTGGGACCGCATGGAGATAAACTGGAAACCAAGAGTTTTGTTAAATACTTTGGCATCTGGCTAGATCAAAATCTATATTTCAACAGACATGTAGAGGCTGCTTTGGGCAACGCGAGGATTACTTTTGCTGTGACAAGGAGGCTATTTCACAGTAGCCAACTTGATAGTAGGGCAAAAGTCATGTGTTACATGACGCTAATCAGGCCAATGCTATAATATGGTTGTCCAGTATGGTTTAACATAGGTCCAATAGGTTCAAAAGGAAGTGTTCGAAAGGAAGTGTCTCAGAACTTGTCTCAGATTATATCCAACACCGAATCGGACTATAAAAAGTATTATTCAAATGAGTCATTATATAATGAAGCCCACATAAATAGGGTGGGTAATTTGATGATTAAATTAACCAGAGAACATATTGCGAGAGCAATAATCTCGTCCAATGACCTAATTTTCGGGGCTTATTATCCAAATACTCTGTACGTTGAGTGCGTGTGTCGCAACAGCTTTGTTTCACCAGCGGCGTTCCTTGATTTGGACATGAAAGGGCTTATACAGGGTGGATCCGGAATTCCGCTGATCTATCATGTAAGTAGATCATCCGTAGACGGGCGATTATGCTACGGCCGGGAAGTTACGTGCACCGAAGAAGAGCTCTTGTGCTTCAGTAGGGCTATTGTAGGGTTTCTCTATTCTACATGAGAACCAACCCACAATCTCAACCACAATTTCCACCTTATTTCGACCGCTTTCAGCGCGTCATATTACCCATATCCTTTATATGCTATTCACCTGAAATACATGTTTTCCCCAAGGACGCATAGCTAAACTCATTATCCTATGCAGATAATGCATAATTGAGTTTAGCTACTATCTTCGCCATACGGCAACACTATTGCTGTAACCATGGGATGTCCATCGGAAATTCCATTCATATTGGTTAGCAACAACCAAGTCAAACCAAGCGACGCTGTTGCAGCATCATCCATTGGCTTGGGTATTTACCAACATTCCAAAGAGTTTTTCCCACGGTATTAATACCCTAGCCGATTCGGCGTCCTATTGACTTTTCCCAGATCACCCATTCGCTTGGGATCAACGATCTCTTTTTGCAGGTGAATAGCATCACCTAGGTTCTCCTCTCCTTAGCAGTTCTGCCTTTACATGGTTCAATGCGCTCTGACTACACCACAGACGTAACACTGGGTCAGTAGGCCATGTCAGTAGCTGCATTTGGTACCAACACACACAACCAAAGCTACCTCGAGATCACAGCACATCGTGTTTGTGTTCTCTCATTCTCCACGTCCGTCAATTACCAATTAACAGAAGTTACCCACACTTCGACGAGCGTGAGGTTGAGAGAGCGGAGGCGTGGTCTCTTTTGGTTGTCCTGTGTGTGATGTGAAATACGAATTTCACCCCTAATTCAAGCAGTCACCATCCAATCTCCATCGCGGTCAGACACGCTGCCGCACGAGTCCGAATTTAAATGCGCGTTTAATTCAGTTAGTGGCATCTCAACCATTGACATTGCAGTCACGCCGCCGCTCGGTGCTAACAGGATTTCGGGTGTGTTTTATTCAATTGCCATCGCGTACAGACACGCACCAATAATTTTCTTAAATGCCATCCAACATACTCGCTGCAGTCCTCATAATGCTTTTAGTTCTTTGTGTATTATTTGCCAAAGCGCACCCTTTCGATAGTTACATTGAGTTGTGATCCTTTTTTGTGTAAACACAGTGTACTTCAATTTAAATCTAGTGATAAGTTATGTTAAATATAAGTTAAACCAAATCAAATAACAATAATAAAAAGAACTCCTAAATCAATATAAAGAACATAAAAAAACAGTGTTTTCTTTTCCTGCATTTTCTTCGGGCGAACTTTTGTTTTTCGTAGTGACAGTGCAGTGGGGAAGAAGTGGACCGTGTGCCCGTGCTTGGTCCAATACTTCTTCACCCCCACACTATCTCCCAAAGAGACCTCGACGATAATGTTGGTGTTACGTCTCCAGCGCCGTGCTTCCTCTTTCGAGGGGAGAGCGTGGGGGTTATAATATCTCCTCTTTATAATAATTCCTCTTTAAAATAATTATTGTTTTATTTTTATATTTTATTTATTCAAACTCAACTCTTAAAACTAAACTAAACTCTCAACTCACTGAAGCTCAACTGAACTTCTTACTTGAACTCAACTATCTCAAGCTGAGCTCTAACTTGAACTGCTACTCTTACTTGAACTCAACTATCTCAAGCTGAGCTCTAACGTGAACTGATTTTACAATATAAATTTTCCTGTTATTATAGAACATTTTGTTCCAACTAACTGTGTCGTATTAAATGAACAAAACAAATTTCATCAAGTTATTCCAGAAGTCTCTGTGACTTAAAATATTGATTGATTAAACTTTGAACGAAAATCAAAGTGCTATGTGTTGAAATGAAAAATGTGCTTGTTATGAAAAGGGGCATGTTTTTAAATGTGCTGTAAGTGACTGGATATAGAATATTGTGTCTGTTTATTTATGAATTGTATTAAAAGAGAATGTACGATATGTGAGGATGAAGTTTTAAAGGTTGTGTTAGAAAGGACATGAGATTAGTGTTAAAGCCAATAAGGGTAGTATTCTGGAATACAACATTGGACAGCGCCAACAGTTCCGGTGGTTGAATACCAACATTAAAGCCCTGATTACCAATGTCAGCAGAATCACTCCATTATCAACTTGCTGACACAGACTTAGCTTTTCTAGAATTAGGGTAGTATAAGATTTAAGTAAAGTTCTTTTAAGTAAAAAAATAGGTTTTGAATTAAGTTAAATTTTAAGTAAAAACCGAAAAAAAAAAATAAAAAGTATTATTCAAATGAGTCATTATATAATGAAGCCCACATAAATAGGGTGGGTAATTTGATGATTAAATTAACCAGAGAACATATTGCGAGAGCAATAATCTCGTCCAATGACCTAATTTTCGGGGCTTATTATCCAAATACTCTGTACGTTGAGTGCGTGTGTCGCAACAGCTTTGTTTCACCAGCGGCGTTCCTTGATTTGGACATGAAAGGGCTTATACAGGGTGGATCCGGAATTCCGCTGATCTATCATGTAAGTAGATCATCCGTAGACGGGCGATTATGCTACGGCCGGGAAGTTACGTGCACCGAAGAAGAGCTCTTGTGCTTCAGTAGGGCTATTGTAGGGTTTCTCTATTCTACATGAGAACCAACCCACAATCTCAACCACAATTTCCACCTTATTTCGACCGCTTTCAGCGCGTCATATTACCCATATCCTTTATATGCTATTCACCTGAAATACATGTTTTCCCCAAGGACGCATAGCTAAACTCATTATCCTATGCAGATAATGCATAATTGAGTTTAGCTACTATCTTCGCCATACGGCAACACTATTGCTGTAACCATGGGATGTCCATCGGAAATTCCATTCATATTGGTTAGCAACAACCAAGTCAAACCAAGCGACGCTGTTGCAGCATCATCCATTGGCTTGGGTATTTACCAACATTCCAAAGAGTTTTTCCCACGGTATTAATACCCTAGCCGATTCGGCGTCCTATTGACTTTTCCCAGATCACCCATTCGCTTGGGATCAACGATCTCTTTTTGCAGGTGAATAGCATCACCTAGGTTCTCCTCTCCTTAGCAGTTCTGCCTTTACATGGTTCAATGCGCTCTGACTACACCACAGGCGTAACACTGGGTCAGTAGGCCATGTCAGTAGCTGCATTTGGTACCAACACACACAACCAAAGCTACCTCGAGATCACAGCACATCGTGTTTGTGTTCTCTCATTCTCCACGTCCGTCAATTACCAATTAACAGAAGTTACCCACACTTCGACGAGCGTGAGGTTGAGAGAGCGGAGGCGTGGTCTCTTTTGGTTGTCCTGTGTGTGATGTGAAATACGAATTTCACCCCTAATTCAAGCAGTCACCATCCAATCTCCATCGCGGTCAGACACGCTGCCGCACGAGTCCGAATTTAAATGCGCGTTTAATTCAGTTAGTGGCATCTCAACCATTGACATTGCAGTCACGCCGCCGCTCGGTGCTAACAGGATTTCGGGTGTGTTTTATTCAATTGCCATCGCGTACAGACACGCACCAATAATTTTCTTAAATGCCATCCAACATACTCGCTGCAGTCCTCATAATGCTTTTAGTTCTTTGTGTATTATTTGCCAAAGCGCACCCTTTCGATAGTTACATTGAGTTGTGATCCTTTTTTGTGTAAACACAGTGTACTTCAATTTAAATCTAGTGATAAGTTATGTTAAATATAAGTTAAACCAAATCAAATAACAATAATAAAAAGAACTCCTAAATCAATATAAAGAACATAAAAAAACAGTGTTTTCTTTTCCTGCATTTTCTTCGGGCGAACTTTTGTTTTTCGTAGTGACAGTGCAGTGGGGAAGAAGTGGACCGTGTGCCCGTGCTTGGTCCAATACTTCTTCACCCCCACACTATCTCCCAAAGAGACCTCGACGATAATGTTGGTGTTACGTCTCCAGCGCCGTGCTTCCTCTTTCGAGGGGAGAGCGTGGGGGTTATAATATCTCCTCTTTATAATAATTCCTCTTTAAAATAATTATTGTTTTATTTTTATATTTTATTTATTCAAACTCAACTCTTAAAACTAAACTAAACTCTCAACTCACTGAAGCTCAACTGAACTTCTTACTTGAACTCAACTATCTCAAGCTGAGCTCTAACTTGAACTGCTACTCTTACTTGAACTCAACTATCTCAAGCTGAGCTCTAACGTGAACTGATTTTACAATATAAATTTTCCTGTTATTATAGAACATTTTGTTCCAACTAACTGTGTCGTATTAAATGAACAAAACAAATTTCATCAAGTTATTCCAGAAGTCTCTGTGACTTAAAATATTGATTGATTAAACTTTGAACGAAAATCAAAGTGCTATGTGTTGAAATGAAAAATGTGCTTGTTATGAAAAGGGGCATGTTTTTAAATGTGCTGTAAGTGACTGGATATAGAATATTGTGTCTGTTTATTTATGAATTGTATTAAAAGAGAATGTACGATATGTGAGGATGAAGTTTTAAAGGTTGTGTTAGAAAGGACATGAGATTAGTGTTAAAGCCAATAAGGGTAGTATTCTGGAATACAACATTGGACAGCGCCAACAGTTCCGGTGGTTGAATACCAACATTAAAGCCCTGATTACCAATGTCAGCAGAATCACTCCATTATCAACTTGCTGACACAGACTTAGCTTTTCTAGAATTAGGGTAGTATAAGATTTAAGTAAAGTTCTTTTAAGTAAAAAAATAGGTTTTGAATTAAGTTAAATTTTAAGTAAAAACCGAAAAAAAAAAATAAAAAGTATTATTCAAATGAGTCATTATATAATGAAGCCCACATAAATAGGGTGGGTAATTTGATGATTAAATTAACCAGAGAACATATTGCGAGAGCAATAATCTCGTCCAATGACCTAATTTTCGGGGCTTATTATCCAAATACTCTGTACGTTGAGTGCGTGTGTCGCAACAGCTTTGTTTCACCAGCGGCGTTCCTTGATTTGGACATGAAAGGGCTTATACAGGGTGGATCCGGAATTCCGCTGATCTATCATGTAAGTAGATCATCCGTAGACGGGCGATTATGCTACGGCCGGGAAGTTACGTGCACCGAAGAAGAGCTCTTGTGCTTCAGTAGGGCTATTGTAGGGTTTCTCTATTCTACATGAGAACCAACCCACAATCTCAACCACAATTTCCACCTTATTTCGACCGCTTTCAGCGCGTCATATTACCCATATCCTTTATATGCTATTCACCTGAAATACATGTTTTCCCCAAGGACGCATAGCTAAACTCATTATCCTATGCAGATAATGCATAATTGAGTTTAGCTACTATCTTCGCCATACGGCAACACTATTGCTGTAACCATGGGATGTCCATCGGAAATTCCATTCATATTGGTTAGCAACAACCAAGTCAAACCAAGCGACGCTGTTGCAGCATCATCCATTGGCTTGGGTATTTACCAACATTCCAAAGAGTTTTTCCCACGGTATTAATACCCTAGCCGATTCGGCGTCCTATTGACTTTTCCCAGATCACCCATTCGCTTGGGATCAACGATCTCTTTTTGCAGGTGAATAGCATCACCTAGGTTCTCCTCTCCTTAGCAGTTCTGCCTTTACATGGTTCAATGCGCTCTGACTACACCACAGGCGTAACACTGGGTCAGTAGGCCATGTCAGTAGCTGCATTTGGTACCAACACACACAACCAAAGCTACCTCGAGATCACAGCACATCGTGTTTGTGTTCTCTCATTCTCCACGTCCGTCAATTACCAATTAACAGAAGTTACCCACACTTCGACGAGCGTGAGGTTGAGAGAGCGGAGGCGTGGTCTCTTTTGGTTGTCCTGTGTGTGATGTGAAATACGAATTTCACCCCTAATTCAAGCAGTCACCATCCAATCTCCATCGCGGTCAGACACGCTGCCGCACGAGTCCGAATTTAAATGCGCGTTTAATTCAGTTAGTGGCATCTCAACCATTGACATTGCAGTCACGCCGCCGCTCGGTGCTAACAGGATTTCGGGTGTGTTTTATTCAATTGCCATCGCGTACAGACACGCACCAATAATTTTCTTAAATGCCATCCAACATACTCGCTGCAGTCCTCATAATGCTTTTAGTTCTTTGTGTATTATTTGCCAAAGCGCACCCTTTCGATAGTTACATTGAGTTGTGATCCTTTTTTGTGTAAACACAGTGTACTTCAATTTAAATCTAGTGATAAGTTATGTTAAATATAAGTTAAACCAAATCAAATAACAATAATAAAAAGAACTCCTAAATCAATATAAAGAACATAAAAAAACAGTGTTTTCTTTTCCTGCATTTTCTTCGGGCGAACTTTTGTTTTTCGTAGTGACAGTGCAGTGGGGAAGAAGTGGACCGTGTGCCCGTGCTTGGTCCAATACTTCTTCACCCCCACACTATCTCCCAAAGAGACCTCGACGATAATGTTGGTGTTACGTCTCCAGCGCCGTGCTTCCTCTTTCGAGGGGAGAGCGTGGGGGTTATAATATCTCCTCTTTATAATAATTCCTCTTTAAAATAATTATTGTTTTATTTTTATATTTTATTTATTCAAACTCAACTCTTAAAACTAAACTAAACTCTCAACTCACTGAAGCTCAACTGAACTTCTTACTTGAACTCAACTATCTCAAGCTGAGCTCTAACTTGAACTGCTACTCTTACTTGAACTCAACTATCTCAAGCTGAGCTCTAACGTGAACTGATTTTACAATATAAATTTTCCTGTTATTATAGAACATTTTGTTCCAACTAACTGTGTCGTATTAAATGAACAAAACAAATTTCATCAAGTTATTCCAGAAGTCTCTGTGACTTAAAATATTGATTGATTAAACTTTGAACGAAAATCAAAGTGCTATGTGTTGAAATGAAAAATGTGCTTGTTATGAAAAGGGGCATGTTTTTAAATGTGCTGTAAGTGACTGGATATAGAATATTGTGTCTGTTTATTTATGAATTGTATTAAAAGAGAATGTACGATATGTGAGGATGAAGTTTTAAAGGTTGTGTTAGAAAGGACATGAGATTAGTGTTAAAGCCAATAAGGGTAGTATTCTGGAATACAACATTGGACAGCGCCAACAGTTCCGGTGGTTGAATACCAACATTAAAGCCCTGATTACCAATGTCAGCAGAATCACTCCATTATCAACTTGCTGACACAGACTTAGCTTTTCTAGAATTAGGGTAGTATAAGATTTAAGTAAAGTTCTTTTAAGTAAAAAAAAAGGTTTTGAATTAAGTTAAATTTTAAGTAAAAACCGAAAAAAAAAAATGCCACAGGTTTTCGAATTTTTCTTTCTTAGACAAATAATCACAACTACAACCACAAATAAAGTCCTGTCGCCGAAAGGCAAATTGCACAATAGTCTTATTATATTTAGTTAGGGCGTCTGGCTAGGACCAGTAAGTTATAATACAAAATAATTAAGCTAAAATTTAAGCATTTTTGTCTAACATATAAATTAGAAACTTAGAATATAAAATGAAACAAAAAATGTAAAAATGAAAAATGAACAAATTCTGCAGTTTTGCAAAATCTTTTAACCTATAACGCTTACGATTGCTCGAATTAAAGCACTGTTAATCACGATTTTACTTCTATATATATTTTACAGTTTATCTTAAGCAACATTAATAGAACGGGTGATAATAATGTTTCTTTTATGTTTGTATTAATAATGTTTTGACGAAGTTCGAATTTTCTTTATGAATGAAATTTTGTGGCAATTACATTTTTCATTAACTCCGAATGTGGAAACGTTTTTCATTCACATTAAATTGTTCGAAAAGTCCATTATAGCTAACTACTCCTCTCCTGGTTATATTTCGTTTGATTCCAGATCTGCACATCTGTGGTTCCATATATAATATAAATACCACCAACCGTAAATAGCAGGAATGCATTGACAAGGAAAACTTTCATCCAACTTTCTGCAGTTTGCTAGATATATTTATAAAAACAAATTCATATAACTACATAAAAATATTTAAATATTGAAACTTACACTTTTATCCGTAAAATATCCAACCATCATAGGGGATAAAAACCCTGCGAAAAGGGCTATTGTGCCGCTTAATCCGAATATGATGCCCGAAAAATTTGGTGACATGTCCACCATACCCGGAAGGACTCCCGTGGAAATACTACCAGACGCTGTTGTCGCCAGAACTACAAAAGTTACTGCAGCCACGTAATTGCGTCCAGAAAACGCCAAACCAACCGTAAATAGTCCACTTACTATACAATGGATTAAAGTCGCAAATTTTCGTACATTTGTCCGAGACATTTTATCTTTCTCTAGCCAATAGTCGCCGTACAAGGAGAAAACATACCCAAAAATAGTTTTATTTAAATGGGGCAACCCTGAAAGAAATCCTGTCTAAAATAAAATTAAATATATTATGATGAATGTATTCGTAATTTGCTTAAAACTACCGAAACGATATCTTTTTTATGGATCAAACTGAAATATATTGGTGTTTGAAGGATCATTGTTGTCAGGCACCATAAGTCTCCAAATAACACTGCTATCGAGACCCAAATTCGTATAGATGTGAGAATGTCCTTCCATGGTATTGGTATCGATTTTTCCTGTAGCGTATCGCCAAGAGCACTCTCGATGTACTCCTTTTCATCTGCACTTATGTTGGGGTGTTTAGCAGGTGAATCGTAAATGAAGTAAAGCCACAACATCCACCAGATGGTACCAATAACGGCGGTCATATGGAAAACCCATTCCCAGGCCGCTAATGACAAAGTGTAACCGAATAGTGGATAACAAATTACCAAACCCGCGGAACTTCCTAGGTACGATGTTACAAATTGGCTTCTGTCATTGGGCGGAATCCAACGTGCTGTCATGACGTGCATTGAAGGCCACGCACCACCCTATAAATGGATAAGAACAATTTAGTAACAAGTAACTCCGTTAGTGTCGTGGATTTCAAAATGCGGGGGGTGTATCAATAATAAACGGTAATTGTACTTTTTTGCTTTGCCACAAGTTGCGAGCTAGATAATCTTGTGCGTGGCTGTCGTTTGGTTTTTGAAAAGTAGAGAACTGGCTTGGATATCTAGTTAACGACCACCACAAGATGGTAATGGAAAATACCAAACGCTGATATAAGATAAGACTTATGGAAAATGCCAAATGCCACAAAATCGCCCTAAATCTTTCTACGAACAAGGGATATTGAAGCTTCCAAATTGGTGGCATAAGTTCCGGCTTTGCATTCAACCCTCACTTCGAGGTGAGATCAGTGGAAGAGAGAGAAAATGTCTCTCTCTGGTAAGTAACCAGGAAGAGAATGTTGCTGGGAAGATTCTGGTGGTGTGTGTGCGTGATCGTGTAGCTCACATTGTTTATCGATGCATTTCGGCCGAGGATAAATGAAACCTGAACAAGGGAAAAAGAACAAAGGGAAGAAAATCCACCAAGGGCATCACAAATGGCATGGATGAGTGGTGCAGCTGCGTAAATAGACGCAATGCTATTAGGAAATTTGTTTATGGGATCTCTGCCGGCGGACAGAATCGGATTCTTTTGTTTGCATGTTGTGTATGCAGAAGAATTCGATTTTCGGCGGCAAAGCGCGAGAATGGTGATTGTTTGTCAGTTAGACAAACAGATCATGGGTCGGGCCTATTGCAGCTGAGCAAACAAGCTGCTTGGCGTTGCTTTGTCGTTGGACAAAAGGGTTGGCTGGATATGTGCATGCGGGAAGATTACCATGCACATGTGGGACAAAGATTTGCCTGGCACACAAGGGTGCCGTATAGTTTTTTCTCGAATATATGATGCATGTGTAATATAAAGAATTCTTTCAGGAATTTAGAAAGTGCATTGGATGCATGAAGGGTAAGAATTCTTTTACAGGGTATTTTAGGCTATGCATTAGATAACCTTGATGCGTGAAGTTTTTGCAGGTGCTAATGCAATTGCATTAGCGGAAATCAATGGGGTTTTGTAGCTTCGGGACAGGAAGCTTTGGAGGTAATTGGGAAGGTAAGTAATGGCGTTTAGTGGAACCGCCACAAATCGACCTAATACCTGACAGATCCAAGCCTTTATGACGTTAGTAATGGCCTTACTTAAAATCCGATCCTTTTAATTCCTTAGTTGAATTCAGTTGTAGCAAAAGTGGGCAATGGTTTTGTCCTCAACCCAATATAATTTAATAATACATTACATATTATAATTATAACAGTGAATTGTAACAGTATATTAAATGTTATAGCTCCTCAATAGTATACTGGTTAGTATACCCGCCTGTCACGCGGGAGACCGGGGTTCGATTCCCCGTCGGGGAGCCTCTGGCGCAAGACTAATGACCTTGCCCGGAAAAAAAAAAACAAAAACAAATCATTATGGAAAATTTAACAAGCCTCAGGACTTGCTCAATAAGACCAAGACCGGCTCCAGGTTGTAGTGCCGATGATGATGATGATTAAATATTATAATTATAATAATAAATTGTATATTACAGTATACAATGTTGATGTATAAGAGTTTTTCATTGTTAAAACGAACTTAGTAATAAAACTCCACTCAATATAATATTACACAACAAAATAATAATAACTTACGTTTACGAAGCCTTGAATTAGTCGCAAAATTATTAGTGAATAAAAACTCCAATAAGCAGCTAGAGGTAAAGCAACACACATCCAAGCTGCCACCACATTACTAAGTCCAAAAACGATTTTCGTTCCGTACCGTTTAGCCAAAATCCCACCAGGAATCTGCATCACCCAATGAAGATAATAGAAGGACGCCAACACGATTGCCTTCTCCTTTTCATTCCAGTTAAAGTAATTTCCCTTGGACAACGAATGCCTATTCAACTTAGGACGTCAATAAAATAAATTGCTGTTTAATATGAAAATAAAATAAATGATTACTCTATAATTTAAGTTAAACATATAGGAGGTCTGATCAAAAAATAACGGACATTCTTGAATTGTCGTCTTTTCAGTTGTCGTATATATTTTTATTTTGTTGGTATAGATTTTCGTGGCACATACTGCCATTTGGAATCATTTCGGCTGCCAGAAAGTTATACATGGCTTGGTGTGTTAGATCAAACAATTTATAATTCATTTTGTTTTAAATATGGAATAAAGTACACTAAAATCTGCCTTTTGACGAATCCAACTTGGTAAAGTTAGAGTTTACGAGTGGCATTCGGCGGAATAGAATAACATATATAGACATACTTACTCCTAATAACCATTTCTCTAAAGAAAAATAAATGCGTCGTTCTCCTTCATTGTTTAAAGAACTGGTATTATTCAAATTGCTGGCTCCAATCATTTCTACAATAGCGATGTTCAAATTGATTTTTATCATAGTATTGATAGCAAATCCAAAAAAACTCATGTACCACAGAATAGTGCGCTTTTGGCCTAATAAAAACAAAATCATTCTAATTGCACGCCATTCAAGATAGTTACTTACATTCTATCATATTCTAAACAAAAATATTTATTCTCTTATTAGAATTACTTGAGATGTTTCTGGTTAGCCAACTATTTGCACTTCATTAATTTTTCAAATGAGAGTCTTGTATCAGAATTTGATTGATAGCTCACGTGCTTTTAAAAGGCGAAACGTATTGTCAAGTTATTGTTACTTCCAACATTCTGTGATCTACCACTGAGGAAAAATACCATTGTTAACACATTTATTTGAATCTGTTTATTAGCAAAAAAAAAACTTTAATCCGGCCAACAAAACACCTGGAGATCAAAACATATTTTCCGATCATTTTGAGATTTGTAGATCCTTATAAGAATATAAAGCTGATAAAAATTTCCTACCAATATAAAACACACATCAACACATTAACTAATTATGAATTACAAACCAGGAAAAATGTTAACGTTTCAGACAGTTGATTACCGAGCATATGAACAATATTTTCATGCGGTTGGATTTGCCTGGAAAAGCATTATTTATTGAAGACAAGAATCCTTAAAGTGATGTGCGGACAGACGTCTGGAACGGTCGATATTGAGAAACCAGCCAAAATAAATAAGTATACAAATCATAAACAAAAAATACAAAATTATTCATTCACTTACATATATCAAATTTACATTTACCCATTTAGTCATTTGTTGTATATATCTATGCACACTTATTATTTAATTATTGGTTGGTGTTACTGGGTTTGTCTGGGTTTCTTGACCCGCAATAAAAAGGCTTCTGCAAGCAATTAATGCAATTAATGCTTTGCTTAAATTTTATTTAATTTATTTATCTTTGGTGGCTGGTTGCCTTGGCCTCCTGATTCGAACTCATCGTGAATCAAAAATGCGCCGCCCTTTTATACTCTGGGCCATCGGGAATTGAATCAATGTGCGGCAAATTAACTTTTAGTTTAACTTGTCGCTCATATGATTCACTATGGGACATGGATTAGGGTTTTAGGTAAATGGAAGAAGGTAGTGATTTAGGATCACTAAACATTCATTCAAAAATTATATTCATTCACTCATTTGCATAAACAAGAAAAATGCTTATATATACCATATATACATTTTGACATTCATTCATTCCAAATAAACCTTCATTCACTTAACCAATTACACAAATCAGTAATCAAAACAAAGCTCTAAACTAAAAGTTAGCGGTGAACACATCTCATTTAAAATCACAACATGCGATCAACGGCCACCGTTGGCAAAATCACCCCATATTACCGTAGGGCCACCTAAACGGTTTAATGGGGTGACTGGGGGAGAGCAAATACGATATGGTAGAAAGATAAGGCGAAAAAGCCCGGTTGATTCACATCAGGCGTTGATCAGCCGCTGAAAGTCAGTCTGAGCGGAACACAGTGATCGAGAGAAACAAGAAAACTAAGTGCAAATAGACATGTAATTAAAAACGTATTGTTCCATTCTAATACTTGAAAATCATTTAAGAACAAAAATCTAAGTGCAAAAAGACTTATAACAAAAATAGTATTCCGTTGGCTGGTAGGGATAATTAGTTTAGCCGAGTTATACAAGTGATAAACAAAACAAGACAAAGATGCGAAATTGCGAAAATTTTACGACAAAGCATCACTGATGTTTGGAGATGCTGGCATGTCCTTTGGTTCCGCTCGCAGCACCTACTACCGGAATTAGGAGCAACCCACAGCAACAACGACACCCTCACAAACCAAATATGTTTGGTTAATTGTGAAAAGGCCTTCAACACCGTTTGGTTAGAAGGTCTTATTTATAAGCTAACCAGTCTGGGCATTATGAATTTAAAATGGGACATAATGAAAAACATTAATGACGCATTTGAGGATGTAGCGGTAAACAAACGCACTATACAACGTTGACTTAGAAAGTTCCGTTCGGGAGATTTCAGACTCGAAAATAAACCGCATGGGAAGCCGGAAACGTTAGTTGACGACGATGTTTTAAGAGCAACGGTGAATGCAGACCCAACGAAATCGGTTCGGGAGATTTCACAAAGCATGGACCCTTGGCGGTTCCGCCAAAATCCACTGTACACTTACCCGAAGAACCCCCATAACAACAACCCAGCCATCATAACTTTTTGCTAATGCAATCGCATTAAGCACCTGTAAATGCTTCACACAACAATGGCCAAATGTATTTAGCTAAACGTTTCTGGAAAATAATTCTTACCTTCATTCATTAATTCGAATTATAAATTCCTTATAACAATTCTCTCCAAACTTATCATAAATTCCCTGAAAGAAAACTCATCGGTTCACATATAATCCGACCGCATAATCAGGGAATTTTAACCTTGAGTTGGCTATTCCCAGCCTCAACATGTGTACAATAAATTTACTTACATACATACACATCGGCTGGCGACCCTTTTACCCAACGATAAACAGTCCAATGCAGCTGCATATAATTAGGGCAATAGACGCTGAAACTAATTCCCTAGCATGTACCATGTACAAACAAAAGAACGCCGTCCTTCAGCAGGCATTCTGGCGATACGGCAAACAATTCAAACCATTAAAGTATCCCAAATGCATGTACTATCTAATGAGTTGCAACTTGTTTACTCAGTTGAACTCTAAGATCATAAATTCCGTTTGTCCTACATGTTCCTAGATCCGTTTACCATTGACATTCTCACATAAGCTAACACAAAGCCAATTAGCATCCAATGAAATTCGGCTTGTTTGCTTACCCGAACTCTCTTCCATTGGATGCACATTATGCCATTTCTTTGTTTTAGATTCGTTCTCTTGGTTTCGTCCCACGAATAAACCGATGCTCACACATACATGTGTACCTTAATTCGAGAGAGCCGGTTTCACTGACCGAATTTCTATTGATAGCGATTTAATATCGTTGAGTCTTATTACATCCGCCGACCACCGCGGTCGTTGCCGCTCCCGTTCCCCGTAGCCCTCACGGGGGCGCGCACATCACAGAGTCGAGTTCGAGCTAACGTTGTCTAATTTTCTGAACGTATTTTAAAACTACGGGCTCCTCGATAATATAGTGGTTAGTATCCCCGCCTGTCACGCGGGAGACCGGGGTTCGTTTCCCTGGCGGGGACCCTCTGGCGCAAGACTAATGACCTTGCCCGGAAAAACAAATTATCATGGAAAATTTAACAAGCGACAGGACTTGCTAAATAAGGCCAAGGCCGGTTCCTGGTTGTAGTGCCGATGATGATGATGATTTTAAAACTAGCGTTTCCTAAGTGCTTGTTATCCTGTTAAGTGGAATTGACGAGTTGTGTTTCCTTTCTTTAACATGTGAGCGTGCGATCAAATCATAATGACATTTGTGTTCAGATACTAATAGCTAGCACCATGGTGAAATTACTATAACAATAGCGGACATATTAATAAAAGTTTTAACTAGTTGAAATCGGTGTTTCATTTTACTTTCGTTTCCTGGTGATTGTTGCAGCTGGTTGAGTTCGTTCGAACAGTGAAGAGTTGTGGGGACTGAGTAGAACCCTGTGCCGTATGCCGGCACCACGACTTCGCCCCCCACATATCCACAATGACAATAAGTCGGCACCCTTTTTTCATAGGAAAGGTAAAGGAACTCGATAAGTGGATACCCCGTTTTTGCACCGGATAGTCACCTGTGATGAAAAGTGGATTGTGTATGATAACTCTAAAAGACCTGGGTAGTGGTTGGATGCAGGTGAAACACGAAAACACACCCCAAGCCCGATCTTCGACCAAAAAAGGTTATGGTGACAATTTGCTGTACATCAAAAGGACCAATCCACTTCTCGTTTCTTCAACCAGGAGAAACGATAAACCCTATCAAATATTATGAGGAAATCGACATATTGCATGCCAAATTGGCTGAAAAGTGGCCTGCGTTGTTCAATAGGCACTACCCGATACTTTTGCATGAAAATGCTAGACCCCATACCTCACAAGTAACGCTGCAAAAACGGTTGCAGTTGGGATTTGAAATTCTTCCGCATCCACCGTACTTTCCTTACATTTCCCCAACGGACCACCATCTTTTTCGCAATATGGATTCATTTTCCTGGCAGAGGTCATAAAAGGCTATGGAGATTTCATTGCCTCAAAAAGTCAGCACTTCTACGAAAAAGGAATATTTGACCTTGTATCACGTTGGAAGAATGTCATAGCTGCTGACGGATCCTATTTTGATTGAATAAAAATTTACGGAACAATAATATTGGCTTTTACATTTTTACTATAAAGTTGTGATTTTTTTACTATAAAATTGCATGCGGTACAACATGTTGTGGATCCGCCCTAACCTGTGTGCTCTATGCGATTGTAGCGCCAGACCGGGCGTAACGAGTAAAGGGCAAATGAATTCACGCCTTAATGCGCTCGCTCTACTCCTGAGAGTTATACCAGACCGAGTGCGCCTTTGCTACATGCGTCTCTTTCATATTGCCGCGTCAGACTAATACATATTTGTTAAAACCAAGTTCTCGAGTGCTTCGTTGAATAAATAATATCTTTCGTACGAGGAGTCTCCCGTTAATTTCATATCCTGCTACAACACAACACAACACTTCTGGGCTAAAAAATCCCAAGATATTTAAATAGGTGGCACCACCAGAAAATGAACATGACTCATTTCGAGAGGATCGTCTGTCACTATGAAGTTTCGTGACATTTTGTCGATTCGTTTGCAAGCTACAGCCGTTTGAATCTTTCGATTTTCGACATCATAAAAAAATGGAAAAACAGGAATATCGCATCTCGATCAAACATTGGTTTTTGATGGGAAAAACTTGTGAACAATTATTGCAATGGTTGCAGAAATGTTATCCCACATCTGCTCTTTCGAGAACAACAGTTTATCGGTGGCGAAGTGAATTTAAAATGGGTCGTACAAGCACCGAAGACGCAGCTCGCTCTGGACGGCCTACGAATGCGGAAATCGTAAAGCAAGTGCATCGAATCATTTTGAGTAAACGTAAAGTGAAGTTGTGCGAGTTAGTTGAGGCCGGGAGACATCTTGCATGATCTTTTGGAGATGGTGAAACTATCGGGGCGATGGGCGCCATGTTTTCTGACCGTCGACCAAAAACACTGGCGCGTTGATGATTCAACGGCCGGTTTGGCGTTATTGCAGTGTAATAGAGCGGATTTTTTTTCAACGTTTTGTGAAGATGGATGAAACGTGGGTCCATTATCGTACGCCTGACTCCAATTCGCAGTCTGCAGAGTCCCTAGAAAACCACGAAATCTGATCAAGGCCACCAAAAAACCAACGCTCTGTCGGGAAGGATATGGCCTCCGTTTTTCGAGATGCTTATGACCTAATCTTCACCGATTACCTGCAGAATATACGAACATTCACAGGAGAGTATTATGCAGCATTATTGGACAAACTGGACGACGAAATAAATAAAAACGGCCCCATATGGCGAAGAAAAAAGTTTTGTACCATCAGAATAACGCACTGTCTCACACGTTTTTGAAAGCGATGACCAAATTGGACCAATTGCGGTTTGAATTGGTTGCTCATCCACCGTATTTAACAGGTAAGCATAATAATAATAACTTAGCTTTATAATTAAAAGAACAATATACGATTCCATATTGCAATAGCAACGACCAACGAGAACAAATAGATCTTGAGAGCTTTCTATCCAAACGATCTATAACTGGAGATACAACTACAAAGCGAATTCATTCCACCCAAAGCATTTGTCCTATAAGACAAAAATGACCTTATATAAAACAGGTCTGGAGTCCTTTTCATATAGCATGCTTTCCGTGGAGCTAGGGACAAAAGAGAATTTCATGATAACAACATATTCAACCACGTTGGCCGCTTACGTTTCAATGCAGCAATTGGCGAGCGAGATAAATTAAACAGACATGTTTTATAACCTTCTTGATGGTGGCTTAGTGCCGAGACGAGCACTTCATTCTTTTCTTCCTTTTCCTATTATAGTTCTTTTTATTCCTCTCTTTCCTACTTTTACTTAAGTTAATTCTTTTAATTTTATTCATAAATTTAGGCTAAAAAGGAAAATAAAACTATATATATATATATATATATATATATATATATATATATATATATATATATATATATATATATCGATACATATATATATAAATATATGTATATATATATATAAATATATATATATACATATATATACATATATATACATATATGTATATATATATGTATGTATATGTATATATATGTATGTATATGTATATATATGTATGTATATATATATATATATATATATATATATATATATATATATATATATATATATATATATATATATATATATATATATATATATATATGTGTGTGTTAAAAAACAATTTTTAAAAATATATATATAATTAATTTAAAAAAAAACAAGTTTTCCTTTTTTTTTCTAATATAATTTGTAACTTTTGTTTAAAGTAAAAACAATAACACACAAGATTGCTGTACACCTAAATATGTAATATATTTATATAGAAAACTAAACAAATGGACGCAGAATAATTTAGAGTGCTCGTACAAAGCCGGTCAATCACATCACAATCTTATTTGTTGAAATAGACTCAGCGTCCAGTGTAATATTGTAAAAACCATTTTCTGTACTCCGTTTTTGCAAATAAATCCGTTAAAAAACAAGGGTGCTTACAGCAATCAAAGTCATGAATACAGTTTAAATTTGCCAGTAATAGATGTGCAATGCGAGTTGCGGGTTGCACGGCAATGAAAAGAGTGGAGCAGTTATAATTTGATACTCATATAAATACACTACAAAAAAAGCAACAACACGCCGAGAAAAGGTCTGATATATAACACAAACTATAGTATCTCTATTTTTAACATAAGCCAAACAACTGTTATGCAGTAACTTACCTATAAGAACCCACAAATAAAATATACCGTCTTCAATATCATCCAGTTTCAATCAAGCTGCTTTACTTAATCCAACATAAATAGAAATTATCTTACACGTTGTCACAACAAAAATAATAATAAACAATATCGCGAAAACAAAAAATAATAAGTCTGACAAATTAAACAAAGTGAACGCTAGAGACTTCTATCTCGAAACTAAATATTCTTCCTGAGTCTCGGTCGTTTCGTCTTTTTTCTTCTCTTCCTGGATTAATTCTAATTCCTTTACGTCATTAGTAGGCTCAGGCGAGTTCCATGGCTGCATGGTAGATGAAACAAAAATTATATATAGGATTCCAATCAACATGACGGCACAAATTTGAAATACATGTTTCCAACTTTCAAAAGTTTGCTGTGGGAGTTCGAAAGAACAAAATCGTTCTTTAATATTATTTTTTTAATGAAAAATGTATAAATTTGTAACTTACATTGCCTAAAGTTAGTATTCCAACAATGACCGGTGATATAAATCCAGGAAGGAGGCCAATCATTCCACTAATTCCAAGAATAATTCCAGCGTAATTGGGGGCAATGTCGACTAGACTAGCTAAAGCGACAGATGATACAGCTCCATGGAGCATTGTGCATGCAATCAAAAATACGATTGTGCGCTCAGTACCAAATTGACCACCATCTGGTGTAGACGTGTAGACAACCGATAGTTGATGAACCGTTTAACGGAACGGCCTAAAGAGTGAAGTGCTTGTAAAACTATTATTAGATTATTATTTTTAAATCAAACCGCGTTGCACATCATAAATGAGTACAAGTTCGCTTGAGACTTCTCTGCACCCAAAATAATTAAAAACCAATTATAAAATTGAGTAAGTTGACATGCAAAACTTTTAGAACAAAACGGATAAATAATTTTAAGATAAGTTTAACATGCGATGATTTATAAGGCAAAATCAAATCGGCATTGGGGAAATCGAGTACTACACGTCACCCCTAAATCTGTCTCCATGCTCCTAAAAAGGAGTTGATCCTTCCTTTACTCCCGAATAAGTGCTCGGAGAACTAAAAAGCTTCGAAAACGATACCTTGAAATTTACAGGTGTGAAACCATTTTCTACAGCAAATTCTAGAAATCGCAACCGTAAGTTGTCTTTCTTCATTGTGTCGCTAAGCCCCAATGGTAAAATTGATGGACTTAGATATATTAAATACATTAATCACCAAACAATAAGTTGGGAGAGAATAAAGAAGTCCGATCGCGTATTGCAGTATATGCGCTGTCAACGCTACGGTCAAATGCCTAAATAATCATATCATTGGGGAATGTCCATTGTGTAAAGAACAGCTCCCGGATAGAAATAAACTATGCTGTGTCCTCTGTAACAACACAGGTCACCCTGCTGACTTTAGAGTTTGCCCTAAGTCATCATCATCATCGGCACTACAACCGAGATCCGGCCTTGGCTTTATTTAACAAGTATGAGGCTTGTTAAATTTTCCATAATAATGTGTTTTTCCGGGCAAGGTTATTAGACCTAAGTACCAATAACTAAAATCAAAGTTAGAAGCCAAAAAGAAGCAAGCTGAAGAAGAGAAACGGATGAAAACTCGATCTTACAACAACTTCGTGGCACAAATGGTAGAGTAAAAAATGCACCACTCTTAGATCAATCACGCAATATCAGTAGAACACCCGCTCCAGAGGTACAAACTGATATAACAGCTATATTACAAAGATAGTTTCCTGCGTTTGATAAAATATTCGAAATGATCGGAAAAAAACTAACAGAATAAGGGGCTCGAACTGACATTACCTATTCGACCCTGTTTGTAGATGAACCCGCACTTTAATCATAACGTTCACTGCTGCTAAATTAACTCTAAAAATTATCGCTGTGAATGTTAATTCACTAATCCGCATGGAAAGAAGGGAGAATCTCTGCGATTTGCTGGAACCTGAACGCCCCGATGTGCTTCTGGCTAGCGAAACTAAGCTAAATCAAAGGCACAAACTGGGCTACCCAAATTATAAAGTAATTAGACGAGATCGTCTAAATTCCACTCAGGGGGGCGGGGTCGCTGTCTTAGTTAAAAATGGTCTACAACACAAAGTCGTCTACAGTAGAGATGTATACAAATGCCAGCTACTAGAAGCCTGCGTTATAGATATTCCTTTGAAAAGTCAAATGTGATCTCTGCTTATGCTGCCGAAGTTCCACACTGTATACAGTTTATCAATGAACTTGATACCCTTTTTCGAAGTCTCAAGCTAGAATCGAAAATAATTATTTCTTTATGGCGGGCGATCTCAATTCCAAGCACAGTGCTTGGGGTAACCATACTCGTATCACAAACACAAGAGGCAATGGGTTGTTCGACTGATGGCACACAAACGCTATCGAACATAAACTAGAATTGTACACTACCAGTACGCCGTCGTATCCAACAGGAAATTCCTTCTTGGATTTACTGTTGCTGGACTAGCGAATACAATTATTAGATACGGATCTAACTACTCGAAATTGTCTTCGTACAATCGAGTACGATAGCGATCATTACGCACTTGGTGCCGTAATACATGTCCCAAACGAACACTCACTACTTGACCAGTATAAACAGATACATTCTTTTAATTTCGGAAAAGCACACTGGTCGCGCTTTGATCGGATAATAAAAAAAGAATTACGCTCCAATGGCATAGATCCACCAACTGACAGAAATCTTCATAATAACGAAATTGATCATTATCTTTCGACGATGAACCATATTGTTACTAATACAATGAATCGTTCTATCCCAAAAGTGTCTCACGTGGAGAGCCTTATAAACCGATACAGAAACGCAACGATCGACGAGGTGTATAGGCAAAAGAGTATTCTTCTCTCTGTGTTAAAACCGCTCTACAGACAGTTCAGCGATCCAAATAGCCAGGAAATAAAAACAATTAAGTCACTAATTAAAAATCTTCAAAAACTGATCCGTAACAACTTTAGATCAGTAATTAATGAAGACTCGAACAACAGAATTCAAGCCATCAAAGCTAGTGGGCCGAATATGTTCACTCAAATAAATAAAGTCTTTCCAAGGAAAGGTTATAATGACATCCCATGTCTGCGAGTTCCGCGGACTCCCGAGAATTATCGAACTCTGCTGAACGCTGGACTTACCCTGGAACACAACAACTCTAACGAAGAGTTCATAATAGTCGATGATCCTCAAAAAAAGGCGAACTCAATTGGTGCTTGTTTCGAAGCAGTGTATAGATTGAACGAATCGGCTCGTTCTAACTTTGACCTGGAAAATAGAGCTCTCCAAAAACATTTTTCGCTACGCAATGAACTTAACAATTGGCGTCTCTTAAGTCAAAGTTTCACTATCTTTAGTGAAAATAATAAAGCGAATTCCCCATTTAGAAATCTAAACGCTAGCATATTTGTACACAAGGATGAACTGACGGACATTCTTGGATCCATTAAGAACAAAAAATCCTCTGGAATAGATACTATTCCAACCATTGTTCTTAAGCATTTACCTCTTGAAGTAGTGAAGGTTTACACTATTTTGTTCAATAACGCTCTAAATAATGCATATTATCCAACCCAATGTAAATCTGCAGTAGTCCATCCCATCCCCAAAAAGGGCAAGGACAGGAGCAATCCAGCCAATCTTTGCTCGATTAGTTTGCTTCCGAACATCAGCAAGGTATTCGAGAAAATTATAAATAAAGCATTGACTAACTGGTGTGAGGAAAATGATATTATTCCGGACAACCAGTTTGGTTTTCGATCGCAACATGACACAGTTCATGCTTGTTCGACAAAACTTGTTTCCGACATACAGTGGAACAAGGCGAAGCGACAATGCACAGGGCCCTGTTTGGTTGACTTTGAAAAGGCTTTCGACACCGTATGGTTATCAAATATAGGTATGCCCGAATATTTACTATACATTATCTCCGACACGATAACGGGTAAACAATCTGTAGTGAAATGTGGAGATATAATCTCGAACAAGACTTTCCACATCAAAAACGGTCTACAACAGGGAGCAGTGAATTCTCCCATTTTATTTAACATTTACACCAGTGGTCTAGTGGGTTCTCTCAACCATGCAATTGCGTATGCCGACGACATTGTTGTGTATAGATCTGGAGAAAAGATTGATGCCATCAACAGACTTCTGCAAAATGATTTCAACAAAATCAAACGTTTTTGCGACGACTGGAAATTAAAAATAATTTTCCAAAAAACGGAGACTAGTACATCAAGGGATACAAAACGGAATTGAAAAAAATGTCCATTGGAGGTAGTAATAAACTTCCCCTACAAGTAAAAACTGTAGTCAGATACCTTGAAATCTGGCTTGAGCAGTATCTTTACTTTAATAAGCATACAGCAGCTGCTCTTACAGCAGCTAAAAACGCATATGCCATGACACGAAGTCTCTTCCGTAGTAGTCTTCTAGACCCCAAGGTGAAAATAATTTCATACTCAGCATTCATCCGACCAATACTAGTGTATGGCTGCCCGGTGTGGTACAACATATCCCCATTTTACATGGAGAAGTTTCGGGTGTTCAAGAGGCAGTGTTTGCGTTCCTGCCTCGGAATGTATAGAACCCCAGAGTCACAGTATAAGAAATACTATCCCAATAAAGTCCTGTATGACAAATCCGGACTAAACAGAATAGATAACTTCAGCATCAAGATTATTCGTGGCTACACAACAAGGGCAATGTGCAGTGAAAATAATCTCATTTCGGGAGCATTTTATCCAATGAAATGTATATGGAGAGTACTCTCCAGAATGGGTTCATTCCCCCAGAAGCGATCCCTTTCTTGGATAAAAAAGGACTTATCCAAGACAAACGTGGTCTCCCTATTATTTACCACGCTTTCCGTGGTGCCAGGGATAAACGAATTCTCCACGAAAACGATATCTCCAATTTTCCAGATCGCCTGCTTATGGTGATTGCTGAAGGAGATAAATCAATAAAAGATAGATCTCATCCCAACTGGTGGTGGATCTGTGATGAAGAAAGGACTATACGTCCCCAAACATTGTATGCCACTCAGGCCCACCCCTTCCCTTCCCCCAATCCCCAATACCCAATTAATTTTTTTTTGTTTTTAGTTTAATTTTAAGTTTTTATTTATTTATTTTGTTTTTTTTTTATTTTTATTTGTATTCCTTGTTTATGTTTGTCCGTTTTGTTTCATTTTTTTAATTTTTTATTTGGCTTGTCAACCCCCTATATATGTAATTTAAAAAAAATATATAAATAAATAAATAAATAAATAAAAAATTATAATTAAATTAAACCCAAATATAAAAATAAATAAATAAATAAATAAAAAATTAAAATTACATTAAAAATAAAAATTTTTAAAAAATAATTGTGAATTGGGGATTGGGGGGAGGAAAGGGGTGCGCCTGAGTGGCATACTATGTTAAATAAATTTTAAAAAGAAAACATCAATTATTGTGTCATGTTATAAAACAGTTATTGTACGCCGAAAAGCAAAAGAAAAATGATAATGTATAATTTAGAGTGCTTGCACTAACTTAATGTAAGAATGATATTTGTAAAATAGGAGTTAACATTTACTCTTAACTAAAATATGTAATTAAAATATTAAATAAATGTGAAGATAAAACAAAAAAACAAAAACAAGAGGAAAGAAAAAAAAATTGAAGTGTTGGAACGAAAAAAAATAAACTTGTAAAGCCGAAGCCAAAAGGAGGCCAACATCAGCAGCAAAAACCAAACTCAGACAAAGTCCAGATGAACAGAAGGCAGCCCATCAGGCAAATCACAACAGCAGGAAACCAACAAAAAAAACTAAAATGCCACCAATCAACACGGTAGACATCGATTGTAAAGAATTGGCAACTCTGTGTAAGTTAGCTGTAGGAAGTAATAATTTTGTGATTAAAAGACTGGGAGGCAATAGACATCCCACTCAAACATATAACTTTGGTGACCATATTAAAATTAAAAACGTTTTGAAAAGGGCCACGGCGGAATTCTTTTCTTACTCGCCGAAAGAACTTAAAAATATCACAGTTCTATTAAAGTGCGTCGACCGTGACACTGAACCGGAGACTTTTGAAAATGCTGCGAGAGCTAAAGTACGATTACTTTGAATTTAGTATGGTCAAACCCTTCACCACAGCCAGGTCTCAAAGGGAGAACCAGAAGCTACCCTTCTTTCTGGTATAGTTAACCCCAAATAGTAAAATTGGTAGTCCATGGAAAATAACAGTCCTGGTCCACCAAAATGTAACTTGGGACAAACTAAAAAAAGGCAGAACCATTCTACAACGCGTCCGCTCCCAAGGGTTTGACCATTCAGCGGCGAACTGTGAAATGCAGCATCGTTGCGTGAAATGCGGTCAGGACCATAATGAAGAGAAGTGCCCTTTGGGTAAAGAAAGGGTGGAAGACAAAACCCTTTTAAAATGTGCAATATGTCGGAATGAGGGGCATCCCGCTAACTACCGAGGTTGTCCCAAATACCGAATATTAACGTCGAAGAGTGTGACTCAGCAAAGAAAAACTGAGAAAAATCGCACAAGATCAATGACTGTGACCCCTCAGCGGTCTTACGCACAAATAGCGAAATGTGGGGAAACCATAACACAGGCTCCAACACTGATGCCCACAACGTAAATGAAAGCATCCACCGAAACTAGGACTTGGATAACAGAGTTCTGGTGAATCACTTGCACCATCAAAATGAAATTTCAAATTGGCAATCAGAGGATGTCGGTTTTACCGAATTCCTTGACAATAATTTGGCAAATGTCATGAATGCCAATAACGGGTCTAATAGCCTATTAATAACGAAGGAGGAGATCCAGGGTGTCTTCGACTCATTAAGAAACAAAAAGTCAGTGGGAATAGATGGAGTACCAAATATCGTACTCAAGTACCTAGCACCATTAGCAACGGACATATACCCAGTTCTATTTAACAATGCGTTAGATAATGCACACTATTCTACGCGTTAGAAAACACCAATCATTCAGCCTATACCAAACAAGGGCAAGGACTGTACAGACCCAATGAACATGCGTTCGATAAGCATACTCCCAAGCATCAGAAAAGTATTCGAGAACGTAAAAAACAGAGCTTTAGATGAGTTGATGAAAACAAGATTATTCCAAATAACCAGTTTGGCTTTAAGGCGGGACATGAAACCACACATGCAGCAGCTAAACTGGTTTCCGACATACAGTGGAATAAAAGCAAGAACCAAGGCACAGGTGCCTGTCCGATCGACTTGGCAAAACCGTTGATACCGTTTCGCTTTAAGGATTATATTACAAGATTGTCAGACAAGGCATGTATAAACCTTTACTCTATATACTTTACGATATGTAAGAGCAGAAGGGTTGTGGTCAAAAGTAGCAAAGTGACCTCCAGTATAAGTTAACCAATAAAGTGCAGCGATATTGCGACGACTGGAAACTTAAGATAAACTTACAGAAATGTTAAGCTATTCTATTTTGAACCCCATTGCATAAAGCCACAAATGAGGCAAGAAAAAAGTGGCCAAAGTTAGTTATCATGGGACCGCATGAACATAAAATGGACACCAAGAGTGTGGTTAAATACCTTGGAACCTGGTTAGACCAGTACCTGTATTTTAACAAACAGTGTGGGGTAGAAGTATGGTGCACCGGCGTATGGCGCTGATTCACTTCTTTCCTCCATCATAAATTGTTCCACGACACCATTTCAAAACTGCAAAAAAGGTCCGCCGATGATAGTTTGCAAAATACCCAAAGGATGAGATACATACAACCAGGATACCACCGCGCAAAAATTAAACACACTGGATTAATGTTGTAAAAGGTTCCTTTTATTTTTAAACTTTAAGTATTAACAAACACAAAGATAGCACTTGATTTGGTAATTGTTTTCATTGTTCGATTTTATTCGCGACGGACCATTTGGCATTCAGTGGGATTACAAAAACCGTAATACGACTCAGCGATATCAATTCGATGGCAAGGGAATTTCGGCCAGTGGCAGTGGCTCTCTTAATTTAGGGATGCATTTCCCATCCCAAGAGAAACGTGAAGTCTCTCTTTGGGGGTAGGTAACCGGATCTCAAAGATCATAGCGGTACGCATGTATGTGTGAACATTGGTTTTTCCATGGGACGAGGCCACGAGAACGAATCTGAAAAATAGAAAGGGAATAATGTGCATCAATGAGATGTGAGTTCGGCTATGTAAACAAGCCGTATCTCATTGGTTACTAATGGGTCAGGAGAGGCGGATCCAGAAATATTCGAAGACAAAGAGATCGTATAGATAATTGTCTATTATGTGCATTGCAGCTGTATTGATCGAACGCAATGCATCGTGGGCATGGTGCTAATTGGTTTTAGCGTATTCACTGATTATTGGTGTTTATGGCATCGCTGATAAGGGTAAGTACACAATTCCTATTTGCATTTGCTTATGGTATAGGATATGATTTATGCCTTAAGACGCAAGATGCGTATATCTACTTTTGTCCCTTGTGTGTAAAGGAATTTGTTGTATACATGGTGAGGCTGGAAATAGGTGACGCATTGTTTATTATTCCTGGTTATGATGGTTACATTATATGTGAACCAAATTGTTTCGTTTTCAGGAATTCATCTAGGGAAAATGCATATGGAAAGATTGGGATTTGCCTGGCAACCGAAGGTGCCGAATTGGGCTTGGGATTTATGATAAGTTTGGACAGAATTCTTGTAGGAAATTTGAATGCGAATTAATGCATAAATTTGAATGCGAATTAATACATGAAGAATTCTCTTCCAGGAGCTTTTAGATAAGTACATTAGATACTTGATGCGTGAAACATTTACAGGTGCTAATGCGATTGCCTTAGCGGAACACTATGAAAGTTGGGTTGTAGTTATGGGGGGTTCTTCGGGTAAGTAGACAGTGGGGTTTGGCGGAGCCGCTTCGTGGCTCTGAGGGAGCTTACAAAATTTTTTCCTTTCGAATATTTTACTAAAATGTTTCATGAAATAACTACTACGCGTTAAACCATTAAAAGAATATCGAATAATTTGATTTTTGGTATAACTGAAATCGACATACACGAACAAAAAGAAATTAAAGCCTCCGGTTTTAAATACTCTTGTGGGGAGAAGTATTGTGCCTAACAAGGGCACGAGATTCCCTTCTTCCTCCATCATAGTTGTTCCACCGATACAATTTCGCGATTGTTAGAAAGTCCGCCGAAAATAACAATCACGATCACCAAAAACGCTGACAACAATAGACGCCAGAAACGAAAAGTACGATGCAAATATACTGGTGGAAACTGCAACACAGGAAAGAAACGCACTGTTTATCTGATGTGTGGCTTTAATTGATACCTTGTATTTAGGGTACATAATTTGTCACATTTGTGTATTTACGATATTGTTACGGCGTTATTACTAGTTCAATTTGAGACACGTTTAACAGAGTTCTTAAATGTAATTAATGTTTATTGACCTATTTCACGTCAACGAAATTAATGTTTACTTCGAATTAGGTACGCGTGCACACGATACAGTGGGAGGTTAAAGTAATCACGAAACTCGACCGACTTCTTTAGAGGTTGTAATAAGCCTTTTAGATAACCCACCGTACGGGCGCCGGTACGGTGGATGGCAGGCGACCCGACCGCCACGGAGATTGAATTAAGACTGAACCGATATCCTCTCCAATAAGGATATCGTTTTTACCTAACACCAGAGACACGTAAAGTCTCTCTTGGTGGTATAGGAAACCAGATCTTGTGATAAAGGTCATGGTAGTATGTGTGGTGATCGTTCAGATCGATGCTATTCACACGTGCACGATAGCAGTGGAACAACGAAACAGGCAGGCGGCAAAGACAAAAGGAAGAAAATGACCAAATACGCCGTTAGTAATGCGGGTCATTGTTTACACGATGCCTCGTCGCTATTATCGACGTTGGGAGAAAAAAGGTGCTTAAAGCAAATTGGATGTTTATGGCATCTCTGGCTGCAGTAGAAACCGGGTTCATGTTTGCATTAGAAAATGCTGGAGAATTTGGTTTCAGCCTCTATCGCGCTAATTATATGCAGCTGTTTGGGTTGTTTATTGATAAGACAAACAAAAAAGGTTGCCAGGCAATGTGTATGAAAAATTACATGACGCGGCTGGGAAAATAGACGGCGCAATATCTATGGTCCCTGCCATGACGGTTACATTGAATGCAATCCGAATCATTTTGTTTACAGGAATTTGTCTGGTACCGAATTGGTTTAGAATACCAGATAAACAAAGAAAGAAATCTTACGGAAAATTGTATGCGAAGGGATGCATGAGAAGGTAAGTTTTCTTTATAGGGATTTTAAGATTATAGATGGTGATCTATATAATGCGTGAAGCATTTACAGGTACTAATACTGTTGCATTAGCGAACTTAAGGAAGTTGGGTAGTAGTTATGGGGGTTTTTTCAGGTAAGTAGACCGTAGGGTTTGGCGGAACCGCTACACTCTCATCTTGTGATTTGAGTTATCCCTAACACGCTTTTCGTGAATATTCCATTTACTTAACGCGCTCTGTAGTAATTAATAAAACAGTGAACAAGTTTTTTTCTTATTAAAATTATGTTTCCTACTATGACTCCACGACTCCGTCTTTGTGGCGGAAGTAAATTTTGTTTGAAAAGGAAAGTATTCGTCAGTTATTCATTTGTGATTTTTGTTTGAAAAAATTACTAGGAAGTTAAATGTGTGATACAACTAATTCGAAGCCTTAAATTAGAAGAAAAGCGCACGTGTGGCTGCATGAAAGTTTGTCTTAATTGAGTATACATAGATCGTTTGTATCTGCTCGGAAGGAGCTTAATAGATTTAACAATGATTTTTCACTTTTGGGCTCGGAAGGAGCTCGTGCAAGAAAAGAGAATTACAAAGGAATAAATGTTTCGCGATTTATTTAACGAAATACAGAAAACAAAGAAAAAAAAGAATATATTAAAAATAAATTGCTTTTTCAAAACTTGCAGCTTTGTCCTGCGTTGGTCTGCGTGATAAGTCGTGATGAGTCGTGGTGTCGTGATGAGTCCTTGTACCCTGTCCGAACTTTCACTGGAACTGCCTTTTTGTTGAGTTACACTTGCCAATGTCACTTGCACACTTCTCTTTTTGTGTACACTTTTGTGTTAAGTTTATTATCGGCACTGTCTGCTTTTTGGCACGGTTTCTCGCGTGTGTTCGCTTGTTGATTGTTTCTTTTCGCGTGTTCACTTTTTTAATTGTTTCTCTACGCGTGTTCACTTAGATCACGTCTCAGGTCACCACTTTGGCGGAACACCTTCGACTAAAAGATCAAATCCGCCAAAAGGCCAAAACCGGATCCCGGTTGTAGTGCCGATGATGATGATGTTGATGATGATGATTGAGGTAATGGGTAGTCTATTTATTTTTAGAATAAGCATGAATAGATATGAATAAAAAATATGATTAAAGGTGTTAATGTATGATCAATGGTAATGGGTAAACCATATCAAACAAAGAAATATCCGCAACTATACATCAACGTCAACGCTTATTCAACACCACGACAACATATGTAAACAATAAACACAGGACGCCATTCAAGGAATCCCACAACAACGGCGCATATGGCACGTGCCAACTGATAAGAAAACTGTGGGGGTTTCAATGGCGTAACCGCTCGCCTTTTCCAGGTACAACACCTAACTTCCCCCTAAGGCATTCAAAAATGATATAAAACAAGTATTGTGGCAGTTCCATTGAACGCTACTACTTACCTTACAACTTATGATGAAGAAACAGTCTTCCTAAAACACATTAAAACATGTACTTACCTTCCATAGTTGTACCAATATCTTCTGAAATGCTTTAGAACTATAATTGCGGTGATGCAAAATCCAACAGCAACAAATAGGTGTTTTTCCGCAAGGGCATGGTCACATTAAACGCATCATGTCCCTTAAAAGCAATTTGGCGGTTCCGCCAAACCCCACTGCCTACTTACCTGAAAAACCCCCATAACCACAACCAAGTCTGCATAAGCTTTCGCTAATGCAATTCGCATTAGCATCTTAAATGCTTCACGCATTATATAGATCAAATCTACAACCTAAAAGTACCTGCAAAAGAATTCTTAGCTTTTCAAGCATCCCTTCGCTTACAAATTCCCTGTAAGAGTTCTTATTTCCTTATACTAAATTCCCTGTAATAAAATTCATCGGTTCGCATATCATACGACCGCATATCAGGGAATCTTACCCTTGAGTTGGCCATTCCCAGCCTCAATAAGTGTACATAAAAACGATCTATGCACACATCGGCTGTCGAACCTTTTAGCCAGCGATAAACAACCAGCAGCTGCTTACAATTAGCGCAATCGACGCTGAAGCCTATTTTCCTAACTCATACCATGAGTAAACAAAGACCGCTGTCCTTCATCAGGCATTCTGGCGATACGCGAATAATTCAATCATCCTAGTATCCCGAATGCACCTACTATCTAATGTTTACTCAGTCGAAATCTCAGGCCATAAATTCCTTTATCTCCTTATATTTCTGGATCTGTTTCGATGACTAGCGGCACTGAACAAACCGAAACCCATTAGCATCCCCACGAAATTCGTTTTGTTTGTTTCAACGAACACACATCTCCTGGATGCATATTGTACCCCTTCATGGCTTCGACCCATGAAAATAACCGACGTACACATATAAATGTGTACAATGAAGATCTTCGCTAATGAGATCCGGTTATCACCACAGTGAAAGCGAATGCACCCAGAATTTCCTTAGCCAGCGAATTGAACTTTTGAGTCGTAATTCAACCAGCAAGGCGGTGGTGTCGCCCGCCATCCACCGTACCGGTGCCGGTACGGTGGGTTATCTAGGAGTCGCTTTTCCTCCCCAGTTTTCCCTCCCCGGTCGTGAGTTTTAAGTTTGTGTAGTAACGTCATTTTAAAACAAGTGTACTTAAATTACCTCATACCAAAGGAACCATTAAACAATAAAAAAACAAATTTTGAAACAACATTTCCGGGTCTTTTATTTCGTGTTGGTGAACGATTGTCCGAGTGATTTTAGATGAGGAACTCAAATATTTCTGTTGGCGGTACATCATTTTCGTGGTGTTCGGCGAAACTTTGACAGTGACACTTATGATGGAGGAGGAAGAGAATCAGCGCCGTACGCCGGTGCACAACGCTTTCCTCCCCACAGCACCATCAAGCAACCAACATTAACCAAACCACATCAATGAGATATCTCCTAACGAGTCTGCCGCACAGGAGCAGGAGACGTTTCTTCTTTTCCTTTTTACCCATGCCCACATCGGTCGGTCATCCGATCAACAAATACCTTACGGCATACGGCTGACCGCCCAAGAAAGTCGAGTCCTCAAAAATGGAAAATTACCAGCGAGAATTCGACTGCTTGGAGATGCCGCCAAGGTGTGCACGATCAGCATAAATGCTGTACGCAGTTGCTGATCGTGTAAACACAAAATATCTACGTCGAGATATTTGCACCAGCTGCAACCATGCCAGCTAATGTTCCCCTTGTGGATTCGGTGATCCACGGTCCGCATACTCGTGGACACACGCCATGAGCAGCGGAAACGATCATCGTGTGTGTGTTTCACCCCTTTTTGCTGGACCAATGCAAGGAAAATCATCCGTTGTCGGGCACCGAAGTAATGTACGAAATATGCTGTGCTGTCGTCTTCGGTGAATGAATCTTTAATCGCGATACGGATTCGGTGAAACACAAAATAGAGAGTCAGAGTCAAGCTTCGGGTGTAGCAAGTTGAGATTAGCAAACGTTGTATCCAGTCGCAATTCCGTTTAAGTTAAATTGATAATTTCCAATTAGTGCTAACACTGTATCGAGTCGACATTATGTTTAAGTTAAATTAACAATCTTAAATTAGTGCTAACTTTGTGTCAAGCTGAAATCCGTTTAAGTTAAATTGACAATTTAAATGGACAATTTCCAATTAGTGCTAACACTCTATCGAGTCGCCATTATGCCTAAGTTAAATTAACCATCTTAAATTAGTGCTAACTTGTATCGAGCCGACCTTATGTTTAAGTTAAATTAGCGATTTCAAAAATAGTGCTATCATTGTAATAATCCGTAATTCTATTGCTAGTGTACCCTTAAGTTAAGATTAAAAGACATTTAAGAATAAAGAAACAAAATAACTTTGGTGTATACGCATGTGTTATTTACTTATTTGGACTTGGAGTCAGATGCAGAACAGTAAGTGAAGCAAGGGTAGCGTGAATGGGTTTCTTGCCGACACATAGCAGGAGAACCTTTGACAAAACGACCACAAAACCACGGGGCAACCCACACATAGAACGCCAAACCATATATGACACGGAATCCTATAAGAAAACTACATATAACACGTGCTAACTGATAAGAAAACCACGGGCCAAACCACATATGACACGTGACAACTGATAAGAAAACCACAACAATTTAACCGCAACTTCCGTTCCAGTACCCACCAAAACAATCAATTATTTCTTAATAGAATACTGAACAATTCTGAAAACTGACTTGTATTTCCACCTTTCCCTTCGGTACAACCCACAAATAGTAAACTACTAAATAAACAAACGAAAATTGGTGCACAAATAAAATGATAGTCATGTTAATAATGTCACTTTTTGCCTTCCAAACACCTCTCCAAATAACCTCTGCGATACCTGTCAATCAGAAAGTACATTTGAGTCCACCATGGAAGTCAACTTCCCCCAGAGGTAGATCGTTCTTAGATATCTTGCTAATCGACTCACGACTGAGATTACTTAGCACCAACAGACGAAACACAAACTGTTTACGGACAATTGAATACGACAGTGACCACTGTACATTCACGGCAGTAATAGAGCTTCCGAACGAGCTCGCAGATCTGAGGGATTCGTGATCCCGCAACCCTATAACTACGGGGCAATGCGGTGGCCGCGGTTCACCAGATCATTAACAAGAGAACTGCGTTCGAATGACTTTAATCTGCCAGTAAACAGAAACCTGACTAATGTCGAAATTGACAAATACATTCAACAAATGGACGAAACCGTAAAACGAACAATGGACAAAACAATTCCCAAAACAACAGTTACAGATCACACTAACATGTACAGAACTGTGGGGCTTTTCAGGGCCCGAAGAGCCAGGCATCGCTCGATCCCCACCATTTCCAGCGATGCGACTTACCTTGAAGTCGAATCTTCAGCAAGATTATACAACCTTGCTACGGCATTAACCGCCAACCAATTCGCTGGAATTAATTCGGTTATCCCCAAGGATAACCGACATAAATATATATTAGGCAGCTTACCTTTTTTTTTTTGGGGGCTTTTCCAAACCTCTTCCCCACGGTCATTCCTGAAAGCATAATTCATGGCAAGATTATCATCTTGCCATGACATCAATTCATCAACCGAGCTTCCGCGACCGAACAATGGATGGCACATATCCACCAACACACGCTGATCTTTCCGTGTGTTATTTTCGTACCCATTCATTGACATAGCATTATTTCGGGTTGCTTGCACATCTGCAAGCCAGATTTCCAACGGCATGTCTACGATCTATCTTTCCTAAAGTAAAGAAGATCAAATCAAACATTGGCCTTTCAGGCGCGCATATTTGCTTGGATCTTAGCATGACCGATTTTATGGTCCGTTGCCGTTTCTTGGAACGATCACCAGCATCGGTCATGGCCACCAATTTTAGTTTACACAAAGTAAACATTCAAGCGGATACTTTCGCCTGACAGTGCCTTCAACGGGATTAACATATCCCTAAGATAACATGCATCGAATCATACGACCGAAATTTGTTTATTCTAGATGATCTAACAACGCCATGCCCAATGTTCGATTCATTTTTCCAAGATAGATTTCTGCCTTCGGCAAGGGTTTTATTGACTCACGTCAATCAAAGAATCTATCCCTTGCGTATGGCGGCAGTTTATCTTGCCCAAACATGTAGCAGCGGATTCGATCTGCTACATGAGTTTTTCTCTTTTCCTTTTGTTTGGACCTTCGCCATTGGCGGCGAATCCTTTAGTTTTTTTTGGTTTTCGTTGGATGTCTGTAAAGAGACATCCAATGGGGAGTCAGATTGTATCTCTCTAACCAGACAGACGTGTCGAGATTCGTGTGTCAGAGTTGAGTTATATCAACGAATCAAGAGTTTTTTTGGTCCATTTTCTCCGCGACAATTGCAAGTGCTAATTTAAGAGCTAGGCCGCTCCGCTCAACGAACAGTATTTATCGTTTGAATTTACCATCAGATAAAGGTTAGACGGTATCAAAGTAAACCATTGTAGTTAAGTGTAAATTTATCATCAATTGGAAACCGAGCAGTACCGATGTGACGAACGGTGTTGAACGTTAAATTTGTCATCAAGCATCTATGTTTAAAATTTAAAAACAGTATTCATGTTGTAATGTGATTGTGAGGAAGCTTATCAGTTAATATGACGAACAGTGTTGAACGTTAAATTTGTCCTCAAGCATCTATGTTTAAAATTAAAAACAGTATTGATGTTGTAATGTGATTGTAAGAAAGCTAATCAGTTAACGTAACGAACAGTGTCAACGTAACGAACACGATCTATGTTTAAAATTGAAAACAGTATTTATGTTTTAATGTGATTGTATGGAAGCTAATAAGTTAATATAACGAGTAGAATTTTTAACGTTTACAATTGTCGCCAAACGAAACAACACAATTAAAAATAATATCAATAAAGTAAACTCTTAAATAAAAAAAGGTGTATAATTTTGTTGGACAATCATTAGTTTTCTCGAAGTAGTGAAGTGTAGTGGAGGTGTTGCTGAACCCACGCCCATGAAGGTGAACGAGCAACCCACCTACAGAACCGCAACAATAAACGCTCTCCACAAGAAAAAGAGCAGACTGCTATCGAAATTAAAACAATTACACATACAGTTTACAGACAGACAAGACCAGGAGATAATATCACTGAAATCCCGATTAAAAAACCTCCAACAATTACTTAAAGCTAATTATAGATTAGCAACAAATTTGTATTGGAACAACAGAATTCGAGCTATAAAAACTAATAACCCGAATATGTTCCCACAAATAAATAAAATATTCAGGAGAAATAATCAAAACGAGATTCAGTGTCTCCAAATACCACGTACTGATGTAAACAAGCAGCTGCTAACCAACATTGGCATAGATGCAGAGAACGCTATCCTCAATAGTGAGCTCTTCGTGATCGAAGATCCTTTGGAAAAGGTGAACGCTGTGGGAGCTGTCTTTCAGGAAATGTACAAGGTGAATGAAAGCATTCACCGAAATCACGACCTGGAGGACAGAGTTCTACTCAATCACCTCCACCTCCGGAATGAAATTTCACTTTGGCAATCGGAGAATCCGGGTTTTACCGAATTCAGTGAAGATAATCTGTCAATTGACATTAATGCCAATGGTGTAGTGGCTAATAGCCTTTTAATAACAAGGGAAGGAATCCAGAGTATCTTCGACTCATTAAGAAGCAAAAAGTCAGTGGGAATAGATGGAGTACCTAACATCGTACTCAAGAACCTGCCCCCAATGGCAATAGATATATACACGGTCCTGTTTAACAACGCGTTGAATAATGCATATTATCCCGCGCGTTGGAAAACGGCTATCATTCAGCCCATCGCAAAAAAGGGCAAAGACTGCACAAACCCAATGAACATGCGTTCGATAAATTTACTCCCAAGCATCAGTAAAGTATTTGAAAAAACCATTAACAAAGCTCTGGTAAAATGGGTAGACGACAACAGCATTATTCCAAATAACCAGTTTGGCTTTAGGGCGGGTCATGAAACCACACATACCGCAGCTAAACTGGTCTCCGACATACAATGGAATAAATGTAGAAACCAATGCACAGGAGCCTGTCTGATCGACTTGGAGAAAACCTTTGATACCCTCTGGATCGAAGGGTTGTATTACAAACTGGTCAGACATGGCATACATAAGCCTTTACTATATGTACTTTACGATATGTTAAAGGACAGGAGGTTTGTGGTCAAAAGTGGTAATGCGACCTCTAATAAAACGTATAATATCAAGAATGGCTTGCAACAGGGCGCGGTACTCTCTCCGATTCTTTTTAACATTTATATTAGCGACTTATTAGATGCACTTCCGCAGGCTATTGCGTACGCAGACGATCTCATAATTTACAGAACACCTCCGAAAGTTGCGATCATAAATAGGTTAATACAGCGAGACTTCAACAAAGTGCAGCGCTATTGTGATGACTGGAAACTTAAGATCAACTTCCAGAAATGTGAAGCCATCCTATTTAGAACTCCATTATATAAAGCCACGTACGACACAAGGAAAAACTGGCGAAAGCTAGTTATCGTGGGACCGCATGGAGATAAACTGGAAACCAAGAGTTTAGTTAAATACCTGGGCATCTGGCTAGACCAATATCTGTATTTCAACAGACATGTAGAGCCTGCTTTGCTCAAAGCGAGGAAAACTTTTGCTATGACAAGGAGGCTATTTCACAGTAGCCAACTTGACAGCAGGGTAAAAGTCATATGCTACATGACGCTAATCAGGCCAATGCTCATATATGGTTGCCCAGTATGGTTCAACATAGGTCCAAATTTGATGGAAAAGATTCGGGTGTTCGAAAGGAAGTGTCTCAGAAGTTGTCTCAGATTATATCGGACACCGGAATCGGACTATAAAAAGTATTATTCAAATTTATATAATGAAGCGTACATAAATAGGGTGGATAATTTTATGATTAAATTAATCAGAGGACATATTGCGAGAGCAATAAGCTCGTCCAATGACCTAATTTTCGGGGCCTATTATCCAAACACTCTGTACTATGAGAGCGTGCGTCGCAACGGGTTTGTTCCATCAGAGGCGTTCCTTGACTTGGACATGAAAGGGCTTATACAGGATAGATCCGGAATTCCGCTGATCCATCATGTAAGTAGATCATCCGTAGACGGGCGATTGTGCTACGACCCGGAAGTAACGCGCACCGAAGACGAGCTCCTGCGCTTCAGTAGGGCTATCTCCCACAGAGAGCGGGACGATAGTATTAGACAGCGTCAACAGTTCTGGTGGTTGAATGGCATATAAAGACCTGGATACCAAAGTCGGTATAGAATCATACTATCATCAGCTAGCTTAAATAGACTTAGCTTTTCTAGATCAGGGTAGTATAAGATTTAAGGTAAGTTAGGTTAAGTGCTTTTACATAAAATTAAATTAAAAAAAAAAAAAAAAAAAAAAAGTTGGTAAGTTAAGTAAGTTAAATTTTAAGAAAAAAAAAGCAAAAACAAATTGACAAAGTTTTTCAAATTTTTCTTTGTATTTCAACTAATTATCAGTACTGCCACAAAGTTCTGTCGCCGAAAGGCAAATTATACAAATGTTAAGTAATGTTTAGCTTAGAGCGTCTGCGAAGGACCAGTAAGTTATTATATAAGATAATTAAGCTAGAATTTAAGCATTTTTTGTCAAGCCTTTAATTTAGAAATTAAGAATATAAAGAGAAAAATAAAAAATGGTTTAAAAATGAAAAAATGGAAGTCAACTTCAGATGTTCAAATTAACACAAAGATACAATTTTTAGCCGCACTACCTGAATCTGAAATTCTGTGCCCGATCATGTGTCTCCACATCATTGTAATATCCATTTGTGACCATCGATATTTCTCTTTATCCTCTCTCTCCTAATTCCAATCGCACTGAGGTTTGGTACCTCAAAATCGCCTTTTGTATGTGTATTTATATTTTTAAGAATTCGCTTACACTACTACACTATATAATTATTAGTTTTAAATACTTTAAGATATTGTGCAGTTTTGCAAGATCTTTTAACCTATAACACTTACGATTGCAATAAAACACTGTTAAACCGTATTTTACTACTTATTATATTTTACAGTTTATCTTAAGCAACATTAATAGAACGGGTGATAATAATGTTTCTTTTATGTTTGCATTAATAATGTTTTGACGAAGTTCGAATTTTCTTTATGAATGAATTTTTGTGGCAATTATATTTACAATTAATTCCAAATGTGAAAACGTTTTTAATTCACATTAAATTGCGCGAAAAATCCATTTAACCTAACTACTCCTCTCCTGTCTAGATTCCGTTTGATTCCAGATCTGCACATCCGAGGTTCCATATATAATATAAATACCACCAACCGTAAATAGCAGGAATGCATTGACAAGGAAAACCTTCATCCAACTTTCTGCAGTTTGCTAGATATATTTATAAAAACAAATTCATATAACTACATAAAAATATTTAAATATTGAAACTTACACTTTTATCCGTAAAATATCCAACCATCATAGGGGATAAAAACCCTGGCAAAAGGCCTATTGTGCCGTTTAATCCGAATATGATGCCCGAAAAATTTGGTGACATGTCCACCATACCCGGAAGGACTCCCGTGGAAATACTACCAGACGCTGTTGTCGACAGAACTACAAAAGTTACTGCAGCCACATAATTGTGTCCAGAAAACGCCAAACCAACCGCAAATAGTCCACTTAACATACAATGGACTAATGTCGCTAATTTTCGTACATTTGTCCGAGACATTTTATCTTTCTCTAGCAGATAGTCACCGTACAAGGAGAAAACATACGCAAAAATTATTCTGCTTAAATGGGGCAAGCCTGAAAGAAATCCTGTCTAAAATAAAATTGCATATATTATGATGAATGTATTCGAAATTTGCTTAAAACTACCGAAACGATATCTTTTTTATGGATCAAACTGAAATATATTGGTGTTTGAAGGATCATTGTTATCAGTGACCATAAGTTTCCAAATAACACTGCTATCGACACCCAAATTGGTATAGATGTGAGAATATCCTTCCATGGTATTGGTATCGATATTTCCTGTAGCGTGTCGCCAAGAGAACGCTCGATGTACTCCTTTTCATCTGCACTTATGTTGGGGTGTTTAGCAGGTGAATCGTAAACGAAGTAAAGCCATAACATCCACCAGATGGTACCAATAACGGCGGTCATATGGAAAACCCATTCCCAGGCCGCTAATGACAAAGTGTAACCGAATAGTGGATAACAAATTACCAAACCCGCGGAACTTCCTAGGTACGATGTTACAAATTGGCTTCTTTCATTGGGCGGAATCCACCGTGCTGTCATGACGTGCATTGAAGGCCACGCACCACCCTATAAATGGATAAGAACAATTTAGTAACAAGTAGCCCTGTTAGTCGCATAAATTTCAATTGGGTTGTGCTGAGTGGAGTTCAAAGTAATATACAGGTTGTACCTTAACTGTGTTCGTGAATTGTTGCGTACGTTTTGAAAAAATACGCAGGCGTGCAGTGGCACTGGCGATGTTATTAAACGACACAGTCCATACGGTGTAGTCGCCATGGAGTCGTTCGCAAAAATGCAACGTGCATTTTGTGTAGGCGTTTATTACATGAACAATTATTCTGTGACGGTTTATATTTTACCGTACTCACTTCAGTATACAAGGCACGTAAAATCTGTACGTAAATAAAAAAAAAAATCTGTACGTAAATAAGTAATCTGTACGTAAATACGTACGTATTTGAACGATCTTGCCATGGCATAAAACAAATTGCAGCAATTAAACCATCTCGGTTCATCTGTCATGAACCGATCAGTTCCTATGGGCGGCCACATGCCCATCAAACACATGCCAATCCTTCTGTGTTCTTGTTCCAACAATCCGTTGGTCCAAAAAAGACACGTCGGGCAACTTACATGCTTGCACATCTGCAAGCCAAATTCTCGATGATCGATCGCATATGCCAATAACCGATCATCGAGTTGGACACGATCATAATTGTTGTTTAAACAATCAAATCAACGGCCGTCTCCCACGATCTGTTTCCAAACCAAACACACAGTAATCTCACTGTTTAATTTTTCCTACCATCCGTTGGTCCATAGCCACCCGGGGTAAGTTGTCTCCTTGTACATCTGCAAGTCAAATTTCCCATGATCGGTCGCACAAGCGATAAACGATCATCGAGTTGTACACGACCCATGATTGTTATCCTAACAATCATACCAATGGCCATGCCCTATGATTAGTTCCTTAAACAAACATGCGCCCAACCATCCTAGACCCTCGCCACTATCGTTTACAATAGCGATGCCTGCAGCCTCTATTCCTTGTTCTTTTGTTTGAACAGCTGCAGGATTGATCACTGTCCGCACTTCCAGCGAATGGGCATTGTACCAGACCTGTACGGTCACATGAGGAAATTTTTCCATTAAACCCCAAATCGATCGTTCATTTGTCGCCACCAAGAAGATCCGATTTGCTCCTCCCACATCGGTGGAAATCCACCACCGTTGCATCTGGTGGGATGTGGAGTGCAGCAGCGAGTTGAGTCACAGCTTGCCATTCAATCAGAGGAGTCAGATTCCGTCACCGTTCGTTGGAGAATTTTACTGAGTCAGTGTCACCAGTGGATACATTTCCATCAAGTTGCTTCAAGTGTTGATCGATCAGCGTCGCAGAGTGGATACGTTTCCCTACAAGACGCTTCAGGTTTTAATTCGGCAGTATTGCGGAGTCTTGTGTTTGCACCTACCTAGTGAATTCCTGAACGACAGTGGCACAAATCTAGTTCAGCTTGAACGTCGATTAATTTCGCGGTAGCCCCCGCTTTCCTTATATTTATTCGAACAATTAGGGCCTCGCCCCAGTAACACCATTTGTAATTAAAACAAGTTAAAGAAAAGAACAGTGACAAAGGATAAGCTACAATAGCACTAAGACTAAATTATACCAATTGTGAAAGATAAAGGGAACCCTTCAGGTAACCGAAGAACAAAAACAATAAAAGTTCACCTGTGTAATTAAAAATTAAGACTACCGAAAATAAAAAGCTGTTTTTATGTGACTATTAAATCGAGTGTTTTATTTGTGGTTTGTCCTTTACGTGAAGTTTCAGCATACCAGTAGTGGTGTTCCAATTGAATCAGCGTCCGTGTCGACGCACTAACAAGACACCACCTGAAGACTCTTCTAACGCAAAAAAAACGAATGGGAGAAGACTGGGATCGAATGAAATCCTAAAAAATGCCAGAGCAAAGAACATCAGAGGTAGAGCCAAAATAATCCGAGGGAGAGCCAAAATAATCCGAGACACAAACGGTTGTCTGGTGACAGAGACAAACAATATCGTGACAAGATGGAAGCAGTATTTTGAAACCTGCTCATTGTGCGCACCCATCAACCACAAGTGAACGCACCAGACGTACATACAGCCGAGCCTCAGATCCCAGAGCCCTCTTTAAACGAAATTGTAGACGCAATAAATCGATTGAAAAACAACAAGGCTCCCGGAGTCAACAACATACCGGCAGAGCTCATGAAGCATGGAGGAGAGGCAACCGCTCGAGGGATCCACCAACTTATTAAAACAATATGGGGTAAGGAAGTCATTCGGAAGAATGGAAAACCTCAATAGTCGTCCCCGTTTTCAACCGTGACGGATCTGACTGCAAAAACTACAGAGGAATATCATTGCTCCCAACCACATACAAAATACTAACAAATGTCATACTGGCGAGAATCACATCGTACGCAGAAGACATATTGGGAGAGTACCAGTGCGGATTCCGTAGGAACCGGTCAACAAGCGACCAAATGTTCACAATAAGGCAACTGCTGGAAAAGAAGTGAGAATACGGAGAGACGGTTCAACAACTGTTCGTTGACTTCAAAAAAGCCTACGACTCAGTCGCAAGGCAAAGACTGTACCACATTGTAGTTGAGCTGGGAATCCAGAAAAAAATATGGCGCCCTCATTCAAATCTGCAGGATCGAAAACAAAGGCCGAGTTAGAATAGAAAACCACCTCTCAACAAACAAAACAATTTGAAATCCGAGACGGACTAAAACAGGGGGATGGCCTCTCACCATGTCTTTTTACATTGCGCTCGAGTATGTCATCAGAAAGGTACAAGATGACAACATGGCCGGATCATCCCTGAACGGGGTCATGCAAGTGCTCGCATATGCGGAGGACATCGCCGTTCTGGGCGATAATCTAGAAACTGTAAATAAAAACAGTGAAATCATCATGTAAGCGGGAGAAGAGGTGGGACTAGAAATAAATGAAGTAAAAAAAAAAAATTCATGATTACGGCGAGAGCAGGTGGAAGTCAGAGAACACATATAAATGTCAGAGGCAAGATATTCGAAAAAGTTAAAGAATTTACATATTTACGAACGCTACTGACGGCCAGTAACGAAATCTCGAAGGAAATTAACAAAAGACTGGATTCCGGTAACGCTAGTTGGCACGTAGTCAGTAAACTGCTGAAATCCAAACTCCGTGTCTATAGAACCATAATCATGTTGATTGTCCTATACGGATGCGAAACATGGGGTCTCACAAAACGGGAAGAAAACAAATTCCGCGTATTCGAGGTATCTTTGGAGGTAAATATGACGAGGGGGCAGGACAATGGAGGAAACTCCACAACCACGAATCGGAAGAGCTATACAACAAACCTAGAATAGTGAGAGCAATCAGGTCGCGAAAATTAAGATGGGCCTGACATGTGGCGCGAATGGGCAACGATAGGACCCTGCGTAGAATTCTTGACGGTAGACCAACGGCAAAGAGACCACCAGGGCGGCCGCGACGGAGATGGGAGGACACTGTAAGGTTTGACCTTGAGGAGATCGGATCAGATGGTCAAGCGTAGAAGGAGAGTGCACTGGACAGGGAACGATGGCGTAGTCGAGTCGGTCAGGTCATGAACTTCCGGGTTCCTACAGGCCAATAAATAGTAAAAAAATAAAAAATCGGATTCACGCGGAAATAGGATTGTCACAGCTATCAAACTACTGTTTGATGGCGTTACTATTTACCCAGCAGGCATGGTTCGAATGATGAACGAAATTTATTTCTAGCACTGTATATTGTGCTATCTAAACATTTTTTACTTTGTAATACATATTTCATCGTATACATTACAATAAAAGCGCCTAAAATGCAATCACACCCTTAGTAATACCTCAATGGTCGCATGTCACAACTTAAACAATAAAGACATTGATATTTATGTAACACGAGAAGCAAGTTTATATTAATTTGGGGAAAAATAGATCCATTATTTTTACGTTTATTTCAAGACTTTGTTTATCGTGATTCTGGTTGTCTGATCTGTATTAAAATACAGACCGTTTTTTTCTATAATTTGTTTTCATTTAAAAGGTAATTCCATGTTGCGTCTATAACAAAACCCTGATCTCTAATGACAAAAATTAATTTTTTAAATCTTCTCTTGATACCAAAGTCATCATTAAGGTAGTTTTCCAATGTCAAAAGAAAATGGAAATCACTTAGTGTTAGGTCGGCACTATAAGGTAGATGTTTTGAAACGCATCTGACCAGTCGTTATATACGTGTGGCCCTGCGTTGTTGATGTGACCTTTGGTTGTGCCCAGTGTTTATTGACGCACTCCCAACCCAAGAGAGAGAGAGAGAGCTTACGACTTCTCAGTTAGTGGGTGTGTGCTGGCGTACGGCACTGGGTTCACTCCTAACCACCATCGTCACTGAAGGCTCCATCGAAGAAAAGTCAAAACACCAACACTAACTGATCACACCAGTATGTGGTTAATTGTAACAAGTTTCTTTATTGTATTTAATTTATTTGATGAGTATCGGATTTGTGTATGAACACATTGCACCAGTCTATTGTTAGGTTGTAACTATAGTTTTACACTTGAACTTAATTTGTTTTAGCGCGATATTACTTTACATCTGCGATTACATGTGTGTCGATGATACTTGTTATTTATTGTTTTGTTAAATTCACCAAATTTCGCACAAATGAACAGATTAAAGTTTTGTTACTGAAAGTGACACGACCCCGACTCTGGGTATGTACGCGTCCCCGGGCGCCCCGGGGAGCGGAAGGCGAACCGACCGGATCGGTGGTTGAGATACGACTTAGCGATGTGAATTCGCTGGTAAAGGAAGTTCGGCCAGTGGTACTGGCTCTCTTAATTTAGGGATGCATTTCCCATCCCAAGAGAAACGTGAAGTCTCTCTTTGGGGGTAGGTAACCAGATCTCATAGAGAAGATCATGGTGATATGCATGTATGTGTGCACATTGGTTTTTTCATGGGACAAGGCCATCAGAACAAGCTGAAAAATCAAAAGGCATAATGGGCATCAATGAGATGTGAGTCCGGCTAAGTAAACAAAGCCGTATCTCATTGGTTACTAATGGATTTCTGTTTGCTCGTGCCGCGAGGTCATGCGAGGCGGATCCAGAAGTATTGGAAGACAAAGAGATCGTGTAGATCATTGTCTATGATGTGCATTGCAGCTGTATTGATAGACCGCAATGCATCGCGGACATGGTGCTACTTGGTTTTAGCGTATACACTGATGATTGATATTTATGGCATCGCTGCCAAGGGTAAGTACACAACTCCTATTTGCATTTGCTTATGCTATAGGATATGAATTATGCCTTACGACGCAAGATGCGTATATTTGCTTTTGTCCCTTGGGTAAAGGTCGCCAGCCAATGTGTATGTAAAGGAATTTGTTGTACACATGGTGAGGCTGGAAATAGGTGACGCATTGTTTATTATCCCTGGTTATGATGGTTACATTATATGTGAACCAAATTGTTTCGTTTTCAGGAATTCATCTAGGGAAAATGGTTATGGTAAGATTGGGATTTGCCTGGCAACCGAATGTGCCGAATTGGGCTTGGGATTTATGATAAGTTTGGACAGAATTCTTGTAGGAAATTTGAATGCGAATTAATGCATAAATTTGAATGCGAATTAATGCATGAAGAATTCTCTTCCAGGAGCTTTTAGATAAGTGCATTAGATACTTGATGCATGAAACATTTACAGGTGCTAATGCGATTGCATTGGCGGGAAATAATGGGAGTTGGGTTTTAGTTATGGGGGGTTATTCGAATAAGCCAAAAGAACCCACACAGGTGTAACACGCACACTTGCATATATAGGTACCAATAATATACAATTAATTAAATTCATAATATTAAATTCATGTAAGTGAACATATCCTCGAAGTTTACAAAATATTTTAACTAACTAAATCATATAAAGAAACTCATGTGTATACACTTTTTATAAGAATAATATACATAAATGTATATATGTATATTTATATATATACATGTGTATATTTATATAAATATAAATATATATATATATATATATATATATATATATATATATATGTATATATTTATATTTATATAGTCAATTTTTTCATCGTTGGTACATTGAACAGGAGGGATGGGAGCAAACATAGAAAAAAGTTGGCACAAGGCTAATAACCCCGCTCGGAAAAATAAACTATTATGGCAAATTTATCAAGCCTTGGATATGGACCGGATACACGACGACCACGGAAACGAAAATGACTAAACTATATGAAAATTTTCTCATGGAATGTAGATGCCCTAACCATATATAAGGCTGACATAAGAGCATTACAAGAAATAAGATGAACGAGGAGTGGTGTTATTCAAAGAAATAAGCATAACATATATTATAGCTGTCATACAAAACACCATGTCCTCGGGTTAGGCTTTCTAGTTAGCCAAAAACTGAAGCCTGCCATTATCGGCTTTAATGCAATAGACGAAAGGCTATGCACCCTTCGCGTGCGAGGCAAGTTTCAGAACATAAGCCTCATAACCGTTCACGGGCCTACAGAGGAGTCTCCTGACGACGAAAAGGAAGAATACTACGAGAACGCCGAACGGGCCCTCAATGCCTGCCCAAGATACAACGTGAAAATCGTTCTTGGTGATTTGAATGCGAAAATAGGTCGGGAGCCGGTTTTCAAGCATTACCGCAAGGGGTGTGGGGACATTTAAGAATGGGACTATTTTTATGAATAAGGAAAGTGTTGATATTAGTATCATCTTTAAAAACGAAAATTGTGCCCAGTTTAAGAGCGTCACCCGTCGGGTGATGTTATGTTACATGTCCCAATAAGGGTGATCTATTTTTAGAATTAAATAACTTCCCAATAGGTGCGATGTATTTTTGAAACTAGAAGAAGAAGATAGAAGATGTCAGTATAACTTGATTTTAATATAATGGTTAGTTTTTTGAAATAAAATAAAGAATTTTGTGAATCTCTATGTAAAAGAGTTCTTCATTGTTAAAGCTAAATTAGTAATACAACTCCACTCAACATAACATTAAACAACAAAATAATATTAACTTACGTTTACGAAGCCTTGAATAAGTCGCAAAATTATTAGAGAATAAAAACTGCAATAAGCAGCTAGAGGTAAGGCAACACATATCCAAGATGCGACTACATTACTAAGTCCAAAGATGATTTTCGTTCCATACCGTTTAGCCAAAATCCCTCCAGGAATCTGCATAACCCAATGAAGATAATAAAAGGACGCCAACACAATTTCCGTCTCCTTTTCATTCCAGTTAAAGTAATTTCCCTTGGACAACGAATGCCTATTCAACTTAGTTAAAAAAGTAACAATTTAGTATAAATTTGAAGTAAGTTATTACTCTACAATTCAAATTAAACATATACAAGGTGTGATCAAAAATAAACGAGAATTTTCAGTTTTTTTCCATATCATAAAACAAAAAATATATTTGTTTTCTTGGTGTAGATATTCTTGGCGATACTCCTATTTTTAGACATTTTAAAAGTTTAGTTTTGTTTTGTTTTTGACAGACGAGAAAGTTATACGTGTGATGATGTGTTGGATCAAACAATTTATGATTAATTTTGTTCGCAATATGGAATTAAATGCTACAATACATTTTAAATGTTAAAAATTTGTATTAAATGTTTAATTTGGCATTTGACGAATCCAACATGAGTAGAGTTAGAGTTTACGGCTAATACAAGATTTAATAGAATACGCAGACATACTCACTCCTAGTAACCATTTCTCTAAAGAAAAATAAATGCGTTCTTTTTCATTGTTTGAAGAACTAGTATTGTTCAAATGCCTGTGCCCAACCATTTTTACAATAGCGATGTTCAAATTAATTCTTAACATAGTATTGACAGCAAATCCGAAAAAACTCAGGTACCACAGAATAGTGCGCTTTTGGCCTAATAAAAACAAATTCATTCTAATTGTAGATATTTATAATGTAAATTCAAGGTATTTACTTACATTGTATCATATTCTCAACAAAATTATTTATTCTCTTTTTAGATTTACTTGAGACGTCTGGTTAGTCAAATATTTGCACTTCATTATTTCTTGAAATGACAGTCTTGTATCGGAATTTGATTGATAGCTCACGTGTTTTTAAAAGGCGAAACGTATTGTCAACTTATTGATACACCAAACTTTCAACATTCTGTGATCTACCACTGAGAACAAAATTAGTGTTAACATATTCATTTGAATCTATTTATTAGAAAAGAATCTCTTATCCGGCCAATAAAACACCCGGAGATCAAAACATATTCTCCGGTTGACAAAATACATTTCACACTTAGCCTGGAGATCATATTGACATTTGCAGTAACTTACCTATAAGAACCCACAAATAAAATATACCGTCTTCAATATCATCCAGTTTCAATCAAGCTGCTTTACTTAATCCAACATAAATAGAAATTATCTTACACGTTGTCACAACAAAAATAATAATCAACAATATGTCGAAAACAAAAAATAATAAGTCTGACAAATTAAACAAAGTGAACGCTAGAGACTTCTATCTCGAAACTAAATGTTCTTCTTGAGTCTCGGTCTTTTCGTCTTTTTTCTTCTCTTTCTGGATTAATTCTAATTCCTTTTCGTCAATAGTAGGCTCAGGCGAGTTCCATGGCTGCATGACAGATGAAGCAAAAATTATGTACAGGATTCCAGAACCAATCAACATGACGGCACAAATTTGAAATACGTGTTTCCAACTTTCAAAAGTTTGCTGTGGGAATTCGAAAGAACAAATTCATTCTTTAATATTATTTTTTTAATGAAAAATGTATAAATTTGTAACTTACATTGCCTAAAGTTAGTATTCCAACAATGACCGGTGATATAAATCCAGGAAGGACGCCAATCATTCCACTAATTCCAAGAAGAATTCCAGCGTAATTGGGGGCAATGTCAACTAGACTAGCTAAAGCGCCAGATGATACAGCTCCATGGAACATTGTGGATGCAGTTAGAAATACGATTGCCGCTGTTGCGTTGTATCCATAATAGGCTAAGGCCAAAACTACCAACCCGTTGACTGTGCAACACAATGTGGTAGCAAGCTTGCGGACATTTGTTCGGGACATTTTCTCGGTTCGTAGAAGAAAATCTCCAAAGCAAGAAAAGATGTACGCGAAGATCATTCGGAGTAAGTGCGGAAGGCCGGATAGGATGCCAGTCTAGAAAACCAACAAATAAAAGAATTTGGTTATTTAGTTTAGTAAAAATCTTGGTAGCAAACTGAAAACTGAATAGAGGGGCAATCTGTAGTTTATAACATTATGGGATGTAATTACTTTGGACAGATAAAATGTGGTGGCCAACGAAACCAATTTCCCAAAAAAGTGGAAATATAGTTATCATCATCATCATCGGCACTACAACCGGGATCCGGTCTTGCCCTTATTTAGCATGTCTCTCCGCCGGTATCCGGTCCAAATCCGAGACTTGTTATATTGTCCATAATATTTTGTTTTCCCGGCCATGTTTATTAGCTTTGCGCCGGGAAATATAGTACATTAATATTATTAGACGAATTCCTAATAGTAAATCTTTTTTTTTCAGTTTGTCTTATACAGCGTGGCGCAAAATTAATCATCCAATTTTGTTTTTGAATAATTTTTTTACTAAACAAGAAAAATTATTTTGAGTGATGGAAATCTTTATTTGGACCTTTCTAATTTTTTTCTAGATCACAAATGTCAAATATGATGTTTAGTTCACATATGTCAAATATGATTGACGTACGACGCCATTTACAAAAATTATAACATCTTCCGATAGGGTGATTAATTTTTCGCCACGCTGTATAATAAATGTAGTGGAAAGAATCCATTGCTTTTGCATGAAATCAAAGGTTTTGCTTAGAATAGTTAGAATGATCCGATTTGGGTCAAAAAATGAACCATTTTGTTCGATAGCTTGTTGCCATTTCAAGGGTAATTTATTATGCCTCTCTCATTGAAACCCTCGTACCTATTGGAAAAAGCTGGGACAGTCGATTTTCACAAGCTTTTCTTGAGGGGAATTTTTCACCAGCAACGTCATTTGCCATAGACAGGAACAGATGGTAATCACTTGATGCCAGGTCCGGACTATAGTGTGGATACATGAGAGGCTCCCAAACAAGCTCCCGGATCTTCTGGCGAGTCACTATCGATATGAGTGACCTGGCGTTGTCCTGAATGAAGACAATTCCTTTCTTATTGGCCAAAACTGGCCGCTTCTGGGGGATTGCTTCCTTCAGACGGTCCAATTGTTGACAGTACACGCCTGAATTAAGAGTTTGATCGTACAGGAGCAACTCATAGTAAATGATTCCCTGCCAATCCCACCAAGTCCTAGCGTCACCGCCAACGAGACAGCACGTTCGCTTCTGCCTCGAGATCTATGCCATAGGATCAACGGTGCAATCTGTTTTGAATATCTAATGTAAACACAAGCTACCCAATTGCACTATCGGTTCGCGCGACAGAAGACTGTGGGATTCCAAGTAAACAAACGGATCTCCACACACGGGTCTGAGTAGGTAATCTGTGCGCGTGCCTAATCTGTTGCAATCGCCCGAAGGTGAAAAACAGGTCAAATGTATTGACCGCATGTGTGTAGTATTCATGTTGGCTTATCATTCCTAATCTAACCGCCGACGCCACAGCACGTGCGCCTCTGGCTCATGATCCGTATCATCAGATCAACGGTGCAATCTGTTCTTGATATCTTAAGTAAACACAATATATACAATTGCACAATCGATTCACGCGACTAGGTTTCTGTAGGTTCCCAAGTAAACAAACGGATCTCCATACACTGGTCCGAGTGCAGTGCAGTATTACTGTGTGATCCTAGGTAAATAAACGGATCTCCACACACGCGCCGTAGTGTGATAATTGTGGGGAAGAGTACAGTGTGTGAAAACCTCACACCCCTTCGTTTGCTTGCGTCTGTTTTTCCCCTTGCCATATCGCTGTTGCATCCCTCTGGCATCGATACTCTCGATTAATTTATAATCTTTGGACAGTTTTCGGTGTTTGAGTGGCGTAATATTCGTCATGGAAAAAATGTGGCCCTTATTTCGGCACGGATCTAGCAGGGCACTTACTGCAAGGGCTGTAGTGGGTTTGTAGGAATTGTCTTAGTTATGCGCCGACATTGGCACGGGTCGACTAAGATTTCCTAACCTGTTCACTTTACGACGCACCCACGATACTGACGGAAACACTCAGCTGCCCAACTGGTTACTGCCACTGTTCCAGCAAAGAAAATAAAACTCCGGGAAATAGTTTACGATGTATGGTGAATTTTATTGATATTAGTTCTTATATTACACAGCGCGGGGACTTATTTGTTTTAAAGTTGTACTATACAAGTGATTTTGGTTGTTTTAAGTTTTAACTGCACAAGTGATTTTACGTTGTAACTGCACAAGGGATTTTGAATGTTTTAAATTGTAACTACACGTTTCAATTAGCGGTATTACAGTAAACCCGGTCGATTCCGCGGACAACTCTCTGTTATTAACTTTACTCGACTGCTACGTAAATTATTGGACACTCCGTCCGTTTTGAAACACTCACATCGACTCAACTACTTTTGCGCGCGGATCACCATCTTTGCTCGTGATGCGAACTCATGGGTGGTCGAACCGTGGGAAAGAGAATTCGTGAAAGTATCTTTGGAATGAGTGTTTGCAGCTGTCCAAATACTGCGCTAGGGATTAGGATGCATTTGGGATAATTACACAATGATGGTTGTGTTAATTGCGTATTGCATTCATAGGGAGTCACGGGTCGAATTCCAGTGTGAGTATTTACACTAGCAATGAATTCGGCTCTTGGCAGCCAGCCGCGAATTGCGCTGGTACTTTGAGGGCGCGTAAAAGCCGCCGTGAGTACTGGTGCAACATGAAAATCTGTCGTGCACGTGTGGGACAGTAAACGCAGACAGACAGAGGTTCTGCTGATTGTTTTCATAACCCACTTCGGTTATCTAGTATGGCAACCGAAATGTTTTCTTTTTAGCACAATGCTGAGATGCATTGATGTATGCGGTACTGGCGTACCGAATTTCTTCTAGGAAAATTGATATAACGCATTAATGCGTGAATGTCCTTGATGGGAAGATGCTTGATGTTGGATGCGATTTGCATAATCGAAAGGTAATGCAATCGGTGGGAGAATGCTTGGGGAAGTTATTGCGCTTGCATAAGCAAAAACGATAAAATTAGTGGAACTTTAGGAAGGAAGATTTGGAGGTATGTTGAAAAGGTAGCAATAGCGTTAGTAGAAACGCCACAAGTTCATAGTGCTTTAACTCATCAATCGCTGGGCATGACTTGTATCCCTTTCTGAGGCGGTAGTACTTTTCTATCTCGGACAATTTCAATGGAATGGGAATTTCACGTCGATCTTTGCAACATTCCGCGGGCTAAGATCCACTTTCTCCTCTGTGTCTGCTGTTACGACCAAAAACCCCCAACCATTAATACATACCTCTTTGGAGCCAGTCTCCACCTATTAATTGCGATACACGCAAAAGAATCCACTAAAAGGATGAAGCACTCCCCAAGTCCTAGCATTGCCCCATACACTAAACGGGCCAATATCAAATTTGATATCAAACAACTTGAACTCAACGTTCAATTTTCCCATATCAAATTCAATATCAAACAAATTGAACTATACGTTCAATTTGCCCATATTGAATTCAATATAAATCCAAAACGTGATATACGAACCAGATGTTCAACACGTAAATTCCCCTGGATCCAAATCTGCCGACCAGATGACCAACTCTCAAGTAAAGATGGTAAAAAGCATAAAATGCACGACGACACCGTTTCCTTAAATCCTATTCAAGGAAACATTTCCTATACGGAACAAAGGACGGCGATAGTAAAAACACTCGCTGAACAACAATACCCATAAGATGTGCCCCGTTTCGTCGTTGGCACTCCTGCAATCGACTACACAAACTTTGGAAAACTCGCTGACACATGCTGTCCGATATCGCGGCTATCTCCTTCCTTCACGAGAATTGAGGGAAGGCCATCCGGACCAGCGGATTTGCTTGCCCTTACCTCCTTGAGTGCACGGTCAGTAGGGATTTAAAGTGAAGCCAGGTGTGCTGCTTATGCTCAATTTGAGGTGGAACTGATGTGATATCAGGCAGCGTAGAGTTGGCTATAAAATTTGCAGCAAGTAGATTCCCTTTCTCTATTTTACTGGTAACTAGTCTGGCATCGACTAAACCAAGGAATGGATAAGTAGACCGAATTTTGGATGTTTTTCACGAATGCCCAGACGTTTCTACTACCTGTGGGAGAATGTACTATTTTTTGTCTCACTCTCTGGTCATGCGAGAACTTTGCGCATTGAATATGCGCATTGCAGTCATTTCTAGCTCTCTTAAATCTTTCCGGTTTTCCTCAGTATTGCTTGATTTGTACAACCAGAAGTTCAACTCTTTAGCCTTAATACCTGCTCTGCGGCCGGAATCGAACTAGATATTTCTCCTGGGTTTGATACTCTTTACCCTGTGTGGAATAAAGGTTCGCATGCCAAGTAGGATCGTGTCTGTCTATATGTCCGCTGCGGAGTGGCCATCGTTATTGAGAAAAATTAACCACCAACTTAACTTCTCAAAAAGGTGGTTCAGACCTTTCCAGTTGGCTTCTTCGTAGAACAATACTATTCTTTTAGTTTTCCCGTTAATGTTGCTGTTGTTTAGAGAAAATTTACACGACACCGTGGTCTGAAGTGTCCAAAGGCGAAAAAACTTCGATTGTGTATTTGTTCGGGTGGGAAGTGGGAAACGTGCATTGACGGAATTACTATCTGGTTCCCTTGTTGGCTCATTAACGAATTGAGTTAAACTATTTGAATTAGAAAAGAGGTGGACATATTTACCTTCAGGCGTTGTGTGTCCGGAATGGCGAAGCCACTGAGAGTGATGCACATCACCCGCAATGACGATTTCAGTGTGCGGACACAGAGTCAAGATCTAACTGATAGAATCAGATAAACCATAAACTTTACGTCAACGCCAGTGACCACACAACCAGACGTCTACTAAGGGCAAACAGCTCTCCATATCTACGTATGGACGAAAAATGCCGACCCTAGACTCTGTTCTTCTCCATCCCGCACACGGCACCGCGTCACTGCGGAGAAAAATTAACACTGGGCGTGAAACTCCTCCATCCCGCACACGCAACTTCGTCACTGCGGATGCGACCGATAGGCCACGACCTACTCGGGTGTCATACCTGTTGGTCCATACAAACCACAATATACCAGTGGACCGCACCGCAATCCCCTTGTCCCTGTCGGCAACACACGCGGTACCAACCAGGTCCACTCCCTATACTTACCCAAACTCAGCCACCACACAGATCCTAAGCACCTAACTTCCCTTCCGGCATACTCCAAACTCCCTCGCACCCCTACCTTTCTTTCGTGACTACGTCACGGGGGGGGGGGGTACTGTGTGGGTTCTCTATATTACATGGAGAACCAACCCACAATTCCAACCACAATGTCCATTTTATTTCGACCGCTTTCAGCGTGTCATATTATCCCCTATTCCACCGCCCATGCTATTCACCTGAAATATCATGTTTTTCCCAAGGACGCATAGCTAAACTCATTACCCTATGCAGATAATTCATAATTGAGTTTAGCTACCATTTTTTCCATACGGCAACTCCATTCGTCTAACTATGAGATTTCCACCGGAAATTCCATTCATGTTGGTTAGCAACAACCAAGTCGAATCAAACGACGCGGTTGCATCATCATTCATTGGCTTGGGTAATTACCGCATTCCTTAGCGTTTTTCCCACGGTATTATTTCCCTATCCGATGTAGCGTCCTATCGCGTTTTCTGCAGATCATCCATTCGCTTGGAATCAATGATCTCTTTTCGCTGGTGAATAGCACCGGTTACATTTCCTCTCCTCCATAATTCTGTTTCCATACGGTTCAATGCACGCTGAGACCACCACAGCCGTAACACTAGGGCAGTAGGTCATACTCAGAATCTGCAGTTGATACCAGCACACACAACCAAAGCCACCTCGAGACCACAGTACATCGTGTTTCTGTTCTCTCATTCTACCACGTTCGTCAATTATCAATTAACCGATACACATCATACTTCTACGGGCGTGACAATGCGAGAGCAGAGGCGTGATCACTTTTGGTTGTCCTGTGTGCAAAATGGAATACAGAATTTCACCACTAATTAGAGTCAGTCACTATCCAACCGCTACCGTGTCAAGTCACGCCGCACGTGTTCAAATTTAATTTCGAAAATCAAAGTCAGTCGCTCGCCATCTCTAAAACGGCACACACGTGTCTAGGAAAGCTTGTGGGGGTTCTCTATACCACATGGAGAACCAACCCACAATGCCAACCAATCTTGACCGCTAACAGCGTGTCACTTTAATCCAGCTCCCCGTGCAAAATCTGCATTTGCATACATCCCATACTTACCAACAACCCATTTCCCAAGCCGAAATAAATGCATATTCCAATTTACAATGGAATATTAATCATTTCCCTCAATTACATCACCCCACATACATTTTCCCTAAATTGATTCGGTCAATCCTTTACTGAATTTTCATTTCCTCTTCGTGACCAAGCAATCTTAACTTCCCCGAAACTCATATGCCTTAACAAAACGCATATCCGAATCCTCAACGAATCATTAACAGCCAACCAAGCGGCATACATTTCCCCGAAATGACTTCGGTTAATATTCTATCTAAACGATATCCCTTGCTTGCACCCAAGCCATTTCAATTTCCTCCGAAAATACATGCCCGTTCACTCGCTCGCGTCCCCAAGCCAATTTCCCGGTACACCCAACCAACGAAGTCAACCCAGCCTGCACGGCCAGAATTCGTTGGAACTGAGTTCTTATGCGAGCATAGCAACTCTTCCAGAATTCTTCGTAATTGGCAGCGAGCCTAACTTTGCTATGACGCACCACCACGACGCAGTGAATAAATTATTTTCAGTCAAGTCCAGTCACTATCCAACCGCCACCAAGCGCGCATCTCCCCTTTTGCCAACCGCCGGTTAGCCGTGTCCCAACCGCTCAGTGCTACCACGATAGGCCGCATAAAGGTTTCAATCTACCCGAGGCAGAACGGAACGAGTGATCCCGGAAATTATAACGCGATAGATAACGGGCGCTTCCGCAAAGTTCTAACCAGACAAATAACGAGTACCTCCGAAAGTCGTAACTCCGTGGACAATAGTGCTTGCAAATAAACAACGCGCGGACCAGAATAGTGACCCGCTGGGTTTTGTGCAAATCCCACACAAACAGTAGTTCGAATAATTACCAGGTGTATCTAGAACATTTGTATACGCGTACGAGGACTTATGTGTAAAGGATCAGTGTTGTTACTGGGTAACCCATGTGATTGTTCAGCTGCCTATCGAAGACAAAAATAAAAGAACAAAAACATCAACAGCAAACAACGAGCCAGCGTGTTTTATTTTTTTTTTTCTCTCTTCCTGTTGGTGAACAGCGTCAGCCTTATTCTTCCATTGACGTGTCGGGGGTGCAGTGAAACCGCGTCCGTGCTGGCGCATACCTAGATCCCCCACAAGCTACCAACCACTGCAGCGTACACACGCTCCCAGTCAAAAATATAAAAGTCGCGTTTAGTCAGTGTGTCCGTTTTTTTTAAATATCCATCACTTTAATTTGTAATTATTATATCTGAGTGTGTTTAAAACAATTAATTTGTAATACTGTTAGTGGCATTAATTGCTGTTTCTGTGGGGGACATTTCCGCAACACCCAAACTGTGTTCAACTAAATGCATGTGCTCACCGGATAAGAAATATCGAATTTTGTGTAGAATTAAAATAACCAAATATAAAAAAAAGTGAACAATAAAGAACATTAAATAATAAACCAAACAAAAACTGCACCAGTGTTTTCGTTCCTGCTTCCCTCTTAGATATACCTGGTGCACATCACGTGGCAGAGCAACTTCGTTGGGGAAAGATAAGTGATTTCGTGCCCATGATAGGTACCATACATCTTCACAACCACACTATCTGGCGTCTATGATTTGCCTTCTTATGTGGTCTTGGCCTTATTTAGCAAGTCTCGAGGGTTGTTAAATTTTCCATAATAATTTATTTTTACGGGCAAGGTTATTAGCCTTGCGCCGAATATGCATTTTTATATGCGTTTATAAATAATTTGTTGTGTTAATTAAACACAGATTAATCAAAATGTCCCCAGGCTGTAAGAAAGCGGCAAGGTTTTGAATGTTACAATATTTCACAAGGTGATGGATAAGGTTATCAATACGGAGTTGATTAAATATTTAGAGTACAACAGCCTCCTAACTGATCACGCCACGCGATCTACTTTTTGTGTTTTGTGACAAACGTCTGGACATGTGCAATTAAAAGACATGATGAGGTTAGACATGTCACATTAGATATCTCCACAACTTTTAACTGCGTCTATCTTGCAATCCAAGAGACATATACATTTTCAGAAATGTTGTACATCCATGTTAGGCTTGAGTTTGTTACGCTAAAAAGGAAAGATTATTTACATTGATAGGTTACCAAAGGTTTAATACAACGGGTGAGTATCTTTAACTAGAAAAAATTATGGATAATGGGACAAACATCACAGTAGACCGGTCGGGTCGTGGGTTATGACCGCAATTGCTAAGGTTGTGCTTATTCATGTATTAGACTAGGTATATTTTGTACATTTGTACTATTTTGGGTGCACCACCGTGCTTCCGGTTCCCCGGGAAGAGTGGGCTACCGTAGTTGTCCTTCATGGATGTGTCGATCTCTTCTTTCACTTTCCGCGTACTAAACACGCTAAAACAATACACTTTATACACCGCAATACACTTTCTAAAACTGATTTTATTTTTAGTTTAGAATAGATTTTGTTTACATTAAACCTTAAACTTATTTTATTTTTCGTTGAGGAGGTCTTCTCCTGATGCGCACTACACCCAGACTCCGTCAAGCGACTTCTTCAACTCCCGAAAATTCAAATCCTCAAATATCTTTATCTTCTTTGAAGGTCAAGATGCATCGCCACTTATCGTTTGATCCTTTATTGGGGTTTTTATTTGTATTAGCCATCTGGCTAATGCAAACAAGAATTTTCGTGCATTTCAAATAGGTAGCACAAGATCCGTGGAAATTGATTGTTAGTTTAGGATCTCGGAATCCGTGTCTATTAGCTAGTCATAAAACATCTGGTATACGTTTGGACGTTTATTATTGCAAGAATTGTGTGTCGGCGTATCGAATAGATATGCCATTGTTTGGACACATGCACTTTTAGGTTTTGGATCTTCTAGGTTTTTTAGGTGCTAATTGCTTTTAGCATACCTGAGAAAATAATGCATTATGCTGTTTGATTTTAGGAAATTGAAATCGAACAAAGGCATTAAATTGAATAAATAAATGTGAATTCAATAAATGAGAATTTGAACGTTTAGTTCGATTTGGTTACAATGTTATGTTTGGAATATCAAATGGATTTTCTTATAGGTGGGAGGCAAATGTAATGTGGGTGGAAATGTAATGTGAAGGAAAACAGTAGGGCTTCTTGGAGCACTACATCCTCCCCTCCTTCAAGAAAAAATTAATCTGTAAGAGATTAATTTTCTAGGAGTGACGCGATAAAAGTGAAGGCGATGGCATTCTGACTTCGTTACAAATGTTGTTTTTTATACTTTCTTTCTTACACAAATACATGTAATGATTGTTTTTGGATATATTGAGTTAGATTTCGGATTTGGTGACATTGAACAGTTGCTTGAGTACTATGTATTAATGATTCTATTTATTTCTAGTTTTATTTGTCGTTGTTTTTTTTTTTTTGTTAATATAAAGTATTCTAGAAACAATATCTATACTATATTTACATTTATTGGTAGGTTAAGACGTTTTTTTTTTTATATTACAATGTATATATGTAGTTTTAGAGTAGTTTTACGAGCTATGTTTTCGTTTTCAATTTTGTAGCGTTTTTTCTTAGTATTAATGTACAATATTTAAACATTTTGTTATATATTATTTATATTTTAATGCTAAGACATCTGTAGGTAAAGTATTTTTTCATTTAGTGTTAGATTCATTAGCAAATTTTGTTATGATTTAGGTTAGTTAAGAGTTAATACACAATTTTATAAGTATTTGATTATTATATCAGTGTATAATATTGTATGTTTTGTACATTTTTGTTTTATTTTCTTATGTATTATGATTATTCGTTTCATATTTTGTTTATTCTTAATATATTAAAAATATATATTTTTTTTTTTTATAAATTATTTAGAAATTGTATAATAAGTAATATTTCTTTTAATTTGTGTTTTTTTTTCATGCAATTGTACTATTTTGTTTAGTTTATATTTTTTTCTGTGTTTAAGGATACGCATATTTTTTCATTTTCTGTTTTTGTGTTTCATTTGTTCATAAAATTATTCTTAACATGTGTATTTAAATATATTTTCTTTTTCTTTTCATCATATATCATACATATTTACATATACTTCTGTTTTTTCAAAAGTTTCTACTGAAATAAAGATTGGTTGTGTTGGGAAAATTTTCTTTTATATCTCGAATTCAAAGGGTTTAATCTACGAATAGTTTTAAATTGTTATTATGAACTACACGAGTACCTTTTCCTATCTTTAGAATTGAGTTTTCCCTGGATAAAATCTTTATTACTTCGTATGGACCTTTCCACAAGGAGGTTAATTTATTGGGTCTTGTGTGGTTTTTTAGCAATACTTTATCACCGACATTAAATTTTTTGTGACCCGCTGTCTGGTCATAGTACGCTTTAGATTTTTGTTTTTTTTCCAAAAGTATTTCTCTTGCAGTGCAATAGCCATGTTGCAATCGCACCTTTAGTTCGTTCGCATAGTTGTCGTAATTGTAAATGCTACTGGGGTTTTGTCTAAAGGAAGTTGGTATTTCAGCAGGAAAACCGTACAATAGTTCGTGTGGCGTGTAGCCTGTACTGCTATGAGGTGTGGTGTTGTATACGAACATTGCGTATGGTGTCCAAGTGTCCCAAGTAAGAGGATCTTGGTTGACGTAGTGTCGGAGGTATTCCGCCAAAGTCCTATGACTTCGTTCTAATGCTCCGTTTGTTTGTGGATGATAGGGTGCTGTATTGCGTTTTCTCATTTTAAGTAAGGAACAAATGTCCTTAAAAAGCGTGCTGAGAAAATTTGCACCTCGGTCAGTCAGTAAGGAAGAGGGTATGCCGTGCTGACAAACGATATTTTCCACAAAAACCTTTGCTACTTCCTTAGTTTCGGCGCTGGCTAGAGCGTATGCTCCTGAAAACTTGGTCAGATCGTCCTGAAATGTTAGCAGGTATTTGTTTCCATTGTAACTGACTGGTAGTGGTCCTACTATATCTAACGCAACTCTTTCAAATGGCTTGGTGCTTGTTGTGGTTATTCTCATGGGGATTCTGAGGTTTCTTCCACTTTTGTTTACTTGGCAAGAAGCACATTTTCGAATATAAGCCGTGACGTCGGCAGTCATTGTGGGCCAATAGTACTTTGGTCTCATTCGGTTTATAGTTCGGGTGGCTCCTTGGTGTCCACCGAAAGGCGAGTTATGATATTCTGCGAGACGCTTCTGTATCTCGTCTGGATCTGTTACGAGTCTTCTTTTATCAGAGAATACTTGTATTTTTATTTTCAGGTCAGCGAATATTTCTTCTACAAGTTTTTTAAAGACTATTTGGGATTCATTGTCTATTGTAGGAATTGAGATTCCAATGGAGTCGAGTTTCTGGACTAGGCACGCTTCCTTCAGGTCGCCTAGGAAATCCTTAGCGATTTCCTGGTCCTTTGAGTTTCTAAAAGGCAATGGTAGTGTGATGGTCCATAACTTGTCTTGTTCATGAAGCATAATTTCTCCTATTCCTGGTTTGGTGAAGTTTTCAATTCTTTCAGCCAGGGTTTTTTCTTCCAGTGAATCTATCAAAGGGAAAATTATTACACGCAACCCAAGTTTTTTTCCTGCATGAATAGATCCAGTTCGTTCCTCCCATGTAAAGTTAGCGAGGGTTTCATATGGTTGTATGTCTGTGTTTTTTCTAGCTTTTTCTTTGCTTCTAGTAGTAACGAGAATGTTACTTTTGGTGGGGACATCTGGGGTAGTTGATGTTATGCGACTTAGAGCATCGGCATTCGCATTTTGCTTGCCTTTTCTATGGACGATTGTGTAATCGTATTCTTCGAGTAGAATTCTCCATCGCATAAGTCTGGATGTGGGATCCTTTCGTCCAATAAGCCACTGTAAGGAGCTGTGGTCAGTGACTATAGTAAATTTTCGTCCGTAGACGTATGGTCGGAACTGAGCTAATGCAAAAACGATTGCCAGTAATTCCTTTTCAGATGTTGTATACCGAGTTTCGGCGTCGTTTAGAGTTCGACTAGCGAAAGCAATCGGTTTATCTTGACCTATTGTGCCTTGAGATAACACTGCTCCTAACGCAACATTGCTAGCGTCAGTGGTTATTATAAATTCTCGGTTATAGTCTGGATAAGACAATATTGGTGGGGTAATAACCTTTCTTTTCAGGGTGGTGAATGCCTCGTCACAGAAGGCATCCCAATGGAATGGAACATTCTTCCGCAGTAATTTGCTTAGGGGTTTTGCCAGTTCGGCAAAGTTTGGAATAAACTTTCTATAATATCCAACGAAACCAAGAAATGATTTAATATCTTTTTGTTTCCTAGGTGTCGGAAAAGTTTTTACTGCTTTGGTTTTCTCAGGGTCTGGTTTTATATCTTCCTTTGAAATAACATGCCCTAAATAGGTGAGTTCTCTTCTTATAAAATGACATTTTTCTGGTTGGATTTTCAGATTATGTCTTTGTAAGCGTTCGAAAATTTTACTGAGTCGAGAATTGTGATCGTTCAGATCGTAACCGTAAATTACTATGTCATCTACATAGACAAAACATTCGATTCCTTGGAGACCCATGAGTACATTGTTCATAAGCCTCTGGAATGTGGCGGGTGCGTTTTTAAGTCCGAAGGGCATTCGATTATATTCGTAATGTCCGTAAGGGGTGCTAAACGCTGTTTTTGCCTTGTCTCTATTGTCCATGCATATTTGATGAAAACCATTTGCTAGGTCTAAAGTACTGAAATATTTAGCTTTGCCCAATTGGTCTAAGATATCAGTAATATTAGGTAATGGATATGCATCTCCGACTGTTATTTTATTGAGAGCTCTAAAATCGACAACTACTCTCCATCGTTTAGTTCCATCAGGTCCTGCCTTTTTGGGTACTAATAGAAGTGGAGAATTCCAAGGACTGAAACTTGGTTGTACCACGCCATCCTGAAGCATTTCCTTCACTTGTTTGTGGATTTCTTGCTTCGAGCTATCTGGGAGGCGATATGGTCTTATGTAAAGTGGGGGCTTTCCTTCTTCAGTGATGATTTGATGCTCTATGGCGTCAGTGTGTGTGAGATGGTCGCCCTCTAAGTAAAAGAGATTGTTAAATCTGCGGCAGATGTCTAAGATTGATCTCCTTTCCTCCTGGTTACAATGGCGTAACTCAAGGAGTGATTCCAACCGTTCAAGTCTATTTTTTAGAAGATCGTTTGTTTCATCCGCCTGACATACTTCGTAGTCGTCCAAATTTTCCCATTCGAATTCTATGTTGTTGGTACTTACTTCCTGATCAGTGTCCAAAGTGTTCATCAGAAGCACTCTGACTTTGTTGTCCCTTGGCGTCGTCAATGTATTTCCAAGGTATATTCCTGACTTGATTTCAGATTTTTTAATTATTACCTGTTTGCAAGGTTCTCCTTTAAGGGGTATTTCCACTATTTGTTGTGATCGCGGTTGTAACTTAATGAAGTCAACTGTGACGTTTTGCTTCTTATTGGAAGTTGTTATAGAGGATTTTGGAGTTTCAGCTTTAATATTTTCTGATTTTTGTCCTCTCTCGAATTCCTTAAGTGCTTTACTACGAATTTTATTTGAAGAGTATGATGTCAAGGTATTTTGTTCCGCTGCGTTTGCCAAATCATCAGATCCGGCCCGTAGACAAACGGATTCAGATGTTTGCTTCTGAACAGGGTTTTCTAATTTTTCAATAATACCGAGATTTTCCGTAGAACACATCTCGTGAGATGTGGCATTATCACTTTTTTGCTTGACCTCTGTTTCGTTTAGTAAAGACTGTTCGAGTTTATTCGTGGTTCCCTTCTTAATAGTGAATTGCAAATATCCTTTTTCATAATCAATGTGACACTGGAATTTAGTGAGGAAATCGTTTCCCAATATACCATCGTACTGAAAATTTTCATTGTCATTTATTATGAAAAAATTTTGTTCAAGATGTATGGTATGTTTTTTGGTTTCGAATTCTAATTTTCCAATTACTTTGCCACGCGTGCTGATTGTGTTTCCAGCAATGGTGGATATTGTTATTGGATTTGGATCCTCTAGAGGTTGTACAACGTACGAATTATTTGATTTTATCAGGCTGATGTCTGCGCCTGTGTCGATAAGAAAGGTAGAGTATTTTTTATCCGATGGATTGTATTTGATTCGTATTACTGGCTCTTTGAATTCGGGACAGAAGAATACGATCATTTTAAAATCTACATCGGGATGGGGTGTACGTCGGCAATTGCCTGTACTCGAGAAGAAGTGCCGTGTCTTGCCGCCCGAGTGAGTTCGTTTCCCTGTTGAGGTATGTTAGACACCATATTAATGTTTTGATTCTGATTTTGACTGAAATTTCGGTTTCCTATATGGGTGGAATTTGTTGTTACTCTATTTTGTGATGGACCAGGTTGATTCCTAAAAGTATTTTGGTTCGCAAAAGGGGATTGATTTTGGCTTCGCAAATGGGATAACCTGGTTCTACATTCTGCCTGAGAATGGTTAAATTTTCTGCAGTATGTACATCGGATGCGTTCAGACTCTGTTTTGACATTCTGGGGAACAAAATTCGGAAATTTTGTGTTGCGATAACAAGTCGCAGAAGTATGTCCGTATTGTATGTATTTACATGTCTGGCAAACAATTTGGTTATTCCTAGAGAAGTTAGTGGATATTGGGATTGTGTTATCGCAGCCCAATCTTCGAGATTGTTCCACAGCGAAATTAATGGCTGTCTTTAGATTTGGAGCGTTATGCGATATGACTAAAATCCTGAGGTTAGGATTCCTCAACCCATCTTCAAATGCGTTCAATGCGAGTCTTTGGTTTTCTGCCAAAAGATACGTCCGCACTGTAGGCTCAACCGAACTTGCAAATGTAGCGCCGTCCAATTGATGCAGAAGGTGTTTGAGTCTGTCCCCAAACTCCTTTACATTTTCCGTACATTCTTGTTTTGCCGCTACTAGGCTATTTTGTGCCGCTGGCCTAGAAGTTAGAGTTTTGAATTCTCCTTCTAATTCAGACACCAGATCCTCCCAGGTTGGAATGACCTTGTATTGAATACATTCGCGTGCTGGTCCCTGTAATATAGTTTTGATTACTCTCAAAAAGAATGACTTTTGGTTTTCGTCTCGTGTCTGCGAAAAAAGAATATCTCCACAGGAGACGAATCCATCTAATTCGTCCGAATTTCCGTTGAACGTCGGCACGAATCCTAATATGTCATTCAATCCGAGGTTAGTATTTATTCCGATGTTTAAATTCATTCCCGAGCTTTGTTCGCGCGTTTCAGTGGGTAGGCTCTCCGAGAGCTCAGCCGCAGTTGTCTGTGAACGAGTACCCGGCTTTGTACTTCCACTTACGACATATTTAAAAAACAGACCTTCCCAAATTATCGTGAAAAAGGGCAGAGTGCAAAGAGATGAGATCTTCATTTTTCCCTGAAATTACTTGAAACTATCTTGGCTAAACGAGAAAGATGCTGTGAATCCTGAAAGCGACAAGAAACGAAATTCCCAAAATAATAGAACGAATTTTATATTCCTGTCCTTGTCAGCCACGAGATTACCGTTGTCCAAAATTAAGCAGACTTAAGAGGAAAAGGAAAAAGTACTCAAAACCTACAGAACATACAATTTTGATTACCTTGATTTCCTTTTTTGTGTGTGCGCTGCTTCTGTGGTCGTCGTCGCGGTGATGTATTGATCGGCTGCTCGTTTTCCTTTGATGCTGGTCGCCGGACGTCATCACACATTTCTCGAATCATATTTGTCAATTTTAAATATATTTTTTTTGTTTGTTTGAGTTCGACACTACTTTTTGTCACTTTCTGATTTGTTTCGGGAGTGTTTTTTGAAAAAATTACCGAATCTTCACTTGGGTATGAAAAACCACTGTCAATAAAATTTTGCACAATTTGTAAATGTTTACTTGTGAGATCCTTTTTTGTGGTGATAGGGGATATTTGAAAATCTATCCCTCTAGTGTTCTCGTTGTAAAAGTTCACAAATCACACACGATTTAGGTAGGGATTTTAAATTACTCCACTATCACGTGTGCACTTCTCACTTTTTAATAGTTGAAAAACTGATTTTTGATGTATCGCACTTAAAATATGTCCTCATTGGTCTTTCGTTGGTAGGGGATTTTCCGCATCGCTGCCACCAAATTTATGTACTATTTTGGGTGCACCACCGTGCTTCCGGTTCCCCGGGAAGAGTGGGCTACCGTAGTTGTCCTTCATGGATGTGTCGATCTCTTCTTTCACTTTCCGCGTACTAAACACGCTAAAACAATACACTTTATACACCGCAATACACTTTCTAAAACTGATTTTATTTTTAGTTTAGAATAGATTTTGTTTACATTAAACCTTAAACTTATTTTATTTTTCGTTGAGGAGGTCTTCTCCTGATGCGCACTACACCCAGACTCCGTCAAGCGACTTCTTCAACTCCCGAAAATTCAAATCCTCAAATATCTTTATCTTCTTTGAAGGTCAAGATGCATCGCCACTTATCGTTTGATCCTTTATTGGGGTTTTTATTTGTATTAGCCATCTGGCTAATGCAAACAAGAATTTTCGTGCATTTCAAATAGGTAGCACAAGATCCGTGGAAATTGATTGTTAGTTTAGGATCTCGGAATCCGTGTCTATTAGCTAGTCATAAAACATCTGGTATACGTTTGGACGTTTATTATTGCAAGAATTGTGTGTCGGCGTATCGAATAGATATGCCATTGTTTGGACACATGCACTTTTAGGTTTTGGATCTTCTAGGTTTTTTAGGTGCTAATTGCTTTTAGCATACCTGAGAAAATAATGCATTATGCTGTTTGATTTTAGGAAATTGAAATCGAACAAAGGCATTAAATTGAATAAATAAATGTGAATTCAATAAATGAGAATTTGAACGTTTAGTTCGATTTGGTTACAATGTTATGTTTGGAATATCAAATGGATTTTCTTATAGGTGGGAGGCAAATGTAATGTGGGTGGAAATGTAATGTGGGTGGAAATGTAATGTGAAGGAAAACAGTAGGGCTTCTTGGAGCACTACACATTGCACCTGCTTTAAATTATACCCATGTACCATAATATTTATAATAAAGAGAAAAAAAAAAGAAGAAATAACATAAGTAAAAATAAAATTAAAACTTACCGTTCGAATATCCCAATGGTGGATAACCTTAAAGTAGGTTGGCGCCTGTGTCATGAGTGTGAACAATCCCCAAATACCACCCCATTGGGCAATAACATTCATCCATACGGGCCTTGAGGTCAAAATCGCCTTCCACGGTGTTGGTCCTTTCCTAGTTGTCTGCACTGTTGCTCCCAACGATTTTTCAATGTATCGAAGTTCCTTTGCGTCGATTCTTGGGTGTTGAGCGGGTGTATCATAGACAAACAAAAGCCACCCTATCCACCATAGAGTACCAAGAGCTGCGCATATGTAATACACCCACTCCCACGAAGTCAATGCCAGAATATATCCAAACAAAGGATAAAATATCGCAACTCCCACAGAACTTCCCAAATATGAAGTCACAAATTTTCCTCTCTCGTTAGGTGGTATCCATTGCGCTGTTAGATGGTGCATTGCTGGCCAAGATAAACCCTAAAATAGAACAGAAGATTTATTATTTTTCACTGACATCACAGCCAAATATTTGAGCCTACTTATATCACGAATGAAATTTTATGACTAAGATTTTGGACTTGATATTCGTAGTCATTTCAATTAGCTTATAAAACCTCTACCGATAAGACATAATTTCAATTAGTAATTTCAAAAGATTAGCGCAAAGTTCAAAACTTACACATACTAAGCCCTGTAGAACTCGCCACCAAATCAGAGCTCTATAATCCCAATACGAAAGAATTGGTATCATAATACACATCCAACAGCCGACTGCATTCGATAGCCCAAAGATCAACTTGGTACCATAGCTTTTAGCCAAAATTCCACCTGGAATTTGAGTGATCCAATGAGCCCAAAAGAAAGCGCCCAATACCAATCCTTGTTTGTATTCGTTCCATGCAAATCCGTCCTCATTGTACTCTATCTGAAAAATACCAAATAAGAATTTCTCTTAATTAACAACTGTATGGTAAATACGGTCAACTTAAGCGTACACTTAAATCGGTTGGTTCTTGATCTTATCTCAAACGTATTTATTTAGCGATTAGTCGAGTACTATAGCAACAATTAGGATTATTATGGGCATACGTATTTATGTAGACAGATGATGGGCCGTAATCTCTTTGGCAAATGTTATCATGACACCAGAGCATGCAACGTTCGGCCAAAGGTGAAAACAACAATGGCTATATTACTAATTAGTAGATTATAAGGATACAAAAAAATTTCATATCATCTGACTACTGATAATCATAATTTTAAACAAAAACAATCCTGAAATGTTGTCGGAACGAGATAACTAAAATAAATATTTTTAATTTATTTGTCTGGTTGATTGGCTTAAACAATTGTGTAATTAATTATTCGTCGTGGACTCCGTATAATTCGTCCGTCTTATAAGATTAAATTTTAGTTCAAGAGCTTGTCTGAGAGCTTCATTGAGAAGCGTCTAGCATCAGCAGACGTATTTGTTTATCACCACATGATTGTTAGATATAGGGGCATTCGCCCACCCAGTGAACACTGGATTCCATGTTTTGAAAGAAGTCATACGGAAAATGTATGACCTATCCTCGTTTGCTATCTAAAAGCCCAGATTAGATTATGTTGTAGTTACTCTGTTTAAATTAGGTTATTTACGGAAATTAATACACGTCATTCCACCAGAGTAATTAAAACCAACAATGTTATTTACTTTTCTGCTTCTTATCTATTAAGCTTAACTAATACCTTTCAAGGCGGTCCAAATTTAATCTATCATAACTCCCGGAACGACAATAAAATTCGACCTTAGACAATAATTATGTCTTAGTCTTAATATTAGCGACCTTTTCGCTATGACTTCTGGACTCCCAATGTGTAATGAAATCACAACCCATGTGTGTGTAACAAACTAATAAGCGGGCGTTCGCATATTGAGTATAATACGAGGATGGATCAAATATAAACGGTAATTTTATTTTTTTTGCTTAGCAACAAGTTGCGAGCAAAAATCGTGTACGTGACTGTCGTTTGGTTTATGAAGAGCAACAAGTTGCCAGCTAGATAGTATTGTGCGTGGGTGTTGTTTGGTTTGTGAAGAGTAGGGGAACCGACTTGGCTAGCGGTCGCGCTCGACTTTGAAATCAATACAGACATGAGCGAGCAAGAAGTACATACTGTAACACCAGAGTGCAAACCTCTGACATTGACATTTAATATTTAGTTATCGGGCAGCTAATGGCCAAGATCTTGTATTATTGTCGTTATCAATATTGTAACGCATATAACAATCATCATCATCATCATCATCATCATCGGCACTACAACCGGGAACCGATCTTGGCCTTATTTAGCAAGTCCTGAGGCTTGTTAAATTTTCCATAATGATTTATTTTGTCTGGGCAAGGTCGTTAGTCTTGCGCCAGGGGCTCCCCGACGGGGAATCGAACCCCGGTCTCCCGGGTGACAGGCGGGTATACTAACCACTATACTATCGAGGAGCCCGCATATAACAATCAGTACTAGAATATTCGACAAAGTCCGAAACAAAGTACTAGAATATTGTAGGAAGTACTGGAAAACTGGAGACTAGGAACAGTAGAACATTCAAAGCTATGGAACGGACGGAAACGAAACGCCGAATCAGAATGAGGAAACGGTATAAATACGTCGCACACGGATCATGGAGACAAGTTATAAGTAAGAAATAGAAAGTGAAGCAAGCGATAAGTAAGAAGTAAAAAGTAAGGACGCGATAAGTACAGAAGTGATAAGTCAAGAAATCGTTAAGTGTACGGTAAAAGTAACGGTTGTTATTAGCAGACTAATGAAGTGTTATATTAATTCAAAATCGATTAACGGCTCTTAATTATTCAAAATAATTAATCCAGCGAACCGTAAGATTGCTACAATATTTTATTATTGTCCCTGCTCGGGCGCCAAAATGTAACACCAGACTGTGAGACTCCGGTATTAACACAATATTTTGGTTATCGGAAGATTTGTTGGGTTATATTAGTTATATTATTTTTTATTAGTTAAATTATTTATATTTTATTAGGCCCCACGTTGGGCGCCAAAATGTAACACCTGAGCGTAACCCCAGATGCTAACATTTATTATTTCGTTATTATGAAATTTTAGAGTTACTTACAATGTAATACGGTGGGTTTCCTGGTTAACTGGCTGACTTCGTGGTGTTGAGATTCGGAGTTGAGACTAGACTTTTTATTTTTTAAGTTATCACTTTATTTGTTTGTAGTTTTTAAAAACGGGAATATCCTTTCCTTAATACATTCGTTTTACAATTTTATTATTTTGTTTATTTAAAATCAAGAAGACCCGTTGTACAAATGCAAGGGCCGCAGTTTTCTTGTTTACTACACTACACTGCACTGCAACTCATTTGCACGCCTCTTTTTATACCAAATTATTGGTGAGTTAATGCAGATGATGCATTTTCCTCACCTAGAACGTGTAACCTATTCGGGGGTTATTCGCCTGTCGTAAGCCATTCGCAATATAATATATTCAATAATCATTTAATTTCTCTGCTAAAAATGCAGCGACAAAGAATTGAGCAATTACTTAATTGCTTTCATGCGGAGAACCAATTATAGGTTATTGCCCGTGTGTGCTAATCGTATCATACGATTAATTGCGCCTCACTGCTGTGTTCGCTACTTCGCCGAACTCAGCACTTTTCCGACGCTCGATTATTTCGTAGTCGGTGACCTTTGACAACACCGCTTGTGATCATATATCGTGTATCACACTTGTAAAAATATGTATTTGTAAAATGAAACCGTGTAGGTCCGCGGACAGGTGCTCGCTTGATTCTTGAATTACGAAGCAGATTGCAGTGGCCTTGGGGAGTGGGTCAAGTGTATGATTGATATATGATAATTGGCTTTGGAAGGTGGGCCTGAATGGGTAATTATCGCAACGTATGCGATATGAATTAATTGCCCGTGGAGAAGGCTTTAAGGAGAATTGTTGGCCCCGTATGTGAGGGAGGACGATTCCGGAGACGCTACAACCATGAGTTGTACGCAATCTACCTTGAAGCTCATATTGTAAGAAAAATCAAGCTCGGTAGACTCCGGTGGGCGGGACACCTAGCTCGAATGAGCGAAGAGGACCCTGCCCGGAAAGTCCTTTGTGGCAGGATGTATGGAAGGAGACAGCGCGGCAGACCTTGTCTGCGATGGAGGGATGGCGTAGACCAGGACGCCCAGAGCCTGGGAGTGCTAAACTGGATGACATCGGCTCGAAATCGGGACCGGTGGAGAGATTTGTTAAATAAGGCCAAGACCGGATCCCGGTTGTAGTGCCGATGATGATGATGGAGAAGGCTTTATAGCGTTTTAAATAATAGTGAAGAAGAACGTGCGATTCGAACTGACGCTATGACAGTATGAATCACCAAAAATTGAACCTAAGCGTTACCCATCAGGGTACTGGCGTGCTTAGAATTTGATCTTTAAACTCGACTATACTCCACTGATGTGAATTGTTATGTTATCGCTATGGTATACGGCTCTGATGTATTTTCTTATTCGATTTTCGTTCGGTGTTCTTCACTATTTTGCTTGTGAATTGTGTGTGTATCTGTTAGAGACGCCACAGCTTTGCTTCTGAATGAATGCGAATTTTAATTGTATGCATTGTATGGCTTGTGGGAAAAGCGAGTATTGCATTGTATGCAGAATATTTTGAGGATTGATCATATGAGTATTGGATGCAAGGATGATGGAATCAAATTAATAAAATATTATAATGTTTGAGAGGGGGTGTAAAGCGAGGTGTAACAATACGGTTATTGCGCAACGAATTATTATAAAATTTTTAACAAATGAAGACGTTAAGCCCTCGGAAATTTTTTCTCAATTGAAGGCACAATTTAGTGATGTTACACTGTCTCAGAATCGTGTGAATACGTGAACCAGATAATTTAAAAGTGAGTGAGAACGTATCGAAAACGAAAGTCATGATCGACGCCCCAAGTCAAGTCGTACAGATAACACATCCGTAAACTTATTGAAAATGATCGCCTCTTAACTGTTGGAGAAAACTCATCAGAAGCAGGTATCGCTGTCGGCGAAGGCCGCATATCTAAACAAAAGACGACGTATGTCCATTCGAGAACTCATCCTTCTTCGTGACAACACCAGACCTCACACCGCGTCCTTGACAAGGGATACATTGGAAGAAATGTACTGGGAAGCCCCCGAATGCCCTCCTTAAGGGCCAGACTTGTCTCCCTGTGACTATTTTTTTTTCGCACCCTTGCAAAAATTCAAAAGTAATAAAGAAGTTGATAAGCACGTGCACAATTGGCTAACAACTCGCCCTAAATCTTTCTACGAAAAAGGGATATTAAAGCTTCGAAATTGGTGACAAAAGTGTGCAGATTACCCAGAAAGGCGTGCAACCAGGCGATTGATACCGCGAATAAGGCTCACAACGACAGGGTGATCAATAAGCTCCTTCGGGGCCCAACTGGTTCGCGCTCCTCCTGGTCAATGACAAAAGCTGTCAGCGGTAACTTCGCATCCTCCTCTTTCCTTCCGTTGGTGACAGACAGTGGGACGTTAGTTACCAATTCAAAGGATAAAGCTAATGTGTTCGCGAATTTATTTTCCGCGAATTCAAACCTCGATCCCGGCCTTTTGGAGCCACCTGTGATCACGCCGGTACGGTCTTCGATGCGGGATGTGAGATTTCGTCCGCGCATTATTCAACGCATTCTACGTGAACTGGATTGGAGGAAGGTAACCGGCCAGGACGGAATACCAGCAATAGTCCTTAAGAACTGTGCTCCAGAACTATCGCCGGTTCTTTGCAGACTCTTCCGCGTATCTTATGCACGGAGAATCTTTCCTGCCTGCTGGAAAATCGCTCGAGTTCAGCCAATCCCAAAGACGGGAAAAAAGTGTCTCCCACAAACTTACCGTCCGATAGCATTACCGTCTGTTTTATATAAGGTAATGGAAAAAGGCATCAATACAGAGTTAGTTAAGTAGTTGGAGTGCAACGGACTTCTGAATGATCGTCAATACGGACTCCGTGGCAGTCGGTCCAAGGGAGACCTTTTGACACTTATAACCGATATATAGACATCTGCGATTGAAGGGCATCTGCGTCGCATCAGCTGAGATGTAGACAGATTGACTCTCTGAATCAGGATTTAGATAGCGTCCTGCAGTGGGGAAGGGCCAATCTCGTCGACTTCAATGCAGCGAAGACACAATATACAACATTCACAAAGGAGTGGGGATCATCGGTTCCAGAGCTGATGATGAATGGTCTGACTCTCGAATCTAGGGAAAGCTTGAAATTGCTCGGCATCACGGCCTGTGGGAGTGTATCGTGGCATAAACACGTGTCGAGCATCGCCTGGTCAGCCTCAGGAAAACTGCGCTATATTTTTAGCGCCAGGAAATATTTTACTCCGGCTCAACTTTTTCTCTTGTATAAATCCCAAACTAGACCTGCGCTCGAATATTGCTCTCATGTTTGGAGCTCAGATCCTAAGCATACCCTCGACCTACTTGAGAGCATACAGAAACTTGAGAGCATCAGCGATCCTCCTGATCGGGGACTCGGCGCAGATATCGGGACTACAGTCGCTATCACATCGAAGGCGGGTAGCCAACCTCTGTATGTTTTACAGATGTTATCACGGGTATTGTTCTTCGGAGATATTATTCCGCCCAATTCACTTTATATGCGCTCGACAAGACAATCCGACGGATCGCACCAGCTTGCTGTTCATCTTCCGGCGGCGCGAACATCCCTGCATCAGAGTTCGTTCCGTTACAGAGCGGGGAAGCCGCGGAACTCCCTTACCGCGCGAGTGTTCCCGGAGCATTACAACCTGCAGCCATACAAGAGGATCTGCAGTCGATTTTTGGTGGCATCTCGGGGCGCCCACTCGGTGCTATAGGTTCGCCTCTCCCGAGAGAAGTGGAATAAAAACAATAAATAAACAAATAAAAAAAAATTACAAGAAGGACGAGAGGAGAATCAACACAACAGCAGGGAGGTGAATAAAGAAGTCGCTACTTTATTTACCACGGTCCAAAGAAGAACCAGGACTTCCAACACGACAAAGATCAACGACAGTACAATTGAAAGATAAATATTTTAATTCTGGTCGACGAGGATTGTAAAGAACACATTTCTAATTACTGAAAATCAGCGGCAGGTCAATCACCCAACAAAGCACAGCAAGAAGAAACATTTTCACATCACAAATAATGCAGTCCACTAGCAACACGGCACATCACAATAAGTAACACCTATTAAGATGGAAGACAGTGCCAAATCTTACTGCACTGCTTCAGAGATTTGCGGAAATTTAACCCCATGTGTCGGTATATGTAACAAGCCTCGAGACTTGCTAAATAAGGCCAAGACCGGATCCCGGTTGTAGTGCCGATGATGATGATGATGATGGGTGCCATACGAATTAACGCAAAAAATTTCCGTCTGCGAATCGCTGTTACATCGCAAAAAAATTGACCCATATATGAAACGGACGGTGACTATTGATGAAAAGTGTGTTGCTTACGACAACTTCAAGCGAAAACGATCAAGGTCGATACGCGGTGAGCCGGCACAAACAGTGCCCAAGCCAGAATTGACAGTCAGGAAGGTTTTGCTGTGTGTTTAGTGTGTTGCATGCATATATGACATTACCTGTCATAAATTAAACAAAATTAAATCATAATTCCAACAAATGAATTATGTTGCATGCATATATGACATTAACGGTCATGCATTAAAGTTTGAACAACTTTAAACCTAAGGAGTTCTTTCAGTGTAGCATTAAAATTAATTTCCTGTTACAACCGACGGAATTCTTTCAGTGTAGCTGTAAAACTTTATCACATGCCTACCTGTTGCGAAACGCAAATTCATATCAAAAATTTTCCGTTCCCATAACTAAACTTGCAATTCTGATATTCCCACGTTCCATCCACCCATGCCCATGCACCTGCACGTTATTTGCTATAAGCAAACAAAAAATTCTCATCACCTTGATGATCACCCAACACCACATCACCTTCAAGGAAATGCCACCCTCGCACATGCACGTGTATGCTATTTGCTATGGCAAATCAGATTCGCATCACCTTGAATCGAAATTTTCCCATGGCCTTAGGGTGGAGCTGCAGCCAGAGTAGGCGTAAGGTTGCCAGCTCAGGATGAATGGCGGCAAAGTTGCAACGTTGCAGTTCTCATCGTCGCTGGCATGGCCTTCTACTGGGGCTGGCATCAGGTGGCTATCTCAAGGTGAGAAATGAAACGTGGGAAGGAATATGAAATTCTGATTTGATTATGGATATAAATAGGGAGTTCCGTTGTAGTCAAAATTAATTAGTATCCGACAGCACCAGTGGAGCATTCGACTTGATCAAAGTAAAGACTACTAGAAAAAGAAAGTCGTTCGTTCGTTTAAATCCGGCCCTCTGGCCAACAATTGTGGAGGTACACCAACAAGTAAGTAATACATATAAATAAATAAAAATTAATGTTGTATAGAAATATACAACAAGTGGGGTCGGCAGGGTATCGTTTGCTGTGAGCTGCTCATGTACGGCCAAACTCTCAATTCTGACGTGTTGTCAACAGTTGGATCGTCTGAAGGAAGCAATCCTCCAGAAGCGGTCATATTTGGCCAAAAGGGGAGGAATTGTGTTCCATCAGGTCAACGCCAGGCCACACACATCGATAGTGACTCGGGAGAAGCTCCAAAAGCTTGGTTGAAAGGTTCTTATCCACCCACCTTATAGTCAGGACCTGCCACCATGTGATTAACACCTATTCCTGTCTATGGTGAATCATTTGCTGATGAAAAATTCGCCTCAAGAAAAACTTGTAAAAAGCAACTGCCCTGCAATCTACCGAACAAAACGGTGCATACCTAAATTCGATCATTCTAACCGTGCTAAATAAAGTCTTCAATTTTATGCAAAAATAATGGATTTCTTTATACTGCACTATTTAACGTAAGACTGGGTTATGCTGTGGGGAAGAAGTATGGTGCCGGACATGGGCACTTGGTTCGCTTCTTCCTCCAGCCTTCGCTTCACTGTTCAACAAGGTTCGGCCAAACTCTTGGTGATTCACTGCAACAGGAAAGGAAACACCAGCGTCGAACAATTGTCACAGAACATGCCATCACACCAAGTGAAAATATAAAACACACTATTTCTTTTGTTTAGTTTTATTTAGTTTACGATAGCACTGCGTGAAAGTTACAATGTGAAGTCAATAAAAACACAATCTTCGAAGACTGCAACGAATATAATATTCGACACTGCGGCTGCAAACACTACACTGTACGTGCGAGTTATGTCTATGATGCACATGATTTTTACTTATTTTATTGTTCTTTTTTGTTAGAAAAAGCTCTTTTGTCTATCCTTGAGAATTTAATATATTATAATTGAGGTGGCAATACACAAAAACATCTTTGCACTTAACATATACGGAACTGTCTTTTTGACTTTATTTCTTACACTTAACAAATACGACGCACCGGAATTTATTTTCTTATTTGATTGTCCGATACTACACACACAATTAACACTGACTACATTTTCGGACATAAATTGTTCGATTCAACGTTGGTGATGTTTTCACTTTAACGCACAATATTTTTCGCGACTCGGGGTTGCAGATTCGCGACTCCGGAGATGTACGCCTCTCCGACAGTACGGGGACCAGAAGACGCACCGACCAGATCAGTGATTGAAATACGACTCAACGATATCCAATCGTTTTGGGGTGAAGATCGTTGGTAGTGCACATGTATGTGTGCACATGGGTTTTTTTCATGGAACACACCATGCCAACGAATCTGAAACACCAAGAAGGGGCATAATGTGCATCCAGAAGATGTGTGTTCGTTGAAACAAACAAATCGAATTTCGTGGGATGCTAATGGGTTTGTATTTGATTATGCAGCGAGGTCATTAGGGGTGGATTCAGGGCAATTACAATACAAAGGGGAAAAGCGACACATGCATCCTTCGATAATGAGGGTCAGTTGGATAAATAGCAGCCACTCATTAAATAAAAACTACGTTTATGATACCACAAACGATATGGATTGTTTATGGTATGGCCAGGAAGCCTATGGAGGAACAGGGTTCTTTGTTTACACTTGATGCGAGTTAGGGAAATTGGCTTCAGCATCGATTGCGCTAATTACATGCAGCTGGTGTTAGACTATTTATCGCTGGCTAAAGGGGTCGGCAGCCGATGTGTGCATAGATAGTTTTTATGTACACATATTGAGGCTGGGATTACCCAACTCAAGGGTAAGATTCCCTGACATACGTTCGTGTGATATGCGAACCGATGCATTTTATTACAGGGAATTTATGGTAAGGTAAGAAGAACTCTTACAGGAATTTGTATGCGAAAAGAATGCAAGAAAAAGTAAGAATTCTTTTACTGAAGCTTTTTAGATTATACCTTAGATAATCCTAGATGCGTAAAGCATTTAAGGTGCTAATGCGATTGCATTAGCGAAATTACGTGATTGGGTGGAAGTTATGGGGCTTGTTTTAGGTAAGTGAACCGTGGAGTTTGGCGGAACCGTCACAAAGCCACGGGGGGGGGGGGGGGGGCGAACACACAGGGCAAAGTGTCTCTGCTTTCAACCCGGCGAAGGCCAGGACGATCCTAGTCCCTATTCAAACCAAGTTGACATGCACTCTGCACGTGACACCCCTGGATAGCTACTTTGGCACCCGCAAAGTAGTGAACCAATGCATGCAGCGACATCCCGAGAAAGGTTAGCGCAAGGCTAATAACCTTGCCCGGAAAAAAAATTATTATGGACAATTTAACAAGTCTCGGATAAGGACCAGATACCGATGAAGAGACTTGCTAAATAAGCCCAAGACCGGATCCCGGTTGTAGTCCCGATGATGATGATGATTAGTTAGGCCAGCAATATAAAAAATGCACATAACAATTGCAGAAATTGCCAGAGAGCGACTTAAAATGCCTTGTACTTACTAAGAAGCCTCATATTCGGATTCCAACCGGATAATAACCTTGCCCGGAAAAAAAATTATTATGGACAATTTAACAAGTCTCGGATAAGGACCAGATACCGGTGAAGAGACTTGCTAAATAAGGCCAGGACCGGATCCCGGTTGCGGTGCCGATGATGATGATGATGGGTTAGACCATAAATATAAAAAATGCACATAACAATTGCAGAAATTGCCAGAGAGCGACTTAAAATGCCTTGTACTTACTAAGAAGCCTCATATTCGGATTCCAATATATCGAAGGAAAATCTCAACACAAGGATTCAGTATTTTCGGTATCCCTCTCAACCGTTATGGGACAGGTCCCTTTTTCAGGAAAAAGAACCGTAACTGGAGCCATATATAATAATATCATTCGAAACTAGTCATTATCTTAACGACTTGAACTACTATAATCCACATCTAAAGTTGGATTGCAGCAAACAAAAAGGACATGCCTTTAGTTTGTCAAGCCTACAAACATATCATGTTTTTGAGCTGCCTCGAACAAACCAAACTATCAATTCAGATGCTTACTGTCAACAGCTAATGAAACTGTATTAACCAATGAAGGAAAAATGTACCAGATTTGGGAAATTATGTTCCACAAGAATAATGTAAAACCTCAACTGCTGTAAAATGACTATTATTATTATTATTATATCTTGCTTAAGAAATAAATTGTTGTCCGTACAGTACTGTCCAAGCAAAATCTACTTACCGTTTATTTAGGATTTCAAAAATCCCGTGGAATGTTAAATCGTTTATAAACGTTGATAGCCGTAAGGTACGAGTACACTTGACTCAATTTTTTACTGATAACAGCCAAACTTTTTATAAAGACGTAATCTTCATGATTACAAATATGACGAAATGTCATTGAACGAAGTGAAAAGCCTATAGTTGATTAAACTTATTCTTTAAGTAAAAAATATGTATGTTTTATTTAATATGAATTCAATTTCATGCCAACCCAATGTACACATATCCAAGTAAAACCTTATAAAAAAGACAAAGTGAACTAAACCGTTTCCTAAGCCAACAAATTTAAATTAAATAGGTTAAACACTCACATTCATCCACCGAAGAAAATGTTTCTCGAGAGAGAAGTGTTGGTCTTTCACTGCTATCCTGTCCACCAAATTCAGTTCCGGATTTTCTACATGTGTTTGATTCGTGTTGACCGTACTTCGTGTACTAATCTCGCCCTCGATCGCCGCACTCACATTCCCTGAATTACTACGTGGATCTCGTAATTGAATGTAATGTCCGCTCGTTTGTGTGCTATTAGTATCAATAAGTAAACTTGAATTTGTTGTCGTCGAGTCTGTAGAGAGAGAAGCCGCCACTTTCTGAGTTGACATCACCATCTCTACAATGGTGATATTCAAATTGATTCGAATCATATAGTTGACCGCGAATCCGAAGAATACCAAATACCAAAGGACGGTGCGTGCTTGTACTGACAGTAAAAACAGGAAATCATTTACATAATCTAGAAAATCTCATTAATGTAATAATTACCTTGAAACATGATTGAGGACGTTCCCGATCACAGTTGTGTAGTTGAGTAAAAAGAAGTTTTTAATGGAGGTGTATATCAGTAATAGAGGATATGATTGTGGTATTACATTAATGGAGTTTCTCCTAGAAATATAAATTTAAAAAAAAATAAAAATTGTTGCGAAGCCTGGTGATAAGATGACACTTTTCATATTCAACACAGAGCTATTGGACACAGTTTACAACATAAAATTTTAAAAACAATCAAAGAAAAATCAAAGTCGTTAAAGAACTTGGTATTGAGATGATTTTTTTCAAATCCAACATAGAGATATTGGATATACTTTGCAAGATATAATAATAAGAACATTCTCGTTCATTCCTCAAATTATTTTTATTCCCAGTGGACACATGCTTTCACAAGTACCAGTTGTTCTGACCTGAAGTTTCAATATTTCTCTCAGAGTGTCTGTCTCGAAAATGAATCTTTTACCTAAGAAAGAATAGTAATCCAGCCTTCGATGCAATGTATGCTTTCTCTGAGTTTTCTCTTTGAATTAAGTGTCCCGAAAGATAATACATTGACAGCAAAATACGAGGGCAATCGCAGAATTAATTGCTCCGACACATACATGGCGGTAGATATAAAAATATAAGAGATAGTACCAGCCTGAGAAAGATTAAGTTTCAAGTTTGAAGACGCGACTTATTTATTACTTGTTTGAAAGCAATCAATAGTGAACACTCTCAGTGAATTTGGAAACATGGAAAAAATGCACACATGTTCACACATCCATTATTGCAGTGAGCAAAATCAATGATTTATAGAACGCATTGTTTTCTTAGCATCCTCGGACTATTTTCTTTTTCCAAACTTGAAGAAATGGCTCGGTGGTAAACTGCAATAACGGATATTCGAATTTTTTCCATATTTACAAATTCACTGAGAGCGTTCACTATTGATTGCTTTCAAACAAGTATTAAACAATATAGCGTATTCAAATAATCGCTTTTCGGGCTTATGGCTAAAATCAAAGTGTAGCGTATTCAAACTTTATTTTAATAACTACCGCCATCTATGTTGTGGCGGTTCTACGAACGATACAACCCACTATAGGTTGAGATATCGTCGTTCCACCAAAGGAACATACTCACCTACATCCATTACACGTGGCCACAGACACGTTTCCTAAAAGTCCTTACTTCCACCTGAAACAAAAGATAACATTCCAAATACCCCAACATTGAATTCAATAGTAAAAATCAATCGAACTTAACGTTCAAAATTCCCTAATATTGAATTCAATGCATCCATCCAATGTATCCATTCTATTCATCCATTGAACGCATTTTTCTGAAAACAAACAGAATAATATCCTCATGTAGCTAATAGCAATTAGCACCATAAATTCCTCGCAAATCCCAAACCGACAAGCGCGCGTGCGCCAACAAAGGCCTAGCGATTCGCCGGCCGACCAACAATTCTTGCGATCATAAACATCGTAAACGCGTGTCCCACGCTAGATGTTTATTATTAGTAAATGCGATCTACAACCAAATCCCACGGTTCCTTTGTTACCCATCTGAAGCGCACCAAAACGCTGTTGTCGTAAGCCAGATGGGTAACGTAAACAAAGCCCATGATAGGATCAAGAAAGAAGTGGCGGCACGCTTGATCCTTCGAAACAAGATTCCGATAAGAAGTTGGAATCGAAAACCAAAATGGAAATTTTCTCTTGAAGATAAGAGACAGATAGGATGGATAGGAAAATTTAGATAAGGCTGTCGTGATAGGGAAAATTAATTAGAAAAGGAAGATTAATCTACTTCGAGCAGGGGTCTGAGAACCCAATAAGGAGGCCGGTCCGCGCTGCGATATCGCGAAAATAAAAAAAAGAAATAACGTCGAATGTGTGGTTCAATGTAGTTTCAAAACGGTGCAATCTAAGATAAGCGAAAAATCAAAAGTGTGTCCTAGACGTAAGTGGAGACCGAACTCTAAAACAAAAATAAAATTCAAAAAGAAAGACAAAACATTTCGTGTTTCAATTTTGTGTTGTGTGATCGTCTCCGTGTTCCGGTTGGTTTAATTTTCTCCATTGCGGACGGTGTTCGGCGGAACACCGCAGCGATCAACAGTCGACCTAAAGGACAAAACTAATCCGCCAAAATGTGTCAGGCAGATTAATTCTGGGACTATGCTCATAAGTGCTCAGTGTATGGGGGACATCCCGCTAACTATCGGGGATGTCCTTAATTTCGAGTATTAATGTCGAGAAGTGTGACGCGGCAAAAGAAAACCGAGACAACTCGAACAACCACAATGCCCATAATATCGCAACTGTCATACGCACAAATTGCGGCGGGCGGGAGAATAACCAAACAGGCTAGGACACTGGTAGCCACAAATACTCCGACACAAGCTGAAACAGCATCAAAAGCAGACCGATCACAATCTTGCTCAATTTACAGGGACAGATGACACAACTGCAAAGTCAAACAAACGAAATCTATTCGCACTTGCCCAATCTAAATAAGATGTCGGTATAAACCCTCAAACCAAAACGTCAATCAAAGCTCTTGTCGTGAATGTAAATTCACTTATCAGAACTGAGAGAAGAGCCAATGTTGTCAACCCCATTGCAAGATGAAAACCCTGCTGTACTACTGGCGGGAGAAACAAACCAGAGGCATAAGATAGGGCACAAGTACTAGGGTATTATACGAAGAGATCGACCTAACTCCTCTCAAGGGGGAGGTGTCGCAATCTTTACCACAGAAGGACCTCAATATAAAGTCATATATAGTAGAGAAGTGCGCAGGTTCCGGGTGGTGGGAACCTGTATCATACGCATACCCCTTCAACAAGGAAGGCGGCTGTATGTGATTGCAGTCTATCCATCTGAGGAGCTCCAGTTTAACCTCTACATAGCAAAACCCGAGAATCTTTTTCGATGCTTACAATTGCACCCGGGGAAAACCTATTTTATCGCAGGTGGAGATATGAACGCCAAGCATAAAGATTAGGGAAATTATATATCTAATACCAGAGGAAATCAGTTAGCTAATTGGTTGGATCTATCGAAAAAATCCTAGAAAATTCTAGGGCAAAGATGTTACGTACGTCGGCCACCACCATCATTTAATAATTTACATTTAATAATAATAATAATAATTGAATTTAATACTTTGTTTCAACATAGTATGATGGTAAGGTGGTGGAAGAATTGCATGATCCTGAAGTGAGTTTCTGAACCCACCCTGATTCGGGTGTGGATCGTGCAGTTCTTCGAGTTCGAATTTGTTTTTCGAAGTGGACGTGAATGGAGAGCGAAATGAGAGAGACAGGAGGATGTTGGAATTCGGGATGAGATGGTTCCGTTGTTCACAGTTGTCGAACTGAATTTTGGATACACGGTGATTGAAAGGAAAGACAGTTGAAGGTAGAAAAAAAAAAGCCGCGGAAGAGAAGTATCATCCAACGAAAGATTCGAAAACCTAAGAATATTAAACAGTGTAACTACTTAACAGTTTGTTTTAAAGAGTTTTTATTTCAATAAAAGTCATGTTGTTGTGAGAGAAGAGAAGAAAGGGTCATCAGGAAGTGGCCCCTCTTGCACGAAACCCAGGAGCAATCAATAAGTAAAACGCTTAATTGATTGTGGATACTGAAAAAGCACCGAGATCGGCGAAATCATCGACATCACAACCATCGTTACCAGGAGTACCAAAAGAAGATTTCTCAGCGGATTCGTCACTAATCCCAGACACCTACACTAATCGTTTTATAAATAAGAAAACATAAGTAGCGAACATATATGTTTCTAAGCTCTTATTACATTTTCCTTGAATGTGGATTAATTGGTCGCCGAGGGGCAAATTCGGAGTAAAACCACAAGAACTGGAGCTGCGGACAGGATGGTGTCTGGACTGCTGCACTGACCTGGGCCGAGCACAGAAAGATTCATCGGCGGGTCACCCCGAGGGAGGAACCAGGTAACCAATACACCTTATTGCTAATTCTAGGAATTTTCGTGGTTGTACACCACGACAGACTGGCGCTGCGGACAGGATGGTGTCTGGACTGCTGCACTGACCTGGGCCGAGCACAGAAAGATTCATCGGCGGGTCACCCCGAGGGAGGAACCAGGTAACCAATACACCTTATTGCTAATTCTAGGAATTTTCGTGGTTGTACACCACGACAGACTGGCGCTGCGGACAAACCTTTCCGAGACACCACGGCAGGTTTGGCGAATGATATTTTTATTGAAGCAATAGTTGTAAACCTGTGACCAGCTATACAAGCATTACCTCGTTTCAACAAGAACAAAGGGCTTTGGCAGATTGGTAGCGGTTGTGTGGTATTGGAGGTAGCCATGCGGTCGTGAGCAGAGACCGGCGTAAAAGCAGCAAGAGGAAAAATCTTTGTTTGTTTTAATTTATTAAATGGTTTGATCGGGGAGATAATTTGAAGTTTTGAAATTGTACACCAAATGTTAGTAGAATTGTTTTGGTTTTAGTAGTAAGCGGTTGTTTGATGTCAATTATTGATTCTGTATTATTGCGTTTAATTTCTTATTTATTATTCTATCTATTATTTATTACCTAATTTAATTGTTCATTTTGGGTGACGTTTTTTTTTGTTTCTCCCCAGTTAAAAACTGTGATATTTAAATTATTTATTATTATTTATTGTTGTCCTTAATCGATCTTTTAAATTTTTTAATGTGATACTGCTTTTCTTCCTTTTCGGCTGCGCGTTTGGATTTCGTTTGCTTTTTTTGTTGTGTTACAAAAGTGACCCAAAAGTGGTCATTATATTTGCATACCCCTTTCTCTCTCTCCAATTCTCGCCCACTGAGGACTGCGTTTGTTAATAGAGTAGTGTTTTTGTTTGTTTATTGTGCCCGACGGGTGTAGTGTGTGTTTCTTTTTCTCGTTGCAAGACCGTTTGTTTTGTAGATTAGTGCACCGTTTTTCAGTCCCAAACATTGGTGAATTTTTAATTACGGGCTGACCTCCTCTGATGTTCCGGGTTTCCTTGTTACGCATCAGGCCCCTATAGTGATTGCGAGGGAGGAAGGTTCGTCGGCGTCTTGTTGTATATTGGGAGCGTGTTTGTTTTTGTTTTTCGCACCCCTTCTGTTGGTGGATACTGTCGGCGACGAGGTTGTTTTTTTCTTTTCTCCGCGGGGTATCCGGGATTGACTTTGGTGTAGGTGACCTTGAGATCTAGTTAGACGGCCGGCAGATGCAGACAAGGCAGCGTCAAAGAGATGTCCGAGAGGGCACCCCTGCCCGGGCACGACCCGAGGCATTTCCCGAGCCGCCGGTTGACGAGGTGGATCCGGAGGCATTCCACGATTCGCGGGACGAGTTTGTGGACGAACGATCGCCAACGCGCCCCCCTCCCACCGTCGGTAAACAGCCTGTCGGGAGCATGGAGGACACGCCGATGCCCTCGTATTTTAAACTGGGCCCACAACCATGTCCTGTACGGACCATGCTGGGCACAGATAGGGTTTTCGACCTTGTGTCGAAGGCGGTCCCCATGTTTTCGGGACAGGAGGGACCGGATATGGCCGAGAGACTCTCTTCGTTTCTCAAAGGCTGTAGAAGGACCTTGGATGGGCTGGCGGTGGAGGAGGAACATACCTTCCTCCGGTGGCTGCCCTCTAGGCTGAGCGGCGAGGCCTATCGGATGTTCGAGGAGAGACCACCCACGACATTCCTTGAAGCGGAACAGCGTCTTAGAGAGGCCTACGAGCCCCGGGTGTCGTATGAGGAGTTGTGTGCACAACTTTCCAAAATGCGACAACTTCCTTCCGAGGATGCCACAGGCTTTGTTTCCCGAGTGAAGCGGGCCGTGGTACGGTGCGAGGAGGCAGCTGAGCGCTTTTATGGTCGCCAGGGTAGGTCCGTCTTCGCCAGCCAGCTTGAGGGCATGGCCAAACCGGTGTTGGTAAGGGGTCTGAGGGAGGAAGGACTAAAGCACTTCCTCCTCACGTTGGGTAATGTCCCTTTTCGTAGCCTGGTGGACCACCTAACCGGATTTGAGCGAGCTCGAAGGGAAATGCTGAGGCAGGACGACCTGTTTGTGGATGCGCGGCCGACAGCGTCAGAAACATTAGAGATAGGACCGGGAAGTTGCTCGACCCTTTTGGAAAGTACATCCTCCACTTCTAGGGATTACACCGCGGCGCCGGCGCCGGTTTTATCGAACTTAAATCCCCGGGCGGTGTCATTCGTGTTGCCGGCCGAAGAGCCTGATAGTCGTCGACGGGGGGAGGATGGTTTCGTTCGGGAGCAGTCGTACGGGCCTCTCAATTATAGACGGGATGCTGGTGCCTATGCTCCGGCCTCCTCTGGCGAGGGAGCGTGGTCAAATACCGTGTCTTCCTCGAGTCGGAGTGAAGGGTCGCAGGGTTTGGCTCAAGGGGCGTATGTGTCTGGAGATCGATCGGGTCGGGACAATCCGTTCAGGGATCCGGTTGGTCGATCGGCGCACCCCCTGGAATCCCAGACAATATGCAATTTTTGCAATCTGAGGGGTCACGTGTACGACGAGTGTCTACAAAGACGAAACACTCCCTTCTGTCGCGAGTGTTGGCGGTATGGCCACGATATAGTGGACTGCCCGGATCGTCCGACGAGGCCGCGCGGTCCCCAGACCACATACAGGGGTAGAGGTCAGCAGGGCGGATTCGCACGGCAGGAACCGCCTTATCAGCGACCACAGTTTCAGCGGAGAGCCCTACCAGAGCCGCAGCCCCCGTCTACGGGCGGCGGGCCGGCGACATCAGGCCCCAGAGTATTCAGCGTCCGGTGCTGTTGCGAGTTTTGTGGCCGACAGGGTCATAGCTTGCGCGGGTGCGAATACAGGCAAAGGTGGGAAAAACAACAGCATTCCCAGGGTTCTCCCCATAAGCGGCACGCCGGAACAGCACCTGTTGCGAGCCGAGAACAAGACATCCGTGTGGAGACTGGGGCAAGCGCGAGAAATAGGCGCAGAAGGCGTCGGAGGCGGCGTCGGCGAAATCGAAGCGCCGGTAATGATAGCGCGGAAAGTAGGGATTCTCGGAAGGTGGATGGAGATGATGGGCGACGGCTGTCCGTGTCGAGCGGTGGCGGTAGGCGACCCGACTCCATGGACTCAAAATCCTCAAAGACGGATGCGAGGCATGATGCCGCATCAGGCAGCGCGGGGAGCCGGGAATGGCAGCCCCGGCGCATTGGGCCCAAAGTGGGCAGAAAGAATAGCTCCGGTTCCGCTAGTTCGGAGTCCAGTGGGACTCCCGAGCGGAATATTCCTGAACGGAGGAGCGGAACATTGTGCGAGTTTTGCGGTCGACACACTCACAAGGCGGCAGAGTGTCGACATAAAGCAAAATGGGAGAGTTCGGGAAACTCCCCAAGGTCGGGTCGGCAAGATCCTACCCGACCGCACTAAAAACGAAATCCAGCTCCAGCTGTTCTCAGCTTTCGCCGACTCGAGTCCCGATTGTCGCTCTCCCTCTAGACATTGGCCGTAGGAACCCTACGCGCCTAATCGTGGACACCGGCGCTGAGATCAGCCTGTTGAAGCTGAAGGCACTCCATCCTAGATATGGCATGGATGTGCATAAATCTACAACGCTCCAAGCGTTGTTTGTCAAAGGTAAGTCGAGGGGTTGCTGCACTGGGAATTTCAAGTTGCACCATGAGATTCCCTGCAGTTTCCAAATAGTAGACTCCTTGCCGGGTTTGGAGGAAGACGGATTGTTGGGGTACGACTTCCTGTCTCGGAATTGTAAGGTAGACGGGCCGGGTGGTTGTTTGGTTTTTCCCCGAACGACCGTAAATCCCGTGCCATTCTCCATTCAATTTGTCAACTATGGGACGGGAAGGGTTGAGCGTGTGGCAGCCAAACGGGGAGACGTGCCAAAGGGACCTGTTAAGGTCGATACTGCGGCAGGTACTCGCCCGGAGACCCTACCCATACAGGGGAGGGCTGCGAAAAGCTGTTCAACCACGTGCTACCCACGGGGTCATCCGGATGAACCCCGAACAGCGGACGTTGATAATATAGTTATAGACAACGTTCTATATAAACGAACAAATAAGGGAAGGATAAGCCTTCCTATAACTTGGAGCCCCTGATCCTAGCTGGCCAGACTCTGGTTACCCTCCGGAATCTTCGTCCTTGTAAAGGACCTTCGTCGAGGGATACCATCTTGAGAGTCTGACGAAAAGTCTTTAAGGCCAGGCCTAATGCTGCAGGCGCAGTCCCAGCGAAGACTGCAGAGGCAAACCCCAGTGCTGGGGGTTGGATCGCATATATGAAAGTGCGAAAGCGCACTATAATGTCGGGTGATGGTAGGTTTTGCCGTCGAAACGGGACAAACCCCCCGATCTACCAACCCATGGACCGAGGCAAGTACCGAGTCCAAAAGAGGAGGATTAAAGTAAATATATAGGAGCGGGACGCTTTTGCCGGCCGGGTGACATTTCGGAGGTTGAACGAGAGGGGATCGCCTCGCCTTAGCGAGGTGGTCCTAACCGGATCGTGTGGGCGGTCGAGCTTTCGGTCGGACCATCGTTTCAGTGTCGGGCCCGCCGCGATAGATGGGAATCTGTGTAGTTAGTGTTCCCCTATTAAGTGTTATTTATTTATTTATTTTTTACTAATCCTAGTATATAGGTAGCCTAAAACGTACTAACATTAGCACTTAAGCATTATTTATTTTGTTTCACTAACCCTAATGTATAAGTAGTACTAAATATATAGAAAAGCCTTACTAACCCTAACACCTGGGCATGTTTATTTATTTGTCTATTTATCTATTGGTTGGTTTGTTAATTGTTTGTTTGTTTGCTCTCCGCCGTCCACTCTCCGGCGTGACATTCCTCTCCTAAGAATGGCACGCAGTCTTGTGCGGGGGGGAGGTGTGTTACGTACGTCGGCCACCACCATCATTTAATAATTTACATTTAATAATAATAATAATAATTGAATTTAATACTTTGTTTCAACATAGTATGATGGTAAGGTGGTGGAAGAATTGCATGATCCTGAAGTGAGTTTCTGAACCCACCCTGATTCGGGTGTGGATCGTGCAGTTCTTCGAGTTCGAATTTGTTTTTCGAAGTGGACGTGAATGGAGAGCGAAATGAGAGAGACAGGAGGATGTTGGAATTCGGGATGTGATGGTTCCGTTGTTCACAGTTGTCGAACTGAATTTTGGATACACGGTGATTGAAAGGAAAGACAGTTGAAGGTAGAAAAAAAAAAGCCGCGGAAGAGAAGTATCATCCAACGAAAGATTCGAAAACCTAAGAATATTAAACAGTGTAACTACTTAACAGTTTGTTTTAAAGAGTTTTTATTTCAATAAAAGTCATGTTTGTTGTGAGAGAAGAGAAGAAAGGGTCAACAGGAAGTGGCCCCTCTTGCACGAAACCCAGGAGCAATCAATAAGTAAAACGCTTAATTGATTGTGGATACTGAAAAAGCACCGAGATCGGCGAAATCATCGACATCACAACCATCGTTACCAGGAGTACCAAAAGAAGATTTCTCAGCGGATTCGTCACTAATCCCAGACACCTACACTAATCGTTTTATAAATAAGAAAACATAAGTAGCGAACATATATGTTTCTAAGCTCTTATTACATTTTCCTTGAATGTGGATTAATTGGTCGCCGAGGGGCAAATTCGGAGTAAAACCACAAGAACTGGAGCTGCGGACAGGATGGTGTCTGGACTGCTGCACTGACCTGGGCCGAGCACAGAAAGATTCATCGGCGGGTCACCCCGAGGGAGGAACCAGGTAACCAATACACCTTATTGCTAATTCTAGGAATTTTCGTGGTTGTACACCACGACAAAGAACATCAGTGGTCGGCATAAATTCAATTAGAAATGGCTACCGAGGAAGAGCCAAAATAATTCGAGACGCAAACGGCTGTCTGGTCACAGAAACAAACAATGTCGTGACAAGATGGAAGCAGTACTTTGAAAACCTGCTCAATGTACGCACCCATCAACCGCAGATAAATGCACCAAGCGTACATACAGCCGAGCCTCAGATCCCAGAGCCGTCTCTCAAAGAAGTTGTAGACGCAATAAATCGATTGAAAAACAACAAGGCTCCCGGAGTCGACTGCATACCGGCAGAGCTTGTGAAACATGGAGGAGAGGCAACCGCTCGAAAGATCCACCAGCTCATCCAAACAATATGGGATAAGGAAGTCACTCCGGAAGAATGGAAAACCTCAATAGTCATCCCCATTTTCAAAAAAGGCGACAGATCTGACTGTGAAAACTACAGAGGAATATCATTGCTCCCAACCGCATACAAAATATTAACAAATGTCATTCTGGCGAGAATCACACCGTACGCAGAAGAGATACTGGGAGACTACCAATGTGGATTCCGTAGGAACCGGTCAACAAGCGACCAAATGTTCACAATAAGACAACTGCTGGAAAAGAAGTGGGAATACGGAGAGACGGTTCGTTGACTTCAAAAAAGCCTACGACTCAGTCGCAAGGCAGAGACTCTACCATGTTCTGGTTGAGCTGGGAGTCCCAAAAAAATATGCCGCCCTCATTCAAATTTGCATGAACGAAAACAATGGGCGAGTCAGAATAGAAAACCACATCTCAGAACCATTTGAAATCCGGGACGGACTGAAGCAGGGAGATGGTCTATCACCGTGTCTCTTTAACCTTGTGCTCGAGTATGTCATCAGAAAGGTACAAGACGACAACATGGCCGGATCATCCCTGAACGGGGTCACACAAGTGCTCGCATATGCGGATGACATCGCCGTTCTGGGCGATAATCTAGAGACTGTTAGTAAAAACTGTGAAATCATCATGCAAGCGGCAGAAGAGATGGGCCTAGAAATAAATGAAGACAAAACAAAATACATGATTACGGCGAGAGCAGGTGGATCTCAGATAACACATATAAACGTCAGAGGTAAGATATTTGAAAATGTCAAAGAATTTAAATATCTGGGAACGATACTGACGGCCAGTAGCGAAATGTCGAAAGAAATTAACAAGAGACTGCATTCCGGCAACGCGAGTTGGCACGCAGTCAGTAAACTGCTGAATCCAGACTGCTTTCACGTAACATAAAGCTCCGTGTCTATAAAACCATAATCATGCCGATTGTTCTATATGGATGCGAAACATGGGCTCTCACAAAACGGGAAGAAAACAAATTCCGCGTATTCGAGAATAAAGTTTTGAGGGGCATCTGTGGCGGTAAATATGACGAGGAGGCAAGACAATGGAGGAGACTCCATAACCACGAATTGAAAGAGCTATATCGCAAACCTACAATAGTGAGAGTAATCAAGTCGCGAAGATTAAGATGGGCCGGACACGTGGCGCGAATGGAGAATGATAGGACCGTGCATAGAATTCTTGACAGTAGACTAACGGGAAAGAGACCGGTAGGACGGCCGCGACGGAGATGGGAGGACAATGTTAGGTTTGACCTAGAGGAGATCCGATTGAATGGTCAAGCGTGGAAGGAGAGTGCCCAGGGCAGGGAACGATGGCGAAGCCGAGTCGGTGAGGTCATGAACTTCCGGGTTCCTACAGCCCAATAAATAATAATAATAATAATAATATAAATTGGTTGGATCTATATAATGTACAATATATACCTGACCTACTGGCTACGGAATATTCGTCGTTCCTTAGAGATAGATCGTACTTCGATATGTTGCTTATTGAGTCGCGACTGAGACAACTTAAGACCAATAGACGAAACAGAAGCAGTCTACGGGCTATTGAATACGATAGTAACTACTGTGCGTTCACAGGCGTAATAAAGCCTCCGAACAAACAGATAGATCTAGACGAATTCATGATCCCACAACGCTCCACCTACGGAACAGTGCGATGGCCACGGTTCACCAGATCATTAACAGGAGAGCTTCGTTCGAATGACATTAACTTGGCAACAAACAGAATCCTGACAAATAACGAAATCGACAAACACATTCAACAAATGGACGAAAGTATAAAACGAACAATGGAGAAAACAATTCCCAATACAACAGTTACAGATAACTTAAACATGACATGAGGGTAGTCCCGGAATTAATCGGCCTGATACATAGATGGCGGTAGTTACTAAAATATAATGAGTGTGGTAGTTATAAAGGAGGTGCGAGCGAACATATAGGGCAAAGTCACTGTTTGCTTTCAACCCGGCGAAGGCCAGGACGATCCTTGTCCCTTGTTACACCTCGCTTTACACCCCCTCTCAACATATATAATTCCATCCTCAAATAATAAATCCTCGCAGACATCCAATCATCAATTCATATGGTTCCATCTCAGTAAACATTAATCAAAGTATATTCATATGATTCCATCTAAGTAAACAATAATCAAAGTATTCTGCATACAATGCAATACTCGCGTTCATTCAAAATCAAAACCTTCTCCATAACAATTAATTCATATCGCATACCTTGCGATAATTATCCATCCATGCTAAAGCATATATCCGTCGTGCACTTGACCTTGCATTCTGCTTCGCATTATGAAAATCAAACAAGCACCTGTCCACAGACCTACACGGTCTCACGTTACAAGTACATGTGTTAGCGGGTGTGATACATGATATGCGAGCACCAGCGGCATTATCAAAGGCCAGCGACTACGAAGTAGTCGAGCGTCAGAAACTGCTGAGTTCGGCGAAGTAGCGCACACAGCAGTGAGGCGCAAATAAATCGTATGATACGATTGGCACATGCGGGCAATGACCTATAATTGGTTCGCCGAATTGAAGGCAATGAAATAATTGCACAAATCATTACCGATGAATTTTTGGCAAGGAAAACGATTATGGAATTTTTTAATTCTCTGTCGCAGCAGTTTTTGCAGAACAAACGATTGGATGAGAAACTGTATCATCTGCACATTTAGCAAATTAAAATGGTATATAAAGTGGTTGCAAATGAATTGGAAGTCGCAGTGTAATGTAATAATATAGCAAGAAGACTGCGGCCTTAGCGTATGTACAGCGGGTCTTCTTGCTATTAAATAAAGTACTATTAAATAAAGTATTATTAAATAAATTACTATTAAATAAAGTACTATTAAATAAAGTACTATTAAATAAAGTTTCTAAAAAATCAAAGTGTTTAAAACATAAGGGATGGACATTCCCAGTGTATTTTAACAATACAGTTTAAAGTCAAAAAACGATAAAGTCTCTCAATTTAAAGGAAAAAACCAAGAGGAGGAGAAGACCAGGCGAGTAAGTAATTCCAAATTGAACTAAATTCAACAGAAATTTGATAACTAATTAATAAATGCTAGCATCTGGGGTTACGCTCAGGTGTTACATTTCAATAACCATAAAATATTAAATGTTAACATTAGGGGTTACACTCTAGTGCTACATTTTGGTGCCCGAGCAAGGACATAACCGAAGAAACTATAAATAAAACCTAACCAACCATTAATTCTGATAACCAATTATTAAATGTTAATGTCAGAGCTCAGGCTCTAATGTTACACCCTTTTCAATCCAAGTTGACAAGCAGTCTCCACGTGACACCCCTGGGATAGCTACTTTGGCACCCGCAAAGTAGTGAAGCAATGCATGCAGCGACACCCTGAGAAAGGTTGGCGGAAGGCTAATAACCTTACCCGGAAAAACAAACTATTATGGAAAATTTAACACGCCTCGGATATGGACCGGAACACGACGACAACCTAGGAAACGAAAATGGCTAAACGATATGAAAATTTTCTCATGGCACGTCCGCTCACTATATAGAGCTTGAGCTGCTCAGCAGCTAGCCGATGCCCTGACCGAATATGAGGCTGACATAACAGCATTACAAGAAATAAGATAGACGGGGAGTGGTGTTATTCAAAGAAACGAGTATGACATTTATTACAGCTGTCATGCAAAACACCATGTGCTCGGGATCGGCTTTCTAGTCAGCCTAAAACTTAAGCGTGCCATCATCGGCTTTAATGCAATAAACAAAGGCTATGTACTCTCCGCGTGAGAGGCAACTTTAAGAACATAAGCTTCATAAACGTTCACGGACCTACAGAGGAGTCCCTCAATATCGAACGGCCCATTAATGCCTGCCCAAGATACGATGTGAATATCGTCATTGGTGATTTGAATACGAAAATAGATCTGCGGCCGATTTTCAAGTACTACGCAGGATCCCATAGTTTACATAAGAACACTAATGACACACCTTCGAAGAGCTCGACGGAGGGAGAGTAAGTCCTGGGCGTAGAAGAGATATGAATACTCCTTAAGAATACTGTCATTAGTACTGCCAACTCCATCTTAGGCAATATACGTAGAGATCAGAGCGACTGTTTTGATGATGAGTGGAAACTAGCGACTGAAAGTAAGAATGCTGCATACCGGGCAATGCAGCAGTCTCATGGGATGCGGGTACGCGAGGAGAGATACAAAGAGCTCAGAAGGTCTGAAGAAAGACTCCACGGACAAAAGAAAAGTGCCTGGGAAAAAAAACCTAGTATGTGAAATAGAGAAAAGTAGAGAGCGAGGTATAATGTATATAATGTATATTGGTCTTGAATGGCGACGAGGAAACACATGATCCAGTAGACCATTCCACATTCGTGTGGTTCGGTTAAAGGATGACTTTCTATGTTTATTTGTGCGCCTGAAGTTCACTTTTAATGTGAACTGATGCGTATTCACAGATTGATGGGTATCACGGGAAAATGTCTGAAGAAGCGGAACACATTCAGCAAGTTCTGTTGAACAACGACCGTGGTAATACCTATAGAACAGAGCATGATACGTTGCATATATGTTCTAATGACGGAATTAAACGACTCACAGCTGGGTCCCCAATAAGTTTCACTGCTCGTTTGTCCATCCTGCCGAGAACGTATAGTGCAGTTTTGAATGCCCCTGACCAAATATGGGAGTTGAACTCCATTTTGGGACGAATATATGCCTTGTAAATAGTGGACAGGTTGGATGGAGTGGAGTATTTTTTGCAGCTCTTAAGGAACCCCATCAAAAATGTGATCTTTCCAGTTAAGAGTCGAATTAATTGGAGTGCCGAATTAATTGATAGTTCCTTGGCTTCGTTGATGCAAGTGCCGTTCATCGATACTATATATACTTTGGGGTTCGACTTTGATGACAAGGGGCAGCACTGAATTTTTAAGGCATTGAATTCTACTCGGTTAGATAATCCCCATTGATACATCTTGTTGATGTCGGAATTCAATATAATAAGCATAGCCTGCCGATTGGTAATGACATTCGAAGAGTTTGGTCGGAAATGTTCATATGAGTATGAGAAACTGATCGTGCTATCATCAACAAACGAGTGAATTGGCTTTTGGGTAATTGACAAGATATCATTTATAAAGATGAGGAAAAGGGTGGGCGAGAGTACCGAACCCTGGAAAACACCTGCATTAATTTGATGGAAGGCAGATTTGACACCATCAAGAACCACTTGAATTGAACGGCCAGAAAGGTAGTCTCTTATCCATTGGATTAGGGAATTGTCCACTCCATAGGAATGCAATTTTGACAAAAGAGCTGGATGCCAAACTCTGCCAAAGGCCTTTGAAATATCCAATGCGACAACCTTGCTTTCGCCACAGTAGTGTTTGGAATGGCTCCACTCTTCGGTAAGGTACGCCATCAAATCTCCTGTGGATCTGTTGGTACAAAAGCCACATGGGCGGTCATTGAGGAGGTCATTTGATTCCAGATTATTCGAAAGTTGACGGTTGATAAGTGATGCCATTACCTTGAAGAGAATAGAACTCAGTGCTACGGGTCGATAAGAAGAGAGGGGCGATTTGTCACCATTTTTGGGAATTGGCTGAATGTTCCCTGACTCCCATCTATTTGGGAAACGGCCAGTAGAATAAGACAAATAGAAGGCTTTTCGCAGTGGTTTAGCGAGTGAAGAAGAACATCTTTTCAATGGAATTGAGAGAATGCCATCCGGACCAGCGGATTTGGTTGCCCTTAGCTCCTTGAGTGCGCGGGCAACAGTACGCGTTCGGAAGTAAATCTGGCTCATGGTGTGCTGCTTATAGTCCAGTTGGTTCCATCAAACCACACGGCCCACTTACCTGAAAAACCCCCCATATCCGCAACTCAACTCCCATTATCTCCCGCCAATGCAATCACATTGGCACCTGAAAATATTTCCTTCTCCAAGGCCATTAATGCATACAAGCATTACATAGAATTCCTAAAAAGGATTGCGTCTATAGGGGCATTCATACTCTCGCATCTCGCTCCACAAAATAGCGTAAACAACATTGACATTTCGACCAGACAATATCATCAACATTACATCACACCTTAACTGCCAATAGTACGCCACAACATTCGTCGAGTCTCGTCCAGCTATCGTTCTGGAAGGCATAGCCCCGCCTACTTCCGCCCATCAAAGGATCAAGATGGCGGCCATTAAGGATTCTTGTCGTTGAAGATCCTTTTCAACTCTTTCACTTCGTCGTTCGTCGTCCACAAGCATAGCAGTCGCTTTGCTAAATTCGATTTTTTTGTATTTCGGGTCGTGTCACATGTGCCAATTTGCATGTGCGTAATTTGAATATTTTAAGTTCAATTATATAAAATAAAATAAGAAGAGTTTAAATATAAATATTTTCGCATATCGTTAGTTATTTTGTCGTCGTTCGTTTTTGTCGAATTTTTAAATTTGCACGGTAAACCCACCGTGAACACATACATTACCAAGCATTTCTGCATTAGCGACCCAAAAACTGAATTTCCAATTAGTGTAGATATTCACATTATAATTCAATCCAGCCGTCGCCATAGATGCCATGCATAATTGACACAGATGGTATACACAACCGTCATTATGTACCCATCTAAATTACTTTCCGAAGACTTGCAACTATGGATTCAATTGCAAGCACTTCTCGCGGAAATATTGCTTTGTTTGAATTTTCAAACAATCACCGACGCCAAGTTTCGCCGTCAGATCGGATTCAATAGCATAAACATATGCAAAACAAAAGAATCCGATTCTCCCAGTCGGCAGAGAGACGATATACGATCCCTATTGTATGAAATATCGCAATCTCTTTTAGCATCTAATGAGTGGCTGCTATTTAGACAGCTGACCCTCATTACCGAAAGATGCCGTAGGTCGTTTCACCATTGTTCTTTTTTTCCTCGTTTCAGGCGAAACGCATCGATGAACACGGTGATGTGTACGAACACACACATACACCACCGCGTCCCTGAAATCGCTTTCCATTGGTCACTGGTCAAGGGAAATTTCATTTCCTTTTCCCCACACCACCAAAAACTCACCACAAACGATAAAATATAGTTGAGTTGTATCCCAACCATCGCGCGCGCAGCATCTCTTCGTCATTGCAGAACATTGCACTACCCCCGAGTGTTTGTATGAATCGTGTGTGTTGACCGTGTGAACAATTAAAGCCGAAATTAAAAATAACCTATTTTAATTCTTTATAAGAAAAGGGATCAATCATAAAGTAATATATAGTGGAGAAGTGCGCAGGTTCCGGGTGCTGGAAGCCTGTATCGTACGCATACCCCTTCAGCAAGGAAGGGGTTTGTATGCGATTGCGGTCTACGCACCTGAGGAGCACCAACATAATCTATTTATAGCAGAGCTCGAGACACTCTTCCGATGCTTACAATTGCACCTGGGCAAAAATTACTTTATCCTAGGAGGAGATATGAACGCCAAGCATAGAAATTGGGGAAATCATATATCTAATGTCAGAGGAAATCAGTTGGCTGGTTGGTTAGATCAGTTTCATACTGAATATAGAACTGACTTGCTAGCTACGGAATATCCATCGTTCCCCAGAGGTAGATCGTTCTTAGATATCGTGCTAATTGACTCACGACTGAGATTTCTTAGCACCAACAGACGAAACACAAACTGTTTACGGACAATTTAATACGACAGTGACCACTGTACATTCACGGCAGTAATACAGCTTCCGAACGAGCTCGTAGATCTGGAGGAATTCGTGATCCCGCAACCCTATAACTACGGGGCAATGCGATGGCCGCGGTTCACCAGATCATTAACAAAAGAACTGCGTTCGAATGACTTTAATCTGCCAGTAAACAGAAACCTGACTAATGTCGAAATCGACAAATACATTCAACAAATGGACGAAACCGTAAAACGAACAATGGACAAAACAATTCCCAAAACAACAGTTACAGATCACACTAACATGTACAGAACCGCAACAATAAACGCACTCCACAAGAAAAAGAGCAGACTGCTATCGAAATTAAAACAATTACACAGACAGTTTACAGACAGACAAGACCAGGAGATAATATCACTGAAATCCCGATTAAAAAACCTCCAACAATTACTTAAAGCTAATTATAGATTAGCAACAAATTTGTATTGGAACAACAGAATTCGAGCTATAAAAACTAATAACCCGAATATGTTCCCACAAATAAATGAAATATTCAGGAGAAATAATCAAAATGAGATTCAGTGTCTCCAAATACCACGTACTGATGTAAACAAGCAGCTGCTAACCAACATTGGCATAGTAGCAGAGAACGCTATTCTCAATAGTGAGCTCTTCGTGATCGAAGATCCTTTGGAAAAGGTGAACGGTGTGGGAGCTGTCTTTCAGGAAATGTACAAGGTGAATGAAAGCATTCACCGAAATCACGACCTGGAGGACAGAGTTCTACTCAATCACCTGCACTTCCGGAATGAAATTTCACTTTGGCAATCGGAGAATCCGGGTTTTACGGAATTCAGTGACGATAATCTGTCAATTGACATTAATGCCAATGGTGTAGTGGCTAATAGCCTTTTAATAACAAGGGAAGGAATCTAGAGTATCTTCGACTCATTAAGAAGCAAAAAGTCAGTGGGAATAGATGGAGTACCTAACATCGTACTCAAGAACCTGCCCCCTATGGCAATAGATATCACGGTCCTGTTTAACAACGCGTTGAATAATGCATATTATCCCGCGCGTTGGAAAACGGCAATCATTCAGCCCATCGCAAAAAAGGGCAAAGACTGCACAAACCCAATGAACATGCGTTCGATAAGTTTACTCCCAAGCATCAGTAAAGTATTTGAAAAAACCATTAACAAAGCTCTGGTAAAATGGGTAGACGACAACAGCATTATTCCAAATAACCAGTTTGGCTTTAAGGCAGGTCATGAAACCACACATGCCGCAGCTAAACTGGTCTCCGACATACAATGGAATAAATGTAGAAACCAATGCACAGGAGCCCGTCTGATCGACTTGGAGAAAACCTTTGATACCGTCTAGATCGAAGGGTTGTATTACAAACTGGTCAGACATGGCATACATAAGCCTTTACTATATCTACTTTACGATATGTTAAAGGACAGGAGGTTCGTGGTCAAAAGTGGTAATGTGACCTCTAATAAAACGTATAATATCAAGAATGGCTTGCAAGAGGGCGCGGTACTCTCTCCGATTCTTTTTAACTTTTACATTAGCGACTTATTAGATGCACTTCCGCAGGCTATTGCGTACGCAGACGATCTCATAATTTACAGAACACCTCCGAAAGTTGCGATCATAAATAGGTTAATACAGCGAGACTTCAACAAAGTGCAGCGCTATTGTGATGACTGGAAACTTAAGATCAACTTCCAGAAATGTGAAGCCATCCTATTTAGAACTCCATTATATAAAGCCACGTACGACACAAGGAAAAACTGGCGAAAGCTAGTTATCGTGGGACCGCATGGAGATAAACTGGAAACCAAGAGTTTAGTTAAATACCTGGGCATCTGGCTAGACCAATACCTGTATTTCAACAGACATGTAGAGCCTGCTTTGCTCAAAGCGAGGAAAACTTTTGCTATGACAAGGAGGCTATTTCACAGTAGCCAACTTGACAGCAGGGTAAAAGTCATATGCTACATCACGCTAATCAGGCCAATGCTCATATATGGTTGCCCAGTATGGTTCAACATAGGTCCAAAATGATGGAAAAGATTCGGGTGTTCGAAAGAAAGTGTCTCAGAAGTTGTCTCAGATTATATCGGACACCGGAATCAGACTATAAAAAGTATTATTCAAATGAGACTTTATATAATGAAGCGTACATAAATAGGGTGGATAATTTTATGACTAAATTAATCAGAGGACATATTGCGAGAGCAATAAGCTCGTCCAATGACCTAATTTTCGGGGCCAATTATCCAAACACTCTGTACTATGAGAGCGTACGTCGCAACGGGTTTGTTCCATCAGAGGCGTTCCTTGACTTGGACATGAAAGGGCTTATACAGGATAGATCCGGAATTCCGCTGATCCATCATGTAAGTAGATCATCCGTAGACGGGCGATTGTGCTACGACCGGGAAGTAACGCGCACCGAAGAAGAGCTCCTGCGCTTTCAGTAGGGCTATCTCCCACAGAGACCGGGGCGATAGTATTAGACAGCGTCAACAGTTCTAGCGGTTGAATGGCATATAAAGACCTGGATACCAAAGTCGGTATAGAATCACACTATCATCAGCTAGCTTACATAGACTTAGCTTTTCTAGAATTAGGGTAGTATAAGATTTTAGTTAAGTTAAGTTAAGTACTTTTACATAAAATTAAAAATTAAAAAAAAGTAAGTAAGTTAAATTTTAAGAAAAAAAAAAAAAAAAATTACAAAGTTTTTCAAATTTTTCTTTGTCTTTCAAATAATTATAAGTACTGCCACAAAATTCTGTCGCCGAAAGGCAAATTACATAATGGTTAAGTAATGTTTAGCTTAGAGCGTCTGCGAAGGAGCAGTAAGTTATTATATAAGATAATTAAGCTAGAATTTAAGCATTTTTTGTCTAGCGTTTAATTTAGAAACTAAGAATATAAAGAGAAAATAAAAAATGTTTTAAAAATGAAAAAATTAAATGACGCAAACAGAGGTGCAAAAAAGGGGAAAACAGACACAAGGAATGGAAGGAGTAGAGGGTTTTCCCGCACTGCACATCACTCGCGTGTATAATCTTGCACTTTTCACAGCACCAAGACGAGTGGGCGGAAATCCGTTTGTTTGCATAGGATCGCACAGAAAACTTTGCACTTCACTAGGACGCGTGTGTGAAGATCCGTTTGTTTGTTTAGGATGTGGTATCTCGATGGCGGTCAGAAGTCGGCTATGAATCGGAATCTCTTTCCCTGTAGCCGTCGCTTAAGATTTGAGAACAGATACTAGTCGCTAGGGGCCAAGTCTGGAGAATAGCAATATTACGTAGTAAATCCCCCACCACATTTGTCCCACTGAGAAACAACAATCAAAATCGAATATATACTACACAGAACATTAAGCACAAAAAATATTTAACATAGACTTAAAACAAAACTCAATTTAAATTTGATATTATACACACAATTAAAACATTAAACACACATATTACATTTTAATATTACACAATTAAAACAAAACATTAATTCGAATTGGCGCCTGCAAACGCCCAGTTATTACGCCGGTGATGACATCTCAGATAAATTCGAGATCAATCATCGCCGTGGAACAGATTATGCGATGTAACGTTTACATCGTATGATCTGGCTTTCTCAGTGGGACAATGGTGGGAAAAAAAAAAGAAAATAACCGGTGGTTTCGCATCAGTCAATCTAGAAAAGTCGATTGAATAAGTTGAGAGTCGAAAAGAAAAAGGCCATTGGATAAGTTCCGAGTGAAAGGTTTAAAGCCGATTGCAAAAGTTGACAGTGAAATTATTGATTGCGATTAAAGATTATTATTGAAAAAATTAAAGTCGATTGAATAAGTTTACAGTGAAATTATTGATTGCGATTAAAGATTATTATTGAAAAGATACAAGTCGATTGGATAATTTGACAGTCAAATTATTGGTTAGTATTAAAGATTTAATTGGTTTAGATTGTGGCGTACATTGATTTGAAAAGTGTTCATTATGTTTTGTGTTTGTAATTTATCTTATTATTTTGTTTATTTATATTATTATTTAATTTCAACAGTAGTGATAATAATAATAGACATAATCGTAATATTTTATTAATAATAAAAGACTTATTTTTATAATACTTACCTAAAAATGTAGTATATTAATGTTTTATTTATGATATTTTTTGGGAATGTAATGTTAGATTTGTGCGGTAGTTAACATAAAAGTATTTTTTTTTCATTTATTTTTAAACATTGGTTTTAATTAATTTGATTCGTTCTATTGAAGATAGGTTGATGGTTACAATGAATGTGTATATATTTAGATGTGGTTATTATATTGGTTTGCTCTTTTCCTTTTTTTAATTTTCTCTTGAAAAGTATTTGTTGTGGGTATTTTTTTTTTTTTTTTTTTTTTTTTTTGATTTCGATTAGTTGTTTCCATTTTCAATTTCTTAGATAGGTAATAAAATGTTCATTATAAAAATAAATTTAAAAAACAGATGTATTTATAAAAAGGTAAATTTCAAATTAATATACAAAAGATAAGAATAATATATATGTTGAGTTGGAATTGTTCATGATGGTATTTACAACTTAATTTTATTCAGTTACTTTCTTAATCTTGAAATAGTTATTTACAATTTTGTTTGGTATTCATAAATGATCTTCCTCGTTGAGGGTCAATGTTTGTTTTGTTTTACTTGTATGTGATTTATTTTCGTATTTTATTACATTTGTTTTAATATGTTCTTTTAGTGTTTTATAGCATTTCTTTTACCCCTTTTTTTTGTCATTAATTTTGTCTCCGTTATAGTTTTTAATTATACCTTGATATTTGTTGCTCTCATCTATATTTGGCAATATTGTGTATTTATTTGTACGTTTATTATCTTTGACTTGGGTTTAACTAATGAGCGTTTTTTTTTATATTGTAATACACCTTGGGGATATCAAATAGAGGTGAAAACTAACTAATCTCGAAATGTGGTTTTAATCTCTTATTGTTTTTCATTGTTAATCTTTGACCAATTTCGTATTTTCCCACCCAGTTATGCTGTAATGAGAAAGGGGCCCTTCCAAATGGGTGTTTGTTTGCTCTTGAGGCTTTTACATCCCATTAACACCATGTTTTCCACATGAAACGATTCTGGTTTCGTTTCATTTCCGTAGCAGGGGTTGCCTTTAATGAACCGCATTCCACACAATGCTTTTTATAGCTCCTGATGTCGGAGGGCATGGACGGCCATCAGTATCTTTGTCGTATTGTATTATATAATTTGATGACGCTTTAATGTTCAACAGAACGGGAATTGTGGTAAACCCTGAGTACAGTCGCAATCTCGTTGTAAATATTTAGGGTGTTGTGGACTTTTGTAATAACTTTACGTTTTGTTTACTTTGCGAGGGGCTAGGGAGTTTACCGAATTTACTGAATGCTGCCTCAATGGCTGAGTTGGTAAGCAGGTTGTGTCTTGCGCTGAACTGTGCAAACCTAGGTTGAACAGACGACTCTTGCTATTGTGCGGTTCAGCACAATCATTGAGTGGTAGGTAGGAACCCAAACCCCAGCCGACCGGTGAAATACCACCCCATTAACATATAGGCTTCGTAAAATGGTTTGGAGAAATCTTTGAGCACCTTTCGGAGCTTGGCTGATGGACCTGATCAAAAAAAACACCAAAAATAAGCAGGGTGCTGACTCAACGCTATAGGTTCGCCTCTCCTGGGAGAAGTAAAATAAAAAAAAATATAACAAAAATTGAAAAAAGTCTCGGTTCTTAGACCAATACATTTGTTATTACCATTTGACTCCTTAGGGTTCTTCTTCTTATGGTTAAAATTTAACCTGAAGGCTTTGCCTTTATCTTGCTCCTCTTTCTCTCTCTCTCTCTCTCGCTCTCTTTCTCTCTCTGTCCCCCCCCCCCCCCCCCCCCTCTCTCTCTCTCTCTTGTGCAGTTTTCTCGACGTGTAAGAACTTGATTGGCACTAAATACCCTTGGGTTCATACCCGTGCGAGGAAATGTGACGCACCGTTTGAAGCCTTCCATATTACAAATTTTTGAGTCGTTTCCAAGTATACCGGCATCTGGTGGGCTGGGCATATTGCTCACTACTTAAATCATACATCTAAGTTTAGACTTACCTTTCAGTTGGAAGTTCACCTTGCAGTTTCCCAAGGTACTGATGCTCCCAAACGGCATCTGTAAGGGGTAAGCCTGTCGCCGATTGATGTTGGCTTTTGATCCATCAATACTATTCTTGTTGATCAGGCTCATTTCAGCGCCGGTGTCCATTACTAGAGTTGTGTTTTTCTTAACATCATCATCATCGGCACTACAACCGGGAACCGGTGTTGACCTTATTTAGCAAGTCCTCAAGCTTGTTAAATTTTCCATAATGATTTGTTTTTTCCGGGCAAGGTCATTAGTCTTGCGCCAGGTGTTTTTCCTAACACCTACATCTATTGGTAGCTGGGCAGTTGGGACGCTGGTTATTGGCGAGTAATGGGTCCTAATGTGGTAGCTCCTCTTTGTCATCGAGTGTTCCGGCCTGCTTCTTTTTTGTTCTGAACGGGGAGAATTTTTTGCAGACTCGAATTGAATTCGCGACTCCCATTTCAGCTTTTGCTGACACTATCCTAGATTGTGACCTTGTTTGCCACAGAAGTCGCAAATCGACAGTATGTGCAGAATTCTTTTTCCCTCCCTTAATCGGCGGCAATCAAAAGGAGGTTCTTTCTTTTTACACAATCCTCGTAGGTATGCACCCCCCCCCCCCCCCCCCCCCCCCCCCCCCCACCACCCCTCCGCCACATACACTTGTCCAAGTCTTTTTCACCTCCTGGTTTTTCTTTTTTCTGTTTTATTCTCCTTCTTACTCTATATTTAAGATAAGCTTTAAGGTTCTTTTTATATTAATTAATTTAAGTTTAATTTCTGAGCTTGCATTAAGCAAAATAAATGAGGGTTCTGCCCTCACTAAACTAAACTAAACTATCCTGGCAGTAACTGGAAGTTACTTTGATAATGGGGGATTCTGTGTTACTGCTCGCTCGGTCCGTGGTACCGGTTCTTGTTGATGCGGCATCATTTCCATATCTAGAGAGTTGGGCATTGTCTCTGCTATTGTTTGCCCTAACTCGTAACCTGAAAGTGATTTGTGGGTTTCTGAGGGTGCTATTGGTGCATAGAGAAATGGGGAGTTTATTGAATCCTGCGGAGAGTTTAATGGCAGCTGAGGTTGTTGGATTTGTTCCAAATCGAATGTTCTTTGCATCAGAGTGTCAATAGATACCTCACCCATCAACAATAAAAACTGTCGATGGTATGGATTTACCACCCCTTGTTTGTATACGTCCTGGCAAACACGTTCAGCTGTACTTTTTCGGCCTCAGCGGACCTGGAGCCATATTTCTGCTCCGCCGCTAGTTTGGATCTTCCCAACCTTTGCTTAAGACGTATTTGGAACAAGCTGACTGCTTCCGTTGAGTTTTGCCTGGTAGCCAGTAGTTTATTGGCCAATCTTGGTAGCTTTCTATTGGCTGATAAACTTCCTTCACCAGATCCTCGCCTTCCTGAAAAGACGAGAATAGAGTGCTCTTCCACCCGAAGATAATTGCACCTAATTTCGGACTGCGTTCCCCACAAAGATGAGAATTAGCTGTGCTGACCGCTTCGCAACCTTGTGTAACCTACATCCATATTTTAGAAATAACCGGATTTGATTTGGGTTAAAATGAAAAGGGAAAGGAAAAGGACAGTTTACCGATTCACAAATTAGAACAGTACAGTTGCTGAAAATGCATAACAAGAGAGTTTTTAAAACAAGGACAACCACTACTCCAAAGGTATTTACAATATTTATTTTTGTTAATTATCTTGAAGTGACTATCAACATCATCATCGGCACTACAACTGGGAACCGGTCTTGGCCTTACTTAGTCAGACCTGTTAAATTTTCCATAATGATTTGTTTTTTCCGGACAAGGTCATTAGTCTTGCTCCAGAGGCTCCCCGACGGGGAATCGAACCCCGGTCTCCCACGTGACAGGCGGGTATACTAACCACTATACTATCGAGGAACCTGTTTTAGTGAATATGTTAATAAAAGTGAAAAAATATATGGTTACTTATCTATAGTTGTTCTCTGCTGCTGTTGTTGTTGAGGCTGCTTCGGTTCGTAGTTGATCAGCTGCGGTTGTTGATGTGCTACTGTCCTTTGTTGATCAGATGCAGCCAGACTCGGCTTCGGACGAAGGGTAAAGATATGTGAATATTCTACACGAATGCCCATGACGATCGAAAATCGCCTAAGCAGGCGTAACCCGAAACTTACGAGAAAAACAAGATTTGAGGGTTCCCATACACCCGGCTGCATTGGGAGTCGAGTTGTAACAATATCCGAAATTTCAAGTTCCATGGAAGGCACAAAATGCATGTCGAACAAATGAGGTCAAGCAAAGGTGTGGAGGAAAAATTAAATTGAGTTGGGAGTCAGAAGAAAATTTGTCCCAAATTGAAAAGACACCTTGTCTCTCTCTTGTCCAGTTGTAAAAATTGTTTAAAAGGTGTAATTGAAAAAGTTATTATCAAGATAGACATCCCGTTACAAAATTGTTTAAAAGATGTAATTAAAAAACGTATTAACAAGATAGACATCCCGTTACAAAATTGTTTAAAAGGCGTAATTGAAAAAGTTATTAACAAGATAGACATCCCATTACAAAATTGATTAAAAGGTGTAATTGAAAAATTTATTAACAAGATAGACATCCCGTTACAAAATTGCTTAAAAGGTGTAATTGAAAAAGTTATTAATAAGATAGACATCCCGTTGTAAAAATTGTTTAAAAGGTGCAAAAGAAAAATTGTAATCATTGTTTAACCATATTAAAATAAGAAAAGTAAATTGTAATTAGCCAAATATTATAATTAACAAAATTTTTGTAACTTAGGATTAGAAAAAGGAAAATAACATTTTTGTGATTAGCATAGGCCCCTTGGAAGTTAAGGATTAGAATAAAATCCGACTCTCCTGGTCCAACAGAAACGCTAGAGGTTCTACCCACAAACCGTATCTGGCCTGAGGGCTTAGTTGGTGCTTTCTATTTTCTGGTGTGCAACACAATTGAAGCATAACAAAATATAAATATGTATATATATCGTGCGATCGACAAAGCCCTCTCTCGTTCGATCGTGCAGATCGAAGGATACATTCTTTGTTTGCACTGTTCCTTTGTTTAGAAACACACAATAGACGTATTTCTATCACACAACAGATGCGTGTCTCGCAGTACATTTTTCGTTTGTTTAGCCTTGAAAATGTTTACGATCAGCGAGACCGTGTGGATGCGCTCAATATAATTTTAGAACCTTGTATTTCACAAGTGTTCCTTTATGGCCGACGACAACAATGTATCGTTGCCATAGAATTGATCACTATTGTTTGAGTAGCAGAATCTTCATTATGTTTACTTTTGTGCTATCATAGAGATTTTCCAGATGTGGTATCTAGATTCTATGATCCTCCTGCATATGCGTTTGTATTTTCATGCACTTTTACAGTGACCCATTAATCTATTAGATAAGTTGATTAAGGGTTATCAACATACGGGGGTTCATATGATGATGAATCCGATTAATGGTGGAGGATGGCTCCAAAAAGGTGAGTATGGAGTGAAAGGTTTTGCGTGTAACAGGGCCGATAGCTTCTTAATCTCCAAAAGATCGTGCAAAATGTATCCCGCCCGTTTTCTGGAGATGCCCATGGCCTCAGTCAAGTCGCGCAATTTCACTTTACGGTCACTCAAGACAATTCGATGCACTTGCTTTACGATATCACCATTGCCGCCTCAATGGCTGAGTTGGTAAGGAGGTTGTGTCTTGCATTTGATTGTGCAAACATAGGTTCAACAGACGACTCTTGCTATTGTCGGTTTGGCACAATTACTGAGTGGTAGATAGGGTTCCAAAGCCCAGCCGATCGGTGAAATACCACGCCATTAAGCTATAGGCTTCGTGAAATGGTTGGAAGAAATCGTTGAGCATCTTTCAGAGCTTGGCTGATGGACCCGGTCGAAAAAAAATAACATCTCAGGGCGCTAACTCAGCGCTATAGGTTCGCCTTTCCTGGGAAAATAAAATTTTAAAAAATTAAAAATCCGTAGCCCATTTTACCCTTCCAGAGTGAGGTGTGTCTTTGATACTTGTAAGGCTTATTTTAAATTCACTAAACCACCGCTAAATCGCTTTGTTAAATTTATTCAATGCCGAACAAAAGCAGCAGATTTTGTTGGTTTGGCTGCAATGGTAATAGTTATTTCCAATGTAAAAATCGTTCCTGAAGATAATGAAATTCTGTTTTTTAAGACGTTTTGAGGGGAATCATCATCTGCGTTCCACATTGTTGTAAATAATCCATTCCGCATCACCGGTTATCATTCTTTTCAAGAAAGGATTATTTATTGCACGCTTCAGCAGCATATCCCAGATATTTATATGGGCCGTCAATTACACCTCTTTGAGTGAGAAATCCAAATATCAAGCTTGATGTGTATCCAAACTTCTTTAGATGGAAGTAAACAATTTTTAACTGATGTTCAATATTTCTGGAGTCCCAATATTTCAAACAGTTTAACCCAACTCCTCAATGTACTCGTCGTGTACCAGATATAGATGGTCATTTCGCCAATACACTGACCTGTTTCTCACCTCCCACCCGAATAAATACACAATTGAAGTTTCTTCGGCCTTGGGCACTTCAGACCACTGTGTCATGTCAGCTAAGTTTGCTCTAACAAGAACAGTATAGTTCTACGAGAAAGCTAACTGGGAATGTCTGAACGACTTTTTTGGGAAGTTAAATTGGTCGTTATTTTTCCTCAATAACGATGTTGATTCTATAGGGGCCACATTGACAGACACGATTCTACTTGGCATGCGGACCTTTATTCCACACAGAGTAAGGAGTATCAAACCCAAGAGAAATATGTGGTTCCGGGTGCGGAGAAGCCATTAAAGCTAAAGAGTTGAGCTTCCGGTTGTATAAATCAAACAATACTGAGGAAAACCGGAAGAGATTTAAGAGAGCTAGAAATGACTGGAACGCGCATATTCAACACGCCAAGTTCTTACATGACCAGAAAGTGAGACAAAAAATACTACACTCTCCCACAAGTTCTAGAAACTTCTGGGCATTTGTGAAAAACATTCAAAACTCGGTCTCTTTATCCATTCCATCGCTCATAGTCGATGATAGACCAGTCAGAGGTGAAATAGAGAAGGCAAATCTACTTGCTGCACATTTTACAACGAATCAGTGCCACCTCAACTTGAACATAAACAGCGCACCATGAGCCAGATTCACTTCCGAACGCGTACTATTGTCCGTGCACTCAAGGAACTGAACGCAAACAAATCTGCTGTTCCTGATGGCATTCCCCCAATTCTCTTGAAGAGATGTTCCTCTTCATGCGTTAAACCATTGCGGAAATTCTTCCATTTGTCTTATTTTACTGGACATTTCCCAAATAGATGGGTGGTCAGCGAACCTTCAGCCAATTCAGGCTGACAAATCGTCTCTCTCTTCTTACTGACCCATAGCACTAACTTCTATTCTCACCAAGGTATTGCTATTCGTAGCAATAGGTCCACAGGAGATCTGATGGCGTACCTTACCGAAAAGTGGAGCCATTCCATCCACTACCTCGGTGAAAGCAAGGTAGTCGCATTGGATATTTCAAAAGCCTTCGACAGAGTTTGGCATCCAGCCCTTTTGTCAAAATTGCATTATATGGAGTGAATAATTCCCTGATCCAATGGATAAGAGACTATCTTTCTGGCCGTTCAATCCAAGTGGTTCTTGATGGTGTCGAATCTGTCTCCCATCAAATTAATGCAGGTGTTCCTCAGGCTTCGGTACTCTCGCTGACTATTCTCCTGTTCTTTATAAATGACCTCTTGTCAATTACTCACAACCCAATTCACTCGTTTGCTGATGATAGTGTGGGGGTTCTCTATAACACACGGAGAACCAACCCGCAATTCCTACCTAACTTCAACAGCTAACAGAGCGTAACCATAACCCAAACCTGCAATAGCACACATTAGCAAACATGCAAGGAACATACTTCCCAATATGCAACAGCATCCGGTCCCAAATCTGCAATCACATACATCCCCAAACTTACCAAAAATCCATTTCCCAATCTGTAATAAAACGCATTTCCAAAACTTGCAACAGAATATAAATCATCTCCCTCATCTACATCAATCCGCATACATTTTTTCCAAAAACCACTTCGGTTAATTTCTTATTTAAACTATACCCCTCGCTTACAACCAAGCAGCATTAATTTCCCCCGAAAACATTCCGGTTCACTTCCTGCTTAAGGCATTTCCCTCGCTTGTAACCAAGCAACATTTATTTTCCCCGAAAACCATTTCGGCTCCTATCCCAACTAAACCAATTGAAACAACATCAATTCTCCTTACTGGTAAACCACCAGCATGATGCGTTGCATTTCCACGAAACAACCATCGCAACGACCAAGACCCATATTCCTTTGTCTAACCGACAACTCATGCACATACTTGGTCGTGTTCCCAAACCGATTTCCCGTATACATGGCGACAAAGGAATCCAATTCAGCCTGTACGGCAGTAATTATCTGGAACTAAATCCCCTATGCATGCGTAGCAACCCTTTTCAAGTTCTTAGTAAGTCGCAGTGAATTTTACTTGGCGATGACTCCACTGCCACGGCACCATGAATGGACTCTTGCCCATTTTCAGTCAGTCGAGTTTTAGCAGCCACCACGAAGAGAGTCAAATTGCAACCCCCTGTGGAGCGCGCAACACGTTTTTCCTTTTCCTTGACGAGCAGGGGTTGGTCGCCCACGAGTCCGGCGGGCCAGTAACGGGCAACTCAGTTTATCGTATATTCGAAGTATAACTTAACGTGCTTTCCGGTGGTTTAAGAAATATCGGGTCTATAAGTGTTCACCGATATAGACATGGAGAAAAATAATTTGGCGCGAGCAAGAACTTTAAATACCTGTTTCGATCCCGTTGATAATATATCTAAAAACACTTGTGTATAAAAATAGTAACCCAAGCGGATATGTTGTGTCCCTTAAGATCAGCGTAGACGTTAAGAAAAACGATTTGGCGCGAGCAAGAAGTTTAAATACATGTTTTGGTCCTGTTGATAATATATTTGAGAACACCTGGGTACAAAAGCAGTAGCCAAAGCGGATCTTAAGATTAATATAGACAGTAAGGAAACCAAATTTGAGATTATGTACGCAGTTAATTAAGTAGACCTCTTGCAAAGTGAATGTGGAAGAATAAAGTAAAGCCGAAGTTACGTAATATATATCAGCGTTTTATTTTTACTTGTTTTCGTCTTCCTTGAGGAATAATTTTCAGCCTGGCAATCGGTGAGCGTAATCTAAGGGTGTTGGGGATTAAGTGAACCCGTGTCGTGCCAGACACATTACTTAAGCGACCCCCGCAATATCACACTGAGTTCCTCATACTCATATGAACACTCCCGACCAAGCTCTTCGAATGTCATTACCAACCAGTTTATGCTTGATACATTGAATTCAGACCTCAACAAGATATATCAATGGGGATTATCTAACGGAGTAGAATTCAATGCCTTGAAAACTCTGTGCTGCCTCATGTCGTCAAAGGCGAACCCCAAAGTAAATATACTGTCGATTAACGGCACTTGCATCAACGAAGCCAAGGAACTATCAATCGTCGGCACTCGAATTAATTCGACTCTTAATTGTAATGACCACATATTTGAAGCTGGGAATAGTGCAGTCAAATGTATGAGGTTCCTTAAGAGATGCAAAAGATACTTCACTCCATCCAACCTGGCCACTATTTACAAGGCGTATATTCGTCCCAAAATGGAGTTCAACTCCCATAGTTGGTCAGGGGCATCCAAAACTGCACTACACGTGCTCGACAGTATGCAAAAATGAGCTGTGAAACTTATTGGGGACCCAGCTGTGAGTCGTTTAATTCGGTCATTATATACCATGCCTATCTCTTTTCTATAGGTCTGACGATGGTCATTGCTCAACTGAACTTGCTGAATGTGTTCCGTCCCTGCAGACATTTTCCCGCGATACCCGTCAATTTGGTCAGGCATATCCAAAACCGCGCTACATGTGCTCGATGAGATACAAAAACGAGCAGTGAAGTTATTATGGACCCATCAGTAAGTTATTCAATTCCGTCGTTAGGTATTATCATGGTCGTTGCCCAAATGTACTGAATGTGCTCCCCTTCTCCAGACATTTTCCCGTGATATCCGTCAATCTGTGAATGCACATCAGTTCATGTTGAAAGTGAACTTCAGGTGCAGAAATACACATAGATAGCCATTCTTTAGCCGAACCACACGAATGTGGAATGTTCTACCTGATCATCTGTTTCCTCGTCGTTGTGATGTCCATGCATTCATGACCAATATACCTCCTTTCCTGATCCCCTTCCTCTCCATCCGCTCGCACTGTGCTCTGACAATTAAGGCTACTTCCAAATACCCTTCTGTGTGCGCGTTAGTGTAAAAAAAGAAAAAGAAAATTAAACGGTGCGAGAATTTGTTATATAATTAATATAAATTAATTATCATCCCCCCCTAAAATACATTTAAAATCCTGGCCAATGCATATCCCTTCCCAATACCTAAACATCACATTAACAGTACAATAGCATGTTCCCACCATGCAATAGACACATTTTTAAAATAAAATAACATCCCTAAAAATACCGGATTTCTATCCCAGTAGATAATATTTGGTTTGCCAAAAGGTCCCAAATATTATACACTGAATGCAACAACAGTTCCTGCATTTAAAAGGGAAACGCAACAAAAAGGGATATGCGGTCGGGGATACGAGGATTCAGCCTCTTGAAATTTAGTCGTGGCGCGAGGCGGTTCGTTCACCACAGAAAAATAAAGTTAAATAAAGAATTTTGAATTAAAATGAGTTGAAAATACGTTGTGAACCGTTTAAAATAAAAACAATAACTGTTTAATATGTTTAATCGTTACCAAATAGTTTAAAATAAAAACAATAACTGTTTAATATGTTTAATCGTTACCAAATAGTTTAAAATAAAAACAATAACTGTTTAATATGTTTAATCGTTACCAAATAGTTTAAAATAAAAACAATAAATGTTTAATCGTTACCAAATAGTTTAAAGTTTAAAATAAAAACAATAAGTGTTTAATATGTTTAATCATTACCAAATAGTTTAAAATAACAACAATAACTGGATATATCCCTAGTGTTTATTTGCTGCCGAATTGGAATCAAAGTTTAAACATCCTTTATACATCCTTTAAAATAAAAACAATAACTGTTTAATATGTTTAATCATTACAAAATAATTTAAAATAAAAACAATAACTGTTTAAAATAAAAAGTTTATACATCCGTAAACAATTTGAATATATCCCTTGTGTTTAATTCGTACCAAATTGGAATCATTGTGTCGTTTTATAACCACACTAAGAGAGCAACCACGCCATCATACACGGGGTAAGTTTGGTTACCTTAGATATAAACAATAATTGTTGTAAGAAAAATATAACAAACATCATTAATATCATATTTATCACTAAGAGAATTATTACTAATTACTGAATTCAGAATTGTTCAATATATTTGTTTATGACAAATTCTACAATTATCAAGTTTATTAATGTAGAATTACTACTGTGTCTTTTACTATCGCCTTTTTTACGCGAGGGCATATTAAACTCGGCTTTATAACATTTGGCTTATTACTATTAATTATTATGGTTAAATTTTGTATAACCTCAGACGTATGAATAATCACAAATAACCAATTTTTAATATGGAATGTTCTGCTTATTCATACGTTTCTTTCTCATTATATTCGCCAACTTTCGAGATCAATGTTGTTCGATACCTATTATCTTATCCTCTCCCTTTTCGTCCAGCCCCACTGGGGAACTCCTGTCTAGCCCGCGTATTTACACTACTCTAGTATATTAAAAAAAAGAAGTCCTGTTAAATATTACCATCTCAGAGAACAGTACTGATATTACTTCTCTGCTGCTTGCTTGTAAATTGTAACTGCAAGGAACGCAAACTGTCGATCGAATACAATTCTGTTGTTACGGAAGGGTCAGGTGCGGCCTCAATAGTACTTATTTTGTTGTGGTAGGTTTTCCATGTAACAAACCTGTAAGTATCGCCTTGCTAGTCCGATACATCAAGATTCCCGAATGTATCATCAAAAACTGACACCATACGATGAGGGTATTAACTTTTCCCTATTCCAACCAAAAAAACTTAAAATGTCTGAGAAACTTGAAATGCTCTAACTATAACCATCCAGTCAAATTCCAAAGAAACAAAGCCTTTGTTCCCTTCAATTTCCACTCCTTCTTAACCGCCAAAATATTTGATCCTTCATCTTTCTCACCTGTTCACCTTAGAGATGCTTCTGATGTATGACTGAAAATCTAGTATCTCGCTTTTGAAAACACTCGTATCTAGATAGGCATATTGAAACCGCACGAACATCAGAGTTATACGACCGTTTCCGCACCGATCACGTTTTAAATTACAATTATTTAAATTGACACCACAAAACACACCAGACCTTCACCCCTTAGAGAGAGGGATGATCGACTTTGCCACAATAACTAAAGACACAACATAATCACTTAAAATAAACCGCACGATACTGCCAAGATCACTTGAGGTTGTGTCAACTAATTCGATTCACTGGTCTTTTCGGGGAAGGATTTAATTTCAGGTAAGTATAAAATAGAAACGACAAAAAGAACTTGTAACTGGAAGACTGTTTTTAATCGACGGAACCGTTCATTTGAATTTTGCAATTATAACTCATATTCGTATCCGTCATAGCAGATCAGTTGTATCAAACCGTTTAACAGGGTTTTATATTTCGTGGACGCAGTCTATCGTGGAATAATATATTAGATTGCCTTATCGGGTGCTATCAGCTGTTAATATAGAATTGCAGAGACTGTGCTTAGGCTTTATCTCGCTATATTTTATCACAAATTTATAAATTTGATGACAAGATTGAGCCAAGGACCTGAGTCGCTTGATCCACAAAGCGCTTTAACTACGTACGTTTCTCCGGATAGACACGCTTAATTACGGTCAATTTTGAAAACGAGTGGCGACGTATAAGTACTTTTCAGAGATCTTCTAAATGGATATTTAAATAGCAAAGCCACCTGGTATCGTTTGATTTATTTGTTGTTTAGTATTTAAAATGTTATTTTTGCACTTTTGTTCTAGCTTACATTATTCGACTGATCCGAAATAAATAGCGAACACTAGACAAGAAATGCAAGTGATAATCCACTGATACTTGACAATTTTATGTAGCTGTTAGTTGACACTAGTGAAGATAGCGCACGTGTCTTTCTTAGGTCCTACATAGAAGGTTTTATATCAATAGACTCTTGTCTGCGAAAATAATATTATACTTAATGCCTAACACTACACCGGAGGCAACTGAAACCTGATACTGTGGTACTGTAAAAGAGGCCTTGTCTGGTCTGGATGAATTGATAATGAGAATTTAATTTGCAATTGATAAGAAGAAAGACTATGGCTACTCCGAATGGCAGATGAGTAATTAATTAATTATCACTAAAATAAATAAGGATACTTTAATCTTTAAACTGGTATTTATAGCAAGTTGATGTTTATTAAACTGATACCAGCTAAGGGCTTTTTTGAACGCCTGCGCAGTTACATATTTGCCTGATTCTTTAACGCACTCTCATCGACTATCGGCGATAAGTGTGTTTGTAAACACTTTAAGAGATTTAAATGTTATAAATACTCGTAATATGTTGAATTTTTTATAGTGTCAATTACTTAAAAATATCAAATTAGATCCATTTCGTCATTTGCACTTACGATTTGTATTGTATTGTAAACGCTAATTATTTTTCAGTAGAATGTAATTATTATTTGAACTTAGTTATTACTATAGTACAAATGTTGACTCGTTAAATAATCATGCAGGTGCAGCAATACGTGAATTGATACCATTATTTGATTGATTTTCAAATTGTTCTAATTTATTAAATTTCATCACATTAATGGGCTATCCAATTTCAGTAAAATATATAAAAAAAGAAAGGGATGAACTAGTTTCTTCTTTATTTAATTGTCTGGACGTTGCAATTATATGTTTTAACAACAACATTTAAATTATTGATTCTGCGACATAAACCTATCAGGGAAAAATTTGGGTGATATTTCTGGACATTTCGGCAGCTTTCTCGGCCATAATTGACAAATATTGGCTCTCAATTTCTCAAGAGTTTAAGGATTGTCCGCATAAATACGATTTTTCACGAAAGCCTTACACAGTGGACGATTATGCCGACTGTTGACAAGACAAACTACTTATTACATCATCCCGACATTGTGTCCGCTTTCCCCTTTTTTTCTATTTCGGACGGTATAAGCGAACATACAGGGCAAAGTTACTGATTGCTTTCAATTCGGCGAAGGCCAGGACGATCCTTGTCCCTGTTCAATCCAAGTTGACATGCAGTCTCCACGTGACACCCCTGGATAGCTATTTTGGCAGCCGCCAACTAGTGAACCAATGCTAATAACCATGCCCGTAAAAACGAATTATAATGGCAAACTTAAGAAGCCTCGGATATGGACCGGATACACGACGACGACGACGGAAACGAAAATGGCTAAACGATTTCAGAATTTTCTCATGGAACGTTTGTTAAAGATTAATTTAACAATTAATATTTGTTTTGTTTATGTAGTACAAAACTTACCCCGGATCTTCTTTATTTGACTTGATTGTTGGATGTGGCTGGTCTCGGCTTATACTGCAGGCTACTTTTAAAATTATTCCTTGATTGCCTTTATACTTTTAATTGCAAGTATTTATTAGAAAAGGAGAGAAATTTATTCACATTTCCTTTTTACTTGTAATTGCAAGTCTAATAAAATAACAATATGTATTAGAAAGGGAGAGAACTTTATTCACAGTTCCTTTTTACTTTTGATTGCAATTATTTCCTTTTTACTTTTAATTGCAAGTGTAATAAAATAACAATATGTATTAGAAAAGGAGAGAACTTTATTCACAATTCCTTTTTTCAGTGCACAACCACTATTTCTACGCAAATTATAGAATAAAACTCGAGTATACACAATACAAATCATTTTATTATTTTAAATTTACAACTAACAAACAACTACACCACCGCACGCCTCGAAAGCTTAAGGGGACATTCCTATTTGTCGGGTCAAAATTTAGGTTATTTTCATGATTTTTTTTTAAGAGAAAGTATTAAAGATGTAACAACATTTTTTTTTTGAAAACATTTTATTCATCATTCGACTACGTTTGTAAATTTTGTCGAGTCCCTCCGGAACCGGAACCCCCCCCCATCATCGGGATTTTTTACACAGACACGTGGCCAATAGTCATTTCCATACCTATAATAAAGGCTATATGAAATTGCAACAATATTGAACCCGATAGCAAAAACCAAGGAACTTAACGTTCAAAAGCTTTCAAGATCGAGTTCAACGCATCCATACATGGTATTGTAGCGTTAAGCAAGGATAGTGAAGAAGGTGAATTGAACACACGATGAAACGGTTGAAAAGCGAAGCAGTGAAGCATCAGACTACTGACCGTGTTTAGAATTTGATTTCCAAACTCGACTATATTCCACTGGTATGAATTATTTTTTTTTATTTATCGCTTGGTATACGGTTCTGATGTATTTTTCTTATTCGATTTTTTTTCGTTCGGTGTTCTCCACTATTTTTTTTGCTTGTGAAATGTGTGTGTATCTGTTAGAATCGCTACACCACTCCCGCCGCAGTAACTTCGTTACGATAAGATTCGTATGCGGACGACGGACGAACGAGAGAAACGAGGAAACATCGGAGGCTGTGCTCTATGCGGAAGTCGTGACCGTGTGTGAAGTTCTGCTTTACTACGGGGAGTGTGTGTGTGCTGCGTCGTGTACAGATCACGTCGTAGTCACCAATTATTTAGCGTTACACACCAGGCTACTAACCGTGTTTAGAATATGATTTCCAAACTCGACTATATTCCACTGGTATGAATTATTTTTTTTTATTTATCGCTTGGTATACGGTTCTGATGTATTTTTCTTATTCGATTTTTTTTCGTTCGGTGTTCTCCACTATTTTTTTTGCTTGTGAATTGTGTATGTATCTGTTAGAATCGCTACAGTATCCTACTCCAATTCAAAAGGGCAGCTAAAGCATCGCATCTAAGCAATGCGTCAAATGCAGCAAGCATAGCATACAGGTCATCAATCTGCCGTCCGAAACATCAACGCGATGTTTCCAAAGAAATACCATTTTCGGTAAATAGACCGAACAACGGATGCATACGCTGGTAGCTAAATGCAATTAGCACCTAAACCAGGCACACTTGCGCAAACAAGCGATTCGTTGCCCCACTGATTAGCAGCCATAGAGCCATAAACTCATAACACTATCCCAGATAGATGTACGATGGGAAAGTCAAACAAAGCCTTACATCCCATAATCCGGTACACATCCGAAATGCAGGCGAGCCTTTGCCGCATGCCAGATGTGCGGCATCCGATCCGTAAACAGAGGAAAAAACGAGATACCGGCCACCAGCATCGAATGGCGATAATGATGATGATTAGGGGAGGTGTTTCTCCTCCCAGATCCTGTGGGAAATTCTCCTTGTGAGACGAAAAGGAATATGGTATGCTGCTAACAGATACTGTGGAAAATTCTGTTAGCAAATGAAATGGGAAATTTTCTCCTGTGCAGATACAGATGGACAATCTGTATCGGGGTATTGTAGAGTCAGTCAGATTTTTGATCGTCACCGGGATGAGTAGCCCATATCGAGGAGCGTAGCGAATACCGTCGAATTGAGGAGTCGGCTTGTGACATTCATCCGGAGTAGTGTCGAGTAAAAAATCGTTGTGTGCACCAACAGTAACCCTGGGATATATAATCCATCATATCGTGTCTAAAAAGAAAGTCGTGTGTGCGCAATCGAAATAATACACTCGTAATTGCTACATATTGTCCAGTAAAATCTAAGTTAAACGAAAGCAAGAGGACCAATAATAAAATATGATGTATACACAAAACTTTCGTCGTGTTTTATTGGTGTGATCGTCTCTGTGTTCCGGTGTTTAATTCCTTCTACTGCCGACGTGTTCGGCGGAACACCGCAGTCATCCATATCCGACCTAAGGACAATCTACAAGCATTCGCCAAAGATACTCATCCGCCAAAGTATGTTGCCCAAATTTCTTTCGCCATTTCTTCAGCAGAGTGGGCATTACGTCTAATCGCAAGTTCGTAATAAGTCGTCAGTTCTGTTATCATGTTTCCCGTAAGTTTGCCAGGACCAGCTCCTCCTAATTGGTCTGTTTTTTTTTTTTGCTTTTTTATGACACCGCGTAATTGCGAACCGATTCGCTTTCCCACGTGATTGATACACTCGGCCTTTACAACATTTGGAAATGATTTCTACAACGCATTCATTATTTTTACAGCCCCGTCTCCAACGTACCTTTCGTAAATGCGGCCGTGCAGATCAAAAGCGCGCTCGAACATCTCTAACATTCCGTCAGGCTCCATTTTACCCGAACTTCCATTGTGATCCAATGTGCAAACTGGTTCGTGCTCATCCCACCAAGTATCATATTCAGGGGTGCCTTTCTTTCTTTTCATAAGCCTTGGCAATAACGCGATTTCACAGTAACATCGAGAACTTTGTTTGTTTTGTTGTCGATCAATGTCATATCGCCATAATTAGCAGTATGACCCCTTTCGCTCCAACTACCAACTCCAGAAGCAGTAAATTTTGTATCTTCACTTTCATCAGTTTTTTTCTTTTTCTTCTTTGCTAGCCTTTTTTATCTCGAAAGAAAAAACGCCGATACAAGCGGTGTGTGTATTATCGAGAGCAGCGTAGTAGATGTGTTTCACAAATTCGCCAATATCCATCAGTGAAGTGAAACAATGTAATCCATTTAACCCGACACCCCACATGCGCATTACGAATACTATTCTACGATTAATTTCGTAAGCTTTGTTGGCGATTCATGGACAGGACTCGATGACCCACTCACCACAGTTGCATTCGACGATCAGTTTGAATCCTAGGCCTTTCTCAGATTTATAATGTTTGAAAGTTCGGAAAAAACTGAAAAAAAATGTAACATCACGTATGCTGCCGTTACTGTGACCGTTGGAGCGAAGTCGGGTGATGTAGCCAATTTTTGTGCCGATGTAGTCGCATACTCTGTTTCCAGTTCATTTACAGTTCCCATAAATCCTTTTCGTTTTTTATATCGACTCCCTGGACGCACCCCTGACTTACGCGAACCTTTAACGTTTTTAAACATTATATTAGAAAAATTTACCGTTGAAAAACTTATGAAACGGACCCCTAAACGCGAGCACTGCACGGTCTGAGACCACGTTTACACTAAATACTTTTTCCTCCTCATGAAAAAGAAACAAAGAAACATCAAAAATACCTACCCCACGACGTCACCGGAAGGAACATCTTCCATATTCACCAAACAAGAAAAAACCACCAGCATCGTGCAACGGGCAAGTTAGTTTCATATATATGAAACTAACTAAAACTCTGGTAATCACAGGTCACCCGCAGTACGCCCGAATAAACAGGAGCGACTATCCATTACCGCTTATGAACATGTTGTTCAGTCGCACAAGATTGCGACATATTCAAAAAAGTGGCAGTTGGCCCAAGTCAACAGCGAAGCAAATTAATGCCCATAAATGGATAGTCTGCGTCTTTCTAAATACACGGTAGTTGCCAGCTATGATACGAATTTGTATCCGCGGGAGGCCCGACCCTTAATGACCTATACTTTGGAACCGCCTAAGATTTCGTTTCCAAATTTTAACATATTATTTTTGAAGGATAAAACTATCGATTAAGCAAAAAAAATGATTTTTTGAACCGAACAAACCGGGATGTCCCCTTAAATCAGAAGCCGAATATTGCAAATCACCAAGTGCTTCACTACTCGCATCCGTGGCAAGAGTAAAAGAGATTGGTATTATTGGGATTCGCCCATTTTGGCGGCGAAACCAAGATCTACTTTCCTTTTTTTTTTCAAATGCGTGTTGACATTTGTCTGACCACGTTAATTTGTTACAGATATGATGCGAGCTTAATTTTAAGGAGTTTAATTTGTTTAATTTATTGGGGGTGTTTACCCCGAAGATTGGTTGTCGGATACGGGATGATTTGATTATTTATCAAACGTGGGTCTCGTAGACGTATTTACTCGCTTACCGGTTTGTATATTCTCCCGGTTTTCCAAAGGAGTCCCCTTCTTTGCCACCTTTTGGCTTTCGGGTTATTGCCTCCTTTTTGGGATAACTGGCGCCTGACAGGTGTAGTGTGACAACATATACATGAAATGACCACGAACAATAATCTCAAATGAATCGATTGCCCTTGTCACAATTTGCACTTCTCAAGTAACCAGCATTCGGTGTTTACAACCAAAGTCAAGGTCAACTCATTTCATTGAGTAAAACAAACGAATCGCTCCAGTTACGATTTGTAGGAATCAGATGACAATCGTATGCGAATTTGTCATTGGCAAAGTGGTTCACGAATTAATTGGGTCAACTCATGTTATTGTTCTTTCACTATACGGTGATAGGATATTAAATGGCATAATCGGCAAAATTGTACGAGTGATGTCCCACTTTATTATTTTATAGCTTGTAAGCAAAATTTGTATGAGTAATTGAGGAAATGTGTAAATAATTGAATGATTGATTGGGAGTATAAATACCCCAACATCTTTGAAATAAATTTAATCATATACCTGAAACGTATTGATTCATTAACTGCGGCGCTCTACGCCATATGTTTTAAGCGAGCTGCGCTTTAATCAGCACCCATAGGGAAGTTAAGTCATAGAAAATGTTAGGATAAAGTTTAGATACTTGTCACCCAAATATATATTACTTGGCGATCCTAACCCCAAATCCACCACATGGCGATCCTGCAATCTTGGATCTAGAATCTTTTGATCGTTATCAAAGATTATCTGGAGACTTTTCGATGCAATCTTGGATCTAGAATCTTATGATCCTTGTCAAAGATTTTCTGAAGACCTTTAAATGAGAAGAAGACTACCTGCACTTATCTGAAGACCTTCTGAAGTGAGACTTGATCCTGCTACTATTACTAACAATCACTGGAACTAATGGAACTACAGCTAACTGGATGGCGGCATATTCCAAACAGGAATTCGATGACTTATTCTCCAGCCTAGAAGAACCCCTCGAATAAATAAGTGTACGTTCCGCAGAGCAAAGAGGGACCGGAACCACCAGTATACAATCCAACGCCCAAAGAAGCTGGTCCCAAACCTTTATCCATTGAAGAGTATAAAAATAGACAGAAAAACAGCCAGAACAATGATCAAGAGAAAAGGAAGACTGGAAACGTCAAAAGAAGACAAAGAGGAGGCAGGGCAGTGAAACTGAGGCATCAACGAGCAGAACTACACAGAATAATCCCCGTAACGAAAGACTCAAGGCTAAAAAAGGAACTTATAGATAAATTAAAGACGCTGGGCAAATAATGGGCTCCACGAATACTAAAGATGAAGTAATAAATAACAACATAGCAGCTACAGGTGGAAACATTAGCATAAGAACAGATAGCTTATTATACGTAGTTATAATTATTTTAATAATTTTGTTAATTTTAAAACTTAATAGTTATTATAAGAAGTATGTAAGAAAACAGATAATAAAAAACAGAATAAATCATGTTTAAAAAAATATTAATGTTATGGAACAATTTAAAAAAAATCCAAATAGAGAATACACGGTTGACTACATTAAACAAAAACAAAAAGAAATAACAGAAATCTGGGATAAGGTAATAAATGAAACAAACGTTACAGAAGAAGAGAAAAGATATTTTCAAGGCATTGTTGATCAAATAAACTATCTACTTAAGTCAAAGAAAGAGATAAACATGGCAAAATTCGACATACTAACAGCAGGGAAGCTCATCACAGAATTCAACGGAGACGCAAAGACTTTAACTAATTTCCTAGGATTAATTAAATTCTACAGTGATACACTACCTGAGGAAACAGAAAAAAATAAATTAATAGAGTTTATAGTTGCAACAAAATTCACAAATAAAGTGAGAAACAGTCTGTTAACGGAAAGAACTCCCAAAACGCTAGCAGATTTACAACAGATATTATCAAAAATCGATAAACCAATAAAAAATCCACTCACGATACATAATGAATTGGCCAGAGCCTACCAAGGAAACCAAAATGTTACTACATTTGCAGATAGAATAGAAGCACTAACAGCGCAACTAAATGAGAAATTTCACAACAAGGGAACTCAATAGAAGACACTAGCAGACAATTAATAGTGTCATTAAATGATCAACTTGGATTAAATGCATTTAAAAATGGATTAAATGAAACAAGGAGACAAGTAGTCTTGGCAGCAAGGGTCACCACACTCAGAGAAGCAATACAGATAGCTACAGAAACAGAGAATCCAAAACGGCAGAACAATGTTATGCGTGTAAATGCATATCCAAACAATAGATCAAACTACAATGAAAGATGGAATGACCAGCAAAGAAATAACCAGAATCATAGAGGTAGAAGACCATCTAATAATTTTAATAGAAATATAATGAGCAATGGTAGACAACATATGCGCTACCATGGCCACCGAGGGAATGACACCAACCAGGGAAACTTGGGTGTCCCCGGTCGGCAGAATCGGGGAACTTTCGGAAGAAAGAGAGAATGAATTTTAAGAGAAAGGAGAAAATACTAAACATAAATAACGATCTAACAAATTTTATTAAATTAAGACTTAAGAATATAGTAGGAGTATTCACATTCTTAGTGGATACAGGCGCCGATATCTCAATTTTTAAAACAAATTATATAAGAAATATAAATAATAGCGCAAGTTGTCAAATAAATGGAATAACAGATAATGTTATATTTTCAAAAGGTGTATCTAAGTTACAACTTGTTATAGGAGACAAAATAATAGAACATACATATCACATAGTCAATGACTCCATGAATCTTTCGACAGATGCGATACTAGGACGTGACTTCCTGATGAAATATAACTGCAAAATAGATTATGAAGGGTACGTGCTTGAAATTAATCTGGAAGAAGACCAAATAATATTACCAATGAATATTAACATGAAATGTCTAAACAAGATCTCGATACCACCACGAACAGAGATGATTCAGAAAATAGAGATGGATCTGAATCAAGACAGTGTCATTATTGGTAATGAAATAAAAAAAGGTCTATTTGTAACTAACTCAATAGTACCAGCAAGAGGCATCAAACATATCAAAATCTTGAATACAAACGATACTGAAGAAATCATAGAAAACGCTATGATTGGTATAGAACCTTTAAGTAACTACAGAATCTTATCTTATCAAACATGAAGACCTCAATAGATTCAAATGTATCAAGAAAGAAATAAAGATAGAAAGCCTAGATGAGAATGCTGCAAAATCAGTACTAAACATTTGTGAAAAATTTCAAGATGTATTTCACATTGAAGGAGAAAAACTGACCACTAACAATTTGTATGAACAACATATCGTGACAACGGACAACAACCCCGTTTACATAAAAAATTATAGATTGCCAAATGCACATTTGCAAGAAATAAAAGAGCAAGTATCAGAGCAACTAAGGAATGATATAATAGAACCATCCATTAGTCCATATAATTCTCCACTTCTAGTAGTTCCAAAGAAAAGTAATGGACAAACTAAATGGAGATTAGTAGTAGATTTCAGGTCATTGAACAAAAATGTGGTAGATGATAAATTTCCATTGACTAGACTAGATGATGTGCTAGACAAGCTAGGAGATGCAAAGTATTTCTCTACATTAGATATGACAAGCTCATTTCACCAAATACCTTTACATGAGAAATCAAGACCTTTGACTGCTTTCTCTACTAACGACGGTCACTTTCATTTCAAAAGATTACCGTTTGGATTAAAAATATCAACAAACAGTTTTCAAAGAATGCTAACAATAGCACTTAGCTGCCTACAAGCTTCAGCATTTCTATATGTGTATGATATAATAGTATTTGGACGAGACTTGAAAGACCATAATAACAACTTGGGCAAAGTCTTGGAAAGATTACAGCGATATAATTTAAAATTAAATCCAAGCATGTGTAAGTTTTTGAAACTAGAGGTAGTATACCTTGGTCACTTAATTACCCCAGAAGGAATATACACTGATCCGTCAAAGCATGAAATAATTAGATCCTACCCTATACCAAAAGATGCAGGCGAAGTAAGAAGATTTGTGGCATTCAGTAACTACTACAGGAGATTCATCAAGGATTTTGCAGATATAGCAAGACCACTAAATCAATTACTAAAAAAGAAACAGCTATTTATCTGGACAGAGGAATGTGATAAAGCATTCAACACGTTGAAACAGAAATTGGCAACACCACCAGTACTAGCATATCCTGATTTCTCGAAACCATTCATATTGACTACTGATGCTTCGAATTATGCGTTAGGAGCAGTATTGTCACAGGGAGAAATTGGTACAGACAGGCCCATAGCTTACGCAAGCAAATCGTTAAACAAGCATGAACTAAATAAACCGATAATAGAAAAAGAACTATTAGCAATACATTGGTGAATAAATTACTTTAGACCCTATTTATTTGGTAGAAAATTCACGGTTTACTCTGACCACAGACCATTAGTGAGCTTGTTTACCCATAAAAAATCATCTTCAAAATTGACCAGAATACGCGTAGACCTAATGGATTATGATTTTAATATTGTATTCAAACAAGGAAAAATGAATACAAATGCAGATGCACTTTCAAGGATAAAAATAGATTCTGAGAAATTGAAAGAAATGATGCCAACACATAATATAGATGTTGTTACCAGAGCAATGAAGAAAAAAGATGAAATAAAGAGTATGAATAAAAACTGTGCGGAAGCCTTAGACTCAAATGTGGGGACTGATCACCTTCACATATGGGACTGCACATCACTATCTGACATAAGGCGAATGAAGAATATTGAGTTCAGAAAACCCGGGAATATAAACAGAGAAGCTTCGAGAAATAAAGTTATACGAGGGTTGCCTTTTATATTTCGGGATTAGAGAACAAAAACAAATATTGATCATCGAAAATCACTTTATTGTTTTTCAAAATATTCCCCATGAAGATCTATACACTTTTGCATGCGTTTGAACCAATTGTCGAAGCACTTTTGCCACTCTGATTGAGGTATCTCCAACACATGCATTCTGAATGCAGCAACCGCTTCTTCAGGTGTCGAAAAACGTTGACCTCTCAGTTTGTTTTTTACGTACGGGAATAAAAAGAAGTCATTCGGTGCCAAGTCAGGACTATACGGCGGATGACCCATCAAATCGATGTTTTGGGTGCTCAAAAATGCAGTTGTCGCAGCCGATGTGTGAGAGCACGCATTGTCGTGGTGAAGAGTGATCCGTCTTCGGCGGTTGGTTTTCCTGATTTCTTGGGAGACAACTGGCAAACAAATGGTTGTGTACCACTCAGAATTGACTGTTCTGCGTTGTTCTAGTGGTACGGTTGCGACATGTCCAGTTTTTCCGAAAAAAACAGACGACCATTTGCTTGGAAGTGCTTGGTGCGAGTTATGGGATCTGGGTATACCCCAGTAATAAAATACCCTCAGAAGTCAAAACAAGTAAACAAATCCTTTTTTTTCACTTTTCTTTTCCTTTATTTCTTTTCTTTATTTTCTTAGAGTTATTGTTCTTCACGTTACTCTAGTACTAGATTACGCACAGTAATTTACACTATGTTAGATTGACCGCACTCTAACCGGTTCGTTTTTACAATATCCTTTACATATAACCTTACACAAAAAATCTTATACATGCCTTTTCTTTTTATTGTCACCAGTTCTTTCTTTTTGCTCAACTACTTTCCGTTACACATTTACTATGACAATTTTCTTAAGTGCTAAACTCCGATGAGTTGTATTAAGATTAATTTCAACTTTCAATTTTGTCTTTAGATATAGTTAATAATTCGACTTCATTTAATGCACATTTATTCAACTAAGTTTGATTCACTAGGATTAATTTCAACTTTTAATTTTGTCTTTTACATTTCTTCAACTTCCGAAAGAATCCCCTCATATCTTTTACCGATCACTAGTGATGGACCTCCAATTACCGACTCTCTGTCTCAATACTTATTCACTTTTTCTTTAAACACCATCCACTTTCACGACAAACCACTGATTCTGACCAACCACCGACTTTGAAGACAACTCACTGACTGCTCGACCAACCACTTCCTCATTACCTCCGGGGTCAACACTTTTCGATTCCCTCCGGGGTTAACACCTTTCGATTCACATCAGCAATTTGGGTTTTAATTGTCCCAATTACTGATCATCGGCTTTAGTTCATAAACGCCTCATATTGATGAGCTGGTCAATACTTTTTCATCGATTCGGACTCGAGTTGAACTTTTGCGTTCATGAATTGACCCAGTTAATTGCACTTATGCCGATTGTGCTGGAACATGCAGTTTGGATGTTTCCGTATTTTAATTGTTCCAGCTTGTGCAATCGTTAATTGGTTTGATAAATGCAATTAACCGTTTTTCTTTGACTGATTTGTTAATTGAGTTTTGATTGCAATTATTTCGAAATATTGACTTAATTGCACTACTGCTCTGTGGGGTCATCTGAGTTTAGAATTTGGTGGCGCTTTTTGTTTGAGTGTGTCAATGATCTCCTGAATGTTATCTTCAGGTATGACATCATCGACACACTTAACATGCGCGAACAACTTTTGTTGGATTTGGCTCATCTTGAAACACCCAGACAGTCGACTGCTGTTTACTTTCGGGCTCATACGCGTAAATCCACGATTCATCACCTGTCACGATGTCATAGACGTGTTTCGAAGTACCGCGACCGTATTTTTTGAGCATATCTTTCGACCAATGGACACGAGCCTTTTTTTGGGCGATTGACAAATTGTGTGGGATCCAACGCGAACAAATTTTTTTGACAGTCAAATGTTTATGCAATATTGAATGTATGCTGGTCCCACTAACGCCCAAGGTTGTCTTAATCTCACGATAGGTCACATGACGATCTTCCAATATCAGTTCGCGCACAGCATCAATGGTTTTCGGAACAACAACTGATTTTGGACGACCTTCACGAAATCCATCTTGGAGTGAACTACGACCACGATTGAATTCACCATACCATCGATAAACACTGGTCCTTGATGGAGCTTCATTGCCAAAAATTGAATTAAGTTCATCCATGCACTGTTGCTGAGTTAATCCACGCCGAAAGTTGTAAAAAATAATCGCACGAAAATGTTGACGATTTAATTCCATTTTTGGGCCGAGATGAATCTTTTAAGTTACTGTAAACAACACAAATAGCGCTCGTATGTCAAAACGTTCTGAGTGCGTATAACCTCAAAAATGTCCAACTTTACGACAGAGCTGCCAATTGCCGGATTGCAACGCTAGGGTTGCCAAATCCCGAAACATAAGAGGCAACCCTCGTATTAGCAGCAAACACTGTAATTGTGGAATACAGCGATAATTCTCTATCAGAATTAAAATTGATTTTGAAGAAACTGATATTCACTATGAGCAATACAGGTGTTACTAAACTAGCGCTAGCAAGAAATAGTTCAATATTTGAAAATGTGAACGTGCACGAATTCAAAGAAATATTTAATAAGCTGCAGAAGAAAAGAAACATTAATGAATGTTTAGATATTTTAATATATGAACCACCGAAACAGGTGACGAATGAAGAAGAAAAGCACAGATTAATATCATAACTCTAAAATAGGAGGACATTGCGGCATCAGAAAATGCATTAGTAAATTGAAACAAAAGTATTTTCTTTTTTTTTTTTCATTTTTTAAACATTTTTTTATTTTCTTTTTATATTCTTAGTTTCTAAATTAAAGGCTAGACAAAAAATGCTTAAATTCTAGCTTAATTATCTTATATAATAACTTACTGGTCCTTCGCAGACGCGCTAAGCTAAACATTACTTAATATTTGTATAATTTGCTTTTCGGCGACAGAACTTTGTGGCAATACTTATAATTATTTGAAAGACAAAGAAAAATTTGAAAAACTTTGTCAATTTTTTTTGTTTTTTTTTTCTTAAAATTTAACTTAGTTAACTTACCTATTTTTTTTTTTTTTTTAATTTTATGTAAAATCACTTAGCTTAACTTAACACTTAGCTTAACTTAAATAATCTTATACTACCCTAATTCTAGAAAAGCTAAGTCTATGTAAGCTAGCTGATGATAGTGTGATTCTGAAACAAAAGTATGTCTGGAAAAATATGAACAAAATGGTAAAAGCATTTGTAAATAACTGCGAAATTTGTAACAAGGTCAAGATAATAAAATACACCAAAGAGAACTTCGTGATTACAAATACACCGAGCACATCATTTGAAACGATATCAATAGACACCATAGGCCCACTGAGACCTTCAAACGGATTTAGGTATATATTAACGATGCAATGCGAACTAACGAAATTCGTAGAAGCATTTCCAATGGAAACTAAAGATGCTCACACCGTTGCCAAGACTATAGTAGAAAAATTTATATTGAAATATGGATGCTTTAAAAATATTAAAACAGATAAAGGCACAGAATTTACAAATGAATTGTTAAAAAACATTTGTAAATTACTAAATATAAATCAAATAGTATCAACACCTTATCACCATGAGACATTAGGATCTACAGAAAGAAATCATAGAGTTTTAAATGATTACCTAATGACAGTAGGAGACAAAGAAAATTGGAACGAATGGTTACCTTACTATACATATTGTTACAATACCTTACCACATAGTAATACCTTGTATTCTCCGTTTGAATTAGTTTTTGGAAAATTAAGTACACTACCATGTGAAATATTAACAAATAAAGAGAAAATCTATGACCTAGATAATTACTTGAATGAACTCAAATGTAAACTAAGGTACTCACACCAACAAGCAAAAAACAATCTGATAAATGATAAACAAAATAGAAATAAGACGCAAAAAACAATAAATAGATCTAATTTTAAAGTAGGAGATTATGTATATTTAAAAGTACAAAATAAGAAAAAATTGGACAAACCGTTTAGAGGTCCATATAGAATAATAGCGCAAAAAGTTGTGAATAGTATAATCTTGTTAGATAATAAGGAAGACGAAATACATAATAATAACTTAATTAAATCTAGAGGCAACAACTAAAGACAAACACCAGAAAATATTTATTTACATTTTTAAGAAATGTGAATAAACATTTTTTCCTGTAGGGAAAGGGTGTAGTGTGACAACATATACATGAAATGACCACGAACAATAATCTCAAATGAATCGATTGCCCTTTTCACAATTTGCACTTCTCAAGTAACCAGCATTCGTTGTTTACAACCAAAGTCAAGGCCAATTCATTTCATTGAGTAAAACAAACGAATCGCTCCAGTTACGATTTGAAGGAATCAGATGACAATCGTATGCGAGTTTGTCAATGGCAAAGTGGTTCACGAATTAATTGGGTCAACTCATGTTATTGTTCTTTCACTATACGGTGATAGGATATTAAATGGCATAATCGGCAAAATTGTACGAGTGATGTTCCACTTTATTATTTTATAGCTTGTAAGCAAAATTTGTATGAGTAATTGAGGAAATGTGTAAATAATTGAATGATTGATTGGGAGTATAAATACCCCAACATTTGTGAAATAAATTTAATCATATACCTGAAACGTATTGGTTCATTAACTGCGGCGCTCTACGCCATATGTTTTAAGCGAGCTGCGCTTTAATCAGCACCCATAGGGAAGTTAAGTCATAGAAAATGTTAGGATAAAGTTTAGATACTTGTCACCCAAATATATATTACTTGGCGATCCTAACCCCAAATCCACCACACAGGTTTTCGCAGCCCTTCCCCTGCGTGGGCAGGGTTTTCGGGTAATTACCGATCGCAGTATCGACCCTTTCAGGTCACTGTGGTACGGTTTCCCGTTCGGCTGCCAAAGTCAACGGAAAAGCTTTTAGGATTCCTGATTGTTTGGGGAAATTCCAAACAACCGCTTGGTCCATCAACTTTGCAATTTTTCGATAGAGAGTCGTTACCCAACAAGCCGTCTTCCGACAACCCTGGCAATGTGTCTACCACTTCGAAGCTACAGGGGATTTCATGATGTAGTTTGAACTTCCCCTGTATGCCTCCTCTAGACCTTCCATTGCCAAAAAGTGTTTGTAGGATTTTTGCCTTCTGGGCATCCACTTCATACTTTTTGTGGAGTGCTCTAGTCTTTATGAGGCTGATCTCAGTGCTGGTGTCCACAATTAGGCTCGTATATGTTTTACGACCAATGTCCAGTTGGAGTTGGACAGCTGGAGCTTCAGTCGGCGAAAACTGAGAACAGCTCTGACTATTTAGCGAGTTTAATTCGGTCGGGTTGGGACTGTTCCACCCGACCGTTTGGCATTTCCCGACTTCTTACCCATAGCTTTTGGTTTACCGGGTGCCGTCGTTGGTTTTGGTGTTTTAATGGAAAGACTCTTTTTCTCTGTGCAGTCACTTCGGTCGGTGCTCTGTTCTGTACCTTCTGTACTAGAGCGGCTTCGACCTGACCTGCGCCTAGAGTGCCTCTGTCGGTTTTGTTTGGTTCAGTGAGTCGTGATAGCGAGTGGTTGTGCGCTCCGACCAAATTTAAATATTCGGCTTGTGATTTAAGCATTCTACGCGTGCGATGGTGTAGTTGTTTGTAAGTTGTAAATTTGAAATAATAAAACGATTTGTATTGTGTATATACGAGTTTTATTCTATAATTTGCGTAGAAATAGTGGTTGTGCTCTGAAAAAAGGAATTGTGAATAAGGTTCTCTCCTTTTCTAATACATATTGTTATTTGATTAGACTTGAAATTAAAAATAAAAAGGAAATAATTGCAATTAAAAGTAAAAAGGAAATGTGAATAATGTTCTCTCCTTTTCTAATAAATATATGCAATTAAAAGTAAAAAGGAAATCAAGGAATAGTTTTAAAAGTAGCCTGCAGCAGAAGCCGAAGTTTTGTAACACATAAACAAAACAAATATTAATTGTTAAATTAATCTTTAACACGTCCGCTCACTATACAGAGCCCGAGTTGCACAGCAGCCAGCCGATGCCCTGTCCGAATATAAGGGTGACATAACAGCATTACAAGAAATAAGATGGACGGGGTGTTATTCAAAGAAACGAGTATAACATTTATTACAGCTGTCATGCAAAACACCATGTGCTCGGGATCGGCTTTCTAGTCAGCCATAAAGTGAAGCCTGCCATCATCGGCTTTAATTCAATAAACGAAAGGCTATGCACTCTTCGCGTGCGAGGCAAGCTTAAGAACATAAGCCACATAAACGTTCACGGACCTACAGAGGAGTCCCCTGACGACGAAAAAGAAGAATACTACGAAAACGTCGAACGGGCCCTCAATGCCTGCCCAAGATACGAGGTGAAAATCGTTCTTGGCGATTTGAATGCGAAAATAGGTCGGGAGTCGGTTTTCAGGCACTACGCAGGTTCCCATAGTTTGCATGCGAACACTAAGGACAATGGACTACGAGTCATCGAACTGGCAGCATCAAAAAACTTGGTGGTCGCAAGTACCAGGTTTCCGCGTAAAGATATCCACAAAGCCAGCGGGGTATCACCTGATGGAGCCACTCGCAACTAAATTGAATATGTGTTGATAGATCGCCGCCACTCCGCGAGCCTGATGATGGTACGAACGTTCCGAGGTGCCAACGTCGACTCGGATCACTGTCTTGTTGGTACAGTTTTCCGAGCGCGGATTGCCTTACGGAGACGTATTGCATCCGCGGATCAGGTTCACCTTTGGTCATGCGTTGAGACTCGCCCTCGAAGAGCTCGACGGAGGGAGAGTAAGTCCTGGGGCCAGAATGCCGGGCGTAAAAGAGAAATGGACACGCCTTAAGAATACTGTCATTAGTACTGCCAACTCCATCTTAGGCAGGAGTCGTAGAGATCGGAGCGACTGGTTTGCTGATGAATGCAAACTAGCGACTGAACGTAAAACTACTGCATAGGACGCGGGTACGCGAGGAGGAATGCAAAGAGCTCGGAAGATCTGAAAAAAAAGACCACCGGCAAAAGGAAAGTGCCTGGGAAAAAAACTTGTTTGTGAAATAGAGAAGATTAGAGAGCAAGGTCCGCACCAGGCGCGGAAGTTCTACCAAATAATCCGCAGTATGACGAGGTACACACCACGCTGTACTGGAGATCCCGTAAGATTGGCGTCGTGGAATAATTTGCCCCATACATAAGAAGGGGGATATCACACTGTGCAGCAACTATAGGGGTATAACATTTCTGAGTACCACCTATAAGATATTCTCCACTATCCTACAAGATTGGATAGCCTCATACGCTAAAGTCATCATTGGTCAATGTCACTGTGGCCTCATCCCAGGCAAATCAGCCTGGATTGATCAGATATTCACCCTTAGGCAGGCGATGGAAAAATTTCAGGAATTTAAGATACCATTATATATCATCTATTTATAGACTTTAAGGCCGCCTACGACAACATAGCCAGAGTAGAACTATATAATGCCATTGATACGACTTTTTAGGTTGACCATGAACAACTTAACTAGTCAAGTAAAAATAGCGGGATTGCTGTCCAAAGCAATAAACATCTTTAATGGACTCCGACAAGGGAACGGTCTGGCCTGCCTCCTCTTCAACCTGTCGTTGGAGAAAGCAATCCGTGACTCTGGCGTCACAACTAGAGGGACTATTATCACCATGTCCAGCCAGATACTTGCCTACGCAGATGACATCGACATCATCGGTAGAACCGAATCGGCTGTATAGAACTTCTTCACCCAGATCGAGCAGGCGGCAAAAAAACTGGCCTCGCACATTAATGAGGGGAAAACTAAGTACATGGTGGCAACTTCTGCAAAGAGGAGACATAACGTTGGTCAAGCTATCAGGGTAGTGGAGGACGTATTTGAAGTAGTGCAATCCTTTAACTACCTTGGGTCAATAGTATCAGCCGATAATAATATGGAAGAAGAAATAAACAAAACAAAGCCTACTATGATGTATCAAGGCTCTTTAAATCCCGAAATTTATCCAGAAGTTCCAAGCTACTACTGTACAAGACCATGGTCTTACCAGTACTCATGTATTAATCCGAGACCTGGGTGCCCAATAAAAGGCACTCTGAACTCTTAGCCGCGTTCGAGAGAAAGGTCTTAAGGAGAATTGTTGGCCCCGTATGTGAGTACAGACGATTCCGGAGACGCTACAACCACGAGATGTATACAATCTACCTTATGTTGCTAACGTTGTAAGAAAAATCAAGCTCGGTAGACTCCGGTGGGCGGGACACCTAGCTCGAATGAGTGAAGAGGAGCCTACCCGGAAAGTCCTTTGTGGCAGGATGTATGGAAGGAGACATCGCGGCAGACCTTGTCTGCGATGGAGGGATGGCGTAGACCAGGACGCCCAGAGCCTGGGATTGACAAACTGCATGACATCGGCTCAAAATCGGGACCGCTGAAAAGATTTATTAAATAAGGCCAAGACCGGATCCCGGTTGTAGTGCCGATGATGATGATGACTATATCACCTGATCGAGTTGAGGCAATGCTATAAATTAAGAACCCAAAAGATAAAATAGATTTGGATTCCGTGAACTATTAAAAAAGAATATCGAATTTCAATGGTCTGAGAATCACTCTGAAATATTAGGCAAATTTAAAAATATTTTGAAAACTCATGCAATTGTGCACACATTTGATCCCCGTCTGCCAGCAGTCATACAAACAGATGCATTGCAGTCAGGGCTGGGATGTTGTTAATTCAAAATGGTAAACCTGTGGTACACGCATCAAAAATTCTCACTGAGACTGGGACTCGTTGCGCTCAAATAGAAAAAGAACTATTAGCCATAGCTTATGCAGGTGAAAAATTCAATCGATACATATATGGGCGAAAAGTTATCGTGCATTGTGACCACAAACCATTAGTATCCATCATGAAGAAAGAGATTAATGAAATTTATTCACATAGGTTACAGCGTAAGATAAATTGTCTGATTGTTTAGATATTCAGAATAAAGTAAATAAGGAATTAGATTCAAGTATTATTTGCATATTATGTAAGATAATATAGGATGAGGAAATTGAGTTTGAGTATTGTTTACATATTTTAGATAACATAGGATAAAGGAATAGAATTGAAATATTGCTTACAATGTGTGAATACAATGTAAATGAGATTGAAGATAATGTTACCATATCTTGGGAATTAAGATAAATAGGTTGGGAGGAAATTATTTGTATTCTTATTATCTGATAGTTTTGTGGTTAGGCTTTTAATCATCTTATCATGTGCCTCAATTAGCGGACACTTGGATGGTAGGTATGGTTGACATAACCCGTATGAAACTTAAGTTAGCTAGATATGAACTTAGTGTTATGTATGTGCCTGGTAAATTCTTGCATGATGCTGATCTTTTATAGAGAAATTCAACGCATGATGAAAGTGTTGATACAGAAGGTTCCCTAAAAGAATTAATACACAGCATAGCAATTCAAAGAAAAGATTATTTCAAAACAGAACAAGAGCATATCAAACATTATAAAAGTTAAAAAAAAAGTTTATAAGGGTGGCCAATGAGCAAAGACAAACTTAGTGACGATTTGAAACCATTTTGGCAACTTAAAGACAGAATTTATGAAGAGGAGAACTTAATATTTTTATATGACCGGATTGTAGTACCCAAAGATTTGATGAAGAAATGTTGCAAATTTTGCATGAATCGGATATGGGAATAACACGGACTATTAATAGGGGAAAGGAGGTAATTGTTGTCGTCCGGCACCGTGCTTCCTCGGAATGAGGGAAGAGCGGGGACCTTTTATTATTTCTTTATTTAATATTATATTTTAGAATATGGATTATTCTAATTTAAACTCTTTTTATTTAAGTAGTTTAGTCACAATGAAAAATGATTATTTATATTTATTTCTTTTTGTTTATTTGCTGTCTTCTTAATCTTATCTTAATCAATCTCAACTACTTCTCTCTCACTGTGTATTACACAAACTCAAAACTCCAACAAAACTCAAAGTGAAACTACTTGAACTGCTTCTCAACTCGAACTCAACTGAACTGAACTACTCTTACAATTGAATTTTTTCTCTACTTATAGAACATTGTGTTCTAATTTACTGTAAATTATAATATGAACAAAACAAATTTTCTCAAAGTATTCCTTTCCTTTAGTTTCTGTGACTTTTAAATTGAATAAAATTTGAACGAAAATCAAAGTGCTCTGTTTTGAAATAAAAAGGGGCAAGTTATGAAAAGGGGCATGTTATTAAATGTGCTGTAACTGGCAATATTGTGAATGTTTATGAATGGTATGTATTAAGTGAGAATGTAATATATGTTAAGGGAAGTTTTTAAGGATGTGTAAGGAGATTCAGTGTTAAATTTAATAAAGGGTAGTATTCTGGAATACAACATCCCACCCTTCTTCGAGAAAGAAAATTATCCTTGAAGAGAATAATTTTCTAGTAACTATATATTAGATTAAGAAAGACTTGAATTTTCGTTCAATTACATTACAATGGTTTTCAAAATTAATCTTTATCAAAGGTTACAATAATCAATAAATTCTTAATACTAGAAAAATAGTCTACTTACATTATATATTAACTAAATTTTTACAATAATCAAAAAGTTCTTAACACTAGAAAAATAGTCAAAATATCTATTTACATTACATATTAACTAACTGAATTTAAATATTTCTCCTTGGAACCTTTTCTTTTCTTATGCAAAAGTTATTATTACTTATTATATTAATTACATAATATTAATATTATTGTTTCAAAATTCTCATTTCCGTTCGAATATATATATTATTTCCAAACTTCCCATTATATATACGAGTATTACCTCTAAGATTTTCTTTCTTTCCTTTTCCGTTCGAATATATATTAATTCCAAAATTTCCAATACATATTACCTCTAAAATTTTCTTTCGTTATTCCCCCTCTTTAACTTTTTTTTTTTTTTTTTCGTTTTCGTCATTTCCTACAATTGTTTGATTAGTTCATATATATTGAATAAAAAACAAAGGCCATTTGTTATGTGTTTATCTTTTCCTTAAATTTATGGAAAATTTTCCAAAACCTTTCTGGGCCTATTATTATGATGATTGTATAGAAATGCATAATACCAAAAATCTTCTTAAGAACTGATTTCAAATGTCCTAAATGACTGTGTAACTTTTTATTTTGTTGTATTTTGTTTGAATAAATGTTTATTGTTGTAAAAAAAAATTTGTAATGTGCTTATATGGTTTTCCTTTTCCGTACCTGTTTTAGTTAAATTATTATTTTCATTTTTTATTATCTCGTGTTTGAGTAAGGGTTTGTGTTTCTTTTCGTTGTTTAAAATATTTATTGTTTTCGGCTTAGTGTTGTCATTGTCCATAGCTTTAACTGCTGTCGGAACGTCTACCTTTTCAGTCTTACTCACTGCTGATGGATCGTTTAGTTTCTCAGTCTCATTTACTGATTCGTATAGTTCTTCAGGCTTATTAGCTGTTAGAACATCTTGGTTCCCAGTCCTATTTGCTGTTTGAACTATTTCTTCAGTTATATCGGCTGTAGAAACATTTAATCCGTCAGTCTTTGCTGCTGAAAAGATTTGTTCATCAGTATTAGCTGCTGAACTGACTTGGGTTTCGAATTTTATTGCAACTATTGGGTCTTCAGTCTTTAACACTGCTGAATTTTCAGTCTTTGTTGCTGAAGTGCCGTGGTTGTCTATTGGGATAGCCGGAATATTAGGGGTTTCTGTTTGTATATTTTCTGCAGGATCCGAATTTTCAGTCTTTAATACTGCTGAGTTTTCAGTCTTGGTTGCTGAAGTGTCTGCGTTGTCAATAGGGATATCTGAGATATTAGCGATTTCAGTCTTTAATACTGCTGAAAATTTCGGATTTTCAGTCTGTGTTGCTGAATTGTTTTCCAGAATGGGAGTATGAATCGGAGTCTTTATATTAGGGACAGGGTTATCTTCGTTTATATGGCTTGGTTTATAGGAGTATGTGGGCTCAGGGTAAATTTGGCTAGGAGCTTCATTAAAATGGTCGTTATCTATTTCCAAAGATCTAATGCTGTAAACAGAAAAATTTGGTCTGTCTTCCATCAATTTTGGTTGGCGTCAGGCCTCGTTTTCCGACTCTAGCACCCGAGAAAAGTGAACATTTTGTCTATCGTTTTGTCTATTGGTGGTCCTAGAATTTTCACCAAAACGATTTTCAGAGTTTGTAGGATTATTTCGGAATGGGTTACGCGTTGTTGTACCTTGTTGGTAATTTGTTGAAGCCGATCCATTCCTAGATATCTTGTATCTACACCCATTCTCTGTGTGATTATTCCGTCCACAGAAATTGCATACAATGTTATATTCTCTCTTTATGGGTTGTCTATTCGGAAAATTGTTGGACTGCATGTTCCGATAACATGTGTCCTGTGTATGCCCTGACTTACCACAAGTTTGGCAGACTATTCGATTAAATCTGTCATTATAGTTATATGGCCTGGGAGAGTTGTCCATTCGAGCAACTTGTGATACTACATGTGCAATCGAGTGTTTTAAATTATTTCCCCCATGGACTTTAGCTAGTATCTTTAGCTGTTCGTTCATTAGTCCATCTTCAAATGTTTGTACGGCCAATTTTTTGTTTTCTTCCATTAAGAATTCCCTAACCACCGCGTCTGCTGTTATTTCACACGTGGCAGAGTTTAGAGTCCTTAGAGCATTCGCGACTCTATCGCCATATTCCCGAACGGTTTCTCTGTAGTGTTGTTTCAGAGAAATCAACTCATTGTGTGCCGTCGACCGAGATTGCTCCTCTTTATATTCCGATTCGAGTTTATCTTTTAAATCCTCCCACTTAGCGATTTTGCTATACCTAATCAGATCGTAAGCATGACCCTCTAGTCTATTTTTGACTAGCTCTAAAAATGTCTCGTATATATCCGGGTCTGCCTTCTTTATGGATCTAAATAAAACGTCTCCCCCGGAAATAAATTTACCTAAGTCACAGGGTTTCCCGTCAAAGGTGGGGACGATTCTGAAAACATCAGAAATTCCGACAGACAGAGCCATTTCAGGGGTTTTTCTGAGTATCTGTTGATAGTGGATTTGTTCTTCCCCGTGCCTAGCCGCCTGTCTCGGGTAATATGGACTCGTAATATTGAAAATTTGAAATAAAGTATGGCGAAAATTTATCAAATCTTAAAAATATGGTTTATGAAAAAATGCCCTTTATGTTATTATTCAATATATATATATGGAGACGATATGGTTTGGACCCAAAACTGAAAAGAAAGAAAATTTTCGACGAGAAAGAAAAGAAACGGAAATGTCGTCGAAAAAAAACTGAAAAGAGAATTTTCAAAATTTCTATCGAGAAAACACTTTTTTTTTTGAAAATGGAAAAAATTCCAAGTAAAATATTTCTACAAAAAAAAGGGAAGAGAGAAAAATCAAAATATTGAAAAAATTTCTTACTACTACTCTGGATGTTGATAGAAGTCTTGTTGAGTTTCTTATTGTTGTCCTTTTTTTTTCTTCTTTGTTGTGTCGTAGAGTTCTCCAAATTTTTTTTTCTTCACTTTTTTTTTCTTTGTTGTGTCGTTGAGTTCTTTTTTTTCTTTCACTTTTTTTTTCTTCTGCTTGAATTTCCCTTGTGTTACCGCCAGGCAGTTGAATGTATCCTGGTCTTTTTTTTTTCTCTTGAAATTTTTTTTTTGTTTGTTTTTTTTTTTTCTATTTTAGTTTATTTTATTTATGGAATCCTTTGGTTGGAAAATCCCACCGCTGTCACCAGTGTTGTCGTCCGGCGCCGTGCTTGCTCAGAATGAGGGAAGAGCGGGGACCTTTTATTATTTCTTTATTTAATATTATATTTTAGAATATGGATTATTCTAATTTAAACTCTTTTTATTTAAGTAGTTTAGTCACGATGAGAAATGTTTATTTATATTTATTTCTTTTTGTTTATTTGCTGTCTTCTTAATCTTATCTTAATCAATCTCAACTACTTCTCTCTCACTGTGTATTACACAAACTCAAAACTCCAACAAAACTCAAAGTGAATCTACTTGAACTGCTTCTCAACTCGAACTGAACTGAACTACTCTTACAATTCAATTTTTTCTCTACTTATAGAACATTGTGTTCTAATTTACTGTAAATTATAATATGAACAAAACAAATTTTCTCAAAGTATTCCTTTCCTTTAGTTTCTGTGACTTTTAAATTGAATAAAATTTGAACGAAAATCAAAGTGCTCTGTTTTGAAATAAAAAGGGGCAAGTTATGAAAAGGGGCATGTTATTAAATGTGCTGTAACTGGCAATATTGTGAATGTTTATGAATGGTATGTATTAAGTGAGAATGTAATATATGTTAAGGGAAGTTTTTAAGGATGTGTAAGGAGGTTCAGTGTTAAATTTAATAAAGGGTAGTATTCTGGAATACAACATAATATGGATGACGATATTCAACAGCTTATTGCAAAGTGTCAAATTTGTGAGAGGAATTATTAAAGACAATTTAACAAGTCTCGGATATGGACCGGATATCGGTGGAGAGACTTGCTAAATAAGGCCAAGACCGGATCTCGGTTGTAGTGCCGATGATGATGATGATGATAGACCCCAAAACAAAAAACACGTACTAAGACCTCACCCAATACCAGTTTTGGCACTTCCGAAAATAGGAGTAGATATATTAGAAATCTATCTTGTAGCAATTGACTACTACTCAAAGTGGATAGAATCATTTAAAAGGAAAAATAAGTTTATGAGTAGTGTGCTTAAAATTTTAAAGATAATATTCTTCATTCATGGCATACCCAGAACTATAGTTCCGGATAATCAGCCTTTCAATTGCTTTATACTAAAAAATTTTACCTCACATATGAATTGTGATTTCGTTTACACTAATCCACGATATCCACAATCAAACGGGTAGGTTGAAAAAGCACTTCATATTATGAAAAACATACTACAGAAAATCAAGAATGTTGAGGCCATAGATTCATTAAATCATAGATCCACGTCAAACCCGGGTATAGGTTTATCCCCTGCAGAGCTGTTAATGTCTAGAAAACTGAGAACTAAGGTCCCGATCCATGAAAAACGACTGAAACGAGTTACATCTGATAATATACCGAAGCTTTTAGAAAACAAACGAAATCGAATGGTGAATGTTAGCCGTCCAAGAAAGGAACTCGTCCTTAAGAAAGGTGGCAACGTGGTGTACAGCAATAACGACAAATGGGAACCGTAGTAGCACATCGTAGAAAAAATGAAAGTAACAATATAACAATTAATATAAAAAATATAATAACAGTCCACATAAGGAAGTCGTTCCATGAACCTCGATTAAAAGTGCCCTATGAGCAGACGTCCAGTGGATGTGTGGCGGTTCTTTAATACATTCCCAAAGAACCGCCCATCCTCTTTAAACTAACCACTTCCTCTTACCATACCAAGCCATGGTACTTACTTGCAATTGGGGGCAGCGTAAGCTCCCCTGCAGCATCATCCCTGAAAAGAAAACCTACCCGACGGCATCCATACATTTTGATTTTCCATGGTTCATATTCCATGAACCAGCTCATCTCCTATCGGCTCTGCCTGTCTTCAATTACGATAAACAAACGCTGACCAGCGTATTGTTGACATAGCTGTAGCCGATATTCTTTCCATAGTCACAATTGCCTGTCGCGCCTATACCCTTAGGTCCGCGACAGTTGCAACAATTCCCCGTTATCGGCTATCAGCCGATCATGGAATTTGGGCATGAATAGGATCATTGTTTGGGCAATCTTACCCATGCCATGCCTATGATGACCCGCCTGAAATCCAAAGTAAACATACAGTATCTCACTGTGTTCGGTACTTACCCGCATATTAATTCAAACATATAGCCATCCAGCCTGACCCTTTGCCGCCGTCGACGAGGTTTCTGCTGACTTATGTCAACAAAATAGTTTGCCTCCTTGTGCACCGGAGCCATACGGCTAGATTGGATATTGCCTACATCGGTTTTTCCAAGGAATCTTAGGCAAATACCATGACGACACCTTTGTATCATAGACACATCATTTACATCATATGTGCCACCATTTGACCTGCGAAATAACGTTTTTGTTTGCTTTGAAACAAAAATCTATTTCGATCCCTGGCATACATCATCAACGATGTATGGGTGCATCGCTGCAGCCCCCGATCGTCGTACGTCTGTTTAATCAGGTGTCCGTCGATCATCGTCCTCATCGCAGGGCATCGTACTTGTCCTATACGGACACATAGACTCCTCCCCTGTCGATGCAATTCGCGGCCATTGAATCTGGTGGATGTGAATTGCATCGTGGAGTCAGATGTCAATCTCCATAGCGGACGGTCGCGCCTTTTCAACGGAGTCAACTTTAACACCTCAAGGAGTCGAGTTCGCCCCCAAGCGAATACATATGTGAAGTTCTGTCGCGTCTTTAACATAATCGAGGAGTTCGTGTGCGAGTCGAATTTAACTAAATAATGATTGCCGAATAAGAATGTGACATTGTGTTATAAAGTCGTGTACCATACCGTATATAACAAGTGCACCGTGTAAATTCAAAATTAAGTCAATAGAACGAATAAAGGCACGATATTGTTTAATAGTAAGGATTTTTGTGGAAATAAAAGGAACATTAAAATAAATTCAGTGCGTTTGATTTTTCTTGTGGGACAATTTTGGCAACAGACATCGGTGGTGTTTTTATGGAACCCGCATCCTTGCTGATGCCAACATAAAAACTAACTACAGATGTCTCCCAACAGATACACAACAAAACTCGTAATTCAAACGATCGGCCCTCTATCCAGCCTAAAAATAATGTATCAGAAAAAGTTAATGAAAAATACAGTAAAGAAGTACCACAGTCAGCATACACCACCAGCTATGGTCGGTCGGTTAGAAAGCTCGCTTATTTTAAAGCCACAATGATGTGATGGAATTTATATACCTTATGCTACCTACCTATCTTTAATAATATATATTTTTTGTTTTTTTTTTTTTTTTTTTTTTGTGGTTTCGGTAAGAAGGTGGAAATGTTCAAAAGATACCTCTGGACCGATCCAGAGGCATGCCGGGTTTTTACCGACTAAAATCACCTCCCGCCAGGCACATATTCCCGTTGATCCCCGCGGAAATTTCTTTTAGATATCAGGGCGTAACGGAGTTTATCTGTTACTCCGCTCGTCGCTTCGCAACTGCTGCATCATTCCACAGAGAATACCATTTGTTACGGACCATGCCTGTTTTGAACTCAGCATCTATTCTATTATTCCTACCAGAGTAACTGTCCGTCTCATATGTCTCTCCAATATCGTTCGTGCCGTCTAGAATCTCACGCACTCTATGAATACGTGTTCCGCATTTTCTATTTTGCCTCCGCAATACAAGCAGTATGGGTGATTCACATGTTTATACTTGTGCAAGTATTGCCGGAAGCATCCATGTCCTGATATTAGTTGAGTCAAGTGGTAATTCAACTTGCCACTGTTTTCTTTTCACCCATGTTTCTATATCAGGTATCATGGCGTGGGTCCATCTCCCTTTGGTGGAAGAATCCCACCTTCGTTGCCATTCTCTTACGCTATTAATTTAGGGTATTTATAAATATACGAATATTATATTATTTCACCTATATGCAAATACTTCTGAATACGTTAGAATGTTAATCAATGGTATCTCAACGTTTTTTTGTTTAATTAATTCTTTTAGTTCCTGTGGGTTTAAAGCACTTGGATAATATGTCCCTTATTTCGTTGTTGCACTTGCTTCTAATAATGTTTCCAAGATGTGTCTAGTTTCTATGAGAATAAAATCTGTATGTTCGTTCTTCACTTATGTTATGTTGATTCTAGGAGTTCGAATAGTCTCTTGTTTGTCAATACCTGCTGATTATTATATTCGATTAATTGATGATTCAAGGCATTTTCCGGCGATTTTCTGGGGAGACCTTATGTAATGCAGCGTTTTCTTTAGCTGCAATGTCAAGTAGTGTCCTACCGGCCAAAATATTTATAGCAGCTTCGGATACCGTTCGGAATGTACAGCATACTCTTAGTGATGCCAGCCTATGTGCTGAGTTCACTCCCCTCATATTTTTCATTTTCATTTTTAAAACATTTTTTTATTATCTTTTTATCTTCTTAGTTTCTAAATTACATGCTAGTCAAAACATGCTTAAATTCTAGCTTAATTATCTTATATTATAACTTACTGGTTCTACGCAGACGCTCTAAGCTAAACATTACATAACGACTGTATAATTTGCCTTTCGGCGACAGAATTTTGTTTGTGGGAGTACTTATAATAATTTAAATGACAAAGAAAAATTTTGAAAACTTTGTGTCGCACTCCCCCCATATAGGACTTATACTGTGCAGTTGCTGTCCATATATGAGCTGCATACATTAGAATGGAGGTGCTGACACTGGTTATGAGTTTCCTTATGTGGGGCCGCGGTCCTCCAACATTGGGTAGCAGTCTCCCCAAAACTTTACATACTCCTGCCGTTTTTTCACTTGTTTTCCTCAGATGTTCCTTGAAACTCAACCTGTTGCCGAGTATAACACCAAGATATTTAATATAGGGACTCGATCTGATTGTTTGTCCTATTTCAAAATGAAAGTGTTCAACTTTCTTAGGGCTGCTTATTAAAACTGCATCCGTCTTATGTCCAGGTAGTTTCAGTCCGGCGATATCTAGCCAGCATTCAATGCTCTGGATTGCTTGAGAGCAAATATTCTCCAAGTCATCTAGATGTTTAGCTACGGCTACTATTGCCAAATCATCTGTGTACCCAATGATCCTAACCCCTTCTGGTGCATTGACCCTGAGCACACCATCATACATTATATTTCATAACAGCGGACCTAATACAGATCCCTGGGGTACACCCGCTGTTATTTTATATTGCTGTGGTACCTCATCTGTATCATAGAGTAGTCCGACAGATAGTTTGCTAGTATACGCACCAAGTAGGGTGACACTTGTAGATCGCGCAACGCTTCTAGAATCCGATTACAATTCACCGAGTTAAACGCATTTTTAACATCTAGCGTCACCACCGCGCATTATATTTTGTACCACCTAGCCCTCGTGCTCCAGTTATCGCATTGCGAGCGATGTCGTACACTACAGATAGTGCCTTATTGGTTGATCTACCTTTCCGGAACCCATACTGCGATTCAGAGAGCCCCGATGTCCTCTCAGTGAATTGTTCCAGGCGAGTGGCAGTTACTCGCTCAAGCAATTTTCCTGTTGTGTCCAACATGCACATCGTGCGATAAGATGACGGCGCCTCTGGATTCTTGACTCCTTTTGCTATAAGCACAAGCCGCTCTTCTTTCCATCGTTTAGGGAATTGTCATGTTTGAAGACATCATTACTTGACCAACTGAAGCCAGAAATTGGGGAAAAACGGCCACATTTGCAGAAAAAGAAAATCCAGTTTCACCAAGACAAAACACCGTCTCACACCTCAGCGGTTGCTATGGCGAAAATCCACGAATTACGGTTTGAACTACTTGACCATCCGCCTCACTCACCAGATCTATCCACAAGCGAATTCTGTTTGTTCCCTAATCTAAAAATTGCACTCAGAGGACAAAGATTTTCGTCAAATGAGGAGGCAATCACCTTCGTGAACAGTTATTTTGCAGAGAAAAACGCCGAGTACTATTTGGTCGGGTTAGAGAGATGGGAGCATCGCTGGGAGAAGTGTGTAGAATTACAAGAAAACTATGTAGAAAAATAAAAATAATTTTAAGAAAAAATGTCTTGTATCTTTGTTAGGTCGGAAACTTTTCAGCCCACCCTCGTATGTATATATAAAAAAAATTAAATGAAAGTGTAAATGTAAATATCTGCTCATGTACATACATATAAATATTAGTTATAAGAGCCATTTAGGCAACGCACTATGAAAATTCATATTTACATGTTACATAGATATATTAGACGAATAATTACATATTCGGTCAGAAATAACTAACGATAGAGGATGATGTATAGATGCTGGCAACACCGTGACAAACTTGCTGATCGCCTCCTCTGCTCAAGTATCAACGTAAGCGACAGTAGCTGTATTTAAATAGCTGAAATGCATGGACATGAAATAAAAGATATATGTACAATATAATGGGCAAAGTGAACGTGTTTTATTTATAAAACAGCAAAGATAACAAGACTGAAATGCTCCAAATTGAAGAAGGCTTTGACCAAATTCGAGAAGTATACGTCATCTACCATGTGGCCCTACTTGAAACCTTGGAGAAAATCCCCGACACGGTCGTAGCTGCCGGTAATCACACACTCCACGACAAAACCGTCGAAATGAGTCTAGCTAAAACCAGTTTACCTCCCGTTTCTAACTACAAGACATCGTTCCAGTACGCTTTTCACTCATCAGTATGATATACTCTAGCAAATAACATATGGATAAACCTCGTCTTTTTGATGCAGCGTTTCCTCCATCATCTTTTACCTCAATTGATCCGTAGAGTAAAATCAATTTGCCAGTCATGTAGCTACAAAGTCAATGACACCACCTCCTCCGCCAACCTCTCAAGATTATGTAATGAAAGTTCCTATGACACCACCAGTCCTGGCCTTATTTAACAAATATCTCCACCGGTCCCGATTTCGAGCCGAAGTCATCCAGTTTGGCACTCCTAGGCTCTGCGCGTCCTGGTCTACGCCATCCCTCCATCGCAGACAAGGTCTGCCGCGCTGTCTCCTTCCATACATTGTGCCACAAAGGCTTTCCGGGCAGGCTCCTCTTTGCTCATTCGAGGTGTCCCGCCCAGCGGAGTTTACCGACCTTGATTTTTCTTACAACATTAGCTTCAAGGTAGATCGCGTACAACTCATAGTTGTAGCGCCTCCGGAACCGTCCTACCGCATATACGGGGCCAACAATTCTTCTTAAGACCAGTAGTAGCTTGGATGTTCTGGATAAATTTCGAGATTTAAGGAGCCTTGATCGACCATAGTAGGCTTTGTTGGATTTGTTACGGGCCCCCACGTCCAAAGTCTCGCCCAAAATCCCCAAAAATCCCCCTCTCTACCCCCCTAGAGTTATAATTGGGCCAAGTAGTAAATTTGCATAAACTACTTGTCACTAATAAAAAATTAAGGAGTTGGCGTTGAAAAACATAAGGAGACACTAAACGAGTGAAAATGAAAAATCGATTGATTGAAAAAGTTTGCACAAGGCTAATCGTAATTGCCGTATCGTATTCAAAAGTAAATTTAAATAAATACGAAACAACCCGCCGCGAGTGAAAGTAAAAGTTTTCACACACCACGAACCTTAACGGATAACAACAGTGCACCGCCGCGAGTGAAACAGGAGAACAATCCACCGCGCCGGAATAATCCTACGGGATCCTAGGAACGCACCACGAACCTTAACCGATAACGAAAGTGCACCGCCGCGAGTGAAACGGAAGAACAACCCACTGCGCCGGAATAATCCTAGGAACCCTAGGAACCGCAGATAACAAAAGTGCTCCGCCGCGAGTGAAACGGAAGAACAACCCACCGCGCCGGAATAATGCTACGAACCCTAGGAACCACAGATAATAGGGGATTCAAGAAAACTTCAACCCCTGCAACTTGAAGAGCCGACTCATTGACCGCGAAGCGGTTCGACAACAACAACTAGTAAGTCCCCTTTTATTATCCTTATTTGAATCCTAATTTGAATAATTTATTAAAGAACCATAACATATTTGATCAGCCGTTCGCGTATTTCTTCTTCCATATTGTTATCGACTGATACTATTGACCCAATGTAGTGAAAGGATTGCACTACTTCAAATTCGTGCTCCGCTATCCTGATAGTTTAACAAACGTTAGGTGTTCCCTTCGCAGAAGTTGCAACCATGTACTTAGTTCTTCCCTCATTAATGTGCAGTCCCAGTTTTTGTGCCGCCTGCTCGTTCTGGGTGAAGGAGTCCTGTACAGCCGAATCGGATCTACCGAAGATGTCGATGTCATCTGCGTAGGCAAGTATTTGGCATGACTTGGTGACAATAGTCCATCTATTTGTAATTCCAGAATCGTGGATAGCTTTCTCCAACACCAGGTTGAGGAGGAGGCATGCCAGGCCGCCCCCTTGTCGGAGTCCATTAAAGATGTTTATTGGTTTGGAGAGCAATCCCGCTATTTTTGCTTAGCTAGTTACATTGGGCATTGTCCACCTACAAACTCATATCAATTTGCTTGGAATGCCAAACTCCCTCATGGCATTATATAGTTCTACCCTGGCTATGCTTTCGTAGGCGGCCTTAAAGTCTATAAATAGATGATATACAGGGATCTTAAATTCCAGACATTTTTCCATCGCCTGCCTAAGGGTGAATATCTGATCAATCGCTGATTTGCCTGGGATAAAGCCACACTGATATGATCAATGATGACTTTAGCCTATGGGGCTATCCGATCTTGTAGGATAGAAGAGAGTATCCTATAGGTGATACTCAGCAATGTTATACCCGTATAGTTGATGCAGTGTGATATCTCCCCTCTTATTTATGGGGCAAATTGTACCGCGACGCCAATCTTCCGGCATCTCCTTTTGCTCCCATACGTGCACCACGATGTCATGAATGGTGGGGTGTAACGCTGTCCCTCCTTGTTTGATCAGCTCAGCTGGTATGCCATCAGCTCCAGGGGCTTTACTTGATTTGAGCTGTCTTATGGCTTTTAATGTTTCCTCAATGCTTGGTGGTGGGAGCATTTGGTCTTGATTTTGCATTGGTGGAACCTCCAATTCTTCTGTGAGCTGACCATTTAGCCATTCATTGAAGTGCACTTCCCATCGCTCCAGAATAAAACCCTCTTCATCCTTGCAGTAAGTGCAGCGTGGTGTGTACGGACCTCGCTTTCTACTTTTCTCTATTTCACAGACAAGGTTTTTTTACCCAGGCACTTTTCTTTTGAAAAACAACACTTTTGATTAAAAAACAACAAAGCTCCCGGAGTCGACTGCATACCGGCAGAGCTTGTGAAGCATGGAGGAGAGCCAACCGCTCGAAAGATCTACCAGCTCATCCAAACAATATGGGATAAGGAAGTTACTCCGGAAGAATGGAAAACCTCAATAGTCATTCCCATTTTCAAAAAAGGTGACAGATCTGACTGCGAAAACTACAGAGGAATATCATTGCTCCCAACCACATACAACATATTAACACATGTCATTCTAGCGAGAATCACTCCGTACGCAGAAAAAATACTGGGAAACTACCAATGTGGATTCCGTAGGAACCGGTAAACAAGCGACCAAATGTTCAGAATAAGGCAACTGCTGGAAAAGAAGTGGGAATACGGAGAGACGGTTCACCAACTGTTCGTTGATTTAAAAAAAGCCGACGACTCAGTCGCAAGGCAAAGACTCTACCATATTGCAGTCCAGCTGGGAGTCCCGAAAAAATATGCCGCCCTCATTCAAATCTGCATGAACGAAAACAAAGGGGGAGTTAGAGTAGAAAGCCACCTCTCAGAACCATTTGAAATCCGGGACGGACTAAAGCAGGGAGATGGCCTATCACCGTGTCTTTTTAACCTTGTGCTCGAGTATGTCATCAGAAAGTAACAAGACGACAACATGGCCAGATCATCCTTGAACGGGGTCACACGGGCTCGCATATGCGGAAGACATCGCCGTTGTGGGCGATAATCTAGAAGCTGTAAGTAAAAACAGTGAAATCATCATGCAAGCGGCAGAAGAGGTGGGCCTAGAAATAAATGAAGACAAAACAAAATACATGATTATGGCGGGAGCAAGTGGACCTCAGGGAACACACATAAACATCAGGGGCAAGATATTTGAAAATGTCAAAGAATTTAAATATCTGGGTACGATACTGACGGCCAGTAACGAAATGTCGAAGGAAATTAACAAAATACTGCATTCCGGTAATGTTAGTTGGCACGCAGTCAGTAAACTGCTGAAATCCAGACTGCTATCACGTAACATAAAGCTCCGTATCTATAAAACCATAATCATGCCGATTGTTCTATATGGATACGAAACATGGGCTCTCACAAAACGGGAAGAAAACAAATTCCGCGCATTCGAGAATAAAGTTTTGAGGGGTATCCTTGGAGGTAAATATGACGAGGAAGCAGGACAATGGAGGAAACTCCATAACCACGACTTGGAAGAGCTATATCGCAAACCTACAATAGTGAGAATAATCGAGTCGCAAAGATTATGATGGGCCGGACACGTGGCGCGAATGGGCAACGATAGGACCGTGTGTAGAATTCTTGACGGTAGACCAACGGGAGAGACCGGCCGGACGCCCGCGACGGAGATGGGAGGACAACGTTAGGTTTGACCTTGAGGAGGTCGGATTGAATGGTCAAGCGTGGAAGGAGAGTGCACAGGACAGGGAACGATAGCGGAGTCGAGTCGGTGAGGTCATGAACTTCCGGCTGCCTACAGGCCAATAAATAATAATAATAATAACATTTCTTTTGTCTGTGAAGTCTTTTTTCAGATCTTCTGAGCTCTTCGTATTTCTCCTTGCGTACCCGCGACCTATGAGACTGCTGCATTGTCCGGTATGCACTTTTCTTTTGTCTGTGAAGTCTTTTTTCAGATCTTCTAAGCTCTTTGCATTTCTCCTCGCGTACCCGCGCCCTATGAGACTGCTGCATTACTCGGTATGCAGCATTTTTACGTTCAGTCGCTAGTTTGCATTCATCAGCAAACCAGTCGTTCCGATCTCTACGACTCCTGCCTAAGATGGAGTTGGCAGTACTAATGACAGTATTCTTAAGGCGTGTCCATTTCTCTTCTACGCCCGGCATTCTGGCCCCAGGACTTACTCTCCCTCCATCAAGCTCTTCGAGGGCGTCTTAACGCAAGACCAAAGGTGTTGCTGGTGTTCTCATTGCGTAAGGCAGCCGTGGTGATTCGAACCTGATCCGCAGATACAATACGTCTCCGTAAGGCAATCCGCGCTCGAAAAACTACATCAACAAGATAGTGATCCGAGTCGACGTTGGCACCTCGGAACGTTCGTACCATCATCTGGCTCGAGGAGTGACGGCGATCCATCACCACGTGGTCAATTTGGTTGCGACTGGCCTCATCAGGTGATAGCCAGGTGGCTTTATGGATATCTTTACGCAGAAACCTGGTACTCTCAACGACCAAGTTCTTCGATGCTGGCAGTTCAATGACTCGTAGTCCATTGTCATTAGTGTTCTCGTGCATAGAAACCTGTGTAGTGCCTGAAAACCGGCGACCGACCTATTTTGGCATTCAAATCACCAAGAACGATTTTCACATCGTATCTTGGGTAATCATTGAGGGCCCGTTCAACGTTCTCGTAGAATTCTTCTTTTTCATCATCAGGGGACTCCTCTGTAGGTCCGTGTACATTTATGAGGCGTATGTTCTTCAACTTACTTCGTACACAAAGAGTGCATAGCCATTCGTTTATTGCATTAAAGCCGATAATGGCAGGCTTCAGTTTTTGGCTGACTAGAAAGCCTAGACCGGTCCAAGACAAACCAAACAATACCATTCTTTACCCCCGCAGACTGCGTAAATCAGACTTAAAGTTTCTAAAGCTAAAGTATTAGAAACCACATATTCCACATTCGATGGTGGGCAAATGGCTTCGATTGACAATCAGCACGAACCTGGACACCCTAATGGAAAATCATTTATGTGAAACGAACAAATTTTATTAATAACACATTCCTTATCTATTATTGCATTATTTAGGATAAACAATTAAACAGTAATCACGTACTTTAAGTATATAAACTTATTTATACAAAAATAAAAATAAAAATAAAAATAAAAATAAAAATAAAAATAAAAACAGAAACAAAAGGATAAAAGTTGAAACAAGTCTGCCTCTTAGAGAGTCGAGGTTTCATAGTGCAGTTGGACTGATGGATTTTAACCCACGTTTTCATACGACATAGACCGATCGCCAGAAATTGATGAAGGCGGCGTCGTAGTAAATAGCGGTGAAGGATGATGTTGATGACGTTGCTGGTGGGGATGCGGTTGTGGCTGTTGTTGTTGATGGGGATTTGGTGGCAGGGGGAACATGATACCGTGTGGCATTTGTGGATGATGCAGATGTGGATCGTTATTTGTTGGCGGGGGCGGTGGTTGGGGCGGTTGTTGCGTTTGTTGATGCGGGTGTGTCTGCGAATCACCAATCTGTTTCCTCTGTTCATTTTGTTGATGATGATTCTTCTCACTCTCCTCGACGTATTTCTTTTGCAATTGGAAGAGATTGTGCGTTATCTGTTGCTGCGGATGCATTCGCTGTTGTGGATCATTTGAATCTCGAGATTGCTGTGCATGTTGCTGTTGTTGTTGTTGTTGTGGTGTAGGCGTTGGTTGTTGATCAGGTTTTTCTAAAGCTTTCTCGTACTTTATAGGCAGTTGATACATCGTATGAGGATGCTGTTGCTGCTGCGAATGTGGCAGTTGTTGGGAATCCTGTCGCTGCATTTTATCATTAGGTTGCATTTGCTTTGTCGATAACTTATCGTTGTTCAGCTTCTGTGACCCCTTCTTTTGGTATCGTTTTAACACCTGAATCAGTTCAGCCTTAACATCTAATCGACCCTCTTCTGGAACCTTTTTTATTTCTTCATACAGTGAAAGCAGAAACAATTTATCCGGATCGCGTTTTTTACGTTTCCTGTCTCTTTTGGGAAACGCCTCTTGCATAAGCTGTAAAAGTTTTTCTTCAAAAATAGTTTCTCTGTGCATAACAGCTGCTGCTGCGACTGTAGCTGCCTCTCTTCGGCGATGATGTAAATGCTGATGACCACACGCTGGTGCTGATGGGCCAGACAACGTAGGAAATGTGGATTGATGTCCATTAGGTGCATTTGTTTCATTATGTACAGCAGTTGTTGAATTTGGGAAATTGTTTCCATGTTGATGGTCTTGATTTGACGTACCTGGCGCTTCCGTTCCATCGCCATCGTGTCCCTCTTGAGGTGGATGACCAGCATCCTTATTGGCTTGATTGCTATTAGCGGCTGCCGCTGATAGAATAGCATCACAGAACTGTTCTGGCACATATTCGAATCCGGTCATGAAATTTTCTGGTTTCAATTCTCCACCCATTTCTTCGTAAAAGTATTCAGATCCTACGATATCGATAATATCATTATCTTCTTGGTTTAATTCGATCCCTGGAGGAGGCGAGCCTCCAGCTAATTGGCATCGTTTCATTTCAGCTAGTTTTTTACGCGTCGTCAGCCGCATGTCACGCCAACACTGAAAACAAAAGCCAATTTAGAAGCATATTAGCAAAATCTTTTCTCGCTGAAAGAGATATTGGATGTGAGTGTTTAAAGAACCAAATAGGCGTGTGAAAAAAAATATATGAGAGATTCCAGGAGCTAAGTTAATAAAGAATGTTGCAATATGCATAAGATTGTGATTACACGGGTTCAACAATTCTGGTCATCATCGTCAAAAGCTGGATCTCTCCATAAATTTCAGGGGATAAGAGCGCAATTAAAAATGCATCAAACGAACGCAAATATTACGATCTTTCTTAGGATGCCACTGATTTCCTTCTTGGAAGCTTTCTTTCTCCCAGAGTATTTAAGAGTAAATATCATGCAATTCCTATATTGTGGCACACAGCCTGCTTTTATCTTTCTGCAGATATATAAAACAAAGCCAGGTATCATAAATCAAGCCGAAGAAATTCGATCCCAAAAATGAACGTCGCAAGTGTGAAATTATCAAATTATCCTCATCCAGCCCTCGTCTGCCTAGGCAGGTCTGTGTCTAATGCACCCGCATCCTACCAGTGGACAGAAGTAGGATGCGACAGGAAAATGAAATCAGAGATTTAGTTGGTATCAAAATTTGAAAAGTCAATTCTTGTGTTTTTATTGGAATTTTTAGCAAAATTCACCAGGAATCATCATCAGAATCGGAGAGAAACCTCCGAAAAGGTAGAATTTTGAAAAACTGTAATTATATTTATTGGCTTCAAAAATCTTCTAAAACCTTGCAGATTGAGGATAAGCATTTTGTTGAGGTAGCTAATGAAGGAGTGTTTGGCATCAGTTTTGCTTATTTTATTTTTGGGAACTCGGTTTTATAATTATATTGTGCGCGGCCCTGGAATCTTAATAATTATCTGGTCGGTCAGCGGTTTGACCTCTGGTTTTTTTTTTTTTTTTTTTAAAACTGTATTTATTAACCATAATTAAAATTTGTACATTTAAGTAATACAGTGACTTAAAATTAAATTCGTGACAATTGCTTACATGTAATTATTATTATAATACATTTTCCAAACAATGTTTTAAGAGTTACAGGCTAGATGTGTGTTTATACATTTAGTAGGGTTTTGTCTTCCTGGAAAAGGTCAGAAAACCAGGAATTTCTTATTTTTACTTTATTTTATTTTTACTTAACTTAGTCTGATTATTATAAAATGAGCTATAAACAAAACAAAGTTTTATAATTAATGGGATTTATGAATTAAAGGATGTGGAATGAGGTCAGTTATGGGTTAGTGGTAGAGTATTTCTCTCCGGTTGTTCGTTGGAAAAGCGTAGGATGTTGGAAAATGGTTGGACGTTACAGTATTTGAACTGGTTAGGGGTAACTTCGGTGTTGTGGTATATGATCTCATTTGAATCATTTACCAGTCTGCCTGAGGCGAAGATAGCTCTGGTGTGGAGACAGTTGGGATAGTTAGTTCTGATATCTAGAGGGTTCTCTAAGAGCGAGGTTATTATGGGATTGGGATTATTTTGTAGGTTTTCGATAAATTTGATAGGCAGTTCGAGGAATCGTCTATCGAGGCGCTCGATACCAGCGGTATTGTAGAGTTCGACGTTACTATAGTACTTATAGGAGTTAGGACGACGATGTAACCCAGAGACATACCTAAAGCATTTTCTTTCGAATACTCGTAATTTCTCCATTTGGGAGGGAGTGATATGGTACCACAATGGGCACGCGTACGTGAGTGTGGGCCTGATAATTTGTTTGTAAATGAGCAGTTTGACTTTGTGAGAGAGACTATTAGGTTTCCACATTACTCTTCTACAGAGATTAAGCTGAATTGTGGCTTTTTGAAGGGAATTTTTAATGTGGGAGGAAAAAGACCAGTTATTAGAAAAAGTGATTCCCAGATATTTTAGGGTTTTGGAGGGTTTTATCAGAGTATTGTTCAGTTGAATCTTAATTTTGTTGTGGCAACGTCTAGTGTTGTTTGTACAGTGCTCGTTTTTGCCCTTGAACACTATGAGCTGCGTTTTATTTGGATTAAGGTGAATTTTCCACTTATTAAAGTATGATGATAGGTTAGGGAGGAAGTTGTTAATGCGGTTTCTTGCAGCCTTAACAAATTTGCTGCTAGAGTAAATTAATGTATCATCAGCATAATTCAGCATCACAACATTAGGAGATACGGGTTGAGGAATATCTGAGGTATATAACAGATATAAAATTGGCCCTAAAATGGAGCCTTGGGGAACACCCGCGGTTATGGTGTGGGTTTCTGAGACAGCAGAATTTATTCTCACAACGAATTTTCTGGCAGAAAGATATGAGGCTAAGAGCTTTGTTGTGTGAGAGTTTAGATTAAATATGGAGTGCAGTTTGTACAGAAGTCCTGAGATCCAGACGCAATCAAACGCCTTAGAAATATCGAGAGATATACACACAGTAGGGCTTTGGTTTTGGAGACCAGTTGTAACATCGTGTGTGAGTTTTAGTAGAGCATGACATGTGGATTGTCGCTTACGAAATCCGAACTGACAGTTAGGGATGAGTGCATTCTCATTGGCAAATGAGAGAAGATTTTGGTAGATCTTGCGTTCCAGTATCTTACTTAATGTACTTAATAGGGATATTGGACGATAATTGCAAGGACTATTACTACTACCGGGCTTCTTAATAGGAATTACTACCGCAGTTTTCCAGTTCTCTGGGAAATGCGATGCATTAATTATATGATTAAGAAGAATGAGGATGGGAAGTAGATTCGGTGGGCGCAGCCTTTTAAATAGAAGACGTGGGATTCCATCTAATAGTGATTCCCAGATATTTTAGGGTTTTGGAGGGTTTTATCAGAGTATTGTTCAGTTGAATCTTAATTTTGTTGTGGCAACGTCTAGTGTTGTTTGTACAGTGCTCGTTTTTGCCCTTGAACACTATGAGCTGCGTTTTATTTGGATTAAGGTGAATTTTCCACTTATTAAAGTATGATGATAGGTTAGGGAGGAAGTTGTTAATGCGGTTTCTTGCAGCCTTAACAAATTTGCTGCTAGAGTAAATTAATGTATCATCAGCATAATTCAGCATCACAACATTAGGAGATACGGGTTGAGGAATATCTGAGGTATATAACAGATATAAAATTGGCCCTAAAATGGAGCCTTGGGGAACACCCGCGGTTATGGTGTGGGTTTCTGAGACAGCAGAATTTATTCTCACAACGAATTTTCTGGCAGAAAGATATGAGGCTAAGAGCTTTGTTGTGTGAGAGTTTAGATTAAATATGGAGTGCAGTTTGTACAGAAGTCCTGAGATCCAGACGCAATCAAACGCCTTAGAAATATCGAGAGATATACACACAGTAGGGCTTTGGTTTTGGAGACCAGTTGTAACATCGTGTGTGAGTTTTAGTAGAGCATGACATGTGGATTGTCGCTTACGAAATCCGAACTGACAGTTAGGGATGAGTGCATTCTCATTGGCAAATGAGAGAAGATTTTGGTAGATCTTGCGTTCCAGTATCTTACTTAATGTACTTAATAGGGATATTGGACGATAATTGCAAGGACTATTACTACTACCGGGCTTCTTAATAGGAATTACTACCGCAGTTTTCCAGTTCTCTGGGAAATGCGATGCATTAATTATATGATTAAGAAGAATGAGGATGGGAAGTAGATTCGGTGGGCGCAGCCTTTTAAATAGAAGACGTGGGATTCCATCTAATAGTGATTCCCAGATATTTTAGGGTTTTGGAGGGTTTTATCAGAGTATTGTTCAGTTGAATCTTAATTTTGTTGTGGCAACGTCTAGTGTTGTTTGTACAGTGCTCGTTTTTGCCCTTGAACACTATGAGCTGCGTTTTATTTGGATTAAGGTGAATTTTCCACTTATTAAAGTATGATGATAGGTTAGGGAGGAAGTTGTTAATGCGGTTTCTTGCAGCCTTAACAAATTTGCTGCTAGAGTAAATTAATGTATCATCAGCATAATTCAGCATCACAACATTAGGAGATACGGGTTGAGGAATATCTGAGGTATATAACAGATATAAAATTGGCCCTAAAATGGAGCCTTGGGGAACACCCGCGGTTATGGTGTGGGTTTCTGAGACAGCAGAATTTATTCTCACAACGAATTTTCTGGCAGAAAGATATGAGGCTAAGAGCTTTGTTGTGTGAGAGTTTAGATTAAATATGGAGTGCAGTTTGTACAGAAGTCCTGAGATCCAGACGCAATCAAACGCCTTAGAAATATCGAGAGATATACACACAGTAGGGCTTTGGTTTTGGAGACCAGTTGTAACATCGTGTGTGAGTTTTAGTAGAGCATGACATGTGGATTGTCGCTTACGAAATCCGAACTGACAGTTAGGGATGAGTGCATTCTCATTGGCAAATGAGAGAAGATTTTGGTAGATCTTGCGTTCCAGTATCTTACTTAATGTACTTAATAGGGATATTGGACGATAATTGCAAGGACTATTACTACTACCGGGCTTCTTAATAGGAATTACTACCGCAGTTTTCCAGTTCTCTGGGAAATGCGATGCATTAATTATATGATTAAGAAGAATGAGGATGGGAAGTAGATTCGGTGGGCGCAGCCTTTTAAATAGAAGACGTGGGATTCCATCTAATCCAGTTGACTTTTTGTTATTTCCTGATCTTACGATCTCGGATAATTCGCCCGCAGTTAGAAAATTTGTAGTGTCTAAGGGGTGTGAAGCTATGTTTGTGTTGTTGAATTCACCGATGAAAGGAGTAAAAGATGGGAATAATCTGTTTGAGATGTATTCGTTTACTGTGTTCTCGAAGCCAGGAGTTGAGAGAGAATTATTTTGCTCATGGATCTTTGCAAAGTGTTCTGCGAGGCAATTTGCTATGTCCGAATCGGACTGGGCAATATTATTGCTGATCGGGTTAATGAGATGGTCAATTCGGGGTTTATATTTACGACCAGTTAATTGGTTGATGTTTTTGAAAATATCCCGATTTGGTTTGATATTTTTAAGTGTGGAGATGTAGTTTTCATCTGCGAACTTTTTCAACTGCTCATTTATCAGAGTGGATAGGAGTTGGATTTGGCTTTTAATAAAGGGGCAGTATCTTGTATGAAGTTTACGGCGGAGCTGCTTTTTAAGGCGCAATAATTTGGTTAGGACGCTGGGCAAAGGCTTTCCTAAATAGTTATGAGGAATGGTTGTCGGGGTGTTTTTGCTGAGAGCCTCCTTAAGAATTTGCTCTATTCTTAAAGATGCTTGATCGATTTCAGTAGGGAGTAAGTTAGATGCTTCAGGGATATACAAGTCAGAGAAACTTATCGCTATGTCCCTATTGACTTTTCTCCAATTTGTTTTGGTGAAGTTTGGGACAGGGTTTGACGAGTATAGTGGATCGAAAGAGGGGATTTGGATCGTGGTGTGAACGGAACCATGATCAGAAGGAAATATAAAGGAGACTGTAGGTGGACCCGCTGAATAAACATCGTCGGACTTGAGGAAGAAGTCGATTGTTGACCTGGCTGAGCTAGAGACACGAGTTGGCTGTAATGGGGAGTCAATGTAAGTATATGGATAAGACTGGAGGAGGGCTAGCAATTGGCGACCATATTTGTTGCATTTATTATCATTGAATGCTGTGTGACGAGCATTCCAGTCTCCTCCGATTATAAATGGAGCGGGAACGGACTGTTGGATAATCTGCGAAATGTCAATATCTGGGAAATCTGGTTGTCGTGAAGGGTGAATATAAATGGATGCTAAGACGAGCACTTTATTGTTCTCACAGAAAAGTTTTACTGCTGTGTATTCAATGCTGGATATACCGGTGAATCTAATTTCACTGAATTGAAATTTTTTGTGAATTAAGATGCCGGTACCTCCATGAGATCCATTAGTTCTGGGGTTAGAAACTAAAGTGTAATTGGGAATTGAAACTCGGGAATTTGGTTTGAGCCAGGTCTCTGAAAGGAAGAGGATATCTGGGGAAAACTTTTCAACAAACAACCGGAGGTGTTGCTTACGTATGTTAGAGTAAATTTGACCTCTGGTATTCTACTGATCACGAAATAGAAATTCACTGCCCTTTTATAATTTTTGTAGTTGAGAATTGTCAACTATTTTATGGTCGAAATTCCCAGAAACACACATAATGACTTAGTGCGTTTCAATTTGAGTTGTGTTCTGGGAATTTGTTAGGGGCTTTAGTTGAATGGGTTCTGGGAAGGGAAATCATGAAATGCGTTTTGAATTTAGCATTTCATGAGGTCAAGGTTTTTAGGAATTGAGTCAATGTATGATGAATTAACTTTTGGTTAAATTCGTTGTACATGTGACTCAATATAGATTTTGGATGTGTTATGTGGAATTGAATCAATGTGCGACAATTGACTTTTGGTTTAATTTATCGCTCATTGATTCGATATGAAATTTGGGATTTGCGTTACGAGATTATGGATAGGATTTTTGATGTTATTGGGGATTTGGATAGGAGTAGCGATTTAGGATCGCGGTACAACCATGAGTTGTACGCGATTTACCTTGAAGCTTATATTGTAAGAAAAATCACACTCGGTAGACTCCGGTGGGCCTGCCCGGAAAGCCTTTTGTGGCAGGATGTATGGAAGGAGACAGCGTGGCAGACCTTGTCTGCGATGGAGGGATGGTGTAGACCAGGATGCCCAGAGCCTGGGAGTGCGAAACGGGATGACATCGGCTTGAGATCGGGGCCGGTGAAGAGGTTTGTTAAATAAGGCCAAAACCGGATCCCGGTTGTAGTGCCGATGATGATGATGAAGCCATTCATGGTAAAAATTGTACTGAACTGATGTTTTAAAAACATGTCTACTCAACTCAATCGGTTGATAAATGTCAAAGTTATTTAGTGTTTACATACCGACATAAAAGGTGGTGCACCCTATATATTTTTGGCAATTGCTGTCGACAGTTTCCGTTTAACTGTTGCTTTAGAAAACAGTAACATGGCAGTGTACTAACTGCATGCCAACTAGCGTTTCCGGAGTGAATATTTGGTCGCTTGTTGACCGGTTCCAACGGAATCCGCTTTCCTGAAACGCGACGATGTCCATTTTATATTGTTTCGTGTTTTCTACAGCCATCTGTATCGCGCCTGGTTTATATGACGTTCGAACATTCCACGTGCCGTCGCGTATATCCCGCTTTTTCCGTTTTTCCCTACGTCTTCTTTTTGCCAAGTAGGTGTTTTCTTGATGATTTGGTCCCTTATGGTAGTGTCGGCTCATCACACCTACGCCTACCGGGTTTTTCGTGAGATTGTTTTTTGTATATTAATTATTCACTTTTTTTCCCACGAGTCTTGGGGTTTCAAATAGTCCGCCATATCAGAGTCGCTCTTTGATATTGCAAGGTCTGCTTACTGCTCTGATTCGACCCGGTGACAGAGAGGCGCCGTTATAATACAGCCGGTATACCCCAGGCTGCAAATCATCCAATGGGCACTGTGACGCCTAACACCCTGGATTAGGGGTGGTAAATCTTTGTGTGTGTTACTCCTCGCTAGCCTGTCTGACATGGCTGGCCCTACTGGAAGCATATGCTTCCGTCAGCATAGCTTGAGTGATTCATTGTAGTTTTAGCCCCGCACCACGTCAAGGTTTCTACCAAGCGGAGGTATACTAAAATCGGAAATATCTGTATCAGATATTGTTTTTTTTTATTTGATTTTAGCTGTCTAATGGCTTTTAATGTTTCATCAATGCTTGGTGGCGGCAGCATTTGGTCTTGGTCTTGCATTGGTGGAGCCTCCAATTCTTCTGTGAGCTGACCATTTAGCAATTCATTGAAGTGGACTTCCCATCGCTCCAGAATGCCTTCAGGATCGGTAATCAGATTACCCTCTTTATCCTTGCAGTAAGTGCAGCGTGGTGTGTACCGCGTCATACTGCGGATTATTTGGTAGAACTTCCGCGCCTGGTGCGGACGTCACTCTCTACTTTTCTCTATTTCACAGACAAGGTTTTTTTCCCAGGCACTTTTCTTTTGTCTGTGGTCTTTTTTCAGATCTTCTGAGCTCTTTGTATTTCTCCTCGCGTACCCGCGTCCTATGAGATTGCTGCATTGCCCGGTATGCAGCATTCTTACGTTTAGTCGCTAGTTCGCACTCATCATCAAACCAGTCGTTCCGGTCTCTACGACTACTGCCTAAGGTGGAGTTGGCAGTACTAATGACAGTATTCTTAAGGTCCGGCACTCTGGCCCCAGGACTTACTCTCCCTCCGTCGAGCTCTTCGAGGGCGAGTCTTAACGCATGACCAAAGGTGAACCTGATCCGCGGATGCAATACGTTTCCGTAAGGCAATCCGCGCTCGGAAAACTGTACCAACAAGATAGTGATCCGAGTCGACGTTGGCACCTCGGTACGTTCGTACCGTCATCAGGCTCGAGGAGTTGCGGCGATCTATCAGCACGTGGTCAATTTGGTTGCGAGTGGCTCCATCAGGTGATACCCAGGTGGCTTTGTGGATATCTTTACGCGGAAACCTGGGACTCGCAACCACCAAGTTTTTCGATGCTGCCAATTCGATGACTCGTAGTCCATTGTCATTAGTGTTCTCATGCAAACTATGGGAACCTGTGTAGTGCCTGAAAACCGGCTCCCGACCTATGTTTGCATTCAAATTCCCAAGAACGATTTTCACATCGTATCTTGGGCGGGCATTGGGGGCCCGTTCGACGTTCTTTTTGCCCTGTATGTTCGCACCCATCCCCCCACCAAAAACTCTCCAAAGATTATAAATCAATCGAGAGTATCGATGCCTGAGGGACGCAACAGATGTACGAAAAAGAGGAAAAACAGACACAGGGAAAGGAAAGGGTGAGTTTTCCTGCACTGTACACTTCCACACAACTTTCACACTGCGGCGCGAATCCCATATATATCACTGCACTACACTCGGACGCGTTTGTGGTGGTCATTTTGTTTATTTCGGATACCACAGAAGACGCGCGAACCTATTGTTGTGCTCCGGAAAGCCCTACAATTTCCTTACCCCATAGAAACAATCTCCTTCCCCCGCATACAAATCCCTACACCCAAATCAACATTGAATTCAATGTCAACCAAATCGAACTGAACGTTCAAACTCTCAAACATTGGAATCAAATCAATTCAAATTCCTAAAAGATCCAAAGCTCAAAACGTGCATGTGTCTAAACAAAGGCATATCTATTTTCCACCGACACACAATTCGAGCAATCATAAACATCCCAATGCATATCTTCACATGCCTGATGTTTTATGATTTGTAAATGCACCAATTCAAAAACCAATACCTAATTCCCACGGATCTTGTGTTACCCATCCGAAGGACACGCAAACTCTTGTCTAGATAAGCCAGACGGATAACAAAAACACAAAACAGAAACAAAAAAAATACAAAATCTCGATTTGTTTTCATTTAAAAGGAAGATGCATCGCGATCTCCGAGAGCCAGTGCGAATGTGTACAGAAACGTGTTTACACGTGTTTATGTTTACGTGTATGAAGCCCATTATTAAATTGTGTAGTGCAATATAAAAACAACAACAAAATATTTAAAAAATAATAATAACAAAAAAAGAAAGTTTAACAACAGGAAAGCAGTCACTTACTACAAAACCCCGATGAGAGGCGATGACCCAGGCCATGCACTGGAGTTCATAACAGAAAGAAAAAGGAAAGCTCTGGATATCTTACGGAACGCACCAGTAAAAAAATCCACAAACATGGAGAGAACAAGCAGTCCCGCAAATTATAAACAAAAGTTCGAGGAAGCGTTGGAAACCATAAACCAATTAACGGTTAAAGTGAAACAACTCGAGGAACAAATCTATAAACAAAGTTCCATCAATAGCACTGATGACGTCCATATGGAAGAAACGCCCCGTCAACCCATCAATTCGAGTCACAACCAAGGCGAACTACCCACCAAAATTCCCAAACAAATGAAGGCCTCATCAAATCAAATACCTGCTCAAGCCAGAGTAGAAACAACAGCGATATCAACCGCGAAAAACGAAAGACCGCCGCCAAACTACATCAAAAACCTGACCAGCACCAAACCCTGCAAAATGCCCTGGGTCACCCGAATTTCAGCACAACTACAAAAGGATCTAGGACTTCCATAACAGTCAGATCATTAGTCGATCATGACAGAGCAGTTAAGGAACTGTTAGAGGAACAATATCATTTCTTCACCTTCCAACATCCGAATAGCAAACCGGCTACCTTTATTATAAGGCATATCGATCCAGAATGGACCAACGAAGAATTAGGACTGGAAATCGCTAGGATAAATCCACAAATAAAGATTAATAAACTGGACTACTTCCAAACACCATACATGAGGACAAGCAACATAAAAAACCTCCGGATCATATAAATCCCATCAAATCAAGATATCAAGCAACTTAAACAAATTAAATATTTGTTTACCCAAAAAATCGCAATCGAGGAGCCTCACAAACAAGAAATTCTACATTGCAAGCGATGCCAAGACTCAGAACACTTGGCGGTATCATGCCACCAGCAAAGACGTTGCGGCAGATGCGCAGAGGAACACGAGCTCGATGACTGCAAGGTAAATCCATAAGGTCTGGAACCAGAGATAGTACAAACCGTCAATGCCGATGGATCCATTACCACAAAGAAGATAACAGTAAAATGTTGTAACTGTGGAGGGCCACATCCAGCAAATTTCTCTGTGTCCTCAGAAGCTAAAACTTCTGCAAAGACGGAAATTAGCAATGTCAACAGTGAAACCAACAACAACGAAACCAACAGTATTGCAGGAAGTAAAGTTAACCCGACCCGGAATATCTTACGCGGATGCAGCAAAAGGAAACCTCAACACTACCACTCCCTTGAACGACAATATTAAATATTTCAATATGGACATCATGGGTTACATCCAAAGCCTACAGGCCATGCTTCCTTCGCTGAGGCATATGTCAGAAACAGAAAAAAAACCGATTCTTTCACTAATAACTTCCCATATTCTTTCCCGCTCTCTCTAAACTAACCATTATCTCCCTCAAGACAGAATTAATTTACTCTAATATACGTAAGCAACACCTCCGGTTGTTTGTTGAAAAACTTTCCCCAGATATCCTCTTCCTTTCAGAGACCTGGCTCAAGCCAAATTCCCGAGTTTCCATTCCCAATTATACTTTTGTTTCTAACCCTAGAAATAATGGATCTCATGGAGGTACCGGCATCTTAATTCACAAAAAATTTCAATTCAGTGAAATTAGATTCACCGATATATCCAGCATTGAATACACATCAGTAAAACTTCTCTTTGAGAACAATAAAGTGCTGATCTTAGCATCCATTTATGTTCACCCTTCACGACAACCAGATTTCCCAGATACTGACATTTCGCAGATTATCCAGCAGCCCGTTCTAGCTCCATTTATAATCGGAGGAAACTAGAATGCTCGTCATACAGCATTCAATGATAATAAATGCAACAAATATGGTCGCCAATTGCTAGCCCTCCTTCCGTCTTATCCATATACTTACATTGACTCCCCATTACAGCCAACTCGTGTCTCTAGCTCAGCCAAGTCAACAATCGACTTCTTCCTCAAATCCGACGATGTTTATTCACCGGGTCCACCTACAGTCTCCTTTATATTTCCTTCTGATCATGGTTCCCTTCACACCACGATCCAAATCCCCTCTCTCTACGCGACAAACCCTGTCCCAAACTTCACCAAAACAAATTGGAGAAAAGTCAATAGGGACATAGTGATAAGTTTCTCTGACTTGTATATCCCTAAAGCATCTAACTTACTCCCTACTGAAATCGATCAAGCATCTTTAAGAATAGAACAAATTCTTAAGGAGGCTCTCAGCAACAACACCCCGACAACCATTCCTCATAACTATTTAGGGAAGCCTTTGCCCAGCATCCTAACCAAATTATTGCGCCTTAAAAAGCAGCTCCGCCGAAAACTTCATACAAGATATTGCTCGCAACATAACCGCGGGTGTTCCCCAAGGCTCCATTTTAGGGCCAATTTTATATCTGTTATATACCGCGGATATTCCTCAACCCGTATCTCGTAATGTTGTGATGCTGAATTATGCTGATGATACATTAATTTACTCTAGCAGCAAATTTGTTAAGGCTGCAAGAAACCGCATTAACAAATTCCTCCCCAACATAACAACATATTTCAATAACTGGAAAATTCACCTTAACACAAATAAAACGCAGCTCATAGTGTTCAAGGGCAAACACGAGCACTGTACAAACAACACTAGACGCTGCCACAACAAAATTAAACTTAACCTAAACAACACTCTGATAAAACCCTCCAAAACCCTAAAATATCTGGGAATCGCTTTTTCAAATAACTGGTCTTTTTCCTCCCACATTAAAAATTCCCTTCATAAAGCCACAATTCAGCTTAATCTCTGTAGAAGAGTCAAGAGAAGTTGCGAGCATTCGAAAGAAAATGCTTTAGGTATGTCTCTGACTTACATCGTCGTCCTAACTCCTATAAGTACTATAGTAACGTCGAACTTTACAATATCGCTGGTATTAGCGCCTCGATAGACGATTCCTCGAGCTGTCTATCATTATATTATAATCCCAATCCCATAATAACCACACTCTTAGCGAACCCTCTAGATATCAGAACTAACTATCCCAACTGTCTCCACACCAGAGCTATCTTCGCCTCAGGCAGACTGGTAAATGATTCAAACGAGATCATATACCACAACACCGAAGTTACCCCTAACCAGTTCAAATACTGTAACGTCCAACCATTTTCCAACATCCTATGTTTTTCCAACGAACAACCGGAGAGAAATACTCTTCCTCAAAACCATAACTGACCTCACTCCACATCCTTTAATTCATATATCCCATTAATTATAAAACTTTGTTTGTGGCCTTAGGAAAATCATACTGTAATCAGGCTAAATTGGGTTAAGTTATTTATATAATTTGGATTAAGTTTAGATTAAGTAGAGTTGAAAAAACAAATTCCTGGTTTTCTGACCTTTTCCAGGAAGATAATACTACTGGATTTATAAACACGCATCTATGTAGTATCTCATAAAATATTGTTTGGAAAATGTATATATTATTATAATAATTACATGTAAGCAATTGTTACGAAATTAATTTTAAGTCTCTGTATTACTTAAATGTACAAATTCTAATTATGGTCAATAAATACAGTTTTGAAAAAAAAAAGAACTCCGAGAGCAGTTGATTAACGTACATGGTCCCCGGCGGAAGTGCTGAAGGAGACGAACAGGGTAAAGTAACATATTGTGACGCATATGACAATCAGTACTAGAATATTCTAGAAAGTCCGAAACAAAGTACTAGAATATTCTAGAAAGTACTAGAAAACTGGAGACTAGGAGCGATAGGACAGAAACGAAACACCAAATCAGAATTACGAAAAACGGTATAAATACGTCGCACGCAGATCGGGAAGATAAATAAGAAGTAAAAAGTAAGCAGTCAAGGACGCAATAAGTACGGAAGCGATAAGTCAAGAAATCGTGAAGTGTACGGTAAAAGTAACGGTTGTTAATAACGGACTAATAAAGTGTTACATTAATTCAAAATCGATTTATCGGCTCTTATTTATTAAAAATAATTAATCCAGCGAACCCTAAGCTAGCTACAATATAGAACAAGGTTCTTGGAGGTGGTGTCCCTACCAGAATCGTCTTTTCTTTTTAATAAAGTAAAAGTGAAGTTTCTAAAATAAAAAGCATTTTATTATTTGGAATTGTGCGTTCTTTACAAAACGTTGGCTGCCCCAGCACAGGCGACGAATTCTAACCTAGAACCGAGCGGTGGTTCTCGCCCCTTTCGTTTTTCTTCACAGATTGTCGTTGATGCTGAAGATCACTTGCCCCACGGAAGCCAGCAGAAGCCGCTGGCGGTTGCCCTCAGAAGTTACGGCACTAGAATCGACAACGATCGGTCGCTACTCTTCCCTCAGGTTTGAGGAAGAACGGCGGCGACCACAACGGGTCCCCTCAGGAGCGCTCAATAGAGATCCCTCATCCTATTCAGGACCAGGAGACCCGCTACCTGGGAGCGAGGGCAATAAATAATAACAACACGATAATGTAATTGGGTATCTTATGTTTACTTAAGATTTTTGTTTTTTGTTATTAGACTTCTCTCGGGAGAGGCGAACCTATAGCGCCGAGTGGGCACCCCGAGATGCGATCAAATAACTGTTGCAGTTCTTTTTGAACAGTTGCAGGTTGTAACGCTCCGGGAACACTCACGTGGAAAGGGAGTTCAGCTTCCCCGCTCTGTAACGGAACGAGTTCTGATGGAGGGATGTTCGCCCCGTCGGGAGATGAACCACAAACGGGTGCAATCCATCGGATTGTCTTGTGGAGCGCATATAAACCGAATTGCGTGGAACAATACCATGAATCTCCGAACAACAGCACCCGTGATAATATCTGTAAAACAGACAGAGGTCGGCTACGCGCCTTCGATGTGGTAGTACTGTAGTCCCGACGTCAGCGCCGAGTCCCCGATCAGGCGGATCGCTCGTCTCTGTATGCTCTCAAGTAGGTCGAGGGTATGTTTAGGAGCCGAGCTCCAAACATGAGAGCAATATTCGAGCGCGGATCTAATTTGGGATTTATATAGGAGAAGAAGTTGGGCCGGAGTAAAAGATTTCTTGGCTCTAAAAAGATAGCTCAGTTTTCCTGAGGCGATACTTGACACGTGTTTATGCCACGACACACGCCCACAAACCGTGACACCGAGTAATTTCAAACTTTCCCCAGCCTCGAGGGCCCGGCTATTCATCATCAGCTGTGGAACCGATGATCCAGTTTTCTTTGTGAATGTTGTATACTGGGTCTTCGTTGCATTGAAGTCGACAAGATTGGCCTTTCCCCACTGCAGGACTTTATCCAGATCCCGATTCAGAGAGTCAATCTGTCTACATCTCAGCTGGTGTGACGTTGATGCACCAATCGGCCGATCACTCGAAAAGGAGGAAACAAGCGTACTATCATCCGCAAAACTGAACCGTATTGACGATCATTCAGGAGTCCGTTGCACTCCAAATACTTAACTAACTCTGTATTGGTGACTTTTTCCATTACCTTAGATAAAATAGACAGTATTGCTATCGGACGGTAATTTTGTGGAAGACACTTTTTTCCCGTCTTTGGGATTGGCTGAACTCAAGCGACCTTCCAGCAGGCAGGAAATGTCCTCCGTGCATAAGATAAGCGGGAGAGTCTGCCAAGAACCGGCGATAGTTCTGGAGCACAGTTCTTAAGGACTATTGCTTGTATTCCGTCCGGGCCGGTTGCCTTCCTACAATCCAGTTCACGTAGAATGCGTTGAATAGTACGCGGACGAAATCTCACATCCCGCATGGAAGACTGTACCGGCGAGATCACAGGTGGCTCCAAAAGGCCAGGATCGAGGTTTGAATTCGCCGAAAATAAATTTGCGAACACATTAGCTTTATCCTTTGAATTCGTGACTATCGTCCCGCTGTCTGTCACCAACGAAGGGAAAGAGGAGGATGTGAAGTTACCGCTGACAGCTTTTGCCATTGACCAGACGGAGCGCGAACCAGTTGGGCACCGAAGGAGCTTATTGATCACCCTGTCGTTGTAAACCTTCTTCGCGGTATCAATCGTCTGGTTGCACGCGTTTCTGATTCTAACAAAATTCCTTCTGTTAACATCGGTGGGATTGGAGCACCATTGCTTAAAAGCTCTATTTTTCGCCGCTGTAATCAGCTCGCATTTTTTGTCAAACCAAGGTTTATCAGAGGAACTTCGTTTGATGGAATGTGGAATATACATCTCCATCCCCAGAAGAATAATCTCTGATACCGACTCCGCGCATGCGTTAACATCGGAGTTTCCGAAGCACACCTCGGACCATGGAAAGGATGCGAAGAAATCTCGCAAATCGCCCCAGTTAGCGGCCCCATACTTCCATACATGGCGAAGCTGCCTAGGGCGGTTGTTCGCTTGGTATGCAAGTGCTTGCGCGACAGATACCAAGCAGTGATCTGAGTTTCCCAGTGGCGCAGAAACCTCTACGGTATAAATACTCGGTTCGGATGTCAAAAACAGATCCAGGGTGCTCGCATAATCGCCTCGGGCATCCGGCTCTCGCGTTGGCTCCCCCACGAGTTGAGTCAAGTTGTAGATTACAGCAAACATCTCCGCCAGCCTCCCAGCCTCGTCGGTTCTCTTAGAATGTAATAACCAGCCGGAATTGTGCACATTAAAATCACCAAGGACAACAATTTCAGAAGCTGGGTGGTTGAT